>UXGC01000010.1:0-600000 GCA_900480045.1 Eurytoma adleriae | reverse complement strand
GACTGGTTGACAATGAATAAACAGAATCATTCGCGACAAATTAATAAAATAAATATAAAAAAATGAATTCATATCACAAACGCTAATAAATTTCAGTCATTCCAATAAATTAAATTTATGGTGCGAAATGTAAATGAATAAATTAAAAATAAATATGAGTAACGATTTTTGTCAACTGTCTTTCTTTTTCTAAACGGATTAAAATAAAGTTACTACATTAATAGTATAGATTATACAATAATTTTCTGCAATTAACTTTAAATGTGAATTAAAAAAATATACAGTATGAAGTATAAAATATACTATATCATTATTATTTATCGATATTCCACGGTACATTAAAATTGTTCCTTCAGTATCTTTTTCATTTCTTACACTCATCCGTTATTTCCAGAAAAACTTTATGAAAAATATCGTCAAAAAGTTTGATACGACCCAACTATCTCGTCCGAAAAGCGAATTTGAAAATGAACAAGATGAAAATATATCCGCGCAAATGAAGTATAATTAAAAAAATTTCCGAGCCAATTCACACGGTAATTGACATTAACTACAAGGCTCGCTCGCCGGAGCGTCCCCAATTTCCACCCTTAACTCGAGCAAAAAGCCGGCGAAAGTTCCGCGCCGGGAGTGCGAGCCTCGGCTCGGTGTCGCTCGCGCGAGCGATAAAATAGACGCGGCGACTCCACTTACGAGCGGCAAAAACGAGACGCGTCCGGGGCTTAATCTCATCACGGGGGCCGCTCTCCTTCTCACCTCTGCGGCATTATCCGCGTTAAAACGGCCCGCGCAGCGCCTACATAAGGTCGTCCACGGGGCGGCGACTCTTTCGGGGGGTGGCGTAACCTGATTAGCTCCCATGGAAAACGCATTAGGCCGGGTGCAGAGTGAGCGACGGCCAGTGTCATCCCCGTGCGGTGCCTTCGATTTCACGCCGGGGGCTGCCGTCGCTGCTTCCGCGCGCAGAGAAACCGCGGCCAATTGCTTAATTGCCGGGCCGCGGAGGCTCCCGTGTAATCAGGATGCCGTCGTTTAGCTGCATTTAGAACGGCGGCGAGGAGGCACCTACGCTAATTCTCCGCGCCTCTGCTCCTCCGAGACGAGCGTCGCGTCTCCTCATTAATCTAGGCGCAAGCGCAAAAAGAGGCCCGGGGAGAGAGAGAGGATTATAAGCTGCACTCGTGATTCGACTGACCACCGGACAACCGCCGCCTTTGTCCACGTCCGGCTTGCAATTTAGCGCCGTTTGACCCCTTGGACGCGGGGTCTCCACTTCGGGGAAGCGCGTGGGCGGCGCACGGCGCTTCCGACTTGTTGAATGAGACAGGCGCGCGCTTGGGAATATCTGCTTTTCGTCGAGTTTTTTTTTTTATTTTCGCGCGTGGAGATGGAGTCGGGCGCCGTTGGGCTATTGTGGTATCAGGCGAGAAATTGCCACTTCGGGATATCGATGATAAAGCGCCTATTGTTCGAAAATTGCCGCTTTCCGCGCACCGGATAAAGTCTCCTTCTGGCGACCCGTTGTCCGGGTAAAAGTGAGTTTGTGGATGATTGCGCAATGGTAGATGTCGTGCGGCGCTGAAGTTTTCCCTGGGAAAAACCTTCATTTTTTATGTCGCGCGGCATAAATCGCCGGGCTGTCGTATACGCCGCTGACGTGTTATTATCTCACAATGTATACTTTGCATCACATTTTCTGCATTCATCGACAGCGGACAATTTATCACACCACTCCTATATTTTATCCAATTTATCATTTTCATGATGATTCTGCGATTATTAGCATACTATTAATTACGTTTATTTATTATTTTTACTATTTTTCACACAAAAATTTGACATAATTAGTTAAGGTTTTTCATTCATAAATAATACATAATTCAATTTGTAAATTTAAGACAAATAATTAATAAACAAATGTTTTTCTGTTTCAGGTGAGTGATTTTTCACGCGTAAATCATTCCTCTTACAATACAATTCTTTGTGAGTAAAAAAACATTCAAGTATACACTTAGAGTTAAGTAGTTAAACGCTCCATTGTTAAGTTAAAGCGATTTTCATTGTAAAAGTACAAACAATTATATCAGCGGCGTAAAATGATGAATCAACGAAAAAAGCTCTGAAGATAAATGGGAGGAGAGGTCTATTTCGCGGGGAAAAAGTCGGAGGAGAGCCGCGGATCGCCGTGACTCGGCAGACTTATGGAGAATCGCGGTTCCTTGTTAGCGAACGAGTTGTTTTTCTCCCCATTTTAAGGCTCGCCCCGCCGCTCGTTTCGCGCCATTTTTTTCGGCCGGCCAGGAATTTGCGGCCTTAATGCCGGCGGCATTAAGGGATTATTCCGACGCCGCGCTTGGAGAGTCCGTATTTCAAAGCGTTAATTGCCGTTCAATTGTAATCACCGAGGTCCGCTCGGTGCGGAGGACAATTCCCTCGAATCTTGGATTAACGCTTTGTTTATACTAACGACACGAAATTAATTCCACTTGATGAATGCAAATTAAATAATTGCCCAATCTGATGTAACGCGATAATTCGACGATATTGCGCAACATTATTATCGCGGTAATTAGTCGCTGCAATTGTATCGCCGATCCGCGCGCAGTTCTAATTAACGCAGCGTGGGAATTTGCAGGTTTAACAAATCACGATTATAAAACGCGGATATTTAAATACAATTTATAATCACGAGAGCGCGAGATCATTTTGCGCGTAGGAAGATGGTGCTCGCGTGATTCATCCTAACTTTCGTACCCCTCGCGCGCCGTAAACGTGAAATGATCGCGCCTCATTCCCGGCTAAACTCTAAACTCAATTACGCTGATTAAATCGTTAAGGCGTCGCCGTGAAATTTGCCAAATAAAACGGGCATCGCCATCTATTAGTCGACGTCGCCGGGGAATTATAACCGAAAGGGTCGGCGCGGCTAAAATTAAATAATCCCTCCGACGATATCCGGCTTAAACGAACGCGGCGTTTTTCTCGCGCGCAAAGCAAAGCGCCCGGGCGTTTCGTCACCATTTACGACATCATAGATTACGGCCGCGCGTATTTCACGCAAGGGCTTTCGGGGAAATAACGCCGAGTGGAACAAGCGGCGATATTTCACTCGCCGGGCAAATCATGCAAAAAGCCCCGTTAATTTTCGCGTTTGCGCGCGCGCTAAGTTAAAAAGGAAGCTAGAAGTGCAGGAGGAAAAATAAAAAGAGAGCCAAGTGGAATTGCGAGGGGAGAGGGGTGACCCGGCCGCGTAACGAGCAGCGACGCGTCGCGCAGTTATGTACACGCGAGGCGGGGAGGGGCGATAATTTTCCGAAAGCGCGCGCTTATTTCGGCGCTCGCGGGGGGAGAGGGAGAGAGGAATTGCATTATTTCGCGAGCGCCTAAAGTGGCGCCGGCGGCGCGGCGTCGCCGTCGCGCGGAAACGGGAATGAGAAAGAACAGCTCGTTGCGAACCGGCGAGGTAAGGTTCTTGCTAAGCGAGAACCAAGCTGCGCGTCGGGGTTGTTATCGTGGAAAAATGTCGTCCTTTCGACTGGCTTTACTGCTTAACTTTTTAAAGGACGACTTTCTGTTTGTTCAACTTGAGTTTAAGTATTTCTTTGTAGTTTCGCGTAAGTGAAGACGCGCATTCTTAGATCTTATCGCGTCCCTTTTGAAAAACTTACGAAGCGCAAAAATCAAATTTTAAAGCGACTATTATTTGTAGTTATTATTATTTTATTCTACTAGTTAATTCGAGCGCATCTCTCGCGTTTTGTGTATAAATTTACTTACGTTTTCGTTGATCACTGCTCATTCGTCTTATCGAAAACTGATCGAGTTCGATAAAAAATCGAATCGTCGATTATTCGCCTACTATTTTTAGAGTACGGATTTTGAGCGCAGTTGTCATTTTAAGTCTTTAAAATTCATCAGTTAAAAAGGTCAGTTTGCTTGGATCGCATCAAATGAAATGATGATGAATGTGCAGGCTACCCTGAATTCTCCCATCGTTTTGCATTCAAGATTGATTCTCGCAAACTGTCAATTATTACTAATAGCTGTTTTAATATAGACAATTGATAGTTGATGAAATTTGACAGAACGTCTCTTGAGATGTCAATTTTAGCAGACATGCAACGTTGAGCAAGTCATCGATTATACTATTTTTGCACGTACTTTATTGAAATAAGAATGCTTCGTTCTAATCTTCAAAAATAAACTGCATCGCTTGCAGTACTAATTTCTTTTTAATTGAAATTTCTAAGTACGAATTCAATTTATTTGAATTCACTCTTCAAATTAATTAATTTTCCCCCTCACTGTAGAGCAATATCAAAAGATCACTTATCATTGCCACTCGGATATTATTTTCTAAAAGAGGTCCTCACCCTTGCCGTAGCCGGCTAAAGAGAGGCAGGCATCTCGGGTTACAAGCGAACTTTTTTAGCCTCTTTAAAGGAAAAACGATCGGCCTTTCACTCTGACCTCCCGGCAGCTTCCACTCCTCTTTTTTCAGCCTCGCGCACTTTACGCCCCGTCACCTTGTAGTTTTTTGTCGCCGCGGCAGCCCCGCCTCGCGATCGCGCGAGCCAGACGCATAGTGCGCATTACGCGGCGCCGATACGCGCCCGACGAGAGCACTTTGAAAGCGCCGACGGGAGCCGTGCCCGAAATTCTCGACGCCGCTCTCAAAGTGTCTCCGATTTTCCATCGGAAATTCATAATCTCCTTCCGCGAACTCGACCGATTTTTTAACGCGTCAACCGAAGTAAGCGCGATTATACCGATGTTTGCCTTTCGCTCGCGTATCGGCGCGCGCATTGTTTGACAAGCGGTGAATATGGAAATTAAGCGGAGCCCATTGTGAATAGAATTGTCAGGAGCGACCGGGCGACGCGGTAACAATGAAAAACGCGCGCGACTCCCGACGGGGCGAGATTCATTTCATACTGCCGTGCACTCGGACAAATCGCAATCGCGCGCGTAATCGCCGAACAATATCCATTAACAAAATTCCCAGGCGCTGCAATCGCCGCGCGCGGGGAGGCAAACAATCGGCGCTGTCGCGTCCACCCACCCACCGGGCCGGCGCGCCCGATGTCAACGTCAAAAACGCGGCTGCCGTTCTAGCGCGCGCGAGCGCGCAATAAGCCATTAGGCCGATTGAAATTTCCCCGGGCGCCCACGTGCTTAGCCAAGGTATAAACAATCGAGGCGCGCGTCCATTACGGGCGCCGGGCGATCGTGTAAATTTCACCGCGGACCGGGGAGGCGCCGCGCACCCGCGACGTCGATTAATAAAGGCCTTGGCGATCAATCAGGCGCGCCGGTGCCGCCTCGATTAATCAATCATGCCGTATTCTGAGGCCGCGTGTACTCTCCGTGTAGGCAGGCACGTGGACGTCGGCGCCGTCGTGGGGCACGCGCGGATTTACACTGGCGGCAAGGTGGTCACGGCGATTGGACATTCGCGGATTGGCACGCTGTGTTGTACGATTTAATGTTCGGTGATGCAGGGTTGCGATGAGTTTGAAAAATTTGTTTTTGATTTTTTAACCGGAAGCTCTGATGCTACGGAGGTTCTGTACAATGAAATTGTTTTGAATTTTGAAACTCATCAGAGCCACCTTAAGAACCAGAGAAACTCCATTTGGAACCTCTTCAAAAAGATCGACTCCGATGAACATGATTTTTCTGCAAAACTAATATCTCACATTTATAAGGATCGAAAAATCCCGGAAGAATAAAGGGCTAATAAAAATGTAATAAAAGACGAAGATACGATCTCGAAGTTGAATAATTTTCATTGAATCGGATAGCTCTAAAAATATTTCCGGGGAATTGCCTGACGCAAGCCGTGGGCCGCTGCATTTCCATTTCTATAAGGAAAATAAACTCCTCCCGCGTCGGAAAGAACATAAACCAAAAATGCGCCGTTCAGCCAAGCGCACATCTCATTTCACTATTAAATCGAAGTCGAGAGAGAGGGAGAGAGCCAGGGCTGGCGCGCGGGAGTCCGATCGAAAAGCCATTTGTCTCGGGCACTCCGCCGCGCTCCTTACCGGGCGTGTAAACGTTTTGATTCCGGCGCATTGACGCGCCGGCACACGTGGCGCTGACGGGAATTCGCGAGCGAACGAGCAAACACTTTCCGGAATTACTCCGGAATCGCGTCGCCACCCTCGGCGCTCCAGGTGCCGGGAACGGTGCAGGCCACCCCCGTGCTTACACCTCCGCTCTCCTCGCCTCCTTCAAAAGCGATAGTGCGGGGGGGCGACGAGCGAGCCCCGGCAATCGCGGATCAAAAGAGCGCCTTTGAGTCGCGGGACCAATCCGAGGCGTGGCCCTCGTTGTTCCCTTCTCTCGCGCTATTTCGATCGAATTCGCGCTCCCTCCGCGAGTCTCGCGGAAATTTCAAGCTCGCGAATTTTCGACTGGGTCGCTCTAGTTCGCTAGTTGGGAATTCGATCTTGCTCATAGCTTTTTTTGCGATTCGCTTCAAAGAGAGCCGGTGCATTCGAGTATTTATAGGTCGAGTTCGGGTGTACGAGCGGGCGACTCGAAATATTATTGATTAGCGGTGCTTGCACTTGGTTGGCTTACATTTATTTTCAGGATGACTCGAATAGAATTCAGGTCGCCTGTAGTACGCTACGTTCATCGATTTCACGAGCTTTTTCTGCGATCCTATTTAAATATGAATACGTGAAAAATTCATTTAGTAAAGTCCAAAGTCGTTCATTTATTCTTATATGAAAGATTTAAAAGGAATGAATAACATTCATTAATTCTATTTACCTCGAATTTATTTTTGGGAGTTCCTGCAGGTTTGAATGCTGTCGTACAAGTGAAAAAGACAGTTAAGTCTGTTCAGCTTCGAAAGAAGAAAATCGATCGGCAAAAACGATTTCTTTTAGAAAAAGAATTTCGTCTTTTTCTTGCAGTAAATGAAAAGATGTAGCTACAATAAAAAAATGTAATCATGAATCTGTACATACATTTCATTTTTCAATTTCGTAAATAGACATGCATTTTTCTCTCGCATGGATTGATTGTAAAAAAAACTCATTTATGTCAAAAAAAAGTGACTTAAGTGTCTTTTCCACTTGTACGCCTTAATATTAATATGAAAATTGACTCTGACAGTGTAAATTTATACCCAAGACCCAGGATATAATCTTTCAAAAAAATAATCGTTAGTATAAAGAAAAAGCTTTCGTTATGTTTTTAAAATCTCGCGTAAGTCCAATGCTTGTACGCGGGCGGACAACACTAGCTCTCTCCGGAGGCGATTAAGAAAATACGGCCGTGAACCGGCGAAAGAAAAAAAATCCGAGGAATAGAGCCGAGAAAATAAAAGAAAAGGGGTTTTATCAGGCTTACATCGAAGAAAAAGAGGAAGATGAAGTCGGGTGGGGAGAGAGAGAGGGAGAAAATCTCGGGCGGCCGACAGCCGATCGCCTCGTAATCGGATCGGTCCGCCGAAGCGGATATCGGCTCTCTCTCCGAGTCCAATATCTTCGCTCCGCGCCTCGCCTCCTTTTCCTTTTCCCCTTTCGGCGCGGAACGTGTCGGGGGTGGCCGGGGGCCGAGTAGGCGAACGCGCCGCTAATTGCCGACGTCTCGGGGCCTGCGAACTGCTTTATTTCGACGAGCGACCGAGCGGGCGACGCTTCTCTTTCTCCCCCCAGCCCCTCCGGCTTCTTCCGCGCGCTCTCGAGAGTTATGTCCTGTCGCGAGCAGACCTCCTCGAGAGGAGCGCGCGGCCTCAGAATGGAAAAGATAGAGGGAGGCCGAATCGAATTTATCGAAAGAGAATGAGGGAGGTAAGACGCTATGACGAGCCTGCGACTGGCAGCCCGGGGACAATCGCCTCCGAATCTTCCCGTTTGGATTCGCGACTTTGGAGCCGACTTTTTTTTATCCCGGGGAGTCGTCGCCCCCCGTCCTGGTGTATATACGTATTTCTTTTTTATTCTCGCGGGCTTCCAATTTGGGACGCTCTCCTCGCGCCGGATGATCGGTATTGATCGGGGAGGGCTTGTAGCGGCGCGAGCTAAATAATTCACTCGGGAAACAGAAATAGAGGCTGTCGAGGTTTTTGACGCGTCCGACTGCGCGCGTGACCTGTCACCGTTTACTTCGTTTAAGGACTAACCGCCTGGACTGACGCGTTTTATTCTCAGCAGAAAATTGCATCAACAAAAATGTCAAGGCGTGAAATACAAGATAAGTCCTATTATAAAATGTTATTCCAATTAAACAGAAAGCAGCCTGAGACCCTGAATCCTAAATTGTACACTCCAATAAAGTTTATATGGTAGTTTATTATAAATTTTTGTTTTTTGGTTTTCTTTTTTTAATTTTTTATTCAAGCAGGTAATAGATCATTTAGCCCATCTAACGTTAAAAATAAATAAATAAATGAATTCTTGGAGGTGGAGAACAGACTCGAGATGTCATAAAAATTACTATAAATTTGTCCAAAGATTATAATAATTTTGTATAGAATATCCTCCACCTCACATAATTAATAGATCATTTATTTTTCTCGTTATATGTTTTTATGCACTCCCTGCTATTTATTACACAAAAACACATTTTACGATTTTACTGTTAGTAATAATATGCAACTACCGCTGGAAAAATAGTAAAGTTCATTACTGCAGGATGTAGAGGCGGGGGAGCGCCGCAACCCTTTGATAAATAACGAAACCCATTCTAATAAACTGCAGGCCTCTCCCCGCTCGTATTAATAAAATGTCCGGCAATCATCTTCACTGGCGTCGAAATAAATCAGCGAACTCGTTCGCTAAAGCAACACGTAATTAGCTCTATTGACCGGCTCACGGGCAATCCAATCAATCCGTGCAAAGCTCATCGCGCCGCGCTAACGAGCGAGTTCAAAGGGCAAACACCTTGCGCGCCGGCCGGAGGGAGACCGACGAGCGAGATAACCCCGCGCGCGTCCCTTCGGGCCATTATAGTGGCCCGCTATCTTGCTTGCGTACACGCAAATAGACGTCTTGCTGCAGCAGCTCTCCACCGCTTCTAAATCACTCGCTGTTGATTTACGCCGTTATTGCGATGCCATTACCGCGACCGCCTCTTCAGGGGCTTCGCCAAAACCGCTCGATGCGCCACTTCCGCGATTTTCAACTTCAGCCTGATCGTCGGTCCCTTTTTTCTCCGCACGAATCGCAAGGAGGGGGGGGGGGCTCGGGGGATATTTCGGCAATCCGCGTATCGCGCGGGGGTCGTTAAAGCGCGTCTTCCTCGCGCGCGCGCGGGATAAACAGCGCATAAGCCGCATCCCCCTTCGCGGCATCCGGCAAGAATTTACGAGCACTTGCGGAAGAATCTCGCCGGGAGATTTTAAGCGACGCGGCCATCTGCCGAACGATAAGGGCGGCGTCGCTCGTTTTCGCCCGGATTTTTGCCTCGCTGCGGGTTTTGGAATTTGCGCGCGCGCTTTTGAAATTCATCCGAGGCGAGCTTGCAGCGGCGCGCCGATAAAAGTTCCGCGAGATTTTCGCGAGGCGAAAATTACGATGGCAACTATGTAGTGCGCTGGTTGGATGTTAAATCCCGCGGGGTTGTTACGTAAGTCTGAATTAGGTCGTTACGCGTTAAGGATATCTAATTGCGATGTGCGTTTGCGTTCGCATTGCAATTAGCAAACAATCAGACGGAGCTGTGCGTCCGTCGCTATTTGCTTTGGATTAATATTCAAAATCTAGATTGGATGTCAATCCTTTGTTATCGAAACCATTAGCGAATCAACATCGTCAGTGTTAATGTGTACACTTACTAGGAGATACTCCCTTCTTTCGATAAAAGATGTTGACATTTTAAAGACAGTTTTCTTATTACAAAATATGAAGATCCTGCTAGAAGTCATTTTTCTTTAAAACTTCGTATTTCATCATTTAATAATAGCTTATTAGCTTCTATAAAAGCTAGAGTTTCGAATAAAAAATGCAAATAAATTTAGAGAAAAGGAACAATAATAAAATCTCTATTACTTAAAAAGCGTTGTATAATTAACTATGAGATATCAAAAACTACACGCAAGCCCAATTGCAATTTTTAATTAATTCACAATTACATTAAGTATGTTTAATTATAAATATTTTTGAAGCAATACGTTTTTGATTGCTGAGGTATGCTCAAATAATAAAATACCTATACTGTGCCGAAAATGTTTAGCATTACATCCTAATATTTTGACTTTCTTTATATCTTACGTTAAGAATCCTTGCTTAAAGTTTCAATAAAATCCGTAACTCGATTTACTCGATCAAAGTCATGATTTTGTAAGAGCGAGTCTTCTGGTTAGCGGATTAACCAACTAACGCACTTATCTTACAAATCATCAATTTGTTAAATAAATCCCTCGAGCGTAAAGGCATAGTTTGAAAAGGATACACTATCAAAGGCCTTTGATCGGCCGCAGCCTCTTTGTAACTAAACTCCGAACTATTAACAAATCGAACGGCGCACCGGTCCACGGTGCGACAGACAAAGCATAATCAAACGCGTCGCACGGAATTACGCGGAAAGTGTACAAACGAGCAGCGTGGGCTCTCCGCGCGCGGCGAAAGCGGCTTACAAATGGTCGCGCGCCGGCCGGCCGGGCTAAGCGTCCGTCGCGTTATACACCCGGGCCATCGCGATAGGTAAAACGCTCGCTAATTGGGAGTCGCCGCGCAACCCGGCGCCGACCCCTTTGAGGCCGGCGATTAATTTCCGCGCGCGACCCTCCGCCCGAAGACGCGTAAAACGATATCGCGTTTCCCCAGTCGGCTGCCTGTTCTCGCCTGCCCTGCTCCCTCTCTCTCTCTCTCTATTCCCGTGGAAAGTGCGTGCGATCTCGCCTGGGTATACATTTATGGCGGCCGAATGGCAAACAGCCTGGGACGCGTCCTCGATTTCGCTGAGCAGAGCGTCGGTGCGGGTTCCTTGCGTTTCGAATTTCCCGCCCGTTCAACTGACCAGGTAGATGTGCACTTAGCACAATAGATTTTGACGGGTATTACACAGTACGCCTTGAATATTGGAAATTCTTCAAAAAACGTATAGCTTATCTGGATTTAAAAGTAAAAGATAACATCGAAAATGTGTTTAAACCGCAAAAGTCTTTTTTTTTTTTTACAAGGAAACACTATCTTATCTTATTAGCTTCGTTTGCGTCCGCAATAAGTAAGTGAATTAAAAAGACAAAAATCGAAACATGGTTAAAAATTTTCACAACTTGTTTTATCAAATAAATATAAATTTTTTATAGAAATGCTTATGCACATTGCGTTTCTTAGTCGCAGTAAGAAAGTTTTCGCGGTGACAGTTAAATAGCGGCACCTGTGGCATTTCAAAGTAGTTGTTGTTTCTTGTGTACAAATTGACGCGCACAATTTATTATCTTCATTTTTTCTATCGCAGACTTTGAACTTGGCCACGAGCTTCTGCAGATACAGCCTTAAGGCCACGAAGGGCCGCCGATGCGGCTTATCCTTAAAAGCACCATAAGTGCACGCGATTCAAGCACAATTATTTTCAAAATAATCTGTATCTCTTATCTGTATTTCGTGAAACTATTCAAAGAGCTTTGCCAGCAGTATTATATTCCGCGCACTCATTATCCGGCCTTTCAATAGTGGACGCGCATACAAAGAGATAAGCGCCGTATTAAGGTAGTCCCTTAAGGTGGAGGTCGCGCGGTATCTAGGCGCGGCATCTGCCGGCTTTAATATATCGAAATTCGCGAAATATAAATGATGTCACGTGCGCGCACGTGAAAAGGCCCGGTCGGCGTAATTGCGACACGTGAAACCCGATTGCAGGTGCCCGCGCGGCATAAAAGGGACCGTAGCCCATTTCTTTCTTCCTCTCGTGCACAGCGAAGCGCAAGATTATCCTTAACATCATTAGCGGCTTTGCATAATGGCTTTTATCTTACTCGCCGGCGCGACCCTTTTTTTCCCTTTTTATTTCTTTCTTTACGAGGCATCGCATTCGCGTGTACTTCGCCAAAGGATGGTGCACACTTTTACAATGCAAAAATTCATTTTATTTGACGATGTTGTTTTGTAAAATAATGAATGCATTACCCACTGTAGAAAATAAAAGTACATTAAGGTTTTGAAAAAAATTGAATTTACATTACCTTATTGTTATAAAAATTTGTTTAGTTTCATTTTTAAGGTAATCTTTAACTAATTGGAAGATTTTAGATATCATTAGTTAATTAATAGTAGAGATAATGTTAGATTCAGAACCCAATTAATTGTTATTATCTCTGATAAGAAGTGCAGTCATGACAAATTGAAGTTAAAATAAATGCACTGTCCAATATTGATCGAATCAAGGAAGTTGTAGTATTGGTATTTCTCGTGCAAAGTTCGAAGTGGGTATGTTCTGCGAAAATTTTGTGTACTTGAAAAGTTTCGAAATTGTCAGGAGTATAAGGGACAGTTTGTCATAATAAAGGGTCAATATAGCGTTTTCACCAATGGTCAGTTGAAGGTCTCATTGTCTTTATTATACTAGGGTCGCTTGCCATAAATATATACAATTCTTTCTATTTCCCTTAATGTGTCTTAAAATTAATTCGCTGTAGGGAAAATCGAAGTATAAAATTCCGTAAAAACCGATTCATATTCAGTGAAAGCGATTTGATAAAACTGTTATTTAAAAAATTAACAAAAAACTTTAAAATTTTAATATATTTGCGATTTATTGGATACAATTTTTTAAAGTAATCTGCATATCGAAATACCAATTTATAATATTATTGATTATAAATATTCAAATATTGAATATTTTTAAAATAAGTCTCAATTTTTCGGTAAACTATCCGATACTTTAATATATTTCGTGAGAATTAACAATCCAAATTAATATAATTTTATCTTACTGACTTTAATAAAACATGCATACCCTGAAATTGACGTAAACGGGTAGGAAATACGATTTTCAACTTTTCGAAATTCGCTTTATACCAAACAGTCGTTCTAAAGGTAGAAGAGCCGATACGCGCGGCGAAAGCCTTGTAAAAGACAGATCTATGAATTGACTTATCCAGTATCCCAGTCTACTGAATAATTCACGCGCGCTCCGGATAACTCGCCTCGCTCTCCCCCGTCCTCCCCCCGCCGGCGCGCGCGGGGCTTAATAAGAACGAATTACTAAGGCAGCGCGCACGCGGGAGCCGGCGGATTCGCTCTCGCGTTTCATATAGGCTCTCGTCGCATATACACCGGTAAACGAACGGTTTATTACGGCTCGGGCGCGCGCGCGCGAATATCGGATTCTTCGCCGGGCTGGAGGGTGAAAGAGGATGGAAAAAAAGAGAGGAGGGAGGAGGGAGGAAGAAGGAGCCCTGCGCGGCACGCCGCGCCCGCAGACAGATAAACGAGCATCGAAAAGCGATATCGGGAGCCGGCTATTTGTCCGTACCGCTTCGGTTAGCCGATATTAATGTTTTTATGGCTCTTTCGGCTTTAGCCGAGCGCGGCTTGTTTATGCGCGGCCCGCGCTACGCTTAATAGAAAGCGGAACTGCGCATTTTTCAATATAAGCTTTACAGATTGGCCGTGCAACTTTTGGCCTTTTTTTAACCGCGTCTAGTTCGGCGATTCTTTGGGATGCACTGCGGCTTGCAGCTAGCACGCGCAGTTTACGTAAATTTCGCGGATGCGCGGACTGAAAAAAGTCTAATGTTTGCTTTTATCATACTCATTGTATAACCAAACTTTGTAGACCATTTATCTGGTGACATTTGATTGCAACGATTAAGAGAATTTAAACGATTTTTCCTAGATCCATCTGATCTAGGAAAAATCGACTATTATCTGATCTATAGATCAGATAATAAGACAAATAATAAGATGAGACTGATAATATATTATAATAGTCTTTTCTCAATGCAGTTGAATTTTTTCAACGAATTTGAATTATTTAATTAATTATATATTTATCCATAAAGCCCCTCGGTCAAAATGAATTTAAACTCGTATAAGCTGATCACACAAGGACGTCCATGCCGTAAATTTTAAAACAACGCAATCAAATTACGCTCCCTCGGAATTGAATAAAAAGTCTTGGCCGTAAAACTAAAAAATATTAACTTTGAACGTCACAACTTTGTCGCGCATTTCAATTTGTCACACGAGTCTGGAGCGGCTAAAAAGGCGTGCGCGCGCGCTCGCGCGTGACAAGCTCGAAATCCATTTTTACAGTTTCGCATAAAATTACCGGACTATACGAGGCGCGTCTTTTTGCGCATATCAATCAGCCGGCGCATTGTTTCAATGTGCGACGTCAAATGCAGCCGGGTCGGCCGCGCCGTCAAAAAGCGCGTGATTTATTCAAAAGCTCGATGGCGCCGCGAGGAGCGTGGAACGGGGGCGGCGGGGGCTGGGCTCTCCCGTCGACGAAATTCAAAAAGCGAAAGTTCGAAGCTCTCGAGCGCTCGATCGCATGTAAGCGCCCGGCGGAAATCGAATTACGCCGACTCGTTCCCCCCCCCTCTCTCTTTCTCTTGCTCTCGCTGCTGCTCTCGCAAATTGAATTAGAAGTTGATGAAACCCCGAGGACTCGGGCGGAGAGGCAGGGACGTTGAGAACGACACGACTGCGGGGCAGGCGGGCGGCCGTGGGATGGGAACCACCAAATGGATTTGGCGAGAAGAGGAGGCTTGGCTCTCGCTCGGGCTTTATCTCGTCCAAGTCTGACCATCTGCCGCCAGCCAGTGGGTTATGCGACACGGAAGACGGAAAATCCGAGCTCCTCCTGATTTGAATATATCCGAGGGCAACTTCTGCGCGGCAGCGGTATTAATTAAAACTCGCGCCACCCCCTCTCCTCTTGACTGATGCTCGATGGGTCGATACAGCCAAATTGCGCGCAATATTGCCCGCGCGCAACCGGAGATGCATATCGCGCCGTCTCATGCAAATCCGGAGGCCGCCGGTGGTCGCTCGCGTCGTTAGGGCTTTTTTCCGGCGAGCGACGTCCATTTGCGGAAATTCGACGGGCGAAGGCCCTTTTTGGAGTGACGGATGAACGCCGGCCGATTTTTTCGCGATTCCAATCGGCCGCTATCGCTGGCTCGGCCTCGCGGATCACACGACTATCCGGGGCTTGACGAGCGATTAATGACTCGCGACAAATGATTGAAGCGCACGTCGCCGGCGAGCGAGCGCGAGCCTTTTGAAAAATTCGCGTTTCATCGATCCCGAGCGATTTTCAATTATTCCGGACGTTTTATCAAACGCCGTTATCGGCGAGAAAATACAACAAATCCCAAAAAGTGTGCTAACTATAATCGAAGAGGGATAACAGCGTCCCGCGCGTAAGTAAGTCGAGAACAGCGTCTAAAAACTAATGAGGGCAACTAACGTCGGTGCAGCGTGGGTCGGGGGAAAACGAGCAAAACGAGGCAATTTGAAGCTGCGCGCGGCAATTACCGCGGCGCGCGGATTACAGTTTCGACGTCAGGAGGCGCGCGCACTCCGTCGGACTGCGTCAAATTGTGCCGTGTTTTCCGGGGCGCGGAGATAAAGCGCGGCGAATTTTCAGAAAATAAAAGAGAGCACGCGCGCGCGCGAGACGGGGCGCAACAGGTTGTTGACTTTCTGAAAGCCCGAGCTCGCGCATTCCGGACAGCCTCGCTCTCTTTCCCGCTCGCGGTCCGCGCGATAGCAGCTCTCGTCTCTTATCTCCTGCGGAGAAAGAGAGAGGAAACGATAGACAAAGGAATAGAGAGAGAGAAAGGGAGGGAGGATGGGAAAAAAGAAGAATCGGTGGCATCCGATGCCCGCGGTGAAAAAGGAAGAGGAGAATCGTCACAATTAGCCCGTCGAGGTCGTGACAAAGACCTTCTTGCGCCGGGCGACGTCGTGTCGATGCGGACGAGTTAATTTCATCGCGATACGGGGAGAGAGAGAGAGAAAGCGCCGCGGCCCGCCGCCGCAAGAACGACGGAGGTAGAGCTGCGGATAAAAGGGCTGCGTCGCGCCGCCGAGGAAGAAGAAGCGGACGGGAATCGTGCGGACACGCTAATCGTCCGGGGCTTCTCGGAACTGAAATTCCTCCGGCTAATCGCACGAGACACGAGCGGGGCGTGTCCGACCTTTACTCTCTCCCTCTCTCATCTCCCCTTTCCTTCTTCCTCTTTATTTCGAGACTTTAAAGGTCGATCTTCCTTTGCCGAAATCTCGAAGTTATACCGAGTAACTGTGTGTTTCAATCCGGCGGGTAACAATTGATATAATAATGGATTGATGGGAGAGATTGGCTTGTAGAGTGGATCTCGCGGTCGTGCTTAGTAGGGCTCTTTAAAGACCCTAATCAGACCCTTATTAAAGTTTCTCCGGAGCTGTAATTACGCCACCGGTGAAACTTTTTTTCAGGGACATCGTCTCGCCGTTCCCTTCGAGGTTTTAAACGTAAATTATGTAAATTTCTTGATAGAAAATATTTAAAAAAAACTCCCTCGGAATACATTATGTACAGTTAATGAGGGTCTAATTAAGCTACTATTTTAATAAGTGATCAACTTGTCATAAGCTTGCGTTAGTCTTTATGACAAAATTATTCTTGCCTTACAGAACCCCTTTTTTATATCGAATATATCATTATTTCGGTAAAAATGCATCCCAAAAATTCTTCTCCGAATAATTAAACCGGTACCTGTATCGATCTACCCGACTGCCGACGAATCGCCGCAATTGGCAAACTATCGAGCCGCAGACGTTTACCCTTAAAAAAAGAGCGGATAAAAAAAGAAACCCCTTTGAAAAACTAAAACACTCAACTTCTAATCTAATCCCAACCCTTTTCCTCGGACTCCTCCCCCCGACCGACTAGTCTGGAAGGCAGACGCGCAGAAAGAGAGGCGGATGCGTCTGCCGTAGGCCGCATCTGCGAATAATCCCCCTCCTTCCGCTTCCTTCCTCTTTCGACGGCGGACGTGTTGACTCTTCTGGCGCCCTTCCCGAGTCCCTTTCACGCGTCGACGGTATACGAGCACCCACGTCTCCCCCCCTCGGCGACGGCCTCACCTCCTTTTTTTTAATCTCGCGGGCGCGAACGTGACCTTGCGGGGATGCGCCCGCCCGGGACAGGTTGTCCACCGACTCCTCGTTTCTTTTGCTTTAATTGCCCGACGCGCCGAGATGAAGGCGCTCGCCGCGTGGGAAGTCATGCGCGGCGAAATTGCGGTTTCGAGCCGTGGCTGTAATTAAAATTTGAATTGACGCGCGGGCTTTCTTTTTCGTCGCCGCGCGCGGGAGGGGAAAATGAGCTTTTCTGGAAAATTGAGTGATTAAGCGTGAATGGGTTCTGCTCGCTTGCAATCATCAAATTAATGCGGAGATGAAGAAATTAGTAGTTAAATCTTAAGCGAACGCTAAAATTTGAATTCATTTTGCGACGCTGTAATTGCGGCTAAATTGGTTCTTTCGGGGCTTTTGTCGAGCGCGGCGCCGAGTTTTTAAATGCAAAACAGCCCGGCCAATATTACAGGCTGAAATGCAAAACTGATTTCTTTTGTATTTTTATCTGCGACATTGGAATCTCTATTTTGAATTTTAAATGCTGGAATATGTGATTCAAAATTAGCGATGTATAGGAGTTTACAAAAACCAATATTCATGCAAATTCAACTTATTTCAGAAAAAACTACCATTCTTTTTATACTTTTTAGACGGTTGAAGGTTCGGGTTATTAAAAGCAAGTATGAAATGTATTCCTCAGAAGATATTTTTTGTTTCCTATTTAATTCTTTTGAGATATAAATTTTCAAAAAAAAAACTCATTTTATTCAAATTAAGATCTTTATCGCCAAAATCGAATCATCTTAATATTCAATCCACGACAGCCATTATTTACTAAAAAAGTCTATAAGCGATTATGCAAAGCGAACTCGAGATCAGGAAATATTAACTCGATCATCTTTTTTTTTTTCATAACGACAGACACTTTTTTAATACCCGATTCTCATTTTCATACCTGTCTACTTCAATCTCCTCCTCTCATCTTCTATTACTCTTCCACGCCACCGTGTTGTCAATTTTTTTTGTTCGCGTTCCATGAATTTAATGAAGTTAATCTCGAGGGAAACAGCTAATTATCTATTACATATCTCTTCTTCCAACACACATCGAAGTACGTACCCACAATTTCTCGCGCAAGAGTGAAATAGTAATTGAATTATCCCTTGCCATTTCAACAAAGTATCCCTGCTCGATATACGGCCTATTGGAAATCGCTCATGAAAAAGACGCTCACACATAAGCGCAGCGCAAATTCCCCGACGCGCGTCAATTGAATCGAAATCGCGAGCGCGGCCAGTTTTTGCTACAACCGTTCCCCCTGCGGAGCTCTCCACCGCTCCCCTCAATTTTACAATATTTTATACGTTATTCCGCGCTCGCGAAATTCCATTACCCCCGCTCGTTTACTCCACTTCTGGGCACTCTCGATCGCTTACATTCCTATTAGTCCGGTGCGCGGTCGGCGCTTCCTGCCCGCGGCGCGGCCCCCGTAACGAGGAATGTCCGCGGATACCGAAGATTCATTCACGGACTCGTTTTCCCCGCGCGCTCTCGATTTGCTCGTCCACTCTCTCTTTCTCATCCCGCGAGGCACGGCGTCCGAGCCCGTCGGAAAGGGAGAGCGCCGCGCGCTAATCCGCAGCGGCGTTTGCGCGCGCGCATTCCTTCTTCCCTCCCGTCCTTAAAGGCCGAGGAATGCGCGAGCGAGCCTCTTCCCTCCTCGCGGCGCGGTTCTGTTACCGCCGTGGAAGGAACGGCCGGGAGAGGAGCGCGCGCGCTTCCCCGGACGAGGAGATGGAGATGGAGTCGCCCGATCGGGGGATGGAATAAAAGATATCCGATCGAGCGACGACGGGGAAAAATTATCCTTTTAATCCGCTTTCGAGCTTGTTGAGATGCTGATTTGCAATTTACTTTCGCGCTTTCTTCGAGCTCGCTTCTTTTTTTTAACAAAGGAATTTCTAGGCTACGCGCGGGAAATTTAAATGTGGAAGCTGAGCTCATAATGGGACTTATCGGGGAAATTCCTTTCGCTATTTTACGGGGCTGTTTAAAGATGCCTTCTCCTCGATCGACGAAGAATAGAAATTCAGCGGTTTTGAAGTTAGTGGTTCCAATATCGACTTTCATCTTTGTAAATTGAAATTTCAGTTTCCTCCTTTAAAAAAACGATGATAGTATAATAGGTATGGTATAAAGCGTTTTAATGAAAAAATTGGTTAAAGAGTAAATTCGTTTGGCTGACTTCAAAATTGAAATTTTAATATGAATCTTTACTCGAATCAAAAAATTTCTTGTTTTAATGAAATGATTCATTTTAATTTTTGTAATTACTAAATAATAATTTTCTTAATAAATGGCAAATGCAGATCTGATTTGTTTTCTAATCTCAAAAATTAAAATGCAATATTACCTGTCATTTACTCTAATTCATTTTGAAATATAAAATCGCTTATAAATTAAAAAGAAGTACACTTGTAAAGTAAAAAGAATTCTTTGATAATTGAGTATTTTTCTAAACTTGATTAGAAAAGTCCGACAAAATTAAGCACAAAGCTAGCAGAAGAAATGATTAACTTCCCTCTAGCTCAAAACACCAAATTATAATAATAAAAAATAAAATTATAAAGATAGGATATCTGGCAAGGAAAGTAAGCAGGACAAGGGTAAGGCGCAGGACCTTGGGGAAAAGTTGGGGTAAGGCTGAGATTAGAGAGACGCAATATCAGCGAAGTGACAAGTTCGGTGCGCGCCACGAATAGCGAAGTGCCTTGGATACATATCGGGATTCTCGTCGCGCATCCCTCCTTTCTCCCATCCGTCGCCAGACTTTCGCGTGTACAGCCGGCTCGTTTGTCTCGCGGCCGCCTCCTTCGTCTCTTTCCGCCGCTCCTTATCTCCCCAAGCGCTGCCGTGGAGACGCTATTTTTAAAGCGGAACGCGACAAATCGCGGATGGACTTTTTGCTAAACGCACCCGGATGCCACTGCGAATCAATTTACTTTTTAAGCCCGAAATAAACGCCAAGGCCGAGTGGAACTTGTTTCGTTTTTTTACTTTCTATAAAAAGCTAAGTTTCGAAATCACATCACTGAGAAATCAGCGAAAATTAGCTGGGAATTAATGAGTGATCCTCTGAAAAAGTGCAGTATTTTTAAGTGGTAGTCCGTATCTCTCACTCATTGGATGAGGATATTATCTTTCAATTTATGATATTATTCTCATTCTAAAATATGTTAAGTTTTATTTGTATAAAAAAATTTTATCACTAAAATTAGTCTTTACACAAAATATTCGCAAGGTCAGACGAAAAATATTGTACCCTAATAAACATTAATTTTCAGTGTAATTTTATAAATGCGACTTCTTTTTTGTACGTCAATTTTTTACGGCTTCTTTGAGGCGAGTACAAGCAGCAACGAGCGTCAATCAGGCCTCGTATCTCAATATCGGAACAAGACGCGCTCGGCATTATTCGCCATTGTCCTGCGGACTCGATAAGGCCATTGTGCGGCGGAAGCTGATCAAAGGCCAAGGGGATATTCGCGATTTATCGAGCGGCCTAATTATGCCGAGTTAAAACGCGCCACGGCCGCCCGGTATTCTTATAAATCCGGCCCCTCCGCCGTTTTTCATCGGGGCGAAAGGGCGCGGCGACGGTCGCCCATTGATCGCGCGCCATCTGGAATATCAATTTCTAATTCCCCGAGCGATTCGCGCGGCGAAAATCAGGAAATGAAGAGAGGGCCTTTTTCACGCCACGGCGGATGAAAAGCCCCTTGCGCGCGCGCGACAATGAAACCGACGCCGGAGCGCGACACCCTCCCGAGTGCGCGCGAGGAAAAAGTCTCTCGCCTTTCATTTTTGCCGCGCCGCCGACGAGGAGGACTTTCTCCCTTTCGTTTTCTCTTATTATCGAAATTTATTTTCAATAAGTGCGCGGCTTATCCGCTCGGGAACTCGATAAGCTCTCCTTTTTACGGGCTGAATTCGTACGGCTGCCGTGAAGATTCTTAAATGGATTTAAGGGATGTGGACTTTTTTGTAAAGAATTTTTTATGCGTACGTTAAAAAGTTTTCACTTTTTCTAATAAGATATGAATTTCTGTTTGTTCGATTCCATCTTTTGTAATTAGGCTTTAATAAGGGAGACGGATTGAAATATAATAAAGTAATAAAATTGTTCATACAATTTATTTAATTAACCTGTCATACTGCAATTCCACCTGAAGCAATGCGTAAATGAAAATAATTTTACTTTAAAAATTATTTTTAATTTAGAAAAAAAACTACAATACAGTTATTCAGTAATCTTGGGACCAATTAGTGTATAATTTGATAAAAATTACTCAGCACAATCGTAGTCAAAATTTCAAAATTTTTAAGTAATTTTGAAATACTGTAGTGTTGTACTGTACTGTATTCGTTTCTTAATCTCAAAATTATTATAACTAAGTAATTTAAAAAAAATCTCTTCACATATACTAATAACGACAAATACATTATCTTAAAAAAGGTACCTATAATAAAAGCTATAACAGTTATCTTCATCTTAGCCAGCTCACCATCGATCTATCACAATGCAATAACTCACCCAAACGGCGCATCATAATTTCGAGAAAAATGCAGACTCTTACGCGAGCCTCGCTCGCGGCACTAAAGCCCAATTTTCATCGAACCCTGCACCTAATCTCCATCTCCCCTGTCGTCCGCCCGCCCCCCTTCCCCCTCATCCGAGGCTTTTTCTCGCGATTTTGCACGGCGATAAATAATCCGCCGGCGGTAGCTCTCCTTTTGTACTTAAGGGATCCTCCCATTACACGGACCGAAAATTCAGCGCGCGGACGCCCGGCAGCCGCAGGCCGCCCCCGACGCGGTAGAGGCGGGAGGGGCGAACGGTATGGTCGCCGTCTTGAGCCGGCTCGGCGCCTAATGGACCGAGCGGTTATTCCGTCTTCGCGTCAAAGGCGAAAATCGCAGGGAAGGCATAATCGACGCTAAATAGCTCTCAGCGAGGAAGCCGCGACAGATTAGCGCGGGGGGGGACCCAGCTGCTATATATATACGTATCGGGAGTGCAGCTGCTCGTGAAAAGCGATGCGCGCGCCCGCCGCCAGTGCTATCGATTCGATTGGCCACCTTTTTCTTGGAATCATCCCGTTTTTGCTTTCAACGCTTTTAAAGCACGCGAAATGTTATACGCGGCTTTATTATTAAATGTCAGTAATTTCGTGCGCCAATTTTCCCGCTCCATTTAAACGCTCCGTTTAAACTTTGTCAATTAATCGGACAATGAAACGGTTAAAGCGGGAGTCAACAAAACGCGTAATTGAAAATAAAGTTCCGGGCGGGAGGTTCAATCGGTGCCTAATGAAAGGCGCGCGGTAATGAAATTTTTGATAAAACTGCCGGTTTCAATGAGCACAATCTCGCGCCTCTTTGCCCGGCCTAATCGAATAAAAGGCCGCGGAGCGCGGGCTGGTTGTCTCGGGAGCACGGGAGGCAACATTTGAGCAACGACGCCGGTGTAAAGCCTCCCCGGGGTTTGTAATCCAATTATAACGCCTCGAATAACGGCCCCCATGTAAATCCGAATTATTTCCGATGTGTACTAATCGCGGCCCGTGTAAGTCCGCGCGCTAGGACGTCTAATAGGATTTAACCTTTTATCCTGGTAGATTTCTCGACCCGCAAGGGTTAGAATTACATTATTGGTACAAAGTTTAGATAATAGAGCCATTGCGTTTGGTTAAGCCTTTTTCCGGGACTTTTCAAGCGCATTAGAATCACGGAGCTTTTATATTTTAATCTTCAAAACATGCCTTTTACAGAGATTAAGGGACGAAACATCATTCACGTGTGTACTTTCAAGGCTTTGCCTTTTAAGAGAAAGATATAAAAAGGTCGTTCAAATCTTTAATCTCGAGTATTCCATTTCCAGCCGGGAATGAGTTATAAAGATAAGTTTGGAAAAAAGAGCGACAGAAGCTAAATAAATCCGAGAAATAAATAATAAAAGGAGCTTTTATGGCGAGCGCTAATTGCCTTCAGTCGCTTCAGTGGTTTTATACTACACTGTTATGGCCGTGGTCCATTGATTAGGATGTATTGCAGCTGTCAGTTTTACAGCGGCGCGGAGCCGCGAGCTTTAAAAAGCGCGACCCAAACATTTAATGAAAACTAAGCATTAAGGAGGAGAAAAATCTCCCCGCACGCATTTCGAAAACATTCCAACATTTATTATGATGTAAATTATAAGCTTACTTATAAGAAAATTTATAAGCCGTAAATATTTATTTTTAACTCGCTGAGAGTTCGCGACGTTAAGTGCTTTAAAACGCGGCTTGTAAAAGTGCGCGGATCGACTCGCGCACGCCCAAACAGCGCAGCGCGCGTACCACGGGCAAACGAGCAAAACAGATAACCACCGGACAATCTTGCACACCCCCGTTTACCGGCAAAATTTTATAGTTTCACTTTTACTTTTATTTTTCGCGCCGGGACGAAGGAAATTTTAAGCTCGAGATAATTTATATTTACGAGTGCGCTCGCATATATCACTGCCGCGGTAGCGCTTTTATAGAACAAAAACGCGTATTTTAGTTTAACAAATATGCGCTGTTTTAAAATAATATTTTAAACGAAATTTCAACGTTTGCGCAGCTGGGGCTTTTTGTGCCGATATCGCAGGAATTTTAAAGTCAAACGGGCTACATCAAAGTATTAAATGATTTTAAATCCGGTTTTATCGCGTCCTCCCGCAAAATCGTATTTTTTATGCTTTTTTGCGCGAAATTTTAAGGTTTTAATCCGCGCCGCGACGGGGAATTCGAACGATGAAGGTAATTACTGATCGAAAATATCGACTTGAATACCCCGCAAATTTGTAGATATAATTCGGGCGTTAATTAACATTATCTTGTAACGTCACGATTAAATCGCGCGCGCTATTTACAATCCGCATTTTTAGTATCATTTACGTAATAAACTCGTAAAAAGAAGAATAACACACGTCAATAATTCAAACGAACTCCGCTGTTATCTCCATCTCCCGTCTCCATCCATTTTATCGCCGGTATCGTTAACATCAGTCCACTTCCCCGGTTTCACAAGAGAGAAATGACCCTCCGACAATTCCCTCCCGCCCGAGCCGAAAAGTCGCATCCCCTTGAGCTAAGCGTCACTCGCGCTTGAATAAAGTCCGGCGCACCGGGCTGTACGGCCACCCTTCCCGCGCGGCCTTTTTAACGTCGCTTCATAGCTCGTAAAGCTCGCGGCTCCGCGTCGATCGTACGTAAAGCCTTCGACTCGCTCGTAAATTTCCTCCGCGCGCGGATTTTCTCCCCGCTGTACGCGGGGGTGGCGCGCGGAGATTCCAGCCGCGACAAGTGACCCGCAGTCGCCGCCGCGGGCGATAAAACGCGCGCCCCGCGGCTGGATTTCACTCCTCGACGGGCGCCGGGCGTCCTCCGTCCGAGGAGAAATAACCCCCGGAACGCGCCGTTCCGTAGCTGCGCGGCTGGTTTATTCAAATTTGGCAGGGTCGTATGTAGGCCGATACTGCGTCTTTTTTATTGAGCGAGAAACGGCTACGGAGGCGGGGGATGCCGCTGAATTGCCCCTGAATATCTTCTCTTATGTCTGAATTTGTATTTGCGCGACCTAAAAGCAAACTTTCTTATTTATTTTTGCATATGTGCAGACGTAGAATAAATTGTTTCGTTGAATAAAATAAAATATTTAACACGTTACTTTTTTTGTTTCAGGTAACACAGAAATCCTGTAGAAACTTAATCTAAGAGCCTAAGATAAGAAATTCCATCGATTCCTTAATCTTAATTCTGAGATAAGAAAATTAGTTCGTGAGTACATAATTCATTATTAAAATTCGATCGGGAGAAATAAATTTACTACCATCCGCGTACCCCTGAAACATCAAGATTCACCACGCGACGACAGGCATCAATCGTTGAAACGACGACTCCGACCATCGATAAACGTCGATAAATAAGTGAAATCGTGAAAAAGCGAAAGGCGATCTCCGTCTGCCCCTTATCAATCAGCCTCGAAATCCCAGGGAAATTATGAATAAGTAACAAGCGTGGATCGATCCCCTTTCCTCGTTGGAACCCCGGTTGGAGCCTCGTTCACGGACGCGAAGATAAGGCGAAATCGACGGGTCGTCGTCGTCGTCGCGACGGAAAGCGGGCAATCAACGACGAGGGGACCACTTACATGGGCCGTCACCCCGGCAAATGATTCCGGAGCGACTGCTATTGGAAAACGCCGGTATATCGGGCGGCGCGGGGGACGTTCGAGTGCGCTCGTGCGTCGAATCGGATGTCACGCGGGGCTTATATACCTATGCGCGTGCGGGAGACGCGCCTCGCGGGCTACGATGCCTCGCCTCCGTCATCCCCGAGTCTGAGCACATAATCGCTCCGCTGTATATCGCCGGCGTCGCCCCCGCGTTATGACGCTATATTGTCAATCATGAGGTCAACTGAATCCCTCTCGATGCGGTTTATCGCTCTCGAGCTTAAAGTTAATTACGGGCATTTGATTACTTGCTGATACCGCACTGCTGCTTCATATCTTACATCTTTATTAGTACAGTGTTTATGGTTGGAAAATTATTTATTTTTTATTATCATGTTAAGAGAATTTCTTACTATACTGTCTAATATAATTAAAATTTTTTCTTGTTAAATACACTAAATACTCGGTGTAAATTTATCATTGCTTTTGTTATCAATTTTATCTTTATCAGGCGGACAGATTTACTATGTAATCAATTTATTATACCGATCGATAATTCAAAATTTAGATGCCAATGACAACAGCATCTTCAGATTTACAAAAATACTATAGAACGTGACAAATCACTCGATCATGCAAGCTCTCCCAGTAGCATCGCAATTCCTTCGAACAAACACTTCCCGCTTGCAGTACTCGGGAGCACAGCGTCGCCCGAGCTCCCCCGGCCCGCTCCTCTCCTCCCAAACATTATTCGTCATCAAAAGTTAATCCAAGCCCCTCCGTATACGATCCTCCGGCGCAGGGTCGTACATCAGGGTTCGAAATCCCATTCGCCGGAGCGGGGAGAGGCTCGATCGCCCGCGGGGGTGAGGAGCTAGCCAGAGGGGCGGGGGAGGCGGGGGTGGGCGGCATGCACACAGAGCTCGCCACCTCCTCTCATCTCTCGTCCCATTTCGCCCGATCGGCGCGTGCATATATTGTCCCGTATTTGCCCTCCTTCGTTTACCGATAACCACGGCGGCGGCGGCGGCGGTAGTGGCCGTAGGATGGACTGCTGGACAATCGCTGGACCGGCAGCGAGCCGCGTTTCTCCGCAATTAAATGCGCGACGCAGTCCCAGTTCCATTCCCGTCCCTCGGCTGCGGTCAAACATCGCGATAAACAGAAGTGAAAATTCGTGTCGTTCCTACTCTCCTTTAGAAAATCTATTTTTTTTCTTCGGGGCTAGAGTACAGTTGAAAATGACCGAATAGTCGTTTTTTGCAAGGAAAGCTTTTTAAAAGATCATTTTCTTTTGGTAAATGCATCTGTAATATGTAAATTAAACTTTTTCAAATTTTATTTGAAAGTTTTTATTAAAATACATTAAGCTCATTAAACAAAAGCGCCTTTTTACTAATTGTAATCATCATTATCTTATTGCTGAGTTTCTAACAAAGCCAGCAGAAATTAAGGGCATATCTTTAAAAGTACATTTTTAAAAGATCTACTGAGCATTATTAAAAGAAACATAATATTTATAGTCTTTCAAATAAAAAGTTAAAATTTTCAACTTTCAAATCTAAACTATAATTGTCGAGAAGCGGAACCTTAAACTGGTACAAAACATTCACCTTACAAAAAATAAAAGTATATTTAAAATAAGAAATTCATTTTTTATCCAGACTCTAGCCTTAAACAAGAAAATTCCGTTTAAACGCGACTTTAATTTGATGGATAAAATTCGATAGAAATTTGACGAGTTATGTATCGGCAATTTTTCCCTCGTATAATTAATGGATAATTGAAAACGCGCCGCCGCTCTTTTTTCATTGAATAAAAATTGATGCATCACAACCCACCCCCTCCCGCCCGCCCCGCAAACAATGTGGAAGCCCCAGTGAATGCTTTTTGCGCGAAATCGCTTTTCACCTCTGCGCTCCGGTGGCGCTGGCCCCGAACGCATTAATCAAACGGCGGCGCGGCCGTCATTCATCGGGCAAAAACGCGCTATCCGAGCTCTGATTTTCGCGAAGGAGCCGCGGGGGTGCGCAGGTCCCTCGCAGACTTTTCGAAAACTAATCAAACGAACTGCGCGCGAGCGACGCGGAAACTCTCGGGTTTCGCTGTGCGCTGAGTCACGGCGCCCCTCCCCCGCGCGGGCATGAAAATGTTAGTCTGGATTGCCGCGGCGCTGCTCTCGTTTCAAGAACCTTGAGGGAAACGTGTCTGAGATTACGTCTGCTCCGGTTTCTCGGCTCTCCTTTATTTCGCCGATGCCACCGCCTTTGTTTTTCCATACGTTTGACGCGCGCGCCGACGCTGCACTTGTTACGCCGGCGCTTCCTTTCGCGCGTAACGAACGTACGCTGCGATCTCGTTATTTTTCAAGAATTTTCCGGGCATATACACTTCGAGTAGCGGAACGCGGGTAATGCGCTTGCTGCGCGGGTATTGCGAGGAAGAAAAGGCGTTTCGAGTAGTGCAGTGAATTTATTGCGCGAGTTTTGTGTTTATTTATTGCGTGAAAGCGGGTAAATAGCAGAGATTCGCGGAGGCATTTCTTTGTCGCTTTATTTATTTTCGCGACACTTTTGCTTTGATTTGGTAGAAGAATTTAATACTGATGAAATACTTCTGAATGTTATTTCTCCCATTGGGAATTTCAGTTATTCCTAATAGCGAATTCCCTTCACTCGTTATATTATTTCTTCAAATATTTATGAAATAATTATGCAAGGGGTGTGATCATTTCGTGTTATAATAAAGCACTTTTAAAGTAGTGGCTTTACAATCGCTTTTTAATCGATGTGAAGTCATTCTATCGTTTCAGTCAATAATGATCGATAATAATCAGCTAATTTAATATCGAAAAATTAATAAATTTTTATGCAAAACTCACTACCAAGTACAAGTAATCGAAATAGATTATTAAATAATAATTTGAATTTGTTGATGTCATTAATCTACATCTTCCACGATCTTTTGTTAACATCATTTTAAAATTTTCGAGCATTACTATCCTTCCACATGACAGGTGGTAGGATACACACATCGTAAATATTTTATTATTTTTTCACAGTACTGTGTTATTAAAACAAAACGTACATAGTTAATTAAGTAACTATACGATTTCAAAAGAAATAGAATAATTACTCGAGTATTCCATCAAAATCATTAAAGCAACCACTCGAATTTCAGCAGCATTTTGAACATCCACTGGGCGTAAAAAAATAAAGCAGTCAACTCCTCTATTGAATCTTCAACCGGAAAAAGGGCGAAAGCAGATCATCATCCGCGTAGGAGCTCACTCGAGGCGTCTAAAAAATTTAACAATCAAAGTCTCCTCGAAAACTGTCGGCGTCATCATCGAATTTCCCCAAAGCCCGTCACTCGATCCTCTCCAAGTCTCTCGAAGACTCTCCGCGCCCCCGGCCCCGTCGTCGGCGCCGTCAAACATCCCGATGGCGCGCGCGGATCAACGATATCGAGGATTTCGCTCGCGCGCCCCTCGCCTAACCGGAGGCTCTTTTGTAGACGCGCCATTATGCAGGCCGGCGTCAAAATAAAAAGGAAGGAGAGAAAGAGACCGAGAGGCAAGCGAGCGGGCGGATGCGGTCGGAAGAAGAGGCTCTCGCGTTCTCTCCTCCGCCTGTATTTAATTCGCGCGTAAACAAACGCGAGGGGTGGCTTTTATTCCCGCGCAAGGGAGCCGGCTCCTCGAACAATCGATGCGCCGCGGCGGCGGTAGGGCCCGCGCGGGGGAGGACGAGGGTGCGTGCGAGCGCTTAAATTAATAACGAGGAACGGTGTGAATGACATCTTCTGTATGGCCGGCGACGTCGTCGCGCGGGGATAGGGTGATTTCCCCCGTCGATCGTCCGCCCGTTATACGCGCCGGCGATGAGACTGCGAATTTTATTTTCCGTGGAAGGGGTGCGCGGGAGAATCGTTATTTTGGATCTCCCATTGTTGGATTGTTACACGCCTTTACCGCGAGCCTGTAACGGCGTCGCGTCTGTCTTCCCTTCGTCGCGCAGGTGTACGCTAGGTATTTTGAGATGCTGCAGCGTCTAAAGTTGCCGGGATATATCGTTAATTAGTTTAGCTTGTTACGGAGGATGATTCATGCCAGCGAGTCCACAATGCTGGATGGCTCGCGAAGGGTTTAGAATTCGGGCGCACAATGGAAGAACGCAACAATGACTGTCAGCGCGAGTTTACTCGACGAACAAAACGGATATCGTTTTGCTGATAATTAGCAATTAAAGGAAGCTTTCGAACAATTCGTCGTAATCTGCGCTCGTTTCGGCTCAAATCGTTTTCGGTGCTACCTGTAAACAAACTTGGAAATTGTTTGTTTTCTCCAGCAATGTTAGATCGATTTTTCTTAAATTTCTTCGAACTCGTGCATTTGCTTAGCCGTGCTTGCTTTTTGCCGAATCGATTATTCTGCGATACTTTTTATAAGTCTATTCTCAATAATCGATTCTTTTTTAACGAGCAATCGTGTTATCTGATGTGTGTTGTCCCAATCATCAGTCAATTTTAAAAACACGGGTTCAGAGAAACGTTCGTTGTTTGGATGGTAAAACTGGGCAAATCCAAGTATTCATTTTTTTACAACAATTCGTTACAACTATTTATAATAAGGAACTGTACCCTTTGTTCTCAAAAACTACATTTAAATAAGAATCGATCCTTCAATACTTTTGTAAAGTGATCAATTCTGAAGTACCGATACTACGAACTACGAGGAATCGATACTTTTTGACAGAATCACCCTCCACCACTTACATGTAGATTATCGACTACAAAAGCATTAAAAACGCTATTGTGACAAACTACGAGGTGCTGTACGCCGTTAAAACTTAATCGTGTTTTTCACCGAGCAAACAAAACAGCTGCAATGAAGACCCCAGGGCCTCCTCGACGCGGTCACCGCCGACGCAGGCTCCCAACTCCCGGGACAGCAAAAAATTAAATCGACTATCAGGGCGCCTCGGTCCCCCCCGCAATCACTCGCGAATAAAGAGCTGGTAATCGGTTTACACCGGGCGTAGCCGCGCAACAACGAGCGAGCTCCCGCGCAGGGCGGCTTAAGATCGTTATCCCGGCGAGTGAAGCAATTCGGCCGATTGTCTTACCTCTCCGCGCGAAAGGGGAGAAAATCTCGGCACCTCTCGAGGCGGCCGGCGCGAGTGACTTTCCCCGCGAGAATTCGCCGAGGCAAGCCCGCGCGCCGTAAGAAGCGGGGGGGAGCCGGTGAATGGGTCGTTGTTATCGTGACCCTCCCCCTACTCGCTGTTTGTTTTGCCCCGCCGTCCTCTGTCTGTTTTTCCTCCATTAGTAACTTCGGCTTCGCCCCCTGCCCCCCTCGTTGTCTCTCGCTCGCGCGCGGTTTTCTCCTCCTTCGCGCGGGGGATGGCTTTCATTGTTGGCGTCCGTTCCGCTTGTTTGGGCTGTCTCGCCGCGAGGGAGGCGCGGAGGTTCCATTTATCGGAACCGCATTCTTCGCGCGGACCCCGTGCTTTTTTTTCTCTCCCTCCGGCCGTTAAGACGGAGCCCGCCTCGATTGCCAGAAGCATTATGACGCTTTAATTTCCTCGTAATGGATTGTCCGGGCTTTTCCGTGACCGCTACTGCCGCTGACGCTCTCCTCGCCTGCTTCTTTTCGCGCGAGATTACGCTGGCTTTTGTGCAAATAAACCGTCAACTTGGGTGAGCGATGATGTTTTCGCCGGGATCGATTCTTTTGCCTCCGGCTGCTGGGAAGGCGCACTTTTTTAAATGCACGGTTAAATATTTACGGGTTTGAAAAATATCACGAAATTCTGAAAGTCGTCTATTGTATTATTCTGTGTGATTTTTTTTTAGAACATTCGCGTAATTCTTGGTATGCGTAATCTTTATGCGTTATGAAAGATTTTGAAATGTTCACGGGAACATTTTTATGAGAAATTTTTTTGTTTCTTGTTTAAATAGTTGAACAACCTTAAACACATCAACCAATGCAAACATAAAACCTCTTTATGTCTCAAGTATGAACATCTATTACTGAACGACTCTTATACAAAGACCCTTATTCTTCCATTAAATGAGCTCGTTGAGCATCGTAATCGACGTTAATCAAAATCATTTTTCATCATCTTTACATGACACTCGAACAGTTAAGAAAGTGATATTCGAGTTTCATTGAAGTTGACTACACCACAAAAAAGCCATACCTTTAATAAAAACAATAAATAAAATACGTACTCAATAAATTAAATATTATGTTCTGTTTATTACAGTCCTTTTTAAAACGGATGAGATCATTTATAAAATCGTCAAATTCATTTTCCCCTGTAACAAATAAAACTTACTTTCTAACCGATGATAAAACTGATTCCCACCCAATCTCCCGAATAATTACGCGCGCTCAATCCTTTCGCTCTTATCGCAGAAAATTAATCGGACCGTTGCTCGTGCACCGCAACGCGCGCAAAGTAGCTCATTGTCCGGCATCGGCAGACTGTGCGGCGCGATTTCCCCCGGCGAGGAATGCGGTCTGGCCTGCGGCTTCTTTGCCCGCCTTTTTTTTTCGTCGCTGCGCCGACGATGTCTCTTTTCCATGCGGCGCTCCGTATAAACTGCGCCGTAATAACTCCCGGGCGAAGCGATCGACCGCCCCGCGGTAATTGCCGCGCGCGCGTCGCCAAGCGGTGGTCGCGTACGGAAAAACAAAGTCGCGCGTCTTTCCCGCCCGCGACCGTTTTTGTCCGGTGGGCTCGATTCGCCGATTTCTCGCTCGAATTTTTGCGGCGGGCGAAAAAACCGTGGGTCTTCGTCGGACGATCTTGTTCCGCGTTAATTGCGCCGCGCGACTACACCGTACGATTATTAAATCTCTTATGGTTCGATTAACTTTTTTCAAGAGCGTCGAGGGTGGTTAATTATTTAATCACGACGTTAAAATTCCGTCAATTACGATGTATCGATTTTTTGTCGTATCGAAGGATCCAAATAAAAAATATATATTTCCTATACTTATGTATAAAATAATGTATAAAAAATACGCGTTTTTTTAAATTGGAGCCATCGATATGTGGAATCTTGAAATTAAGACATTTTTGCAAATAATTTTCAGATTACTACTAACATTTACTGCAAAAATAATTTAATAATCAAGATTATAATATTTAAAGATTTATTTTTCATTATATTATAGTTTTTTTTACTATGCAAATGCGAGATATTTATTTTTTAGAAATGTTACTTGCATGCATCTAACATTGATAATTAAAGGATTAATTTTTTTGTAAACAATGTGAAACGTACTGAGTTATTTTTGCAGGGTAAAAAAGAGTTTCGTGTGGGTATTAAAATGTCATGGTACATGTTGAAATAACGATTGCGGTTACATATATCATTCATGTTTCTATTGCAACGGTAATTCAACCACTCACGAGAAGTTGCAATTTTTCGCGAAAGTGTGGTTCAGGATATCGATTTCGCAATCCTGACTTATTCATACTCGCAGAGACACCTAAATTATCGGCGTTTTCGCCTAGATGACTTTTCCCCGGTATATGGAAATTGCTATTAACCACGAGAGTAGAATAATTTTAATTAAACGCAGCTGTGTACTCGGAAATTGATACATTCGTCGAAATTACGAAAACATAATTCCTCCGATCCGCTGGACAAAAAAAAAGTTATAAACTCGCCTATAATTCAGCCTTCAGCTCGCTGAAATTAAACGAAACCTACCCTGTACTCGTGAGAGAGAGAAAAAAAAAGACGAAGCAAACGACACGGGTGTAATTCAACGCTGCACCTACCACGGCGATACAGCCTCGCGGGGCTCGCAATTACCGCGAATACCCGCTAAAATATAATATTCGAAAAATAATTATTGTAGAGAGCGCGGCGCGCGTCGTTTTGTCCAAGCGAGAATTTATGAAATCGCTAGGCGGCCGTTTCGCATGCATAATTCTTACGAAAGGGCGCGCGCTCTCTCTCGGGCTCGCGCGCGTTGAAAATTAATTTCTGCTTCTAATAAATCACTTTAAAAACCGCGCGCCGCGCCGTATCAGCACGGCCCGCGGGCACCTCGTTAATGAATGTAATGACTAACGTTTGGTCATTATCCTCGAGCGCGCGAGTGCGTCCCCCCCACCTCGCCGTTAATTTTCGGAAGTGCAATATTGATTATCCGGAAGGAACGCGTGACGCGCTATAAGCAACCCTTCCATCCGCGCGCCCAACAATTACCGTCCCCGCGCGTGGGCGGGATGTGGAAAAATCGCCGGACGGACTTGGCGTCGAAAGTGAAAAGGTGCAGCGAGTAATTGACGAGGATCAGCGAGGAGAGGCCTCGACACGCGAGCGGCCCCTTTTCTTTTCACGGGGGCTAATGCGCGGCGCGGGGAGGGGCGCGCGGTTAATATTGAGCGAGATGAAAGATTGATGGTGTTTGGAGTGCTGCGGGGATGTTAATCGATACGGGTGAGAAGGTAAAAATTGTTTAATCTTGCGCGGCGCGAACGATGCGATCCTCGATACATCGCTGCTTTCGAGTGCTAATGTTTCGCTTGATTAATTGCTTCTCGAAATAATCTTGGCTGCGCACTGTGCAATTGCAATTTATCGAGTCGATTAATTTGCTTTATTAAATTACCATCGATTGCCATTTATTTATAGCACATTATTTATGAACATCTTATTTGTTTATTCATAATGCCGACACTTTAATGGAATCAGTGTAGGAAGTTAACTTTTTATCAATTATTATGTAATGCGAAATTTGATTTTTATTCTTTCGCGAAAAAAGAGCGTATTAATATCCTCTCTTAAGAAACACTAAAGCTCTTAAAGAAATAGTTTCATTGGTTAATTATATAGGTACTAAACATTCGTTCGAATGGCGCCAAAATTAAAAATATTTAATAAATTAATTTGAATCTTCACGGAATTTTGTGTTTGCTAATAATCATTATAAGTTTTTCAATTTTCTAACTATTCGAAACTTTTTATTAAATAATGTTAGAGTTCATCACAAATAAATACTGGGTATATGAAAAAACACTAAGCACAAGTATATTTTGCTAGTATTAAATAAAAATTGCGTACACTTGTAAATTACACTGTTGCACAGTAAGGTGATGATTCATACAATTCGTATAAATACATAATTTTAATAAAATACATTGAAACGAGCGAATATACCCATTTATTACCTTTAATAAAATATCCCGTAATAACAGTAACATTAAAAAGAAAATAGTACCTACAAGTGTAGTAAATATAAGATAAACGTGTGTTTTTCCCCTTGCGAACCCTTCAGCAGTCTATCTACGGATCATCGATAACGAAAGCAAATAGACGCGGCCAGTTAGAGTCGCGGCAGCATCGAGTCCGGCTAATAAAATCCGCCTTATCTGCGATCGCCGAGGACTAATTAACGCTCGTTTGTTCATACACATCGCGTACAAAGTCGCGGCGCGCGCTCCCGCCTTGAACGGCCTCCCCTTCGCGTCGAAATTATACGCGAGACCGAGCGTCTCCCCCCTTCCCCCTCCCGCCGGCGGCTTTCGCGTATTTCGGTAATAACTTTGCGCGCGGGGCTGTCTTTATCTGGCGCGGCGGCCTCCGCGCGACGCGTAATTGCCGAGTCCAGCCATTACCATATCGAAGAGATAAATAGCGGGCTTTTAGCCTCTTTCCGCGGGGCCCGGCTGCGTAATACCCCGGCCGGAGATATTTAAGATTCGTCCTCCCCCCCGCGCCGCCGAGTGCTCTAAAAGGAGCGAGAACGAGGGAAAATGAAGGAGTGCGAGTGGCGCACAATGATCGGTCCGAGGAGGTGCACGCGCGAGTTACGATCGGCGTTTTACGCTTCGGACTGCTCCCGCGGCCTGGCGGGAGGAGCTGCTCTGGCTTCGACAGTTTCGCAAAAAGAGCCGAGGAAAGCCGTGCGCTTTTTCGTCAAAGCGATATTTTTCGCCGGGGAACTTTGAGAAAAAGCAGCGAAGATTGATATTAATTGAGCGTGAACGAGCTTCTTTCGAATTGAAAAGAGACAATTAGGATTTTCCTTTTTTCGCTTTATTTTAGTTCCGGAGTATTCGGACGATTGTAGCTCAGGCGCGCGTGAAATTAATTAAACTTTTATAATTTGAAAGGGGAAATAAAAGAATTTATGGTTTATTAAATTCTCGGGAAGAATGTCGGTAATTAAATTTAGTTATTATTATGAATAAAATGAATCTCTCACGCATTAATCGATAGCGCGCTTCGTACAAAATTGCACTTTTACTGCGCGAGCTATTATTAAATTCGCGAAATTTTGATTAATTAATGAATGCTAACTGCGAATCACTGAACCGTTAAAACATCGTTAAACTCCTGTAATTAATATTTGGCAGTAATTGAACTGAATATAAAAAACGATAAACAGTGCGTAATAAATTTTTGTTATTAAATTATACTTCATCGTAGTAAAAAATACCTCCCTCTCTCACTCCCATAAATGTTATTTATTTATTGCTATGCCATATCATATACACTTATTTAGTCGTTGTTTCTTCGTATTTAAAACTATTTATTAGTGTGTCTGTAATTTATTAGCATGAGTAAGTAAATGGTGTGAATACACCTTTTTGGTATTTTATTGAATATTGCTCTTTGAATGAATAGTAGACTGATAAGTAGTAATACAACATAATACTGTTAACAATATAACGATATTTAGACTTACTAATGAGTATTATTAGTTTTTAATTTTTTGATATCATACAAGAACTTCTTTTTTCTTCTTTTTTTATACAATTACTTATGAAATGACTAGTCAGAATTACAAATACATGATCGTATATTTCTCGCTCTTTTATATTTTTTATATTTCTTGTATTCTGTGTATTAAATATATATTTATGTATTAGTACTATATTATGCGAAGCGAATTTTCTCCCTTTTTTACAATAATAAACTATTCTTCTCTATTCTACAATTCACCTATGTTTTCCCGGAAAAACCCGTTGAAGCCGCACCGGCGAGTATACCTACGACGTCCCGTATCTCTCATTCTCATATCCCGGCGCGCGCGCGCGAGGGCCCCTTCATGAATATGGGAACAAGTGCATAAGGTCGTGCGGCGACGAAAATTATAGGGATTGCGCCCCGTCGCGCGGTCCTCTCCTCGGCCGCGTCGTTTACGGGCGGGCGGGTAATTACGACGGTGCACGCCGGCGCGCGCGTGCGCCCGCAATAAAACCGTGGGTTCCGCGCGGATCGCGGAAAACTCGCGTGCATCGATCACGTAAGTGCAGGGTTCGCGTCGCGCCGTTTAACGCCCCGCGCCTCTCCGCGCCGAGGGGTCGCGCCTCTCCTTTCGGAGAAGGAATTAAGGAGAGTTTAAGGAAATGCTGGGTTTCTTTGAGGGAAAAAAAAGGAGAGGGGGAGAATTGAGCCTCGTTATATTGCGCAATCGTAAACCGATGTTGTTTACGGTGAAGGTTTTTAAAGGAGCGAAGGCCGCCTCGAGTGGCTATCGTGCCGTGCGATCGAACCGGCTGCGCGTTTGCGGAAGCGGCGCACAGTACGCCAGTTCATTGATTTTCAGTTACACATTTCGCCAATTCGAGAGTACGTTTTTAGCCCCGAGTGTAATAAAGATAATCCATCGTCGTAATTCAGTTTTACGGACGAAATTTATCCGCCTTTATGCGTTAATTTAGATAATTGAAACTGCGGCTGTTAAATTAAATTTTACAACTTAATTTAAGTGCGTTTTTATTCGGCGAACTGTACGCGTCTATATTATATAGCGCAGTTTAATTCGTACGAAACAAATCCGCGCGCGAATCCGATATCGAATTAAATCAATTAGTCATCTTCGCCTCTAATTCTCCCAAACGGCCGCGTCCGCCCCGGAAAGGCGTCGCTAAGCCCTCCCATTAATAAGTGCAATCTAAATGCGATCTCGCGACGTGCCGAATTCCGCGATAAGAGGAATTTTCCGTGGGTAATCCTCTCCCCGGCGGTGCGAGTGCACGCGGTGTTGCCTCGCAGTCGTCGGCGTCGTTATTCCGCCGAAAAAAAGTGTATACGCGCTGAGGAGGCGCTTTCGGCCTTATCTGCGGCGAGACAACGCGCTCGCTAATTTCACGGGCGCGCGGGGACGCGATATTTATCGCTCGAGCCCCGACGGCTCTCCTTCCCTCCGAGGCGTCGCGACAGTGCGTGCCCTCGCGTTCGCGATTAGGGGAACGCTGAGGGCCCGCCACGGCATCCTGAGTACTTGCGGAAATTTGCTCGCTGGGTGTTGTCTGGTAGGCTGCGTTTGTTTCGCTTTAACGGAAAGTTTAGTCCCGTCTGAAGTGATTGTATCTTAAGGTGGATTTCTACTCAGAAATCTAATTTTTCTTTTTGAATATTTTGTTAAGACCTAAAACTTACTTTGCAGAAATATTGTTTAACTGTAGGACTTACGATATTGAAAAATTGATTTTTAAATAATTTTTTGGTAGAAAGTCACCGTTAAAATATTTTTATTTTTGTTCATTTTTCTACGATGATAAGTGTCTGTAATATATTACTTTCGTGAGTGCTTCTATTTTCCGGCGTAGATTGTACATCGATGATAAAGCAGTTATTTTTATTTATTCGGACGATAATAACGCAGCAAATGTCTTACCATTGAAAATTCACCCTCAAAGGTACTTTACCGTTCTTATTCACCGGAGTCACCCTGGCGCCGACTACTCGACGCCAACTGCTATATATATTTACAGGAGCTTCCCCCCGTGGATATTCTCCGGTAGGGGAGAAACACCATGATATAGGGCGGGGTGCGTCGCGGAAAGGAAAGAAAGAAACGGGAGAAGGAAAGGCCGGCTAGCGATGCGCAATTAGCCGGGCAGGAAATGAGGCGCGAGACTTATAAAAGTTTCCCGCTCCCCCGTCGTATATATCGAAAAACGAATTATGGCTGCCGGGGGTTTTTATACATGCAGACTCGGCAACCTTCTTATCTCTTTGTTCCGGGGCTTTGTATCATCCGTAGGGGAGCGGCGCCGCGGCGCGAGCACTCACCTTACAATTAGCACCTTTGGGGATGCACGCGTCGCTCCTTTGTTCCGGCGGCCTCTCGCTTCTCAGTCCAAGAAACGAGTCCCTCCATCTTCACCCCTGCGGTCGCTCGAAAAGCCAAGGTACATTCATTACTTTGTCGTCAAGCCAACGTTTTCAAGGGCCGCAAACTTTTACAAATCTCTTATATTTTCAACATCGATCGCTAAAGAGGTGTACGATAATTAAGTGAGAGATACTTCGGCGCGCCCACCCCCGCCGTAAAAACTTTACGACGTCCGCCGTATCCCGGCGCGGCGTAAAAAAGAGAGTCGCCTATCAGCCGGCGACAAACTGCACGCCCGCGTAACCGCGAAAAATGTACACCCCTACTTCTCTCCGTCAGTGCATAAACCAGCCTCGCCCCTAAAGCTGGACCCTAAAATTCTGACTGTAAAATTTTCTCCGGACCCCCCGAGCTCACGGCGCGTATATATAACACGCATCGCAGATACCAAATCGTTTACGACGCTCATATCGCGCGGCCGGTCCCGGCCGTTTCCGGGAGATAGCGCGGCGCGCCGCCAGCTTTTAATAACGCCACTCGCCGCGAAATTTATCGGCCCGATTATTAGAGAAATTTCGGGGGGACGTTAAAATTCTCGGCTCTCGCGCGCGACTAAGAGCGACGGCGCCGTCATTGTTCGAGCGGCGCCGGTAACGAGAGAAGCCCCGGGCCATTGTGCGCGACTCCACCGAGGGGGTGGAGAGGACGAGGCGGAGGCGGAGGACAGTAAACACACGCGGCGAGCTTTATGTATGCAGGCGCACGCGCCAATTCTGGAGCCCGTCGGCCCCCTTGACTGACGTACCCGTCGGGCTGACCTCGACACCGGACCCTCGTCTCTTTTTTTTTCGCTTTAAATATCGACGTAATTTTCTACGACGGTGATGTTTTTCGGGCTTCCGCTCGGCCTTTTTGCTTTGTTTTTGTCGCGGGCTTATTGTAGAGTAACGCGGACGAAGGGTCGACGGGCAGCATCACGGCGCCGAGCGGTTTATTGCGCGCGAAGGGCACTGTGTACCGAAATGGTGGAGTGTATATACGCAATTGTCTGTAGGGCTGCTTCAAATTCATTTAGGAGTAGATTTTTTCTTTTGTTTTTGTAATAAACTCCATGAAAATTATTTTATCAAAAAGTAGTAAAAAGAAAATAAATAAGATAATAGGGCTTCCAAGATCCTTTGGAACCAAAGAAAATTCACTTCGTAATGTAAAAATGACTTTTTTTCAAAATAGTTCTGGCGATTAAATATTTCATCTTGGTATTTATAACGTCGGCAATATTTTTAATCTTTTTAATAAAAATATTTGTATTTGAGTTCTTATTATTATTATGACATTTATTGAAAAAATTGATTCCAAAAAAATTGAATTTTTCCTGTCGTTTCAATCCTTAAAAGTGGTACATTTAAAACAGAAAAAAAATTGTGTTTCAATTGTCGAGAAGAGGATCGAAAAATGTAAAAAGTATAAAATAACATTTTTAACCTGCGCCGATGATCACTCAACTGTTCACAGCTTTAGTGGAGATCACGGCAATCGTGCGCTTTCATAAAAACGAAACGAAAATCACCAGCGGACGTTTCATTTTTATTTTTCATTCGCGAGCGCGTAAAAAATTGTTTTAAAGCTATCTCCAAAATCACATTCCGATAAACCGTCAAGAGGATTCAATTATCGGCCTTCGAACGTAGAATATGAGTTCGCCGATAACAAATAAAAAAAAGAGGGTAAAGTTAAAAAGTACGTGCTCGAGTTCTATAATCGACGAGCCGCAGTTTCGACCGAGGCATTAGCGAGCACCGATAATTCGGCGCGCGCGCAATTCCCCGTCATTTTTTCCTTTGTCATCGAATGTACCTCATCGGATACATTACAAAAATTCCGCTAATTTCACCGTCGCGGATCCGCGCGCAAAACAGAGATTCGAATAAAATCTCGTCGCGTTTAATCACAGCGAAATTTTCCCGTTTCGGCGGAGAGCGAATTACCGATGCGCGAAGAAACGCGAACTATCGGCCGCGCGCGGCAGCGAAAAAAAAAGAGACCCCGACAAGTTCCTCGGAAATAAAGCAGCGAGAGCCGGCGATTATCCCCCCCGTCGGCGCTGCGCTGTTTTCTCGCGCGGAAAATACCGCGGAAAGTTAATTAAATCGAAAGTGATGCATACGAGCGCGGGTAGGCGTGTGCACCGCGGCGGCGGCGACGACGTCGTCGCTGACAATTATCTCCTCGAGCGCAATTAATGCGCGTGGAACCGCATTCTCCGGCAATATCTAGCGCATGACGCTCGCTTTTCACGCTCCCCGGGAAAATGCCTTTTAGCCGGCGTGATGAAGTGACGAAGTTAAAGATTATCGCTTCAATTACCGATCGATCGCTGCGCCGGTCACACCCGATTAACCGCGAGCAACAATCAAGTTTTTGTCAAAGTTTGTCGGCGAAGAAAGTTTCGCGTTTCTGTGCATTTATAAAGTAATGAAGAAGGACTTGTAAGCATAAAACAGATTTTACATCTGTGCAATAAAAATAAAGTGAAATAAATATCTTCAATTTTTAGTAAATATTACATCAAATTAACTATTATAAATTTTCGTGTTAGCTTCAATGCACACTATGACATTTTTCTATTTCTAATAATGTGAAAACATCGAAATCTCTAATCAAGTTTAGAGTGGTTCAATTTTTTTTTACAATGAAATGATTTTTCACTCGAATAGATTTTCCGAATTTTTCACACTTTCATATTAAGAAAGCCTATCACCGTTTGTTGAATTCCACCTTTAAAATAACACTGAAATCCTCGAAGCCTTCGAAATATCGTCACGGCCTAAGTAAGGACCGTATCTCGGTATAAGTAAACGAGAAAAAAGATCCTTTAAAAAAAAAATTTTGTTTGCAGCTCGGCGCAATTGCCTTTCACGCGTCTCCTTTGCGCGTCCGAACGGATTCATCGACCTCGTCTCGCTTATGCGCATTTTTATGAAAGTAACTGCTCGCGGCGGGCGCGTAATCGCCACCGCGTCGTAAAGACGCGTAATTGCGCGTCATAACACTCGGGCTCGGCCCATAACAGGACAAACGTCATGCGCCGCGCCCCGCGCATATACCTATGCAATGCGCCGCGAAATGTTCTCAGGACCTTCTCTCTCTCTCTCTCTCTCTGCCTCGTGCGTCGGGCTTTTTCTCGCGAGCGCAACTTCTCGTTACGCCCGTGAAATTGCGATATTCTTTATGGGGCCTTGATGTCGGCGCGCGACGCGACAAACCCTTTTTACGCGGACTCTCGCGCGCATAGGTAGGTACACTTTTTCCCCATCGGATTCGAGCGAGGCGCGCGTCGCTCCGAGACTCCGGCCACTTAAATCCTCGCGCGTTTCGATTTGTACTCGGCGCATCCTCCTGTGTAGTATACAGTCGTATCTTTGAAAATAGAGAGGAAAATAAGATGCAGAAGAGGCGCCTTCTGCGAAAACCTCGTAATAAGGATTCGTAGTGAAACGAAACGTCGAGTGCTTACTTTTCATAAAAAAAGAGAGTAAAGAAAACGAGGAGTCTTGGTTTTTGTCCATGATAGATCGTAATTACGTGTACGTGTACTATTCGCGTTGAAAATTCTCGGTCATATTTCAAAGCGACGGCAGGATGTTATTAATTAGCGCAACACAAGCGCAATAATGCGATAAAGATACACCGGCGAGAAATGTTGTAGAGCAGCGGATTAAACGCGCGCGTCGGAATAAATTCAAAACACCAAGGGTGCATCCTCCTCCTCTCCGATGATCTATTATTTTTACAAGATCTGTGCGTACACGTGCGATTTGTAGGTCAGACCCTTAAATCATCGTAGATCTGCGCTACAAATTATGTCCCATCACCGATGACGTTGCCGCTTTATGCGACACTTTGTCCCGCGTATACGCGTGCATTTTTTTCATCACATCTCGAGCAGACATCTCGTTTATCAAGGCACACCGCGCAATCAGCATCGCCGCCCGCACTGACTTGCACAAATTCACGCGCGATATTTCGATGCGTATCTCGACTCCGAAAAAGGAGCGTAACACCGGTAGCGCATAATCGAATCACGCGAGGGTTTAAAAAGGGAGAAGAAAAAAAAAAGCAACGTCGTCCCGGCCAAAGTACACACAAACGACAAATTTGCATCGGCCCGAGGGCGCGCCGATTTATCTCCTCTCTCTTTCTCCCTCCTCCCTCCTTCTCGCTCGCACTCCGGGTCTATAGATTTACGAAGACGATGTTGCCCCGACAAATCTTCGTCGCCGGGGCTGCGAAGGAGCAGCGATTCCTCGCGTGACACGCACCAGCGACATGCGTGCGTCCCGTCGTCGACTCGTTGATTGCCCCGCAATTTCGCTCCCCTTCGACCAACCACCTTTGTTGCCGGCACGTTGATTATTTCATACTTTATTAAGTCAGTGGGGTAGCGGCCGGTTCGCTCGGATACGTACACGACTTCGCGGAACGATTATCCATTTTTCTTTTACTTTCGTTCGGTCCACTTCGCGCCGTCTTCTTCGAACTTTCATTCCGATGCGAAAAAAATTGCGGGGATATGAAAATTGCCCCAATTACGCGTGCATTTATTGAATTTGCGCTCTTCTGGGAAGCGGCGAGTACGCACTATCTCTTGCGTTTAAAATCGCAGCGTCGTGAAGAATGTCGTTGACTGGAGCGATAATTAAAACGCGGGGGATCATTATCGGAGACGTCGAAAGTGTACTGAAGTTTGTCGATCCAATTACCAGCGAAATTAAGCAAATCGCTCATAATTGAAGACCAATCAGTCCCCGGCTGTACTAAAAGCGGCGAAGCACTTGGCCGCTCGCGTGCCCCGGGTACGTAAAACACGCCGAATTAATCACGGCGAAAATCCGATCGTAAAAAACCCATCTCTATCCTCCCGAGCTCCGGCTTCCACCCTCGATAAAATAAAAAGAGAGGAGCGCAGAAAAGAGAAGAGCGCGACACGCGAAGCGAGAAAAAAGGAGCCACGCGCGTCACGTAGCGGAAGTTTCGGTGTATTGTAAACGCAGCTTTGCAGGAAATCGAAATCCAATGGCCGGTTTGGCGGCGGCCGCCGCGTACGTGACCCGCACCGCCGATGCGCCCCCGCGTCGTCGCCGCCGCCGCCCGACGCGCTAACGCAATTATGATTTTAGCGCAATCCGCGTTAATCGGAATTTCCCCCGGAGCCGCCGGGAGGAAAAAGCCCCGGCGACCCCGTCGATTGGCCCCCGCAGCCGGAGCTGCGCGACGCGCCCGGAGGCACTGCGGATTCGCGCCACGACTGATTAATCATTTGCGGGGCTCGCGAGCGAGCGGGTAATCGCCGCGCGCGCGCCTATCGATTGGGGTGCGCGTTTTGAATTTTTGGCTGCCCGCGGCTGTAATTTCGTTATTTTGCGGGTAATGCGTTTTGAGTTTGCGCTGATTTATAATTGTGTAAGTCATGGTTCGTGAAGGAAATGGAATATTTTGTGCGTGTTTTTTGTTTAATACTGTTAAAGCACACTGAAAAATGTACGCCTGTAACAAATAATAATATGAATTTTTTATTTCAAATAATAATTGTTTTTAATCACGGCGAGCCCGTTATTTATTCATTTCAGTGTGGGCCGAAAAAAATCTCTGTAGATTTTTCTGCACAGGATATTAATTAGAGTTTCAGACTTTTCTAATAATAAATTTTCAGGAAACTTTTTCATTGTTTTGCTTTTTTTCTTTGCTAAAAACGAAAATAGTGGCCACCTCAATTAAGAAGCAAACATTGCTAAAAATGAAAATAGAGCGAACATTAAAAAAAAAAAAAAAAGCAATTGTACATTTATTTATTTTTACAAAACAAATACAGAAAATTTTTCTCATAAACTTCTCGAAAATTAAATAAAAGATAAACTCGTTATTTCAAAAAAAGGACAGACCCGCCCTTTGTGCCTTTTTACAAAAATCGTGGTATAAAATCTCACGGCAAACAAAGCTCTCCGTCAAAGAGGCTTGACGGGCGATTAACTCCTTCGCCGTCGTTCGCCCGCTTGCGCTCTCCCATTTTTGCCCCATTCGGCCATGTGCGCTAAATCACCGAAAGTGCGACGTGGGCGCATCCTCCTCCCATCCGCCCTCTTGGCCTGCATTCATTAATTAGCGGGTCTAGCATTAGCTCGCGCGGAGGCACACGCGTGTACACATACGGGGGGCCGAGCGAATCAGTGTCTGGCCGGGCGTTTGCACGCCGAAATTCCGCGCCGCATCCCCTCGTCCCCCGGTGTACGCGTGCACCTACGTGGCTGTGCATCAGCACGCGCGCGAGTGCGAGTGCGCGCGGGCGCACGAGTGGTGGTGAGCAATTATTCGCACCGTATGGCCTCTCATACGCAAGACTGTTAAATCTAGTTTGAATTTAGAATGTATATGCATCGGGCGTTAATGGGCTCTCGAGTTAGTGAACAGTCGTTGCCCGTTTTGATAAACATTTATCGCTCGTTATTTCCCGCAGTATCCTGTAATATAGTAGTACTGGCGGTCTATTTGGGGATTTGCTCTACTGATTTTTTTACTGTTGCGGAAATTAAACTGCGACGTCGATTTAAATCGTACCCTTATTATTATTGTACTCTCAAATGTATACATTGCACTGATAACAGCATTGGTTTAAATTGTTATTAGTATTACCGTCAGTAATAGTGCGCATGAAATATGTTTAATGTAAATGTATATTGATCATGTTAATTGATACATCTCCGATCCTTGTTAATTAACAACCAATATATACGCGTACGAATGGAAATTGACGTTTAGTCACGTTTATAGCTCAATAATATATTCATGTTAATTTCAACGTACTTAATGATAATAAAGATAAAAACTATAAAACTTAGATAGTAAGATGTGCATTTTAAAAAGCTAATACATCACAAATTCGTAAAAAAATGTCGAGCGCACGATGTAAAATTAAAATTAACAAGTTATCCGGCAACAAAATTATGGCAATCGCTCAATTATTTCGGAACTTGAAGGTCGGACTTATGCGCGAAGCTGTCCCGCCGTCCTCGTTCATCGTTAATTCCCATGGCTTTTCGCGTTTAATTGATCGTAAATCAGAAATGAAAAATCGTACGAGACTCGACGTTTAATGAGGAGTCTCCCCGAGGTACACGCGAAGGACACAGCCGGAAAAGGGGGGAGTCCGAGGAGCCCGTGGGCCCCATCAATCTAAATTGATAACCGTTAATCCCAGCGCTAAAACGCGGTCCAATTAAGACCTCGTGGCCTCCCCTCATTTCAATCAATTTGCGCGTCTCGCGGCTCGGTTTGAAGTTCATCAGCGAGTGCTCGAATCCTCGTTATACCCGCGCGCGCCAAAACGTACCTGTGTACGCGCACTTAGCGCTAATCGATTTTTTTGTTCGCAGGGACTTGAGACCGGCGAGCCTGGAGAAGGGCCAAGAGCTGCTGAGACTGCGGTTCTACGGGGCCTACGCCTGGGGCGGGCCCCTCATCGTTGCCGGCCTGGCGGCCTTCCTCGACCACCTGCCCCCGAGCCCCGGGCAGACCTTCCTCCGGCCCCGCTTCGGCGAGAAGCAGTGCTGGTTCTACGGTGAGTACAACACTCGTCGAATCTCCCGTACTCCGCCACTGGCGTTTCCTATTGGAGCTTGTTTTCATCTCGAGGGGAGGGCTATCGTAAATTGACGCGGAATTAGAGTTGATTTAAATCAACCTTAACGGCCGCCGGCTGGTTTCGCTTTCTGATACGGCGCGGCCGCGAACATCAAAGACCTTGTGTATTTTCGTTTTTCCCGCGAAGACGTACGCAGGTGTTGCCGGAATTCGTCGAAGCGCTGAAAACAAGCTCCAACGAGACGTACGCGATGTTCTACCGTAATTATTCTTGCGTTTATTGTTTATGCCACACGCCACACCTTAGTACCAAGAAACAATTTTAAAATAACTGGTTATCCCATGGGGGAAAAAGTTACACTGCACTGTTAAAAATCTGATGTAGTCCATTTTATACCGCATTCAGAGACTGATATTAAAAAATTGAAATATTTATTATAGTTTCTTTTTCTCTGTACAAAAAACTGTATTACAATTCTTTTAATGCCAATCTGCGTTAGCGAATCTTTTCCCACGCAGTGCTCAACTTAACGTAAGCAACGAATTTTGTTGTTCCCCACGCTAAAGTAAAACAGAAAATAATGCAATGCCGCGGTATAAATAGGAAAAGCGAGCGCGCGAGACTCTTCTGTCTAGGCAGCGTTAAATTACAACGATTACACGCCCTCGCGTACGCGAGCATCGCAAATTGCAGCTCGAAAGAATCACACCAATTCCGTGCGTTACAACCGAGCGAGGCGTCGCGTCTCCCATAAAATCCTCGGCGACGCCGTCCGGCAATCGCATTAGTCAAACACCCCCGGCTCTCGCAAATTTGCCCGTCCAGTAACAACGGGCTCGGCAGCGCGCGTGGCGCGAGCTCCGGGCTTCTTTATCACTCCCAGCTTGCGGCGCCGCTAAACCTCTCGGCACGCAGCCTTCGCACGCGTACACTCGCGTTGCGCAATCCATCCGCAGTCTCCTCGTCGTATAGACTGTTTAACAGCCCCGGCCGTAATCCGGCGGGCAGTCCGCAATCCGGCGCGTGCGTCAATAACCCCGCGGTGGTGCTGTCTCGAGGCGGCCCGCGGATAATATCGCGAGTGGGCGACGGTCGCGCGCGAGCCGAGGAAAGGATCGGGGCCCCTAATGCCCCGTAATAGGTGCTCGCGCAAATCCCCGGCGCGCATAATAGGCGCGGATCATCCGCCTCTCGCCGCGCGCGCGATATATTGTTCGCCCAACAATGAGGCTCGCGCGCTGCACCCCACGCGTCGATTTTCCCGACGACCCCTCGCCGAGATACCGATCTCATTGTCGGGGATTATTATATCGGCTGTTTCCCGTAAGGAGGCGGAAGAGACGCCGAGGTGTGGGTGCGATGCCTCGAGGAGCGCATCTTTTGTCAGCTCTCCCGCGTGGATTTCGCGCGATCATTTTTTTTTTTTTTTCTTTAGCCACCCTTTTTTTATTCCGCGAACGTCGGCTCTTCGCCCCGGCGTTTCTTATCTTACGGTGCGACTGTATTGTCGGGATTATCCAGAGTTTCTTTTTTTTTTCTTCAGATCGCGGCTTTGTTATTCCACTGCTATTCTCGCAATTGCACCGGGTTTTATACGGCTATCTTCAATGAGCTGCCTTATTCGAGCGTTAAATTGTACGATTATTATAGAATTTCAATGGGCTATTGTTAAATTTCAATTATGTAACATTTTTTCAATGCTTATTATCGACGCCGATCAGGTGAATTATTAAACTTTAACGCATCTTGAACAGATTTCTCCTTTCTATCCGGCATAATACTCGCCCTACTCAAAGCATCGTTGAACGATGAAAAATACAGTCGTTAAAATTAATGCTTCAAAAGAAAAGTTGAATGTGGTCCGCGGCGCAAAAACCGGAGCGAGCAGACGCCGGAGCCCGCGAAAACATATTCAAAAGCCCGGGGAAACCGAGCTCGTCGCGCCGGGGAAAAACGTCACGAGCAAGCGCGTTAATTCTTCCAGAATCGCGGGCGCGCGGATTCACGGCCGTTTCCCGCGGAAAATAAAGCAAACCCCGGCCCGCACCCCCGCCTCCTTTTTTTCCATAGCTCCTTGTCAGCCGCAGCGCCGGCCCCGTATTCCCTCGCCCATATATATCCCCTATTCGGCTGCGCTTCCTCCGCGCGGGCGTCGAAAGCCAATACGTCGCTGGCGCGCGTCGCGATGCTAAATCAGGATAATGGCGTCCCGCGGGACGAGGCGCGCACAATGGCCCGCGCGGAGCGCCAAGGTGGCGCGTGCACTTTTTTTCCCCTGCGGGGGGGAGGCGAAATCAATTCCGGGAGATACGGGCCGGGTGTTTTTGCGCGGGGTGGCTCGCTGGCCCCACCCGGGATGAAGGATGATTTTCTTCTCGCCGGGCGGAGAGCGGCGACTCTTGACGGAGAAAAATTAACGCCGGTGACACGGAACGCCTCGTGTGCCCGCGCGAGCGGCCTTTTTTCCCGGGGTTTCATTAATTATCATTCGCGGTTTTTTCGCGGACTCGAGTGCGCCGATCATTTGTTATCGCGCTGTCCCGCTGCATAATACGTCGTAATGCATTCTGACCTTATTAAACTTTCTCGGGTAATTATTCATTATTATTTATAATTTGATGAATCCTTTATAAGTGGCGCGGGTGCAATTAGTCATTTTCTTTGTTTCTGAAGAAGTAAATAAAGCAATTATCCTGGGTGTCCGAAAGTGGACGTGCAGCGCATGCATCATAGGCGGGCGATGCTGAAGAGGGGGCGGCAGATTAGATGGTAGGATATTTTTTGTCTTGAAGTACGTGCAACTTTGTATCCTAGATTCTTGGAGAATAACGAAATTTCTAGTAAATCAGAAGTTTTTTTTAGTAAATTATCGTACAGTTCAATTTTTAGTAAATCGCACTAGCTAAAAAGAACAAGGTGTTTCAAAAGACCCGAAGTTCTTTATAACTTTTTTTTAGCACTAGGAAAATCTTTACAATTATCATATTTTTGTACAAATTAAATAAATATTTGATAATTTTTTGTCTATAATCAAATGACTTTTTTGAACATTTGGAGCCTATAAATACAGACACTTCTACTTCAAAACAAACTATTTTTTACTGACTCCAAGTTTTCTCTATAAGAAAGCAGTACTCTGTCGAGCGAAACTTTGCGAATAAAAAGTCAGAGCAGTACAATGCTCAGACCTCTGTGTACCGTGTAAAAGAAAACAACTATACTGAAGTTAAGCCAGCCGTGAGATTTTTTTCCCCACGCAAAGTGATTCGGAAGATAAACAGCCGGAAAGTACGAGTGGTGACGGCCGTAAATGTCGAGTACAACCCTTCTAAGATAACCACCGCGAGCACCGAAGAGGGACGAATAAAAATGTCCAGCTTTGGCGCGCGCGGCCTCTCGGGCGCCGCGCTAATGGACGAGCGACGTACAACGCACGCAGGACGCTCCCCGATCTCTCGCCGATGCGCCTCGCGCATCGATCAAACGCGCATAGCTGCCGGAACAAACGAGCTTCACGGGCAATTAAAATCGCGAGTAGACTCCGCGGCGAAGAAAAAAAAATCGGAAGCGGACCGTGAGCGGTGCGTAAACAAGCCAGCGCCGAAAACGCAATTAAAAGAAAGAGGCGCGTCGAGGCAGTGGATCGAAGAGTGTAGCGAGGGAGAGCGCAGTCTGCTCGGGGGGAAAAAAGCGAGCTCGGTACTAAAAGCTCTTCGCGAGCACATCCCCCTCCGATGGAGCGGAGAGATAAGCCTGGCGCCAGTCGGACCCGAGTTTCGCGTGTACGCGCGCGGCGTATAGCTGTATATCGGGCGCCCCTACCCCTTGAGTCCTCGCACGCACCCGGCCGCAGTCGAGGAGTCGAGGCTCCTATGCGGTATTGCGGGCCGCACACGTGTACCCGAGACACTGGAGGCGCCTCCCAGTGTAATAGGCAAAACTTGTACACGCGCCCGCGCGAATTCACACGTACGCGGCATTCTGCCTGCAACAATTGCATTGTCAAACTTCGGAGCACTTGGACAACAATGAAAATCCAGGAGGAGGATGCTACCTCGCTCTCTCGCTCTCTCCCCAGAGGTATTTCGGGCGCTTATTGCATTTCGGATAATTATCGTTTTGTCCATAATTTTGAGAATTGTACGTAAGCGACGTGTCGAACGTCGCCATTGTCGGCGTTGAATATCGCACCAGTCACTACCGTGAGTGCCGTCGATTTCGTCACTCTGAATTTTCAGTGTACAATCGGGACTTTGCGGACATTTTTTTTTAATCCCATTATATCTGCCTGATAGAATATCGGAAAGTCATTGACACGTATTTTTTCTTTTTTCAATTTAACGATTGCCCGTAAAGATATCGAATTTCGAAAATTCATGTGATGACAGGATTGCACTATTGGGATTTTATTTGAAACATTCCATTAGATTCGTCAGAGAATAGTATGTCGTAAAATTATCCACAAGTATTTTTTTAATTTACCTCTTTTAACAAAAGTACAGCAAGTCAAAATTTAAGGCAGCTATACACTTGTGCAATCGTGACGTCATCGCCACTTTTCAAATCGTTACATCGTCGTTTCATCATGAAATTAAAATAAGAAAAAATACGTGGCGATTATTTTTCGATATTATAATATTAGAATATTCTTTATTTCTATTCGTCTGATCTATCATGCAAACTCCGAATTCGTTCCATCGTTGAATTTATTCCCCAAATGCTTGCATCGCGCAGCGTCCCTATTAAGGAAAAGCGCAGCGCGGCTACTTTGATGTAGGCACTCGTGTACATACGACTGTTTCTCGCGGCTGCCGCTCTAAAAGCCACCTGAGCGTTGTCAGCAACAGCCGAATTACCGGCATACTGCCGGGGCTTGCTCAGCAATCAAAACGCAGGGCGGAGAGTAAAGCGGGCAGCTCTCCCGTATATATACACTGTACCCGCGGCGGCACAATGGGCACCGGCACGTTCAAGTGGGCAGCCGGCAATACACGCCGGTAGCGCGCCCGCTCCGTCCTATCCTAATCCGGCTGCGAGCCCGATAAGCGCTTCCAATATCAGCGAGCGCTAGGCCCCACCTGGCCGCGCCGTTGTCCACTCGAAACAGACAGTGGCCCTCTCGAGGCGGACGATTGTCGATGATGACGAGGCGGGCGCGCGCGCGGGGGATGGATGGGAAGCCCGTCGGCGTAAAAAAAAGGAGAGGCAGCCCGGGAAAAGCCCGCGGCAATTTATTTCGGATTACCGGCCTTCCCGCTCGGGTCTCCCCCTCTCGACGCGTCGCGAAGCGGCGGGCGTACAAATACGAGGAGGGTGAGGGGATGAGCGGCCTAATAAACGAGGCTCGTTTCGCAAAACAGTTTAATACAATTATCGCGATTGAGGGGTCGCGCCGACGTTTTTTGGCCCCGACGCCGGCTGCGATCGTGACGGACCGTACCGCTCTAACAAGGGATCGGCACTGGTATGCGCCGATCGTCGTTCTTTCCGCGCGCCGAGGCATTTTAATTAATTGAAAATCGCCAGCGCCCGACATTTTTTTGTAATTAATTCAATCCTTTTTCTGTGCGAGTTACAAAGAATAATGCGGATTCTACACTAATTTACGCAGAAATTTTAAGCACACTCTAATAGTAATATTTCACTGATACACTTTTTAGGTATAGTAGATCCGCGTAAAAATAGTACTTATTTAAGAAAAGTTAATGTTTAGAAAAATCTATGAATTTTAGAGTAACTTTTTGCGCAATCAAATAAAGCTTTTAGATTACGTTCGTGTTAAGACTTTATCACAAGTTTAAAAGTTGAACTTTGATGTATAGCAAAATCCACCGCGCTTCATTCGCCTTATTATTTCATACCCCATTTTCATGTAAATATCCAACCGCTTCTTTATATGTTTCACAATCCTGTCATCGTTTTTTAAAAACGTGAATAAATTCAATTAAAAAACTTGTTCGTTTATATAAGCGGTAGTTATTTATATCAGATTACATGATCTTCAAGTATCTATAAAACATTTGATAGATATTCGACAATAAGTAATAACTTTGAATCCTATTATTTTACATTATATCCTAAAATTATAAACTTTATCCCATTTTTCCGCTTGAAATGAAAGAGGAATTTCACGTTTAAAAATTGAAAGGAACCATATCGCAGTAATAAATTTAACCGCTCCGCAGTATTTTACATTCAAATGAAATCTGTCAATAGTGCCTTAAAGACTTAAAGTCTCTTTTCTTCAACTTCCTCGCGGCTGATTAGCCGAGGGTACGGGCGGTAGCTAGAGAATTGCAAAAAGCGATGATTAGGGTGGCGCGACGATGTGGAAAGGGCGGAGGAGGTATTCGGGGCAGCGCGTACCCGAATTGAGTGGATTAAGCCGGCGAGCTCTCGGCGATTTCCTCGAGCGTTTTCTCCTCGAGGGGGTGTGGCGCGCGTCGCTCGCCCCGAAGACTTTCCTCCGTCCATACATTATCCGCGGCGCGGTACGTCAATTAGCGCAAAAACGATTGGATTCGCAGGCGGGACGTTTTGGCCCGGTGGAAAAATTGATGGTTCGCTCGCCTGATTTATCGTCGATTAATGAAAGGGATTTATGCCTCGAATTGAATGGGATTAAACGTTAACGTCTCGCCGGTGGAACTTCCGGCGTGCGCGAGGAAATTACGCGGTAGTTTTTGATTAATTTCATTCATCCATTTAAATTTGCCCCGCTAGTATGCTAAAGAATTAGTCGGAATCCTACTAGGGAACTTGTTAGCCCAAGTTAACTGAAATTATTATACTTATGATAGTTTAATGAAGTTTGCGTCGTGTAATTCCAACGAAATCCATAGGAGCCGTATGTAAAGTCAATATAAAGTACTTCCCCCGTGTGTTTGGGCAAAGATATATCAACCCCGGGAATTTCTGTTTCTACATTTGCCCACGCCATTTTCTCTAATTTCACTCCGCCTGTCCCCGAATCGCCGAGATAATTCAAATCCGCGCGTACATTAACTTGTAAAAAAAAAAAATTAAAACAAAATTTAACCCCGAGTGCCGTATTCCATTCCGATAAAGCGAGCCGCGCTTAAATCACGCCGCGGGCGATGTGAGGAAAGCTCGATAAATGAAAGAGCGACGCCCAATTCATCGTCGGGTTTGCGCGCGAGCGCGTGCCTCCTTTCACGCGATCGCAAATCCCGCGTATATATATTCGCGCGAAGTGCGTGCGCGAAGCAATTTGGAGAGGAGCGCGCGAAAAAACGAGCGGGGGGCTACTCTCGCGGTCGGGGCACCGCGCGCCGGCGACGTATATAAAACAACTGGACGCGGCTGATAAAAAGGGCGCGACGAAAGTGCCGCTCGACGCTCGAGCGAGCGAAGAATTTTATTGGCGTTTTTATTGACGATCCGCGGGCGAGCGCAGTGAATTATTTTACGCGCATATTTATTTGCCTCGTTGCGCGATGGTCTTTAATGAACGTTGATTGAAATCTAAAATTTGCCGCTGACTGGTTGAATTTTCGAAAAATTTTTTGAATTTCTTGTTGAATAAATTACTAATATTCATTGCTTTTTAGTTAATACAATATCATTCATAATAATAATGATGTCGCCACTTTCAACCGCATGTTCAAAAGTCGGAAGATCGCGTCAAAAATTATTTAGTAACATTATTAACATTAAAATGGCTTACTTTTACCTTTGATGCCAATATTTTTAACGTTTTGATAAGTAGATCGCGAATCACTTCTCTATAGCATTCAAATTTTTTACTAGTACAATTAATTACAGTACAAACTCAATAGGGGGTTATTCATTCCGTGAAACCTCATACCTTTGAAATAAATGACTTTGCAATCAATATGAAGTGAATTTATAATATCATAATCAAAAATAATTAACGAACACAATTACAAAATATTATTAAATCATTATGATTTTTATATAAAAAAATCACTACCATCTACAAAGTATCTAATTAGATTATTAAACAATCATTGTAATTAGTAGGTGTAATCATTCACTAGATTTTCGATGAGCTTTTTTACCGACTTTAAAAGTTTTCAATCATCAGATTTCTAGTCTGAATGAATGTTGAAATAATGAAATTGTTGAGAAAAAGATTAAATTCTGTCACTAAAATTGCTGTGAATAACCAATTGAATGGATAACTGTGCAGATAACGGTGGATGATCAGTTAAGTTAGATCAAAGAAATTCAACATCAACGTACAATCGGTTACACAATGCCGTTAAAGAAAAAATCCAATCTCCTAAATCATTTAATAAATGACGGAAGGTCCGGTGCGGTTAAGCGAATTTCGAGCGCTCGCAACGCACCTTGCATTTTCCGACTGATAAAAAGAGGATAAAAGGAAGATTCACGCGGTCGGTCGCGTGCATCCTGGCTGCAGCGGCAGCCGGGCCAATACCGTGGCGCGGCCAAAGCATCGAACGGCACGCGCGGGCATAATTCACTTATGTTTGTTATGGGTTGCCATGGGAGTGAGATATAACCGGGCGAAACAGCCATTGTTGGCTAGCCGCCAAAACCGAGCGAATATAGATAGCGGCACCGCCGTCCGACTCTTCCGCCCGAGCGCTTCCTCCTGCGCGCGCGCGCGCGGGGTTACCTACCCGTGGCGGCCGAAGCGCGCGAAACTCTTTAAGATGAGTAGCCCCGACGCTTTGCGCTTATACCCATCCCCGGTATAAGGAAGTGACGCTTGCGTGCGCGTCCCGCGCGATGCACCAGGATAATTTCCCTTCTCTTTTTTTCGACTTCGCGGAAGTGAAGACATGCATTTATGTAACGAGTTCGAAGATTGAAGTGAGGGTGCGTCAAATTTGAAATGTAAGGTTGAAATGTTGAATTAGAAAATAAGCGAATACAATTTGTGTATAAACTCAAGTTTTCTTAATAATTTATATACATTTTTAATTCAATTTTCAAATTTGCCGCGCACACTTTTAAGATTCTTTACAAAAATAAGACGCACCCTGTCGCGAAGTTTGATCGACATTAGCGGAGGATTCGAAATTTTTTTTCCCCTCGTAAACGATGTAACGGCGGCCGAAACTTTGTCCCCCCGATGAGATTCCGGCGAAAGTTCAACGGCCGCGCGAAATCTCGGTGTTTAAAGAAATTACGGGTTAGGCTGCGTTTCGGGCGACCGATTGAAAATGCAAAACTTTTCGCCCTTTCCATCTTCCCGCGCGGCTTTGGGCGGAGATAAAAGGGGGGGAGCGAGCAGAAAAGTGAGCGTAAAATGTGCAAATTGGCGGGATGAGAAATGCGTGGCACGAAAGTTTTCCGAGATATTTGGCGACGCCGGTCCCCGACAGTATTTTAACTATTGTCCGACGTACTCCGCAGTTCAAGTCGAATTTCAAATTCCCTTAACGAGCTCGAGGATCTTGTATTTAAATGTAAAAGGACCGGAATGAAAGTAGAGTCGCGGACTCCCTAATACGCTTCCACGACAATAAAATTAATTTTATTATAATTGCAGGATCTTGATTTAATTCACCGTCAATTTATCGTCACGCATTAAGAATAATTTTGGTTAGTTTCATCTTAATCCTGAAGAATTTGGTATGATAATAAAATTCCAGAATTTATCATCGATTAAAAAGATAAAAATAATTTATTGAAAGTAATACAGTCTCAATATGAAAAATTTGTTAAATAGACTTTAATCGTCAATACTACATTTAATTCTATATTTCTCTTTGTAAAAATGACTTTAGCTCGTAAATTAATTAAATAAATAAAACGGATAAAATAATAAATCTACAAGCATGCATCTTCGTGCATTCAAATTTCATCCCTTTTGTCCGCGCAAACGGAGAAAGGCGACATCTTAATATTGCCTCCATAAATCACGATTAACTCGATTTCTATTATCCGCATTCAATCTGGCTTTAAACTCCAATTCATATTTTGCCGAACAAAACGCCGCTCCGACGAAATCATTTTTCATGCGACAGCAAACAATGCGCATTCACAGCGACGAAATCCTCGACCGGCTTTCGAGCTCACGACGGAGTCGGTCCCCGCGTGTTATTATAGGCGGTCGAGCTAACCTTCCGAAAAAACGAAGGCACCGACTGCAGGGCTGAATGCGAGCCGGTGGAGCCGAAGCAGCGGGACTACGGCGCGATTGAAAAGCGAAAACGATCGAGGGGTAAGGGGAGCGCGAAACGGGTTTCGGGGATTACGCCGGTCGCCGTGGCACTTAAGTCGGGTGCCGCGAGTCGGGTCACGCGTCGCGCGACGGAATCCTAAGTGGGTCACGGTGCGCCACCCTTCGCGCGCTGCATCTCGGCGCGTGCGGCGTCTGTATTTATGGACGTCACCCTCCCTTCTTTTCGCCGGGGATCCGGAAGATCGAATATGATATTCACGGCGATTTCTTATCGTTAGCTTTTCGCCCCGGTAGCTCGGATTCGACGTCAGCTTTTTTCACGCATTTCGACGGGAAGGGGAGTTTAATGATTTTGTAGATTAGATGTAACGTCTTCTTTACTGTGTAAATACGATGAAAGGAACGGGCGATATTCACGCTGATTCAACGCCCCTTTTTTACACGCGCTTCCCTTAATATTTTTACACGTTGTAAAAGTATAAAGTTTTTTACTGCACCGACCGGTCAGCTCGAGGTACGAACTTTGAATCGTAAATCGCGAAATTTCATTTTTCATGGCGCTATAAAAAAAAAAAGGAAGAGAGAAAGACCCGAGGTACATTCTACATCGACAAATAACACGACGGAAAGGGCGCGCTCAGCAAATTCCCCGAGTCCTACAAAGGGTGGAGGAAAAAAAAGAGGAAGAAATCGGCGAGTGGCCGTGTCGCTCTATCTCGGCGTCCGCGTCATTCATCGGCGCGGTAGGGCCTTTTAAGAGCGACTTTCCACGCGCGCGCACGTATCTCCTAATGCCGCCTTTAGAGGTGCCGACTCCGCGAGCGCAGACCTCATGAAAAAGTAATGCCCTTTTCATGGGGCGCACGTGAACTTTTCGCTCGCGCGCCGCGCACGTCCCTCCCTATCGCGTACCGGCCGCGCGCGCGCGCTTCGCTACGAGGAGCTTTTAGCCCCGCGGACTCAGATACGACGGCGAGTCTTTATTTTTCCGCGCGCGCGATCCCCGATAAAGTGGCGGAGTCCCGCTTGCGGTCGCGGCGGCGCTTTAAAACGGCCGCCGCGCCTTTATGCGCGGCCGGTCGAGCGCGACGCCGCGCGCGACGCGGATAAGATTTATTTACCGCCCGGCGAGCGGCGGGTACACCGATAAATTTTTACGCGGATTAATCGCGGATTTCTATGAGTTTTTCGCTTTACCGGGCGGAGAAGGCCGCGCGGCTCTTTCGGGTGATTTGTGATTTTCACCGGGGGAGAGGGGGGGAAGCGAGGGACCGGCTGTATCGAGGGTGAAACAATCGGATCGTTTGGATTCGTTAGCTGCGAGATGTAAAGTTTTTTTTATAGTCAATTATTGTGTCGATATTTTTTCAATATCGAAAAGGGAGTATTGAATTGCGACGCAGTGAAAGCTTACGACTTCGTAGTATGAAATTTGACAAGTGGATATTTCATATTGCACTTCCAATAATAATAACGTGGGAAATATTAAAAAATAAAAATTTCTTTTTAATGGATATTGGATTTCAATTTTAGTGCAGTTTATTGTGGCTGCGTACCCAATCATCGACGTACAAGTAAAGCAAACTTGTTCTTGATTTGATTGGGTCTGACGTGGTAACCTGATTAGTCTAGTTTGTCTAACATGTGCGGTCAATTCAGCATACGGCACTATACAGAACCTACTAAAAAACGGCTTAATTTATTTATTAATGAACTAGTGTTGTTGTACATTTACAATTATACAATATAGTAGCCTATTTTACAAACTTATTTCTAAAACATTTAAAGAAACATTATTGCATAGTAATTTTTAGAGTCACTATTTTTACGAAAAGATTTAAACTAGTAAAGATTTACACTAGTATAGATTAAACCATAAAAGGAAAAGAACAAATATAATAAATTCACATTTTTTGCAAGATATCGTATTACAGTTTCGAAGCGATTTGCTGCGAATGCATTGAAACTTTTCGAAAACAATCGATAAAAATTGGCGAACCAAATGCGCCGGTTGCATTGTGAAATCGTTAGCGAAACGCAGAGGGCAAAGCGGGGCAAAGTCACTTCCGGCGTGGTGCTTGCAAAATTTAAATTCGATGCACTTTGCTCACTTCATTCGAAAGCGGAGGAAACTGGAGTCGCTCCCCGAAGTACGTAAGAAGTCAGACGTCGCTCGGTCTCCCGCATAAAGTAACCGAGTGTATATCGCGCGGCGTGTACTTTCGGTCCATTTGCAGGGGGGAGAGAGAGAAAAGGAGGGCAAGAGCGCGGCAGAAACGGCCTGCAACACGATCGTTCGGTTTACTATAATTCTTTTGCCGGCGACGTATATTGCCATACTGAACTCCGGGGGAAACTATGGCTTTCCGCGCGCGCACCGGGAAGACTTCCTTCCGCGCGAGGTCAACGTTTTATCCGCGACTCCCTTTTCCTCCCTCCTCGTCTTTCTTTCTCGATGTTTGCAGTTCGAAATTGATAGTTGTTTTTCACTTTCAACTTCAGGTATTTTCATCGCTTGTTTTCAAACGAGAAACATATTACTGTTTTTCAATGAGTAGATGAAACAAAGTCATCGATAAGTAATAATAAGATGGTTCTTATCAAAATTCAATTATTGCAAACAATTAATTAATTTTAAAAAAAATGTAAGATATTCTTTAATTGAAATTTTGAAAAACTTTGGATCTTACGAGAGTCGCGTTATATTTTGGAGTAGTAAAGTAAATTTAGTTTTGCTCTAAAATTGACTTTGAATTAAGATAGATAAATTTAATAAGTATGAACTGTACACTGGATTACGTGTTATACTATAATTTTAATATTGCGATGTACTATACCGCGACTTTGGAATCCTACAAGAACCACCTTAATGAAAATTAAAACCTAGCACTTTAAGAAGCGCAACTTCGCAAAACTCGTTCTAAGCTATACCTTTAAATCAAAACAACGTGTCGAAATCAGCCATCGAGTCTCTTAGAAATCAAAGTCGAGCAAAATCGCGGTCTCCTTCGCACACTATCCCTCGGCTCTCGTACTCGCAATTCACCGCGGCAGGTGTGTCGTCTCGGCATAAAAAAAATACCGAGCTTAACAGTGCGCTCGTATTTAAAGAGCAAACGTACGCGCATCGAATTGTAATACGCGGTACCGGGGCGAGCGGCACACCGGCGGGCATAAGAGCCCGAGAGGTGCACGCGAGCCAAGTTAATTTCGGAGGCGCGCGCCGTGAGAATTTCCACGTGCAGCCGGATAAACCAATTGAACGGGGCGACTGCCGGTGTGCCCTCTCTCTGTTTGCCGACGATTTTCGGCCTATTAGCCAGTTTGTTATTGAAGCGGCTTAGCGCGCGCGGAGCGCCAGCCAACTCTCGGCGCCGGCGTCGCGCGCGCGCGAGCTCACCCCGCGCCGCGGATTAGAGACTCGCTCCGTTTTGCGAAGCCGCATAGCAGTTACGCGATGAACCCGTGTACACTCCGCCTTCGAACCCTCTGCCCGGCTTACTTCCTTTTCCGCTTGTTTAGTTTATTAATCTGGAAAATTTTTTCCGCAGCTTTTCGAATTTTTTGTTTAAAATAATTTAAATGTTTCTGGACCGAAGGAAATGAACAAGAATTACGTCCTTTTGTTACAAAAATGCGAACCTGTATTTATAGTAAAAGTGTAGGAACAGTAATAAGTTATTAATTCTTTCATTATCACCTTAAGATCCCGTCAATTGCGGAGTCTCAAAATTTTGTTCTATATATGAAATCTTTAAATATAGGTTTTTTGTAAAAAAAAAAATAATTATTTCGAGATTTGTTTTCTTTGTTGTGTTCATAATTGTAATATTAAAAATTACTGCAGACGTAACCTAGTAATTATAAAATTATGTTTGCAATAATTTAATGCAAATCGTAACCTAATCAACATCCACAAATTTTATTTTACATTATTAGAAATTTTTGTAACAAAAAACATGAGGTGATTAAAAGATTAAAAGAATAGACCTTGTAGAGTTTAAGCGGACACTAAAATCTTTAATAGATTTAGTTGACTGAATTAATTATTATTTTTAATCTTTATATTTTACATATACATATATTTCTAAAAGAGCTCTAGTTCTTTCAAGTGTACTATAGATTAGTCCATTGAATAAATAAATGAAATAATTTATTTTATACGTAAGACGACGTGCAATGAGTAAAGAACTTATGAAATAGGTTTTGATTTTTTCAGAACAAGAAAAAAGAAACATATTTCTAAAAAGAAAATATAGCCTTAGCTATGAATTCAAAGCGGCGTGCATCAGTAATCAAGTTCAAAGCCGACGAGCCATCCGTTTTTAATGCGCCTTTTTCTCCGCTTCTCTTTTCAGGTGACATGGAGATCCTTGCTTACTTCTTCGGACCGATTGGCGTCCTCCTGGCGATAAATCTCCTCTTTTTCGCGGCGACCGCTCGAGAATTGACGTGCGGTCTCTGGAAAGGCGAGTTCGTAAAAAGCACCACTGAAAGGTAAGTCGAGATTTCTCAAGGCGCGCACAAAGGCGCTGGCGAGGAAAAAACATATAAAATACGCCAGCTGCGCAAAAGCTTCTTAGCAGCTTTCTTTTTGGTGGAAATGAAAAAAAAAGAAAGAGAGACGGAGGGAGAGGAGAGGAGGATGAAAAGCGAAAAAAAAAGGAGGAAGGAAAACTGGCACTTTGGCGAAAGTCGAGAGCAATAATTTATTCGCGGAGAAACGTTAGGAACGCGCGGGCTTTACATTTTCGAATCGAATTTATATATTGTCGGCGAGGAGAGGATGCGCGGGGAACGCAGCGGATATCTTTTATTTTTAAAACATCTTTTACGCGCCGAGAGAAATGCGCGCTTTTGTTTACGAGGCGTCTCGTTTAATTAATTTCACCCCGGGAATAGCGAAGGAGGTTTGCTTTTAGTTATAGCCAACTTTCACGGTCACTTCAACGATAATTAGCTAAATAAATATAAAACTCGTTTTTTTGACGTTGAGAATCTCCGAAAGCGCGTATAAAATAGCTACGTGAATTTCCTAGGATATAACGAATTGTAAAAAAATAATAGTCGAAAAGGCACTTTGGTAGAGATAACGATGGTCGGTCTAGACTCACTTGTTATCCCCTTTACTGCGAGTTAGACTTTTTTTAATTAGAAAAAATAGCACCCAATTAAAAAAGCCAATAATCTTGAATCTCGCAGTCGTAAAATTTTTTTTTTCATAGTTATATATCTCGCGTTAAAATAGTATGTACATCGTAAAAATTTAAGACATTCATTCCCGTTTATTTCAAAAAGTAAAATAAAATCAAACATCTCCCTGACCTTTCGCAAGAAAGGCAATTATAATGCCTATGGAAACGTATAAAAAAAACACGACTCGGCTCTTACGAGTATCTAATTTCTGTCGGTTCGGCGTTCACGACGGCTCGCGTTTTACACGATGTGCATGTACACTTGCCCGTCAGAAAACGTTGACGTGAACTTTCTTAGCTGACGTGAGGCCTTTTTCGCAGTAAGTTGTAGTCGGCGAAGGAGAAAGAGGAAATTTCATGTTAAACGCGAGCTTACGCTGCGCAAAAAACTTATCCAACTCCTTTCCCTTTCTATTTTTATCCCCCCCTCGACGCTATAGGGTAATGGAAGTTTGATGATTTCCGTATCTGGAAATGTCGGTGGTATACAGCACCCGAACTATTAAGTTCGTTCTCGCATTTTCACGGATAAAATGATGTAGAAATACAATTTCATACGTCGCTCAACTAATTCGATAAATCTAATCCGAAACGCAACATCATTTTTTCGAGTGCAAAAGTTACATATAAAAGCTGAGTCATTTCCATTACACGAGAAAGCCGAAAAAAAATCAATTCGCCGCTCTGATAAACCAAATCGGATAAACGTGAAAACAGGGTTTTACGCGGCCGCTATCAGCGCTACCCGCGAGTCAAATGAACAGCAAAATTGGAACAGCGCGAGAAAGCGATAATCTTTCGCGCTATTAAGCGAGCACTTAGAGGGGGGGCGAGGCGAGTTACGCGGGCAACGCACAATAATTATTCGCAGTATTCATCGGGCTAATGGTATTTGCCGAGCGAGGCAAGCGCTCGTGTAAATCACCGGCGGATCCGCGCTAAATCATCGCGGATTAAAACGAGGAAGCGCGGCTACGTGAGAAAGTTTGCGTCCCGATTGCGCGCGCGCGCGGATGGGAAGCGCGCCGGCGAGCGATCGCGCGAGCAACTAAACTCGCCGCCGGCTGGATTTTTCTATTAATAGGCACGCGGCGCTTACGGATGTATCTTACTTTGGATGCAGATGCCGCGGCTGTAACGCCGGCTACGCGGTTGCTTATACAATGTTTCTCGGGCTTGTCGTACGCGCGCTTAGTTTATGTTTTTGCGTCAGATCGCGGGGATTGTATTTTTGGAATTCGGACGATTTTTTTTTTTTTTAAATAACAGTTTTTATAAATATCGCGGGTGTTTACCGCGAGCTGCGTTCATTTGTCTAATGGAAAAGATATGTCTGAATGACACGAGTTACTTATCACTTTATTGCTGCAAAAATGAAGTTCTTTATTTTGTTTAGATATTCTTTTATTTAAGAAACAATGATAAATGTTGTGGAGAATTTAAAGATTGGTTAGTGGATAAACATCCGGTTGGATGGCGCCAACATTCAAATCGGTCTGATATAAATTTCATATTTTAATTTGTATCAAAGAATTCTTTGTTTATTTAATTAGTAGTATAATAAATATTCAATTTTGAAATTTTCTTAATAAATGACATTCTGATTTATGTTCTAAACTAAAAGATTAAAATGCATCACAACTTCGTTTAATAACTAAATAATTTGATATTTACACTTTGAGTAAGAATGCATTTTAAAAAAGTAACCTTTCTAAAGTAGATCAAATCTGCTTTTAATCGACGATTTTTCTAAATTTTATCAAAAAAGATTTTGTTTGGTTTGTTTTTAAAAAAAGCCCAAGGAACGGGTTCTTTAAATTGGCCGCTTTAAAATTCAAGCTAATGGAAACCCGCGGTGACACAGTCGGAGTAACTCGGTCGCGCGCGCGGCGTCGCCATTAGGCTCTTGGCGTTGCCTATCGGAACCGATTTAGCAATTAAGCCCGGCCGATGTCTGGCCGCCTTCCCGGCGACGCGCGCCACCTTATCAGCGGACCGCGTCGCCTCGCGAGGACTAATTTCGAGCGCGCTTTATACAAATAAGCCGCGCGGGCTTCCCTTCGCCGACTCTTTTGTTCCTCTTATTTTTTTCATTATTTCTTCCTCGCCCGAGGCGAGCGTGGGAAGAGCAACGAACGCCGGCCGCGAAATTTTTCACTGCTTCGTGCTTTACGAGGGAGACGTGTTTTTCCGGATTTTTTTTATCGTTCCGCTAAGTCCGAGGGATATTTTCATAAACAGCGGAACGAGCGCGCGGTTAAACGGAGACGAGGGCTTTGACGACCGCGGCATTCCAGCCAGTCGGACTTTTAATTCTTTAACGACGCGATTTTCTCTTTTTTGTTTAAACAAAGATCTCGCGGATGCATTTTAATTTGCAGTTTACCGAAATGTTCATTTTCCAAGCGCTAATAGTGTAGCGCGAAGTTCTGGAACGTCGCGTTCGTTTAGTTTTGGAAACATTCCAACGGTGTTTCTAAAACTCGATTAGTTTTGAAATGTACGCTGCTTTAATGAACACGAGTTACTTATACTTGATCCATTTAATATTTCGCCCATTGGGGGGGTTAAACAGTATGCCGCCAGAACCAACTAACATTCGCGCAGAAATTTCCGAGGCGTTATAAGCGCATTTCGGCCGCGGGAAAAACATCGGCGTCAATGCTCGTTTAAAATTGAATTCGCGATAAGTTAAAATGTTCGCCCGATAAAATCGCCGCGTAAAGTATACAACGCGAGAAAAAAGAAGAAGAGCCGTAGCAGCGCGTTTTATCGCTCCTCTTATTTGCATAACACGCGCGTATATAAACTCGAAACTTGAAGCGGGTCACGCGTGTCTCCCCCGCGGCCCAAAAGGAGGAAGCCCCCGCGCGCGCGTTCCGTCTGATATATAGGGTCGTGCAATAAAATTGTAGTGTCTGCCGGGATCAATTGGAATATTACGCTTGTTCTATTTCCCCGGCGCGGCGCGCGCGATTTTACGAGCGGCCGTTCGAAGACCATCAAAGATTCCCGGCGTCTTCGCCCGCCGTCCCATTGATCGTACCGAGAGCGCGAAACTTTCGTCGCTCCGAGTAATAAAGTGGGTCGTCGCCGCGCCTCGTTCCTATCTCGCCGCCCGGTCGCCCCCCTTTCATTGTTCATCGAGCCACAATAATTTTGAATCCGCCGACCGGCCGTAAAGCTGCTTTCCTTCAATTTTTCCGGGTGTTTTATTGCTCTACATGGCCGCTTACCAATTGCACTTTAAACGTTTTAATGTAATGCGCCTGACGAGTTATTTACTCGCGTAAAACTCATTCGTTCTTATCGTCACTGATGGGTAATTATACTTTTATTATTTACATTTGGAGAGAAAGAAGTATTTATGAATGGGCAATGAAATCTCGATAGCTTTGTAAAAACTTTTTATATGTATAGTTAGAATATTTGTCACAGTAATAGAAACTATAACTATATAAAGTATTATTAACATGGTTATGTAATATTAATAAAAAATAACTGCAGAAGTAGAGCTAAAAAACTAAATTTTTATTTACGCTTTTAAATACAATAACTGTAACTTATGTTTTAATTTATTGTATTCAATTACAGAATATTTTTTTGTAAATAAATTTGCCATATAATTGCAACTATTTATTGCTTAACCTCAATATAAAATTTAATTTACTACACCATTTTTAATTTTAAAAGCAAATAATTACTTTACTTATGAAAAAATGTTAATTAATAACATAATGAGAATGGTTAAAAACATAAGCGCAGGTTAGTAAAGTTTAATTAATTACAGTAGGTTCAGAAAACGACTATGTGCATTTACTCCCTTATTGCGCAATTTATTTTCGCGGCAACCTTAAAAAGATTCTAAAATAATATTGCAACTAAATCATCACACCATTTAAAATTGAATCGTCAGAGCCTTCCATTAAACACGGGTCCCAATAAAATAACAAAGTAATCCAAGAGCCTCGGGTTCGATTAATCTGTAAAGCCGGCCGTATAAATTCTTTCATAAACAAAAATTTCATCTCCAATAAAGCCGAGACAAACAGCTCGCGTTCCGCGGCTTATAATTTTTAATCAAGCCCCGAGCGCGTCCAATTGTGGCGCGGGCCGCGCTTTTCCTCCTCGTGATAAATCCGAGCGGGGGAATCCCGCGACGTGCGTGATCTCCCGAGGAAGGCGCGCGCGTGAAAATCGCGACCCCGGCGCGGCTCTTAATAATCGTTAAAGCGAGCCCTCGAGAGACACGCGGAACGCGAGCGCACCGCGATGGCAATTACCCGCGCACGCGCCGTCTTTCCCTCCTCTCTCCTTTTCCTTCCTTTTTTACGGCCGGCGGAAAAAGCTGCAAGCGCGGCCGGGGGAATTTATAAAACTACCCGCGGCCCGATCGGCGATGCCCTTTTCCTCGAGGCTCCGTGCCTCGCTCGTCGTTATCGCGGCCCTTTTTTCCCCTCCGCGCGCGCGCAACGCTGTATCTCGCGAGTCGCGGCCCGGCTTTTTGCTCCCATCCGCGATCAGCGTGTTTGTTCTGCCGTTGGGATCGTCGCTGTTTTTCTTCGCTCGCGATACTACCAGCGGGGCACCCGCTAATACACTTTGCAGCGATTTATTGATTGATGGACACGATACTTGGGTAGTTTCAATCAGCGTGTACTTACTTTGAGGCTTCGATCTTTGATTGATACTTGCAATTTTTACTTTCATTAGGTACTGCAATTTTTCACGTGGCTACAAATAAGAATGTGATTATTTTTTTGCCTATATTTTGCTATTACGATTTTTAGTTTTCTATTTCTTTTTACACAGTTTATCGAGGGGTTATTCGATCCAGATAATGACGAACCACTTTTCGTAGAGTGAAATCAATAGGCAATTTTATAAATTAATAATATTCATGATCTGTAATTATTTTAATAAACAATTTTCAATTGAAATCACTAAAAATTGTAGAATCATGATTTTTAATTAAATCAAAAAGCTCTATAATGAGTAATCTATATTTAATGTAGGACTCAGTTGCAATCAGTAGGAATAGTTACCAATTAGATTTTCGCATCTTTTTTATCATCATTTATTTAAAGTTTCCGGGAAACAGGCCAGAGTTAGTTAAAATCAATGAATTATTGTAATCACTGCAATCAAATATCATTAAAATTACAAAGAATATCCTTTCGCACTCCAATGTAGTACGGATAAAACTGTATTCATTAATTTAATTTAATCATACACATACTTGTACGATCCTATAAAAAAACTATTGCTTTTTAAATTAACATTTGCTTAAAAATATCAGTAGCACGTAGTTAATTAAAAAAAAGTAACCATTAATTTATACATCAAAGACACTAAAAATAATTTTAAGTAACTACAATTTTTGCCATGCACTCATTAACATACGATGTACGTATAGATAAACGGAAAGAACAGTGATTAATTATAATTTTCTAAAGTAAATCAGCTCATTCAAAATTAATTTCACTTAATTATCGAACGCACAAGATTCGATGTAAACTATCGATCCACTTTATCAGGCGAAGAATGTCAGGCCGATCGATAATTCTCAACAATTTCCCCACGCGGTTTAATGCCTCGGCGGCATGCTAAGCTCCTAATTAAGATTTATTAATAAATCCGTATCTCCCTAATAACAGAGCGAACGGATGCGTCTATTTGCCATCGGGGCGAAGGGAAAAAACTCGTCAAGCCGAAACGATCGACGCCAACCAGTTTCCAAAAGAAGCTCGTCCGCATCGATCAAGGCGCTTCTCTCCTCGCGACACTCCCGACGCAGTACTCTAGATCGTAATGCGATCAGCCGGCGTGTAACACACACCGCGCCATTGTCGCCGCGTCGAATGATTTTCGAGCGCCGCAGGACTTCGGCGCCAGATATTTTCGATCGCCGATTTTTCTCTCGCCCTTCCGGTTTTTCGAGCGATATCGATTTATACATCGCCTCCCTCTCTCTCTCTTTTTTCGCCTCGGGGGGGTTCATCGGATTCTTTATACGCGCGCTCGGATTTTTCGACCGGGCCATTAATTCTCGGCGCGACGCGCGCGGCCCGATGCTTATTATTGCGCGCGCACCGGCTCGCTTCGATTTACAATCGGAGGGGAGCAACTTTTTTTTTTCACTCGCGACCTTTTTTTGCACGCGCAGCTGCTTCGCGCTTTTTTGTTTGCCTTTTTATTTGTTTTCACTAGTCCAGATTTCTTTTGCCATTTGCAGATCGCGTGCTATTCCGAGGACGAACGAAAGCGCAAGAGATCGCCACCGCCGTAGGTACGAAAAAACACTTTTTTTTATTCATTTTTTTATCGCGTTTTTTTATTACAAAGGTTGTGTGTCCGTTCTGTATGTGTGGTGTACGTAACAGGTGTGGTGCGCAGGCATTATTAACAAATTTATGTTTTTCATAATTTTTTCGGTGCAAATTTTATTTATTTCGGACCGTTAATTGACATAAAGTGTCTTCGGCGAAATAATGAAATTTTCACTCTGCATATAAAACATGTGGTTAATAAATCATCGCCAAACTAATATTTACTCGTTATGTACCTTTTAATATCATTTTCATTTCAGAATATTACTTTACGATTCAGCAATAAATCGTTAATTAAATAATTTATTTAAATTTCAAAATAAGTACATAAAATATCCATTTACCACGCCAAGCAATTACGCCAAAATTTTTAAGAGCATCGTAAATTTCACATTTTTTTAAAGCACACCTCCTGAAATTTGAAATCACATCGTCATCCCATTCCCCGCAAAATAACTTATATCATTTATCAAATTTACGTTTCACTTAACAAACCCATGGCCCATTCGAGAGCACCAAAACGCTTACGTAACTTCTATTTAAACGCAGCCTCGCCTACGTTTGCAGCACCTAATTAAATAAATTTCGAGAAGAGCCGATAAAGAAAGTCAGGCAGCGAAGGAAGGAGAATGCACGGCGCGATATATAAAGGTATACAGAGGAGCCGAGCGGTAACATGGGAATTCGCGGGAAGCTACGGTCACGCGCTCATAAAGTTCCGCGAGGTCCCCCGGACAAGCGAGTCGCGCGCAGAATTCGCCGGCTGCATCGGCCCCGGCCAATGGGCACGGGATGATATCGCCCCGACGAGTTTAGCGTAGTCGCGCTGCACCTCCGGCTTATTTTCGCCGCGCCGCGCGCCACCGAAAACCACTCGGCCGAGTTCGATCGGACCCCCTCGTATTTATGTCGCCGCGACTTCCTCGCTGAACTAACCGATTTATGAAATAACCCGAGGTGATGTGTTACGAAATTTTATAAATTGTGTCTCGCTAAATTTGTTACCGCAAATGTTTAAAGTGTAATAAAGATTTGTTTAAGATTAAAAAAATTTTCTTTTCGACATGTGGTTTATTCAAGTATTTATAGTGAAAAGAAAGTCAAAAACTTGAATGAGTTTACAAAAATTATGTTATATCTATTATTTCTTTTTAGTAATACTTTTTATAATGGGTAGTATAAATAGATAGAAATTGGTTATAGAAATGTTCTTAAGATAAAAAGTAATAAAGCGTATAGTAAATTTTACCATAGATATAGATATAAGAAAAATAAAATTTACTATAATAATGAACTATAAAATAAATTACAAATTTAACGGTAATGTTTCCTAAAACTTGTATTGTGCGCGATATAGAAAACCTAGATATATGTATATAGAAAACCTAGTAACATTTATAAAGAAAAAATATGAGCAGAGAACGCTGAATTAAATTCGATAAAAGAAATTGCACGCGTGCGGAAATAAATTCGCCACTAAAAATATCTAAAACATTCAGGCGAAAAAGGAGGGTTAAAGCGCGTCGTCCGGATCGGCCGAGTGAAATCGTGCTTTTTATCGAGCCCCCGGTTATTTTTACCCTCCCCGTCGTAAGAAAGTCGGAGCATTATCTCGGAGCTTTAAGGCCCTCGAAGTGCGCTGCACGCGGCGTTGAGCTTTTACTTTTGCGCAATCTTGTTTCGATCGCGGACAAAAGGCGCGCTCGCCCCCGGCCCGCGCGAGTCGCTTTGTAATCCGGGGACGCTCCCCGCTGACTGTTATTTTGAAAACTTATTGCGCTATCAAATCCTCGCTCTCTCGCGGTGCGCACTATTTTAAACGGCCTGGCGTTTGAGGCGCGCGCTCGGCCACAGCGGGTCATGAATACCCGGTGAGCGAAGGCAGTCCGGTCGTGTCTCGAGTAAATAAATCCTCCACCGGGGAAAATTGCATTTTTTTTTAGCCGCCTCTCTTTCTCAGTCGTGCGTATACGTGTAGCGTCGAAACAAGGCTCCGTTTATTCCGATTAAATATTTCCGAATGAAATACGCACTGTGGATTTAAAATAAAACCGAGTGGGTCAACGCCGCGCGTCGTATTGTCTCGTTTAACGAGCGGTAAGACAAGCGCGTTTTTTCTCTTTCAGTTTTTCGAATCACCCGCGCGATAAATTTCCCTAACCGCATTGTTTCCAGTGATAAACTACGGCGTCGCGCGGGAAAAAAGCTCGCCCGCGGGAAATTTAAAGAGTCGCGCCTGCGCGCGAACAAAAGCGAGCATACGGCGAGTCGAAGCGTTGCGGTTCTCGTCCGCGTAACCGTAAAGGCGAGCGCGATATCGGAGCGCGAAGCCATCAGGCTCATTAAAGGCGTGTAACAAGCGAGCGGGGCATAACGCGCCTCCCCCTCCATAAAACACGGCGTTTACCACTGTCCGACGGCGGCTTGCGCGATATTTTATCAGCCGGCCAATAAACGTCCCCGCGGCCGCGTTTATTACGCGAGCCGAAGACCGAGCGTTAAAAAAACCCGTTCGGCTTTTTTTTCCATCTCCCGCGCGGAGAAGAATACGAGCTGCGCGCATAATCGAGCGCGGAGGTGTCGCGGGCACCAGCTCATTAAGCCAATTAAAGCGCCGGTGCGCCGCGGCGATTAATTTTCGATGCCTCGTAAAGCCGGCCGCCGTAACGAGGAGCTTAGGCCCGACGGGGTTAGCCTCGTGAATTTCTTCTCTCCGCTTACACCCCCCGTGCCCTCGGCATGTATATACCTTCTATTGTTTTTGCACCACGTGTAGGTATAGTGTGGTTTTCTTACACGCCGCGTGTATACGCTGGGAAAATTGTAGTTTCGCAATTTTTTACGAGGCGCTGTATCGAGTTTCGATAAGAATCGCTTTAATTAAAACGCGAATCGATTAACCGTTATCTCTACTCTTTATCGATTAGCCGAAGGAATTATTAGAAATGTTATAAACAACATTAGAAAAAAAAAGTACAGTTCATTAAGCCTGCTCCCACGAGCCCTTTGAACCAGTAACTCTATCTCTCTCCCTCCCTAGGACTAACGACTCTCGGTGGAACTTTAATTTCGCAAAATTAATTGCTTACATTTCGAACGGTTGCTCTGCCAAGTCTCGTTTTATATCTCGCTTTGTTTCAATTAAAACCCCTTGGAATTTTTTCCCGCCCCCGCGCGCGCGGCCCCGGTGGCCATTTGTCGTCGCGCCACTCCATCTTTCCTCCGAAGTCGCGTAGGCGCGCGCCGCCGGGGGGGCATTTTTCAGCGAGCGTCGCCGCGACGCTCCCTCGCGACACTAACGAGTGTCGCGCTAATTGCGGGACGTCTCGGCCTCCGCGGTCCGGCGCGTCTTTAAGAAATAATTAGACCCCCGGAAAGAAACCGCCCGACCTTTTCGGCGCGCGAAATTTAAGAGATCGGGACGAGAAAAGCTCGTCCGTCTTCCCAACGGTGCACATTTTTGCGCGACGCTTGGACTCGTAAATTCTGGAACGCGCTGCTTTCTTTCTCTCGTTTTTCTTTTTTTGTCGCTGCAAGTATAGCCGTGTTTATCGGTGGTGGTGGTTTACGAGGTGCCCGCCGGCGACTCGGCTCGAAAACGGCACCTCCGACGACTCATTTTATCGGGATTTAATAGATCGTAACTCGGGCGTCTGAGTTATTCGAATAATTAATGTGTCATAATGAAGGCGCGCCGCCCACGTGGAGTTAGCCTTCGTTCCTCGAAATTTTTCACCGTGCGCATTAACATTCGGAATTCATAAGTACCCGCCGCTCGGCTGTATATGTACATCGCGGAAAAGAAATCCTCGGAACAAATGCAACCTCGCCTTTTGAAAACAGAGCGAAAGGAAGGTAGTGCGCCTTTAACAAACTTTATAAATAATACAAGTACGCGGCGAGCCGGTCTGTTTTGTTTATCCGGGGATAATTACCGGCGAGGGGAACGAGAGGGATGAGGTAAACATCGAAATGCTACTTGTAAAGCAATTATTTCCCGGCTTCTTTGCGGGGCCAACTCGCTGCTCGCCTGCCGACCGAGAAAAATCGTCTTGTTATCGCGAAACCCGTTCCCCGTCAGCTACGCTCCTCGGCTACGGCTCGACTTGGCTAAACATCCCTCGCACGGAAATCATCACCGGCCGGACAAAGCCCCGCGATTTATTCTCTTTGAGAGCCGGTCGTTGACGTCTTCGCCACTGCCAGCCTCACCTCAGGCCATCGCTTCCTCCTTCTTTTTCCTCGACCTGTCATCTCCGGCCGACTCGATCGCCTCGGCGAACAGTAAATTCTGCTCCGATATGGAAGGATCTTTGTTTCCTGGTTTCTGTCTTTTTTTTCGGTATGATTTATTAGAATTGAAATAATAAAAATGCATTAGTAGTCTTTCTTCTTAAAATACGTTGTTAAAATATAATATTTTATTACAAAAGTGTACAGTACTAAAAAGTGCATTAGAGCATTTTATCGTTTCTACAGATTACTATTGCAGGAAAAATTCCGTTATGTCCGTATGGTAAAAAATTGAAAAATAATCAACACGAATTTTTTCTTTTTTTCATTTTAATGTTCATTAACAAAAGTAACGCTTGTAAACTATTTTATGATCATAACGTTACGTGGTAATCAATAATTCATTCTAAAATGTACCTATTATAAATATAGTTACATTTTTTAATTTTGACGTAAATTTAAGAAACAACTCGGTTATCGTTACTTTTCTAGTATGTCAATCTCTAAGAATATTTCAATTTCTACCGCAATGTTCAGTGGTACACATTTTTCCACATGCATGAAAGAACCTCCAAAATAGTTCATCAATCAGCATTAGGAAGTAAATTACGCACGGTTTAAAAGTCGCGGCCGGAGCGAGGCGCGCGCGCATCAATGTCCATCAATTTTTTGTCGCCTCGAGCGGGGCGAAAAGGCAGTTCTCACAGTCGCGCGAGCGTGGACAATTAGCGTCGGAATTGAGCGAGGGGGAGCTACTGTAACCCATTTTTCCGAGGGGGCCCCCGCGCGCGTTTGTCGCCGGGCGTAACGCGCGCCGCGCTCGTAATAATTAGCGCGGAGACGCCGACGGGACGCACGGAAATAGACGCCGCGGGGAGAAAGGACGCAGCTTCCGCGGCCCCGGAACGAAACTGCTCCGCGCGAAGGGCGCGAACAAAGGGGAAATATTGTTTATCGCCGCGCGCGCGGGCTCGCCAATAAGCATTTGTCGGTTTTACGACTCTTTCGTTTTTCGCGCGAAAAATTATCGCCGAGGCTGTGTATTTATTTTTCGCGCCCGTAAATTTCGCCCGCTTGACGGATTTTTATTTTATTGCTCGCCGGACAAATGCGTTAGCGTCACTTGCAAGGTTTTTAGTGTCGGCTGTAGTAAGGAAATTTATTCATTTAAAATTTTTTGTAAAAATAAAAACGTTTATTTATTGTGAATTTTATGAACTGCGGAATTATTTAGAAAATTAAAAATAAATAATAAATTTGCATAATAAAAATAAAGTCTTTGATATAGGTACTTAACGAGACTTGCATATACGTGCTTTGCAAGTGATAAATCTCTACATAACATTTTTAACAAAATTCACGGCTTTTATCTAATATCGTTACACCTCACCTAATTATTTATTAAACCGCCTTTAAAATGCCTTTGAGGCACCTCGCATTCTCGATCTAATTCAATCAGCCGCCAGTGCATACTTCCTCTAATTATGTTACCACGTCATTCTTTGTCCTCTCCGCGTGCATCTTGCGCTCGAGCACTCCGCCCGGCGTACAAAGACGCAGAAGCATCTCGAGAGGCCGGAGCCTCAAGACGTTTCTATCGCTGGCCCTTTGTGCGGCTCACGCGTGCGTCGCTCCTTCCCCGCTGCATTAATTACGCCGCGGCGCGCGCGCTCGCTCCGCCAATCTCGGGTCCGTTATTGTCAAAACAGGCCGGGGCCCTTTAATTTGCAATTTATGCGGAGCGACCTTTTCCGGCGAGCCCTTCTCCCTCGGCGAGCAATTTGCGAAAATTTACGGAGCGCTTTGTAAAGCCACGGGGCGCGAGAGAGGGACGTAATTCGCGCGCGCCATGTATCTCGCGATACTTGGCAGCGAGTCGCGCTGAAAGACGCCGTGATTCGCGCGGCGCAAGAGGAGGATCCAAAGCGGCCTCGCGCGCGCGCGCGCGACGATTTTCCTTTTAACGAGTTAAATTCGGAGCCACGAGGCGCGGCTTTACGAGCCGGCATTTGCATTCGCTCTCACTCTGTTTGCGACGTTTATGTGAAGACCTGCCTATGATGTTTGGCCCTTTAGAGATTATTTCGCTAGTTCGCTCCTGCTTGCCTTCTGTCTGCCGTGAGTGATTTTAATGATAGAGTAGATCGTTCGAGTCAACACATGGCAATAACAAAGTGTCGCTTTAGAAATAAAAGGTGCTAATTACGGGTACATCAAGTACATTTTCTTCTTACATTTTTTATTCATTTTGTAGATTTTTTCCATAGTTAAATGCGCGATAGGTTTAATTTATTAATTATTAATTAAAATAAAATAATTGAATATTGGATGAACTAGTGTAAATATGATTATTCGTAGATTTGCGCTAATTCGGTAGAACAAAAACGTTACTAATTTACTTGTACTGCTTATGCAAATTTGTCAAAATTTTATATCAACGTCATGCAATTAGTGATGTTGTGGTTTTTCAGCTAATATTTCTTCTTCCTGTTTTTCACATCTGCTGCAGCTGTTGATGCATTAATTAAATTTCTATGTGCATTAATTATCGAGAAGTTCGGATGCTATAATCACGCCAATAAAAAAATTTGATAATAAGCCGAAAAATGATCAGTTCTTGCAAATAATCACAAGGAACTCTAATCATACACCACTCTCAAAAAAATTACCCTGTGAAATTGCTTATATTAAGTACCCCTAAAAAAATTACGATAGATTGCATTCAGCAATTAGTAACTTACTTTTGCTAGGCCTATTATTTTCAGAGGAAGAGGTTCTTCTAATAATTTCCATGTACACTGAAAAAAATTGATGAAGTAAAATTCATATTTTTTTAGAAAATGGGCGACCTACTCAATTTAGCAATGATTTTTACCGAACTAGTAGCAATTTTTACCAAACTTTTGTAATATTTCATATAGGGGTATGGCAATAATTATTGAAAAATGTGTATATCGATTTAATTTTACGGTCAAGTTTTGACAGAAAAATAGTAATTTTTCTCAGCGTACATATTCCTCATACTAATAAAGACCATAATTCCCACGTCATCAACATTATAATTCTAAATCAAAATATCGTCTTTTAACAAGCCACATGAATTTTTAGACTAATTGAGTAAGTACCTTAACTAACGATCTTTTCTTATTTCTGTTGCAGAGCTGCGCTGGGCAAGGTGTGCCTGAAGCTCGTGGTGGTGATGGGCGTTCCGTGGATCTTCGACGTGATCTCCTGGCTGGCCGGCGGGCCGGACTTCCTCTGGTACGTGACGGACCTGTGCAACGCCGCCCAGGGCGTCCTCATCTTCATCGTGGTGGGCTGTCAGCCGCAGGTGCGCGCCGCCCTCAAGCGGCTCTGGTCGCGCAACCCGCGCGCCAACGCCAACCGCCAGGGCAACGGCCTGAGCACCACCAGCCACGGGATGCCCAGCATGGGCGACAGCGTCACCCAGAACCCCAGCACCAAGACCGCGCCGCTCGAGACCATCTGCTAATTCGCCTCTCGCTCTCCTCCCCCTCCGCTCAACTCCGAGGAAGCAACGTCGCGCGATCGGCGATTTCCTCGCGCAGTGAGATCCACCGAGTAGCGGAAGGAACGACCCTACGGGACGCGGAGGGAGTCGTCTCTCTTTGATGATGCTTTTACCAAGTTGAACGAGAGATGCACCCGCGCGTCTTGCTTTACGACGGAGAGATTCGCTTTTTACGGCCGAATCGATAGCGACGCGCCCCACGGCGAAACGGCCCAGGCTTTTTCGTGCGACTCCTTCTACTTCCGTTTTTTTAAATTCGTTTTGGTGCAAAGCGGGAGAGGAGAGGAGCACATTGGAGTTTCGAGCTTTGCGGAGTTTTTAAGCTGAAATTTACTTTTTAAAGTGATAACGAAATGAGAGAGAAGAGACGCGAACTCCGCGTCGCGTGATTTTGCAAAAATGTTTGGCAGTTCTTTTTTATCGATAACGTTCACTTTTTTAACCGTTTACAAAGCAATAATTTTTTTTCCATTTCAATTTTATACGCAAACGCGTTTTTTACAAATTCTAATCGCGAGAGGCTATACATATTTGCAATTTCATTTGAATTCCTCGAAGACAACACTGTTGAAACAGCGATTCTTTGTCGATGCACAGCGAAGTGCGAAATTCGAGCTCCGGCGGGAGACGCAACGAAAACACCTTTGCAAAAGGCCGAAGAACGAAAAGCGGGAAGCGGAGCCGCCCCCGCGGCCGGGTAATTGCGCTCCCGGGGAAACGCGAAACTTACCGAGAAAATGGATACCGCACTTCGACTTTTCCGGCGCGAGAGATCGATTTACGTCACCCACTGACGGCGTACACTCGACTCCCGCCGAGCGATTTGAAATTGCCGCTGTTGCGACTCGCGCCGAGGCGCGCAGTCGGCCTCGGACCTCCTCGGGCCGAGGCGCGGTTTTTTTTTTTCAAAACTTTGATATCACTTTTTTACCTTGCAATGTTTTTGGAATACTGACATTTCAGACGTTTTTTTATAATACGATAAGTATACGAAAAAAATGACGAAATTTTACCGAATAAGTGACCGTTCAAAGTTGGAAAAACTAGCGTCAGCTCGACCTACTATGACTGAAATGAATCAAAAGGATAAAGAAAAGTAAAAATATCTATCCTGGTAACATTTTTTTTTTAATTTTTGATGTTGCATATAATTAAGGTACTTTCGTGTTCTTTGTACAGCCTAAGACCCTCATGTGATTTAAAAGAGTCAACTATATCTCCGTAAGATTAAAATTTTTACTACTATACTTTTTTTTTCAATTTTGTACGTCGATTTAAAATCACACTGGCAACGCGCGCGACACGAGCCAATAAAAATAATGCACCGCCAGCGGAGCGACTGCGATTGCGCCACTTTAAACGAATAAAGAAAATTCAAAACGCGCACTACGCTCAAAACGCGAAAAAAGAGAACACCGCGTCACTCCTCCGCTCTCTTATGCAAATGGAGTGTACGAACTGCATTGTTTCGTTTATTTCCTCCGCGCAGTAAGTCGCGCGCTTATAACCCCCCCAAGATTTTTCCCTCGCCGCGAAAGGCAAAAAAAAGAAGAGCGAGCATCGAACGGCGCATTTTCGTTCATTCGGGGTTGGAGAAAAGAGGAAAAAGAGGGAAAGAGAGCGCGGAGCTCGTTTTTAGCCCGCGAGTCAGGTGCGCGCGGCGAAAAGCGGAGCGAGCGGGTGGACGATTCATCCTCCTCGATGTCCGGCCCTTAGCATAAATTTGCATAAGCGCCGCTCGCTCGCGCGCAATTGCACTCTCCCGGCCGATTTGCATATTTACAGGCCCGACTGCGCCGTCGTAGTCGTGCCCTATCGGGGTCCGCGCGCGATCACCCCCCAGGAGGGTGGATCGTTCCACTTCCTTTTTACGCTTTCGCCCCCCCTTTTTTTTTCTCTCGCTCGAGCTGCGACAGCTACGAAGAACTTACACTGTCGATTAGGAGCGTATTAATGTTTCGCGTTGCTTTTCTTCGGCGGACTTTTATTTCGAGCCTTTTGCGGCGGGAGTATTTAACTTTTTGAAACTGTGACTTTTTATGACTTCTTTTTTCAAAGTTTGCGTTCAAGCTTATTTTACGTCCGCTTTCTTGGCCGGGAGAAAAGACTATTCATTTAAAAAAAAGTACTTGTTTTTTATTTTTTATTCTCAGTTTTTATTATTATTATATACGAGTATGACAAAAAGAAAATGCGCCGTTCGTGCGAAAAGTAGCTCAGAAATAAACGAACAGCCAAAAAAGAGTGAAATTATTATATACAATTTTTCTATAGATGAGAAGATCTATTTCCCCTCCTATAGTGTTATTCGGGGAGCTTTTGGAAGTCGTCTTTATTATTAAACCTTTACCGATTTTTTATTACCGCTCTTTTCACAAGCCGGCACTGCAAGCCAGTTTTGTACAGTCTCAAACTTAATATAGAAAGCAGCTCTGATTAATAAGGTTTAGGAGCACGTAACCGATGACGACATTCGTGACAATAAAACTGAATTACTAAAAAAAAAAAAAATAAAAAATAAAAAATAAAAATAGCCGATCGCTATATCAAGGCCGTTGTATTCGTGGATCGCCGAGTTGAGAAACAGCTATTTTTTCTCTCAAAATTTCGAGATCCTCGTTCTCGCCTGCAATTCCTTAAAGTGAAACTTTTCTTTTTACGAAATTCATTTGCATCGTCTCGGCGATCCCCGAAGCCATCGTCCTCGATCGGCTGACTTCGTAAAAGGGAATCCAATGCCTTCTCAAAATGCCTTGCTCACGTGGTGTTCACTCGTGCCGAATTGTATTTTCAAGATTTGTCGAAGATAAGCCCCGGAGAGACGCGCGAATCGTCGCCTCCGTCGACTTTTCGCCGGAAGTACTCGTGCATTTTTCGCTGTTTTATATACATTCAACCGTTTTAAATTCAGCAAGAAAATATCTTGCCAGTTTCAAACGGAACGTGCATTTATTTAAATAATAAGCCGATTTAAAATGTCACCTGTCTTTTACGCTTCTTTTTTTTCATCATTATTCTCTTATTTAATTTAAACTCACGAAATCATTCACACTATCATCAACATTAAGGAGTACGTAAATTTAACAATCGAATCGTTTGGTCGACTCGCGCGTCTCGAAGGAGAGCGACTGGCTTCGACGCCTTTAGGTACGAGTAAAAGTGTGCACTACCGTCGAAGGTGCGTTTACGATCGATCAGAGAGCTTTATCGCGCGAGCGTACACCCGCTGTCTTGCAAATTGTAGCCCCTATACGCATCGCTTCTCGCGTCACCCTTTGCAGAAGGCCGCGTTGTTTTCGCGCTCCCTCCCCTTTCACGAATGTTCTCCAAAGATTTCTCTCCCCTGTCCTTTCTTAATTTTAATGCTCTATAAATTTAGAAGCTAACACTCGGTAGCTTTTGGAGCGGCGAACGCGATCGTAGACACACCTTTAGTAACGTAAGTTCGCGTAGACGCTCGCGGTAAATTCCTTGCGTAAAACTTCGGGGGGATAAATTCCGAGGAAAAAATATCACAGGCCTGCTCTCGTGGAGCATCACCGTCTACGTCGCTTTGAATCAACACTGCCAATGTAACTTTTTTATACGAAGCCATGTTTTAAAAGATGTCTTACGTGAGAATTTACCGGGGCGTCTATTAGATGAAAAAAAAAAGAGAATAACAGTTTCTTTTTGCCCGCATATGTTAGGTAACACGTTAGGATGTATCATTAGAGTCAGTCTACATTAGAGTCGTCTATATGTACGTATACCAGGTGCATTCGTTATAAAAGAGACTGAACACATTGTAAAAGTCGTTAATAGCACTGTAACTCGTCCACATCGATAGCACGATAATCCCATGTCTTTCGGGCAGCCTCTTTTTATTAATCGATCAATATTAAGAACAAAAAAATTGAATCTTTTTATTCGTTTTCTTTCTTTTTTCTCTCTAAAACATGATTGCAGAGTCCGAAAGCTCATGGGACGTTTATTCCGGAATAAAAACGGGTCGTCTCCCCTACGTAAGCGATAAGCATAACATTTAGTTCCTTAAATTTAAGTAGCGACAAATATGTGATACTGAGAGAGGCGGCGCGAGTGCGCGCGTGCGAATCTCCCCCGCGCAAACCGTCACACTCGCATTAAATAAGTTAAAATTGTAAGCAACAGTAACGATAATTTCGCTTTCGACGTAACCTCATCCACGATAATCCGATCGGCACCGGCCCTCGCACACCTCACGCAGAAGCGCGTAGCTCGATGAAGCTACCGCGTAATCAACAAGTGGCAAATTCTCGGGCGATGAAAGGAAAAAAAAGCCTCTCTTCGGGCGAGCAGAAAAAAAAGAAAGGGAAGAAAGAGGGTATACACACAGTCGGGGAGATCGTCGCCGGGAGATTCGCACGCACGCGAGTACACCGGCGCGCGGCCGCCTGTCCGCAACGATAAAGCGTTATTTATGCGAGCTATGATGTTTTTAATTAATAGGCACGCGGGAGGAAGTTTCGGCGTGAAATCACGCGCCCGAGTAATCGCCGGGCCGTGTAATTAGTTGATTAACGCGTGCAAGGGTAACTTCGCCGGGCCGATCCCCGGCGCCGCGGGGCACTACGCGCCGATGGAGCGTCAGCCCCCCCTGCGCCGCCCCCGCGGCGTTTTGTAAATAGCCACGTGAGTGCACGCGACTGGTGTGCAGATGCGCTTTCCTCGGCGCCAGTGAGATTCTCGCGCCAATCTTGTCTAATCGAAATTTTCTTCTCTCTCTCCGCGTTGGGGAGAGGAACGCCGAGGTTTATACACCGTTTGGCCTTGGATTTATTTATCAGTCATTAGGTTTCTAGACGCGCACTGACGTTCGAAATTTAAGATAGGATTACCAAAATCTGACTTGACCTTAGCGTATGATCGAGGCCGGCGGGATTTCGGCGTGAATCGAAGTTTTCCGTTAGACAAGTTTGGCGACGTCGCGTAGTTTTGTTATGCGTATGTTATAGGTATTTATTTCATCCAAAGTTCAAATGATGCAGAAATGAATGAGACATTTTTTTTAATATCGTATATCGGCATGTAGATTGCTACTGTACTCAAGTCATAGCTCTTAAAAACCTCGCTGAATTACTAAAGCGAAAAGCTTGAGATTTAAACGAATATTGGGAAACGAAATTAGATTTTTTATTAGCTTTAAAAATTTTCGCGCAGAAAATAATTCCACGCTGTCTCTTTTTTATCAATCACTAATTTCATTTCCAAATATTTGAAAAAAAAGTGTTTCCTTCATTTCAATTACAACGTCATTAAGTTATAATCGAAACCTTATTTTTTGTAAATAGTTACAAAATTAGCGTACGAGGGTCGCCGTTGAATTTTAAAAGTCCACCACCCAAAAAATTCAAATCCAAACGCGAAGAAGAAAGCTTTTAAAGTTCAACGTCCCTCCCATTTAAATTTATTCGTATAGTTTATGAACCGCTGAAACAGAGTACGTATTTCCCGTGTCTTTTTGTTTAACAACAATTCCATTAAAGTTTAAACGAGCAGTAAAATACTCGTCCACTTATTCCCGCGCGCCGGTCGATTCGTTTAGCCCCGCCGTTTGTTTATACCGCCCGGCACAGTCGAAGCGGCCGCGCGACATTTGGCGATTGTCGATGGCCCGGGTGATAAACAGATAGAGCCGGTTCCGCGCGCGGCAGTCGCTAAATTGTTAATCGGCCGCCGGGCGTCGGCCGCGCCGTTTGTAAACTATACACTGTATTATCGTTAGCGTTTAGTCGGTACAACTGCGTAAGTACACGCCTAGTGTTAGCTGCGTTAATTAAGATACGGCGGATCGCTTGTTTGGCGCGGGTGCGACACCCGCGTTGTACGCGCGGTATAATGTGTAATTCTTCGGCGATGCGCGCGCGTCGTTTCGAGCGCTCGAACAATAAGCGATGAGATTGTAGCGATTTATTATGTAGAGTAAGGGCAAACACGTTGATCGATATATTTCTAATTTATTCTCGTAGTCAGCGAAGAGGAGGGCGTCGTTTATTTTTTTTTCTTTTTCTACGTAATTCTAACGCTGTACGTACGGTACCTTGCCAGTAATAAAAAAAATGAAAACCTAATCTTAAGGCGAGAAAGAGACGATTCTTGGAGTGGTGTCTCGGACGGAGCCAAGATCGAACAAAGATGTGAGAAAATGATGTTTTTCTTTTTTGTATTTTTTAGCTTATGAAAAGAGAGAAAACGGGCGTGTATTATAGTGGATAAAAAAAAGTAAATTTATATGTGTATTGCAAATGAAAAAAATTAAAAAAAAAATAAACGGCAGATAGTCGCTTAACGAAACTGTGTATGATGTACTCAAAATGACTCTGGCTCAATACATGGTGCAAGCCACCGAAAACTCGAGAAAGTAAGGATTAAATACAAAGGAGGCTATATGTAATAATGATATATATATATATAGAAATAAATATATATGCAGTAAAACAGCAATCGAATCTATTAAAGTATACAGTATAATGAATGGAAAATAGCGATGAATCATAGGTAAAAACGGTTGTAGCGAACAGTAATAATAACAAAAGATATTAAAGTTAAAAGGAAATAGCGTTTAATCTAATCGTCGCACCCAAGCGGTCTCTTTAGACACCAGCCAATGTTATATTATTGTAACCGAGAATATTGTAAAAGACAATGTGTTTGATGAAAATAGAAATCGTCTGATGTCGCCAATCGTACACCATTCCTACGATGTATCGTAACAGTATTGCTATGTCGCACTAATAAAGAAATAAAATAAAGAGAACCGTTAGTACAACTATAATAATTATTGTGTATTATTACCCCAAATAATCCTTGGCCAAGAAAATCCCATTAAAAATTTTTATTTTATTAATATAGGCTCTGACTGCCCAAAAGCACACAATAGTGTTATTTAATGTTCACATTTTTGTTTTTGTTTTTAGTTCACAGTATTTTTTCATTTTTTGCATAGCTCTTCCTTCTGCCACGTGTTTTAAATAAAAAATCAAATTAGCAATTTAAAAATAAATGCAACAAAGGATGCATGGAGTTGACTGTCATCCCTTTAACAATAATTGGTATGAATTGATTGTAATTAAATTTTTATTGTGTAAATAACATTTGTTTTATTAATTTTTTTTAGTAATAATGAACGATACCTCAATATCATACTTTTCGATTTTATTGAACGTTATTTATTTATATTCAAATGATATGCAATTTCTTATTTTCCCATTGCGTAAAATTTTTAAAAGCATTCAGTTTTTAAATCAGCGACTCCTAATAATTTATTATTCAACGTGTATCCCAAATCCTTTGATCCTCCGTCCCGTATTATCAAATTAATCGTGTTCATAATCATGGGTCATCCCTTAAGTCTTCCTCCCTTATAGTTTAAGTGAGTTATAATTTTAAAAATAAGTGAATTATGACATTTCCTTATCCTAAATCTTAACTGTTAAATTGCGAAGATTTGTAAGTGTTAGGTCGTTTAGTGCAACTATTTAATAATTTTTATTATTATTTTATTTTTATAGCAATGCCCGTTTAATATAAAGTAAATAAAAAAATACAGTAAAAACCCTTGAACTTTCAATCTCCATCTCAAAATTCATCACCGCCAAAGTCATATACCTCTATCAACCACTCAAGACCCACTCCCCATTCCAAAGAAACATATCAGCACGACCCCGCCGAGTTACGCCTAAAATATCAAATTATGCACTGCTAAAACACTACCAGCGAGTCCCTCGCAGTACGTAAACGTCGCAAACATCACACGGCCAAGTGTACGGAGAGTGGCCGGGGCAATAAACGGTCCTCGCAGGCGCGCGCACCTGCAGCGGCTCAAGAACGTCGAGGAGCCGGGCGGAACTATGCGCGCCGTCTTGCCCGATGGCGCGCCTGCCCTGCCCGAGTGTCTCCGGTCGTCCGGCGCGCCCCAGTAATTCCGTTACGCGACTCCGAGCTTCCGAGTCGAGGAGGCCCCGGCGCACCTAATTCAATCGGCCAAGTTCGCCCCGGCCCCGTACACAGCCCGCCCGCGCGCGCGCGGCGAGAGCATTCCTGTGTTCCGCCGGCCCCGCTCGGCTAATCGGCCGGCCAACTTCGGCCCCTCGCAGTCGCGCGAGAAGACGGACGGCCCGGATAAGGTGCTTTGATTTTTGCCCCTTTGAGCGGCGCGCCGCCGCGAGGGGGTGGCGCGCTCGAGGACCGACGGCGCAAGTAGTTTCGGCAGCGACCGAATGCAATTCGATTTTCGACGGAGTTTGCCTTCCGCTCGATATGTTTTTGACAGCCTTCGAAATTTGAATTTGAACCATTCACGCGGGAAATTATTTATTCGATGGGTGAATGGGAAAGGGCTGATGGGGTGAACGCGCGTGAAATGTCGAAAATTAATTTTATTATAGATTGAAGAGGGACTATTTCTTGATTGAAATTTTCAATTTAATAAAGTTGTGATCGATGTGAAACGAAGTTGTATTGATCGTTAGATTAAGTTTTTTATTGCATTTACTTGTTGCAATATTGGTAATAATTTTTAAGATTTTTTAGTCAAAATCTCGGTCAAAATGAATTCACCGAAAGGTAATTTATAAATTGTGGACGATATGGTGCTTTTAAATAGCCATGAATTATGCATCAGTGAACGAAATTTTTATAAAGCGAAACAGACACAACTAATCCTCTTACTCAAAGAAAATCTTCATTTGTCGTTGTTAAATATTCAAAGCGAGCTGAATTCGCGCGTAACTAAAAAGGCTGAATTCAGAAGTTTTCAATATTTCATTATCCATTATACACTTTAACATCATCCATTTTTTTCTCCCATCCTTAATGAGTCGGGCATAATGTGGGGATTATTTATGTTTAATCTTCTCAGTTGATGATCGCTTAATCCATTTTAAAGCTTTCGATTTTGGATAACCGATGCAATATTCAAGCGCTAGTAGGAGAATTCGTTATGGCACCATTAAATATTTAAGTTGAGACACTGCCGATGAAACCCAGCTTAAAATAAAGACTACTAGATGATCATGGTTTAAAAATAATTTATTATATAAACGAAATTTTAAAATTGAGTAATTATTTAACATTTAAAGTATCACTTCAGAATTAGGTATATTTTTTAACATTTCAATTAAATCTGTTTAATAAATGAAAATCTAAACTCATGTTTTAAATAATAATTATTACATTTTACAAAAGAATTAATCAAACCAATAATATTGAATAAAATGTACCTTCAGATGTAAAAATCAATACCAGACTTTAACGTCAGTCATAATTTGATATTTAAAATTACATTTTCTGTAAAAACATTTAGAAACAAACAAGAAGTATACCCGTACAGAAAGATCAATATAAGACGTAAACGCCAATCGCTTCATTGACTCGGCCGTCAAAACCCGTCGATACAAATGAGAATAACTCCCGCCGAAGCGGGATCAAAAGCAAGGTTTTAACGAAAACTCGACAAACAGCGAGCGAAAAAAGGCAGGCGCTCGACAAAACGAGAAAATCGGCGAGAGGCGCGCTGCTTCAAAAAAGCACGCGATCCGCGCGATCAATCGGTCCTCGTTAGTGTTTATCCAGCTGAATCAATAAATATTCGCGCGCCCCTTTCAAAAGCCGGTTGCATCGGGAAGTACAAGGCAAGTCGCCGGCGCCACTCGTTCGAAGTAACGCGCGTATGTACACAGGAGGCGCGCTTTATTCATATCCGCGTCCTTTTGCCCTCGGGATCGCGTCTTTCGCCCCGCGCTTTTCATCCAATAAGTCGCTTTTTTATCTCTTTTTACGGACCCGTTGATTTTTCTCTACGGCGCGCGGATTAAAGGGGGAGGAGGCTCCGATTCGCGATATAATTGCGCTCGTGTACGCGAAACGAGGAGGAAATTTGTAGAAAGGACTTTTCAGGCAGAGACGGCTGTACGGATTTGTTTTTTCTTCTTTTATTCGAGCTGTTTATTAAATCGATTCTGCCAACAAATTTAAATGTAATCGGTTGCATGCAATGTCTGCTCTTGTCAGTGATCAGTTCATTATAGTTTTTATTTCGCGATTTAAAAATTAATTGTATTGTTTCACAGAAAAAAAGCGTTGTTTATGACTTCTTTTTATTTAAACAATTTTCCTAATCTGCGGTAGTTTTTTTATTTAGAATATTATCTAAAAGTAATGTATGTGATCTAAGTTCAACGATCAACGTGTTTAAGTATTTTATTGAATGCCACAGCAATATGCAGGCATAATTGACGATTAAACGAACTTACCTGTTAATTGAAGTTCGATCGAAATTATACGAGATCCTTGTTCGATTGATTACAAAGCCATTTCACAAGAGTATGATCTAAGTTTTGTTTGTTTAAATTAATTTTATTGTGTATGATCTAAGTCAGTGAAAGAACAGGTCGTGCCATCTATGAAAACTTCACAAAATGATCAACGAATCTATTTTACCGACTATGGATCGTTTTGGGTGCCGTTACTGACCGAGTTCTATGCTTACCCTCCCACCCATTTCTGTATCTTCAGCTGTTCACTTACTCATCCCTGGTAAAATTTATCTTACGAGTAAATGACTGCATTGATAACTGCAAAGATGTTTCTCCTTGACAAAGCTGAGTCTCAAAGTCTCAACTCTCACTTGAGAAAAACTTCACAAAATGATCAACGAATCGATTTTACCGACTACCGATCGTTTTGTGTGCCGTTACTGACCGAGTCCTACGCTTACCCTCCATCCATTTCTGTATCTTCAGTTGTTCACTTACTCATCCCTGGTAAAATTTATCTTACATCGATGACTGCAAAGATGTTTCTCTTTGACAAAGAAAGTCTCAGTCTCACTTGGGTCACGGATTAAATTGAAATTTTAAGCGCGTTTTTCTTATATCAAAATACGAATAAAGACAAAATATTAGAGTTTAACAATCAAAATTTTTGACACAGTAAACAAAAAATCCTTTAAATCCAAAAATATTTGTAAATATTCAATTTTTGAGAGAGCTATACAATGGAAACTAAGAATACAAAATCATTCAGAAAATGTTCAAGATTCAGAAATGCATACATTACATATTTTGCAGTAACTGGGTAAAGACTAACATATTTTTTTCTATGTTGGAATACGCTCAGGTCCAAAGCTGCAACGTAACCAAGGGAAATCCGGTAGAATTCTTCATTTTTCCGACTGCATTAGCGGGCCCCAAATTTAATAATTTGTTGTAATCTCAATGTTTTCATTTTTATTTTTTAAACTGGAGCTATGTATAAATTTGTTAAGGATTTGCAAACATCGATAAACTCAATAGTTCAAATTAACTAAAAGAATTAGTATTAAAATTTGTAGATGTAATTCGAATATTCACTACGTCACTTGCATATAAGATTTAAGAAAAACAGCCGCGGGGGTGAGAAATTCAATACCTACCATCCCCTTGCGGTCGCACGACATGCGAAGCCCCATTTGCCTCGACTCATACTATCCTCGCAGTACTTTCTTACACGTAATTACAATTTAATTTCACATTCACTATTTTAATCCCGTTAAAGAAAATTAAGCTGCACCTGCAGGAACCTTACTCCACCCTGCATGTATTTTTTAATCCCAATAAAACTGGCAAGATTTAAAAAAATTTGCTTATAATGACGACGACCGCCTATAAAAATACATTTAATAACATTTGTTGTAAATTACATTTCAGTATATTTAGTAAATACATAATTTCGATGCAATAGTGAGTGACCTAAGACTGACTAATCAAGTACATATGTATATATATAAAACTAAAAGTAATTTTAAATTGCGTAAAATATAAAAAATGAAGTATTTCGCATGCATGACTTTGTATGCCTCTCAACAATTGACAACGGTCATTTGAAGATTATTTATTAATAAACGTATAACGAAGCTACGCCGACCGCGCTAATTGAATTTTAAAGCCGCACGTGCGCGCGTAACCACGGAGTCGGAAAATTATTAAACATCAATTTTGCTCCAGTAATCAGCTAAAAACAGCCGGGCAGCAGTAGAGGAATAATGGAGCGGAATAATGCACCTATATAGTAACAAATCTAGGGGACTCCGCTTTAAACGCACCTCCACACAGCACAGCTGGAGTCGCTCCTACACGCGCACACGCACACCCGCGCGTACCCATCCCACGCAAAAAGCAGGCGACAGAGAGAGACGGAAAACACAACGGAGCGGCGCGCAGGCTCGGTCCGCCTATAAAGTATACCCCGAGTCCAAAAATCAGCGAGAGCAAGAGAGACGCAGCGCCCCGGAGGAGGGGTAGTCAGATAAGTCGGCAAGATGACAGCGAGCGTATATGACGCTCGCTCTGTTGACTCTCCTTGCGTGGTGCGCAGCGGCGATACTCGCACGGTGTGCATCCTCCTCGGCCGGCTGCGCGCGCGTGCCGCTCCGTCCCATATAGCCAGCTAACAGTCGGCGTGCGCGCGGGGGGGAGATCGCTCGATTTTATTCAGCCAGCGCGTCGGCAAACATCGCGTATACCTATACACACGACGAGGCGAAATCTGCCCCCGAGCGGGAGACGGGAAAAGAGCAGCAGCCGCGTGTGGGTGTGCGCGGCGGCGTCGGTGTGTGTACATACAAAAAGAAGAGAGAGGGGAGATAACGCGGCGGCGGCGGCGGCAGGCGGCGACGGTCAGTCATCGCGGGACGCACGAGAAGGAAGGAGAGCCGCACGGGACGTTTGTGTACGCAGCGACGGCCAGGAGGAGGCTATAACAACACCGAGGCGGCGCGACGAGGAGTGTGCCTGCAGGGGACGAGCGCTGCCGTGGCGCGCCATGAGCCGAGCCGCCTGAGAGGAGCGACGGGCGTTTTCTCGTCGTGGGTGCGCGAGGACTGGCCGTAGGAGCCGAGGAGAGAGAGAGAGATAGAGAGCGAGAGAAGAAAAAACGCAAGTGGTGCGTGCAGGTGCTGCTGCGGGATGTGCATGATGCGACGCGGGCCCACCTTCTCCTTTCCTTTCTTTTTTTAACGCCGCCTTTTTGTCCCGAGACCCCCGTGCGCTCGTGCGCTTCCTTTTTCACCGCCCGATGCGTGTGCGTGATCGGCGCGCGCGCCTCCTGTGCAGAGGCGAGGCGGCGCCGCGATGTGACACCCGATGCGTTTTCGCCTCGAGGATTTTCAAACGCCGCGGATGCATTGCGAAAGAGAGATTTTGAACACTTGGCTGATTCTTGTGAAATTGCCGTTTTGATGAAAGTGAGGGGGCTGGATAGAAAGGCTCCGATGTGCACGCGCGTTAGGAGCACCTGACTCCTCTTTTTTTTTTTATTTGTTCTTATTCTGTTTTGTAGTTTGTCGTACTGCCTCTGCTTTTTTTTATGAATGAATTAAGCGGTGACGCATGTATCATTCACGGATTCTAATGGTTGTTTTGTGTATGATTACTTAACAGGGATGAGTGTTTTTGGAGATTTCCAACGGGTCTGGGTGGAAAGATTCCCAGACAGCGATTTACCAGCTGCATGGGAAGAGGATGTTCGAGCAAATCTGGTCAAACACAAACTTAAGGTAAAGTCTTGCACAAGGCAACGCTTATCTTTATCTTATAAGCCTTTGAATGAATTATTCATTTTCCGTGGAAGATAAGAAAACAAAATATACGTTTCCTGTGATCAAAAAAGTGAACAGATTTTAACTTCAATAATGTTTACTATAGTAAATCCTAAACTATCGATTTATAGTATATGGTGCTTGAAAAGATATGAATGAGGTGCTTTATTGTCATTAAACGCATGAGATAGAACACATTCAGTTTTATGGGTTACTTGCGTTGATGATTCATCACGTTTGATAGAAGCTTTAATTGGGCGGTGGCACTATTTATAAGTACCATAGTTAAAGATGTAATTGACATATCTTGCTTTGAATAATTAAAATTTATGCAATTTTTTTATCACTGTAAATTAAGTTAACTTTAAAATATATAATTAAATTTTGAAAGCATGCTTTATATATTACTTTTATTTTTTATTCTTATCTAAGGCAGAGAATATTCTTTTATTTATTAATATATATTTGTTAAATATTAAATTTTTAAATCAGCAAATTTATTTATATTTTACGTTAAACATTTTCTAATTATTGATTAAATGTGATTATAATATCAGTTTTTATATTATACTATTAATAAATAAATCGCTTTGTGAACTATTCAAGTATAAAGTACATTAGAATTGATCTTTTTTTATATCTTGGTTACCTTAACTAATTATAAAATACAATAATCAATAATTGACATAAATTAAAGGTAAATTAAATTTGACTTCAAGGTAAATGTGCTCAAAGAAGAACTTGAAAAAGAAGAATTTTATGTGGAATATTTGGAACGACTCCTAGCAGATGTTGAAAAACACAAATTGGCAAATGCAGCATCGTCATCGTCAACTTCATCAGAATCAAAAACACAAGATGCAGAGTCTCCAAGTGAAGAAATCACACAGCCAGCAGAACCAACAGTACAGGAACCCATTACTCAACCAGAAGAAGCAGAAGATTATGCTCCACCTATTCCTGCAAGGGAAGATCTAAGTAAATTACAAGACAAATGTGTTAATGAATTAACCACAACATTAAGTTCAAATCGGAGACCAAAAAGTGAAATACCGAAGAGTCCTGACAAAGTGCCTGAATGTAGAAGAAACAGTGATCCAGATATTCCAAGTAATTATATCACTGTTATTCAAGTAACAGGTAATTCCAAAAAAGATAAAAATGAAGATTCGCTTAAAGAAGAAGATGAAAAGGATTCTGAAAAAGCTGTAGAAGATGGAGAAGATGGTGATGCAGAAGCATCTGAAGAAGAGCCATATTATGACAGTGTAGCACTCGATCAAACTGGAGAATATGTGTATATTGAAGCTCATGCACCTGCAGTTGGCAATAATGGAGGAAAAGTACAATTGCGAAGGCCACCATCACTTCCAGATTCTCCTGGAAATCAAAGCAATTATGTTAACATTGATTATTTCATACAGTAAGTAAATATTAAAAAATTTAAGAATATTAAAACATAAATGGTGTTATATTTACATCTTTGTACTTTGTAGACATCGAGCAGCCATGGACAGTGAAGATGAAGAAAATCCAACACCACCCATTCTTCTGCGAACACTGAGTACTGATAATGAAACAGGAAGCAGTGATGCTGAACCTTTAAGTTTAAGTGAAGGAAGTCTAGAATCCCCTACACCAACAACACCTAGACGGCAAGATAAAGGGAAAAGTCAGGAAGATGATAGAACTTCAATGGTTAAGTGCATTATTAATTCTGTGGTTGAAAGTGAAGCTATATACGTTGAATGTTTAGATGTTATGATACAGGTAAAATAAATTATAATTAATAACATTTATTATCCAAAAAATCTTATACATTTTTTTAACTAATGAAAATGTAAAAAATTCCAGTACATGAAGGCTATCAATTCTACTGTCAACACGTCACAACCAGTTATTTCCCAAGAAGATTTCAATGCTATATTTTATAAAATACCAGATTTGCATAAGTTACATCAAGAATTCTTAGATGAATTGCGAAGGAAGCTCGACTCTTGGGACAATAAAACGACCATCGGAGAACAATTCAAAGTAAGAATTATCATAAAATCTTTAAAACCAATTAAACCTTCAACACTTACAGTTGCTTAATTTTATAATTGCTGTTTATTCTTTCAGTTAATGGCTAGTAAAATAAAAGATTATGGTGCTTTTCTTCAAAATTATTCTCGCGCTACCGACACAGTGCGGCAATGTTCTTTACAGTCATCACAATTTGCCGGGATTACAAGGGATATACGATTAAGGGGTTATCCAAAAGGACCGGGATTGTCACTTGAAGACTTACTACATAAGCCTGTTGCTCGAGTTCAAAAAAATGCTTTAGTCTTACATGTAATGAATATCTTCTAATAATATAATTATCTTTTATTTTAAGTGAGGCTAAAACGTTTTTCATTATTTTTCAGGATTTATTAAAACATACACCAACGACTCACGCTGATCACGCACCACTTTCAGAAGCATTAGCTATGACACGGAATTTCCTCGACGATTTTAATATTATTCAAACGAAATCTATGTTTAAGGTATATTCAATAAATTTCTCATAAATAACATTTTCATTATATCTTATTCTTAATATTAATTTTTATGTTTTTATAGAGTCACGATCGAACTCAAAGACGACTGGTAAAAAATTCATTCGTTGTAGAATTATCAGATGGTCACAGAAAATTAAGACATTTATTCCTGTTCAATGATGTTATTTCATGTGCTAAATATAAGGCTTCAGGCAAAGATAAGTATACCTTTGAATTGAAATGGTTTATTCCAATGTCTGAAGTTGTAGTCATGGAAGATGGAATTGAGCCTCGCGAAAACAGTCCAGCTAATGTCGTAGTACTTAGGTAAGTCTAAAATCTATTTTTTATTTTTCAATAGTAATAATCAAAACAAATATTACATAATTTATTACGATTTTAGATCTCAAGCATGCACGGTAAGAGACCAAATTTTATGGGAAGAAAAAAATGACGATAAAAAAATTCGCCTAGGTGGTAGAGGTTCCGAAAAGAATAGAAAGAAGTTGGCAGAACTCGAAGCACAATTAGTCTTGGCATCTCCAAATTTGATTCTTAAAATTGGACAAAAAAACCAGAACCGAATTCAAAATTCTTACACATTTTTCTTATCTAGTGAATTTGAAAGGTCTCAGTGGATTGAAGCTATTGAAGCACTGCAGCAGGTAAATTTTATATATAAAATAACGAAAATTTATTAACTGATGAATTATGCAAATTTATTATTTGAATTAGGGCGGTACCACTGGCACATTACCACTAAATATGTATGACTTAAAAGCATGGATAACAGCATGTCGAACTTACTTACAAACTGACATGGGTAGTTATTTACTTCGCTCAGGTCGGGATGAAAGTTTGCTACTTGGTGATTTACAACTTACCTTGCTGGGGATATCTCCACCCGGTTTGGATAGACCCGGTGATCTTTACATAGTCATAGAAGTAGACAGTTATGGACACTATTTTAAAAGAGCAAAAAGTCATATAGCAAGAGGTCAAGCACCAACGTGGGGTACGACATATTCATTATTCCCTTTAAAACAAATTTTATTTACAAAAGATAATTTTTAATAAAAATATTTATTTTCTAGGACAAACATTTGTTGTTGAATTAGAAGGCAGTCAAAACGTTCGAATTTTGCTTTACGAGGAATGCGGCTCTCGTTCTGTACTGAGAGGAAAGTGTGCACAACGCTTGAGCAGGTCGTGGTTGCTTGGTGATCAAGTCAAAAGGTCTCTTAATCTCGGTCCAGCTACTCTAGATGTTTCTCTTAAATTTATTCCAAGCGAAGTTACCTTACGACGTGTACCTTCTGCCAAACCACAAGGTCTTTTCGGAGCGAAAATCCAGCAAGTTTGCAAGTGAGTACAAATTTCATTTTAAAATAGAATATGCAAATCATTTAACATTACTTTCTCTGTTGGATTTTTCAATATTTATGTAAAGAGCAAAATATTAAAAATACTCAATTTGAATCTTTATTTACAGGCGAGAAAAGCGTGATGTACCCTTCATTGTAACTGCGTGTGTTCGTGAAGTTGAAAAACGTGGAATGGCAGAAGTAGGTCTTTATCGAGTTTCCGGCTCCGCTTCCGATGTTGCAAAATTGCGTAAGTCTTTCGAAAGTAATTCATACGAGGCAGAACAATTGTTGAAAGAGGTAAATTATTTCATTAATGTAAACAATTACTAAATCAAACATAACAGAATTTGTAAAATACTCAATTTGATTTACAGGTGGATGTACATTCGGTGACCGGTGTTCTCAAGCTCTACTTGCGCGAGATGCCCGAAGCCCTCTTCACGGATGCCCTTTACCCCGCCTTCCTCGAAGCCTTCCAGACTGGCGAACTCTCGCGAGGTAGTGCCTTACGCCGCGTTTACGACGGCCTTCCTCAGGTCAACCAAGCCGTCATCGATTTCCTTCTCGCCCATCTCGTGCGCGTGAACAAGCACGAGGCACAAAACAAAATGTCACTGCATAATCTGGCCACCGTCTTCGGCCCGACGCTACTTAGACCCGGCACAAGTAATCGCATCGATGCCAAAAATCGCGATCCACTGGCTGCCGGAACTGTGGACGTTATGGCACAGGCCGGCATATTGTATTGCTTTTTACAGTTGCAAATGCATCAGAACAATCAACAATCATCACTCTAGTCGACACGTGTTATAATCGTGTTTTTTAAACGAGCGTATTTCGAGCAACGATTATCGGATACTGCGTGGGCCAGCCCTTCGTCGCTTCTAATTGGATATCTCAATGCTTGCTTGAACTGTTGGCTTGTTAAGAGATTGTCATTCGGATCTAATCTGATTTCGTTTTAGAAATGTAATCTGAAGATATTTTAATTTTATAAATTAAATATTTATTTTATCAAAATTAGCATTTTAATCTTGACTTAAATAGAAACTTCTCCGAACAATGAGTGTGAATTGGCATTTGTTTTCTACTTTAAGCAAATCATTTTTTTATTCACGAAACTCCAAATGTTTTTATTCCTCTTCTTAGAAACCATATCATATTATGATTATTATTTCATATTCATCTAATATAAGTAATTAATGACTCGCGAAATTTGTCTACCTTATCGATTATCAAAATAAAAGAAACTATTTTAAAGCGACGAAGGGCGTCTCTGTCTGTTCCCTTCACTTCTCGAAGTTCGAGAAGATATCTGCGAATTTTTGTATGATGTGTATTTTCTTATAGTCTGCGCAGACACTTTTTAGCAGCTTCACCCGAATTAAATGTACCAAGAAAATAGATTGCTCGACAAGTAAGATATTGCGTGGACGAAATTTGCACTCATTCATAAAGTGATATATTTTATACTTCGCGATTGTATACCGTCTATATTTAGACAGAGAAAAAAAATGCATTGGAAAATTAAGCTTTTATACGAAAAATTGAAATAATACTGAGGAATAAAAAGTAGAATCGCGCGAACTTGTTCCTACGGAAAAGAGCCGACTGATCCTCTTCGCGTATTATTCTTTATGGCAGTTTTTTAACGTAGGAAAATCCTCCAATTTTTTACCAGGAATTAAAATGTTGAACGACGTTCCTTAAAATTAATGGAACAATCATAAAATCTTAAAACACCATAAACAAAATTCAAGGAAAATATAGTTCCGTAATTACGTGCATTTTAAACAATTTCCATTTGAACGAAAGTGTGATCTTGAGGTTTTAAAGTGCATTTAAAATTTTAAGATTGTCCATTGATTGTTCCCTTAATTGAAAACATTTTAAATCGTCCATTCCGTTTGTCTGCGGAGCATCTGATTATCTCCGAAGCTTAACACGTTTCAAATTGAATTCCTGCTTCCTTGAATCGCTTGTAAGTGTCACAGGATGTGTAAATTTTTCCTAGGCAATGTGAATTCTGGTCACTCGATTATATCGGCGATTGAGCAGGGTATTCGAACACGGCCGTGTACTTCTTTCGCTGAATTCCAATAGACATTTTCATTGTTACTTAAACTTTAGAAATTAAAAAAATAACGTTTTATAAAAATCTTTGTAAAATAAAAAAATTCACAGTTTACAGCGACTGAGAATCAAAATTGATTCTGATGACAAGATACTTTTATAAAAGTAAGCAATGCTTAAGAAAATAATGAAAAAATAGACAAAGATAGTGCCTATTTCAAAGACGCGAAAGGAGCTCATGTCTGTTCTAAAGATAAACGCGACGCCAAAGAGAAAGCTGATCTCTGCCCTATGTGCACGCCGCAGAGAATCACGCTAACTTCCGAGGAAACATTCGGCAGTACAAATTGAAGATTTTGACTGTGTCCTCGAGCCGGAGGACAAAATGAAATTGGATGATTATGAGCGATCCGCTAGTTTGCTAAAAAGTGAAAAACGTAAGGAAGAATGACTTTTAATCTCGGGAAACTATTCCACGTATGTTTTGCGAACTGCACATTTATTGACTTTGCCAGATTACCTAGATTTCGGAAAATCTAACGTTTCCTTGGTATAAAGAAAAATGCAATGTAATAATAAAAGCAAAATGAGTGAAATTTTTTAAAAAGCTGACGAAAAATTAGGATGCTATTTTGGAGTCAATATATGCGTGGTTTGCTCGACATAGGAGTGCACGCGTATGTGTGTTTTGTATATTGAACGTATGTGAGTGCATAGTGATCCGCCTGTTTTATGTATTATATCGTACATACAATATGAAGTATTTTTTAGTTCTGCAGTATAAACGTTCTTTTCAGCGTGCCGAATTATCGCATAATTTAAACTCAACGCTCGCACCTTCTTTTCTGAAAATAAAACTCATCATTGAATCGTAATCGTGCGAAGGATAAATGTATTAAGTGCAAGCCTGCATTGCGAAAAAAATGAACAAAAAAAAGGAAACATAACGTTTTTTTTTCTTTTATTTGCTAGAAAGTAAAAGGCAATGCTGTCCCTTTTTTGTACATTATTATATGGCATGTAAAGTTGATCGAACACTATTACTATATTATTAGATTTATATGATAGATAATCTATATTGTAATATTAATTATTATAATGCGAAAAAAACAAAGTAAGAAGTATTTGTTATTAGGCGTGCGAAATCGAAAATGCTAGCTTACATGCGCTGTTTGCGATGACGACACTAATTGTAACTTTTTTGTCAGGAAGGTGTGAAAGATGAAGGAAAAGACGTTCAGAACACTAAATACACGAAAAGTTTATAAACTTTTACACAGTATCTAATTAATGCTCTTCGCATTATTTGCATTATTCGCTCGTGAACTTTTTGTACTTTTCTAAAAATACATCGTTTGTTCGTCAGTTAATATCGCATTATCGATACTCTCCAACAAATATTTATTCATTTATTTTTTTTTTAACTATATATTTTTTCACAACAATCAGGTACGACTAAGTTAATTATAGATTTCACTTTTAATTGGACCATTTTTTTTTAAATATATTCTGTTGATTTTGTTAATCATACTCAGATCTGGTTTGACTCATCGGCGTTTCGATAGCCCGCTTCCGGACAGTTGCGTGCCGGAGGTGCAAGAGGTAGGCGGACCGGCGTCGCCGCGATGTTATCCCACAGACCAGGCAATCGGGACCCGTCCGAACCGTTGCACTGCATTCCTGGAAATTGCACAACAAACAGATATCTTATTTTAATTTATTTAACTATTTCTTTTTATTTATTTTCTGTAATTGTTGTTGTTTATTTTTTTTCAACGAAGCGTATATCCTTATCTGTACAATAACTCAAAAATGTATTGTGAGTAACGCTGTACTTCGGTTACTCAATTGAATTGCATTCACTTGAAAATATTCTGTAGTAAAATGAGTCAAGAAATTTTCATAGAAAAATCGTTTAAACTGTTCTTAAACTATTCAAAGCAATTACTCATTTTACTTCAATGCTAGACATCACACATTTTAAGACACAAGTATCTAATATTAGAGAGAAGATAAATGTGAAAAAATGAGAAATTTTTTAGTAATTGAAAAATTTAAATACAGTCATGTAAAATTACCAAGAGGAGCGACTTCGTAAAGATCGTGCAGCGCTGCGACGCGGACCTTAGTCCACTCGATGCTTTTGTAATTGTCGGAAATTCCGTTTTCATTGCTCGTTCCTTGGTTCTCCCATTCTCGCATATACCGGAAATACGTTCTCAATGCGTCATCGCTTATGGCGCTTTTGCAAACCTATAGGGAAAAAACAATAATACCTTCTTGCCAGTCTACATTCTTTAGCTAATTTTTATTCGATCTCTATTTGATTATTGAAAAATCGTAAAAAATAGAAAAAAGTCGTATTGTTATTGCTTCCTTTTTAAGTGTGTCTTACCTCGAGCCGAGAATTCGGATAATAATGTACGTAGTTAACGCACATTTCGTCAGAGATCGCAAACCCTCCCAAGGTAACGTTACTTCTGTCCAGTGTTTCGTACGTGCATGTTGTTATCAACGAATCACCCTGAAAACATTAAATTAAAAAAGTTCGTATCAGTGTTTAAAATCAACGATACGATTTTATTATTTAATTTGCACTTAAACTCTCCCGCGCGATTTGATAATAAAAGCCAGCAATGCCACGGAATTTATTTCAAACAAGAGCACAATGACAATCATTCGAATAGGAAATTCCGCGATTCATCATCAATCTTTCGCTTTGGATTTGGAAGAATAGCCATTTGTTACCGGCAAGACAGTGACCGGTCGCGGTAGCAGCCTGATTTCTTGAAAGTGGGTGGAATAATGGTTGTCGTAGTTGAGAAGGGGAAGTTCCTCGCCGTCCCTCACGTGCCTCGTGACCACTCGTTTGCCCGTTAAATGAGTGTGCAGCTGAGAACCGAAGATGCGTATCCCGCTTTGAGCCAGACCCACGCCCGTGCACTCTGTTATGCAGTGACCAGATAACTCGAATGATTCCTGTTATTCGAGAAAAAATTTTAAAAAATTGAATTATTCTTTACTTTTATAGTCGTGTCAAGTATTTTGCTTAAAAATGTGATCTTTAAATTAAGTCTTCTTTTACTTATGGCATATTTAACTGAAAAAGTCAAGTTAATCAAAAAATATTTTGCATGCAATGAAAGCAAATTATAAGGAAACAACAATTAACCAAAGTATTTTTGCTAATCTACAGTAATCTATTACAAAACCAAATTATTATTGACTTTTAAATGTTGTTGTGGACTTTCTTACTTAAAAAATGATTTTTAAATTAAGCCCTTTCTACTTATGATACCTTTAGTGTTAAATTTTTTTTAATAGATATCTAATTGAAAAAGTCGAGATAATATAAAAATATTTTGCACTTAATGATTGCAAATTATTAATTATCTTTAATATTTTTTCTGTCTAAATTCATTACAAAAAAAATATTTTATGTACAGATTGTAACTTATTCATAATCAATATAGTAATAAAATAAAGTTAATTCCAGAATGATCACGTACTTTTAATTTACAAAAAAGGTATATTTAAATACTCTTCTAAGAACAGATTTTAATGAAACTTCTTTCTCAATAAAAACTCCGGACTCGCTCAATGAATGTCTCAAGGATTTCATTTAATCACACGACCTAAGTAAGCTTTGACAGTTTCAATTGCCTCAAAGCAAAACAAAAACCCATTCCTTTTCTATAAAACAAAAAAATAATAATAAAATAAACGTGCGGCTTTGACAATTGACCTGTCCAGGTGGTATGGCCATCTTATCGGTGTACTCGAGCCCGAGCTCGATCACGCCCGCGTCGTACTTCCTGAGGCTCTTGGTGAAGACGAAGCGTATGCCGGACGAGTCGACGCTGCCCGCCTGTAGTTCCGGATTGTTGTAGTGCACCTCGAGCATGACGTGCCGATTGAAATTCTCACCGCCGATCGGCAGGCCTGCCTCTTCCGGGTAGACGAACGCGTCCGCGCCCATCGCCCAGGCCGCCAGCACCTTTTTACATATCTACGCGCGAACTCACGTTTAATGGTTTATTTCGTAATCAAGCGATACAGTAATTATTTTTTTTATTTGTTTGTGTAAAATAAAAAAGTAACACCGCTGATGGAAAATATTTTTGTTTAAAAATGTTTAAAAATGTTTTAAAGTATTTTAAAAGTGTTTACTTCTGGTCTATTTCGACAGGAATTAGAATATTTTTTTAAATAAAAATGAATCTTTTAAAATTCTAATTTCCAACGTGAAAACGCGTTAAAATTAAAGCTTATCTGCTATCGCGATTGATAATATGCGTTTAAAGGGAACCTGAGTTCTTTCTGGACGATTAGGCGCGTCGCAGGGTCCATTGTAAAGGGGCACGTCCAAGTCTGCGGGTCCAGCACAATGGAAAACTTCCATGTGATGAACCAGATGTTCATTGCCCTGTTGAATCGCTGGCCCGAATTGCAGAATATGATGTCTGTATTATTAGAACATGATTAACGTTATGTCAGAATTTATTACATTGTTTGTCTTTTTAACTATATTATATTGTATCGGAGTGTCTATATGATAACACTTATTATAAAATATCGATGCTCAAAAACTGTTCAAGTACGACTCTTAAAAATGTGAAATGGATTATTATATCGAATGATTTATTGTGTTTACTTAATATTTAAAATTTTACAATTTATCGGCAGATTATTATCAATTATCTTATCGATCAATCTTATTTTGCTCCACTAACGCTATAATTATTGATTATGCGCATCAATGATAATAAAATCAAAGCGGTCGAATAAAACTTTGACCTTCAGATTGCGCGTGCTTTTTCTCTCTTCAGACTCCTGCAGTCCTAGATTTCGCCCAAAGTCTAGAGTACAATAAAACATTAAAATGAAGGAAAAATTAAAGCTACAATTTTAGACCCATCAGGATCAAAATTTACTGTTGTTCAAAAGTTCTGTACTATACTATAAGAAAAATTTCATTAAAAATTATTAGTGAGATTTGGCATAAATTTTAGTTTCTACAAAAGTTCGAATTTATTTAAATATATAACTAACGAATCGATAGAGACATTAAAATTTTCGCAAATGCATTTTTCACTATGCTTTTTTTAAATATGTCCTATTTTTGCTACTATAGTTTTTTTTACTATTTTACCCCAAAGAATGCACAGAGCTTAAACGACATTTAGGAATCTCCCGTTGCTCTCCTTGTAAAAAAGGAAAATAATCTTTTTCGGGTAACATGCTAAAAAATTGGCTACACCAACGCGCACTTACTTTCGCTTCAACGAGGACGGCAATTTCTGAACGCGGCACCAGTAGGTCGTCTCCACATTCGGCACCTGGACCTGGTCAGCCGTGATCTCGTGCTGCCAGGCGTCCGACGGGAACGCCGGCTTCGGGTGGTGAATCCTTAGCAATTCCGTTCTCGACATTCCGGAAAATTTCGCATCCGCGACCTGCAGCCCCGCCAGCGAAGTCAACGGTCCGCTGCCCTTCAGCCACACCAAATGCGTCGTTCCCCTCTGCGATCATTTAAGTGTACTTTAACAAGTTAATCGAATCTGCTTTTCGTAATATTGACGAACAATTTATGTGAACTAGAAATAAATTTTATATATTTTTTGTTCTGAAAAGGGTTTATGCATTCTCCTTTTTGGGAGATTTGAACGAGTAGGGAAAATTAATGTGTAAAGATATACGTAAATTGACTAAAATATTTTTAAAAGCAAAATTCGTTCGTTCTATTAAGAGCGCAAACGGTATTACAAGCCAAAAATAAACATAACTTTTCCTAATTTATATACTATTTGCTATTTATTTAATCGGGAGGAAGTGTAGCTGGATAACAAATCGTTCGGCTGTCGATGGCAATGAAACGAAGGCAAAAAATAAATGTAATATGGAAATCGAACGAGTGATGGAAATTTTCTTTCTATATATTTATTTTTCATCGAATGAAGTAGGTACCTCGATAATGTAATCGTGCTCGTCGCAGGTATCGAATTTTCTGGTAAACGTAAACTTTGTTAAGTTCCCGCGCTTTTTCCACTCGAAATTCGAGCAATCTTGCTGCTCATCCGAATTCAATTTCCCCTCGGCGTCGCTCCAGGCATCCTTAGATATCGTGAAATTAAAATCCAAGTTATTTAATTATTTCAAAAATGAAATTAGGTCGAAGTTAATATATTTTTGAATAAAAAATATGCTTTTTTAAACGCTATTATTTTTATTACATAGGAACTTATGTGGAGTTTATAAATTATTTTAAAAATTTACTTGAAGGTGCGTCTCGCGGTGCCAGTCCATCCACAAAACGCAATAATCCGCCGGTTTGAGTTCGCCATAATTTGAAAAACCTATTGCAAACCAGGAATATTCTTCTGCTGTGTAATGCACTTCAGCCACGATCTGCTCACTTGTCAAGTCAACCCTAATAGACAATTAAAAAAACGAATATTTTCTTTATATCAATCTTTATTTAAAAAAATAACCATAATTACACCCTTAAAATACCGTATACAAACATAAAATTCACATACTCCTTCGCATACAAAAAACAAAATTAAACAAAAAGAAAGTCACTCGCTCAATTTAAACTCCCACCAAACGATCACCCGACACTTAAGAAACTTCGCTGTCGATCCGATAACTACGGACAATCGCGCCGTGATTTTGAAGCCGGGAGAAACTTTGGCGCCTCGTTACGAGCGCAGCATCCCTCACCTCCAGTGCAGGCTGGCCTCGGAGCCGAGGGGCACCGAGTGCACCGCCGGCGCCTCGCGCCTCCCGAGCGCCACGAGGCAGCCTCCGAGCAGGCAGACACACCCGAGCAGCAGCTTCATCCCCGTATAATCTCGGCGCGATTCACCCGTGGACCGCTGGCCTCGGACTGCTCGCGGCGAGCCGAGCGCGCCCGGCCACCCTCGCGCGCACCGGGATCCGAGCCGCGCCGCGCACGCTCCGACCTACAACCCGATTCCGCCGATGTCGCGCGGTCTCTTGTAGTAGGGGTTGATTGCGGATGGGGTATACAAATTTGGGTTATTTTTAAGAAATAAAGAGATTGTTAAATTTGTTTTGTATAATTGAGATTTGCGGTGAAGTGAGTACTATAGTTAATTGGTAAATCGATGAATGATTGAGTTTTTTTTTTAGTTTTAAAGTTACTTATTTAATAAGAGAGTAAAGATTGTTGGTATTTGGTTTTTACAGCTGTGTACGATTTAAGAGTAAAGTTCGTTTAATTGTAAATCGAAGAATCAATTTTTTTTATGATATAAATTTTTAAGCAATTGCTACTCTTAAAAAAGTAACGATTGATGGTATTTGTTTTTTTTTCAATTATAACAATTTAAGAAGAAAGTTCATTAAATTTTAAATCTCTGAAATTCATTGGAATACTTGAGAAATCGATGATTATCGATGGCTAAACACATCCTAGTAAAATTCAATAAATTGTAAATTTTTTTTTAGTAAAGATTATGGTGTACTGAATTTGCTAATATACCAAATTTTATTGTTGAATGGTGAAATGTAAATCAAAGGATCAGTGGTAAAATTCTGCAGCTAATGTTGCATAGTTTTATTGTTCAAAATAAAGTACTTCTTCAAAAATAAAATAATTTGTTAAATTACACTAATCATAATATAAAGCATTTCAATGTTGGCACTCGAGCACAATCAATCCGTTGTCCATTATTGAAAACAAAGGCTTACGCAAAATTACGCAACATACACAAAATTTCCACTCAAGTCACCCGATACATAATAGGTACCCTCCTAACAAAAAACTTAAAAAAAACACGCGATAAACAATAATCGACGAATCGAGCAATGAAATTCATATATATACATATAGAAGCGATAAATTTAATGAAGAATTTCGCGGCAAACGAGCGCGCTCGGATGTACTCCACAATATCGGGCCGCTTTGTAATATAAAAAGTGCGACCGCGATCCTACGGGTCCTCTGCGAGGAATGCGCGGGAAGGCGGGAGCGTCGCTCGGATGAAGAATGGTCATATTGCATTCCCGGGCTGACGCGTGCCCCGCGAGCGAGCCGGCAATCAAGAAATTCCGGGGAGGCCTTTTATTGAGAGGCGCGACGGCCCGCACGTCCGCGTCATAAAGCCCGCGAAAATGCGATCGCGCCTCGCGGCCGCGCGCCGTTTTTTATCCTTCTTTTTCCTTCGCGCCCCCGCAAGCTCCGCTTTCAACCGGCTAACGAACTTAGGCGCAACTCGCGCTCCGAGTTTCTCGTGGGACGAATCGTGCTTTTCATCCGTTGATTAATAAGATTCGGACTTTTTTTATGGGATGTTTTATTTTTTTATTTTAAAGGCGCTGCGATTCATTCGGTGTAATGTTTGAAAAAGCATTTCGAATTTGTAATGAAATTTATTTCGTTTTTAACGTGTTTGTTGATTCATACAATACATTTTTATTTATTTTCATTTCTTTAACCAAATAATATTCGCAAGTGGACTTGTTCGCTTCAAAAAAGCGATAAAATACTGTGAGAGTAGAATGAGAAAAGCGTTTTTTTATGTGAAAAAAATAGAAAATTTTGCAAATTTCAAAAGAAAATTATTTGTAATCTTATAACAATATTTTATTGTGTTAACCAGAATATAGTACATACATAATAAAACGTTGTGTCTGATAACTGGAGTCATGAGATTTATTTGGGAACAACTGTTCTTTAACGTGTTCCACCAGGTGGACTATTGAACATCATTTTCGACAAAAGGCATGCTGCTTCAATAAGATACATAAGCATCAGGAGGATGTAGCTAGTAGGTTATCTGGAGAAGGCTTCATTTTTTAAGAAAAGACATTTCATATATGTAATGCAATTTGCGGTAAGTTTATGTCTGCATCATTTATCACTAAAATTTACCATTTACTAGGCCAGTTTAGTCATTCTTTTACCTCAAAACCTAAAAGATAGCTAATAAATTCTAGAATAGTATGTTAAATATACTTTATTAAAATTTATTAAACAAAGAATTAATTTTAAGTTTTTATTTAATGCAAATTTTCTCCTATAATAATTCCAACAACGCGCCAGGCAGAAAGCTTTGAAATAAAAGAAAATGCTCGATTTTGAAATTGACGCGCGGGTAAAACCTACCCCAAGCAAGACTAACTGAACTTCAGCGTTTGTTGTACTTCAAAGATTTCGATCTGCGGATGAAGCGAGGGGAAGTAGCCGACGAAGCGGCAGACGACCAGCTTTTTTGCCCACCGGTGAATGGCGTTTCACGCCGCTCGTCTCGCCGCCTGTCTCGTCCTTCGAGGCACGACAGGACACCCGTTTTGTGCTGCTTTCATAGGCCCGACCAGCTCAACGACCCCAACACTCTGTCTCTTTCTCTTCTTTGGTCTCGCTCTTTCAGGTATCGCCGTCGCACCTCCCATTATGCATTCGGCAGGGGCGCAGCGCCGTTTCCTTCTCCTCTTTTTTTTTAACGTCTGTGCACCATTTATCATAGATCAGACTATTTTATTTCGTTCCTTTCAAAGCACCAGACTTTTGTTCGGGGATTAGAATGTAAGGCTTGAAGTTTTAGTGGAAGGATTAAATTTTTGTTTAAATACGAGTTATAAAAAATTTACTTTCATACTTTACCAGTGATCTTCTTTTTTCTTAAGTATCATTAAATAATTTTATTTTATAGTTAATTAAAGTAAAAATGATAAAAATCATAAAAATTTATTTGTCATCACAAGTTGAAATTTTTCTACATTGAAAAGAAAAAAAGTTTGAAAACTTTTAAACTTTTTTTTAACAGAATTTAAACCACTTTGATATCGTTATATTGAGCGTAATGTAAAAATACCTTGGGATGATCCTTAAAAGGGGGAGTTCTACAGCGCTTCAAAGTATCGACAAAATTTTCTCCGGTAGAATGCGAAACGCCCACCACTTTGGCAAATGCCTGACGTGCTTCCTCGAACGCATTAACATTAGGTTTAACGGCTAAATAATTGTAAGAGCAAATTAAATTCCTCGTGCGTAATGATTTATCTGTATGCTGATGGATAATTTACCTTGAAGTTTATTACCATTTCAGTTACAACAACGTATCGCTCATATTAAGCCGATATAATAGTCGGCGGCCCATTAAATTAAGACCCCAGACGGAATTTAAGATAAAACGCAGGCTGCCCAGCGGATCAATAAACCTTGATTGAAGCTGATTGATAATTTCAAATGCTCGCTTACTTTACAAATTCATTCGGTAGATGCTCCACAATCACTTCAATCCTCCTGCTTTTTCAATTAAAAACCATCCCTACGAAAACATTCGTCGAATCGCGAATCGCGAAATATACTATCTAATTTATCATTACCTGATCGATTTAAGTATGGTTACAAATTCATTCGGTAGATGTTCCAAAATCACTTCAATCCTCCTACTTTTTCAATTAAAAACAATCCCCGCGAAAACATTAGATCTTTTCACTTCAATTTATCATTACCTGATCAATTTAAATTCTTTTACTTTTTCAATGAAAAATCATCCCTGCAAAAACATTCGACGAATCACGAAAGATACTCTAATTTATCGTTACGTGATCGATTCGAGTGCAATTACAAAATCGTGCATTTCGCGTCGCGGAAAAAAGGTATCGATAAAGCGCGAATTGAGATCTGCGAACATGCGCTTCTCCGCTCGATAAGCGGGCAGGTGGAGCGCGAGGTGTGCACGCACGTGACCGCGTGCTTTTTTCTGCGTCACTCGGATGTTCGCGCGCGCGGATCAGCGAAATTCACCTCTTTTCCCACGAGGCGCGCGTGCGCTACTTTATTTTATTTTCTTTTTTTTTTCAACGGAGCTCGACTTTTTTCGCAGCCGCTTCAAAAGGACGCGGTTTTTTTTCGTCGAGTGCGCTTAAACAATCGCGAGAAACGCGCTGCCCGCACGTGTCGGGGTATCGTGTGCGGAAGTGCACGCTTTTAATTTACCTGCGTTGATTGCGCTTTTTTTTGAAAACGAAAATTTTTATTTTTCGATGTGACTGCACTTTATTTTCTGCGAAGGTGCAGGAGAGCATTGGAGATAAGATTTGTCAACGGTACGTGGTAAAGGAGTATCAGCTGGTCAGATGGAAAAATGCGAAGCAGTGGTCATTTATTAATAGTAATTATTTCCTTGATTTTTTTTTATCGCTCCGATTTTACATAAATGTTAACGTACATTATCTCGCGCGGACGTGGTTTGATTAATCGAGTGTGATTGTTTAAATTAAATTTATATTCTAATTTAAATCAATCTATTTATTCAGCAAACGTGGCTAAAGTAGAATTACAAGATTATTTTAAAACCTAATTAAAACTTTGAATTTAAATTTATTATCTAATTATCAATAAATCAACTATGAAAACTAGTTCGATTTGCATACATGCATTTATGATTTTTTTTAGTTAATTCATCCTTTTATTTAAGACCGTGTAAGTTTTTTAGTCCGCAAGGCCTGTATTGCATGTGATTCACCTAGATACTTGTAATAGCGGGACAATGTCGTATTCTGATTTATTGTACCCATCGATACAACCTAGCCCATTTTACATTTTTATCTGCAAAATTGTCACTATCAATTGAAGCACATCATACACAATCGATTGTGAAATGTGAACCCCAAACTTGACACTAATTTTCCTCATTAAGCACAATCTTCTTCAATATCGTAAATTTTACTTCTATAACTATGCCAATTTCAAACTTAAAAAAATTATATTACCCTCCAAATTTGAATTAGTGAAAAACTATTAAAAATTAAGAAAACGCAAATATTTCACTAACATTTAGTGAAATATGATTCACTAAATAAATTACGATTAGTAGAGAACACTCGACTATGTTTTAATGGTTTTTTATTACTTCAACTTTAGGGATCATGTATTCGTTTCACCCTATATGCAAAGAAGCCCTGCTTGTAGAAGCGCGCGAAGAATTGCGAGTTCAAAAACCTCGGAACTTTCGATTCCCCCAGATCGAAAGATTTGCACTTCGCAAGTTTTTTGATCCCGTATGTATGCGCGTTGCGCCCCTCACGCGTGGTTGGACACAAGGGATTCAGAACCGCCGGCGCGTCTTGTCTAAAAGGAGCTAAAAGAAAGATCGACAAGCCTCGACAAGCCTTGATGCTATCCACGGACTTTAGATTCACGCGAAATGAGATACAGGCCTTTTGGTTCACAAATTATTTACAGATATTTGACATTGCAAATTGGATCCAATTATCGAGTCCGTTAATTTAAAAACGTTATTGTTTAAAATAACTTCTAATTTTATGCAATTTTATAATATTTCATGTATAAAATTGCAATAATTAAATAAATAAAAATTCATATTTAAAATAAAAGAATGAATTAAACAATTTGTCTTCAGTTCGCTTTCATAAAACAGCTAATTTCTAATTCATAAATTTGTACTGAAATAAACTAGGGAATAAGCATACACTTATTCTAGCAGAACAAACGAGAAAATTTCTACAAATTCACCAAGTAGCATTTACCCGATGATTTCTCTCAACAAAGCGGTAATCAGACCGCGTGTATAAAGAGGCGGCGGCACTTGCAACATCCCCCCGTCCGCGCCGCTAAAAGAAGAGCGCGACGTCGAGCGTGCGCTCGCTCGCAAAAAAAGCGGAGTTCGAGCGAGAGCGAGAGAGAAAAAAAACGAAACGGAGCGATCGGAGCCGCGACCGTAAATGAAGAGGGAGGCGGCGACGTCGGCCGGAGGAGAGAGAGACGAGCGGAGCGCAGGAAAAGACGGCGACGGTGCGGTGCGACCGAGACGTGCACATCGTCCCTCTCTCTCTCCCCGGTTAGTCCCCCCCGACGGCGATCCGCTGCCTCGAGCTCAGCCGCGAGAGAGCGCGAGAAAGAGAGAGGGGGAGAGGGAGAGAGAGAGTTGCCGGACTGGGATCCGGAGCGTCGGCTCGGCTCGCGACAGTGTCGGCGGTGCCATTAGAGCGTGCGGTTGGGTGCTTGGACTTCAGCGTCGGAGCAACTGGGTCCAAAGACGCGGCAGACTGTCGACCGGATTCCGAAGGAATGTAATCTCTATGCGAGCCCTCCGACTTTCTTCGGGTCCAAGCGAGAGAGCTGAGCATTCAGGCGGCGGCCTAGACTCGAGGTACGTCCCTGTCTTCGCGCTCTTCCTCGCCGAGAACAGCCTGGCCTCCTCCCTTTGCGTCCCGAGCGTTTCGGAGCACGCGCCGCCGCGGCGAACACGTGGACGCCAGGCGCGCGGCTGCGCGCTTTCCCGGCGGCTTTTCCCGAGGGTGCCGATTTCGAGCGGCGCGTTGCGCAAGTGCCCCAGGAGCGGAGCTCGGCGCGTGCGCCGCCTCTGCTCGCCTGACATTGACATATTTTCGGCCTTTTCTCGCTTTGGCGAACTTTTGCTCCGAGCGCACGGCGATCGGCGCGAACACGCGCTGGGATCGCGCGGTTTTGTTGTTCTTATTTTAGCGAAGGCTAGTGCGCGTTTTTTCAGCTTTTTGCGCGGACGGCGGAGATAATTTTGATAGGATGACTTGAAGAAACGGTGACTTGCGAGCGAACTCCTTTTATAATGATCGCTGAGTCGAGTGCGGGAGGAAAGTTGCTTTTTTAGACGCTGTATAAGTGTTCTGCTTTCGCGTGATTTTCTTCAAACTTGTTTTCTGCGTTGAAACTTTCAATTGCTAATTTTATGGTTTTTTTTAAGCTATCCTGATTTTTTTTAATTACGGTAATTTTTTTTGTTAAATAAAACTGTAACGAATACTATAACTGTACGTTTATATTCTTGGATTTTGCAATTTGTTAGTCATCGAAACTACAAGTCGTTAAAAAAAAGATTACACATTTTTATTAAGTCATTAGCGCTCGTGGACATGAGATAGCGATGAATCGCATCGATGTGACGTCGCCGAATCGCCGGCTATAATACATTTCAAAGCAAAAAAAAAGTCATGTCCGCACGTTTTTCAACTTACGCCGCAGTTAACAAAATCGGCGCTTCGATATCTTCCCCGCGATACTTCTCCCGACTTCGGTAAAAATTTCCGAGCGATGCACGACTGTGTGCAATAAATTAATTTTTTTTAAATGACGTCAAAAGTTGGGACACGAGGCGCTTTATCGATTGGCTCCGAAAACGGCTTTGTTCAACTAACGCAGTCACGCGTCGTTTATCGCGCGGGCTGTTAGAAAGTGCACGTTGTTGTAATGAAACGGTAAAGCCGCGGCGCGCGAAAAAAGAACAGTTCCGCAACTTTTGCCGGGCGGAAAAAGTTCGCGACACCGAGGGAACGCCAATCGACGGGCCAAACAAAGACTCCTAGGAGTACCCACTTTGCGTTAGTTCGCTAAAAGAATTGCACTTCGACCGTCACGCTTAAATACAGAGGGTCCATCGCACCGGGAAAGAAAATCGTCTCGCTGTACTCATAGGTGATCTTTACCCCGGTGCCCGAGAAATTCCCAAACGACCGGGATTTTCTCAATTTCGATTCTCGTGACTCATCGATTTTGAACCACATTGCGAAATCGGCGATTACTAATTCCCGATTAATCAGACTATTTTGCACGAAAATTTTGCACAAGTACACGCAACGAGCAACTGCTCGCGACGCAACCCACAGACGTCGCCGGCGGGTCGGTCCGATTCGGATGTCACCGGCGCTCTCGGCAGACCAAATATTTAACCGATACGGCAAAGCGTATCGCCGCTCGAATCGTGCTTTCCGCGCGTGGGCGCTATAAATAGCCCATTAAGAAACCGCGTGGGTACGCGTACGCGCGCGGTGGGTTCGCGTGGAAAAAAAGCGAGCGCAGAGGCGACAATAGGCCGTGCCCGCGTTTTTCCGGAAATACCGAGGATTTCCCACGGCGCGACTGATAAGCGGCGCAGCTGGCGCCGAGCCGTTGTGTGCACACGAACTGCAGCCAGTTCCAGGAAGCGCGAAATCGAAAATTTCCAATCTTCCGGGCGTCGCTGAAGATTGTAGTTCTTATTTTATTTTTCTGCGATATCTGTATCTCGTGTATATATTGTGATATACGAAGGTACATTTGTCTTTATTATATAAAACTTAATATACGAAGGTACATTTGTCTTTATTATATAAAACTTAATAATAGCGGCTTTGTTTTGATTTTCACGAAATTCATTGATTTTGTACGAGCCCAACTGCCGGTGTTACGTGAGTTTGATCGAAGTAATACAAAGCCTTTAATTCATTGTTGAGCGCTCGCAGCTGCGGGTTACTAAGGATGCGTAAAATGGATTCGAATAAAATTTCAATTTTAATTTTTCGCGATTTATTATCGCTCATAAATATTTATTAGTTTTACCGATTACGGAACTAAAACTTGTTTCTGATCGTATTCCACATTAAGATAATTATACTAAATGCTCTTTCCAATTACTAATCAATCGTACTTAAAAAAATTTGCAATCTGCAGCCGTTGAGCCACTGTTTACAACATTTTAATACGAAGATAAACCCTAAATCTGGACAATCAACGGTCGTTTATCGAGAGGCGAAATCGACGTTCGTCGAAGAGGCAATGAGTCGTCGGACACGTGCTCGTCGTGTTCGTCCAATCGGAGCCGAGCGGATGGATTGCACCGCCGGCGCATTCAAATAAGTTAGATAGCGCGAAATTTTCCGCAGGGGAATCGAACGCGATTGATCGCTTCATTGCTCTCGATGATTTCCTCGCGCTCGCCGGTCGTTTCTCGAAAAAGCAACGTTTTTTATCGTAATGCACCCAGCACCGAATTCTCCTTAATAAAACAAGCACCATTTCCAATAACAATTACATGATTGATAATCCTACATAAGTGTACATATGTATATATACATATAAGTGTATATATGTTTGCCGATAATCATTCATAATTAAACTTGATATTGAAAATTGAACAAGGCTTGTTAAAAAAAAAGGCGAGCGCGATAATTTTATTCGTCGCGGCAAGTGGCGCGTTTAACGTAAAGCCGCTGCCCGTTGCATAATTACACACAGAGCTCCGCGCGCGAGCGATAAAACCGAGGCGACCGATCACACGAGGCGCGGCACGCGGCTGTTCCATTGTAACCGGAAGTCCAGCGCTTTTGTACACTCGCTCGAGACGCGGCGCGCTTTTCCGGCTCGCCGAAGACCTCGAGGGCGTGGAAATCGCAGGGAAGGAAACGGAGGAAAAAAAAGGCGGATTCGCGTGCAGCCGGCCACTTGGCGGCGACGCCGATAAGGCGTGACGCGCCGGCGCTGACGCCAATGAGTCGCTCGTTTGGCGACTTCTAGGCTCTTCTCGCTCTGAATTCGACTTGGCGAAACGCCGATGGGGCACTTGAGCGGTTCGAAAATTTTCGCTCGTCGTGGATGTTTTTCCAGCGATTTTATACAGAGCGCCAAGTTTAATTTGCAGGGGAGGGCGATGTAGATAATTACTGGTTATTTTTTATGCTTCGGTAATTGAGATTTTATTGGATAAAAAGAAGGCGTAACTCGTATCTCTTGATATTGTCAGATGACTGATCGTCACTAGTATATAAGATAATCGGTAACACTTTGATTATAGCTAGTATGCACGCACTGAAAGCGTACTTATATTGCTTAGATTTTAACGCCGATTTGTACAATTACTTTATTTTATAGCAAGATAGTAGATATGAAGGGCTATTCATTTCGTTTAGAAAGTGACTTTACAATCTCTTCTAAATCATTGTAAAATCAATAGTTATAATTATAATTTGAAATTAATTATAATTTGAAAAATCTCCTCAAGTAGCCCAGGAAGTATTTGGTGCAATTCTTAACTCAGCTGTGGCGAATAAGTACAAATAATTCTTTGTAAAAAAACTAGGTCGACTTCTTTGGTGCACTCATTTTAAAGAAGTTTAAGTTGTTCTAATTATTTTTTAATTTCTTTCCTCTTCTCGATTCCTTCATTTTTTTTCTTCCATTTACATTAGTTTAAACTTATTTGAGCTTTCAATTTTCCTAAAGAATGGCTGTACCGAATAAATTGTAGAAAAATAATATTTTTAGAATCTTTAGGAATACTGAATAAAAAGGCACCTAAAATATTTTAGTTATTTTACTTATAAATGTTAACAAATTTTAACATCATAATGTAATTCTTCCACATTAAAGGGAAATTGACAAAAAGTTAGGTATCTTTTTTATATATATTGACTCAATGTAACACAAAAAAATTATCTAATCGCTATTTTATCTTTCACTCATTGTGAATGATAACGACGCGGAATAGTGATATGCTTGTTCTTGTCACGTCAATTTTTAATTATTCCGTCATACTTTCAGTCGCAATTTTTAATTAATTATCCTTTACCGGTCGATTCCCACTTCTGTTTGACACTTACAATATTTAATTTTTTCAATTGCTCGAACTTTAATAAAATTTATGCAAAAATGAGAAACATTTTTACAAAAAAATTGAGTCCTAAGGCGTTTCACTCAAAAACTGTCCAAGTCTCACGATTCCACGAGTGGAATGTTTCAAAGCCGACATTTAATAAATACAAAGTATGAACTTCAATTATTTTAATTACTGCCTCTGGGTCTTTGAACCTTGCGGTTTCATCAGTTTATGTACTTAATTGATGAAAATAGCTTTCTCTGTATCACTCAGCGTTAATTGACACCGTTGTCCGTTGAATCGAATGATCCTTGGCTCGTGAAAAATATTTTCCTCGCGCGAGCTCAGTGACAATGACAACAAACTTCTGCAGTCTCTTTGACTCCAATTATTATTGCATAGCTCGAAAATAGTTTCAATTTTTAATTTCGATAGAATAAATCTTCCTGTATACTATAATAAGACACTGTTCTAATTTTATCGCTTTGTAAAATAATTACAAAAAAATGAAGAAAAACGGAATTTTATATAAATTGTAATTAATTAAAATTTAATAACTAAATTACAGAGTAAAATATAGTTATTTGCAAAATAATTTTAAAAATTTATTATATAGACGGTACCGTGTATTTTTATAATCATGAAAAAGCAAAAAGAGTGAAAAAATATGCCAATAGAGCTTAACATACTCTTCCTCATTAAGAAAGTTCAGTCACTTATCAAAAAGCTCGAAAACTTTGAATTTAACCATACGAACTATATACACGCATAGAGAAGATGTATAGTCTACTAAATAACGTACACCATTTTGACACTTAATTATCGAACTTCATCAGCTACTTAAAGCTCATAAATTACCGCGCTCCAATAAGCTCTCACTCCAACTTAAAAATAGATTTTTTTTTCAAAACACAGCATATACCGCCTAAGCCCGACACAAAGAAATGCGTCAATTGTGCCAGCAGGATCCTCAAGCAAACTTATTTATAATCCGCGCGCCTCGCGCGAAGCCGATGTTTGGTTTTGAAACGGTATCAGCGAGCGAGCGTCTAGCCATTGTCGCGGCCGCGCCAGTCGTCGTTGGGCCGAGCTCGCATCAGCCGCGGCTCTATAAAACGTCTTAATAAGCCGGGGCGCTAAAGTAAAGCGAACCGCGCGATCCGTGGGAAACTGCGCGCATGCCGGGGCCGCCGATAATGTGGAACTTCCTAAACGCTTGCGCGATCGACGTGAACAGTGCGAAAGATTTTGCGGGCCACCTGCGCTTGAACCTCGGCAGGGGCGACACCCTCCTCAGCGGCATTTTTAGCCTTGTAATGCGGGAAATACTCGCATTGCTCTTCTAATCGTATAGGTAATTAAATTTGGTGGTTTGGTTTTCTGTTTTGTAAGAACGCGCGAGGGAAATTATTTTTTACGCGAAGCCTTTGGATATCTTAAGACAAATAAAGCGCGCTGAAGAAATAATGTAGAGGAAAATTTATACTGTAAATACTTGGACAGTCTTGAAACGGGATAAAAATTACAATCTTTTTGTAAAAATTACCATAGTTAAGGCAAATTTTGCTATAAAAAATGTAAGTTTTTCAAGGATTATAGTATGAATTTGGTATGTCCATCTTTCCTATTTATTTTTCTGAATGTGGATTTTCTTAAGTCATAGTTTTACTGCAGTTCCTTAATTATTATTGCGCTGCGAGAGCTGCTACTTTTATTTCGATCACTTTTTCACTTTTTACTTTATTCGTATTTGCGAAAGTACGTGTGAAACGAATTAAAATACACCGTGTTGTAATCACGATTGTTTAATTCAAAATATAAGTAAAAAAAACATAAATTACGTGTCAAAAATCATAACGCAATAATCATTTATAGCCCGTGTTTAATCGATTACGACATTATACGCACTTGAATGTCTTATGCACGACAAAAACTATATCAATTAATAAGTATCAGAATCGCTTTAATCATTTTACCAGTAATTAAAACACTCGCCGTCATCTCGCTAATTAAAGCAGCGAGTATCACAAGCAATCACATGCACAAAGTGTAAATGTCGACTTCCGCGTCGGAGTATCACCCGACGTTCGAGCCTTGCGTATACAAACGCAGACGTATAAGTATAACTGCGAGATGAGAAACCTTCGGACTTCATTGAAAAAAAAAAGGTCCGCCGAGTTCTTTGAACCATTGACATTCGCCAGTCATCGGCGCGGACGCCGATAAGAGCCGAGGGAAACGCGCGGAGGAACTTCGTCTTCGAAAAGATGAAGACGTGGCGCCTTGAAATAATCTCTCGGCTTTTCGCGCGCGGCCTTGAATTTTCGGCGCCGCGGAGCCCGCGCGTGCACTCGCTCGAGCAGAAGTCAAATATTTAAGTCGGCGATGACACGGCCGCGATAACAATTGCTACCGAATTACCGATGCAGTCGGCGCGTTACGTATCTGGGGTTAAAGAGTACTTTTGGTCTCGTTTGATAAATTTAATTTGAAAAATTCACGGATTCGCGAGTGTTAACGTTAACGAGCGATTTTATGAATTTTCCAGGTCGTCCGAGTTAATCTATACACTGATGACTAAGTATTTACTTAAATTTATTACGCGGAGAGTGAATTTCCCTTTATTATTTACTCTGGCTACAATTTTATATTGGTATATCGAGCGAGTACTCTATAATCTACTTTTTATTGCACTGGGGAAGTCACACGAGAGCGCGAATTTAATTTTATAATTGATAGTGCAAAATATTTAAGTTTTCTTTGATCTGATATTAAGCGCCTTATTTTGGAAGTTATTTCTGGAAACGGATGATTTACGGTTACCGAAATAGCTAGACAATACTTCACGATCTATTTTTACATCAAACGTATAATAATGTTTCTTGCCAAAACTGATTATCTCAGTTGCATAATAAATTTTTAATTAAAAAAAATTTAATTTGCATTGAAATTTCTTAAAACTAAAACTAAACTTTACATGCACACGGAATTACAAGAACAAAACGATATCCTCAGTGGTAATTAGTGTCGGTGACGACGTTTTACGCAATTTGTTGAACATCGCACGCTAAGCGCGAAACGTTAAAATTTATTCGAGTTACGTAAAAAATAATCTTCGATTATATTAGCTTCATCAGAGGACTTATACGATATTCTTTCTGCAAGTGTTTCTGTTTATTTACATTGTCAAAAAAGAAAGTATATAAATTTACTTAAATTAACGCTCAATTTACTAGCGATCCGCTGATCAATTTGTTTACGACCAACTATTATTAGTCAACCGATACAAAACGCAAACACTTCGTACGCGCTGCACACATTTTCATCAATAAAAATTTCCCAAGTTCATTATACATAATTTATGAAACTCCCACATTTTAACGATGCTTTCTTGACTCATTACGAAAATCCTGATGCGTTCAAAATAAATCGTGAGTCACCCAAAAATTGACCCGGCGAAGACAACAAAATAGCAAAATTTCCGAAGTAGGAAAGTTTTGCCCGCGACGGGAAGATTGGCACGACCCGATGCTTCGCGCCCCTCTTCTCTGCGCGACAATTAGCGCCGGCGCGGCTCGGCGGATGAATTTACGAGCGCGCGAGATGTGCGAAAGTCGGCGGGACCTTCGCCTTGACTCTGCCGAGCGGAGATATCCTAATTTCATTCGCGCCGTCGGCGGCCGCGCGCTAAAGCTCAGGTGCGCGTGGATACCTGTGATCTATAGTAGGCGCGCGCCGAAGGATCTATCCGTCAATTCGGCGGCGGCGAGTAGCACGATCGGATGTGCTCGAGTAATTTTTGGGGTCTTGCTGTAAAGTTTTTTTTACTTACTTTTTTTACTGCTTTCTTCGGTGCAATTTATTAATGGTTTGAGTGTTTGTGTTGTTAACAGACTGTTTATTGTGTTTTATCAAGTGTGATACTTTTTTTTTTATTTTAAAGTGAAGTTGGAGTTTACTTTTGACTATAGCATTTTTTCCACTTATTTATTTATTTTTATAAAAGAATTTCCTTTTTTTCTGTCTAACAAGACAAGCGTTTCTTATCAGTAATAAAATACAATAGAAAAAACATTACACAACTGTATAATATTGGTAATATTTTCTAACTTGGTATTGTTTTGCTAAGAAATTTCTTTTTTATTACTGTGTTATACACAACAGTTATTGAACTTTGCACAGCATGATAAAGTAACAAAGTTAAATGAAAAACATAACACTTACACATCTTAATGCTTAATATCTATATACCTATAACTATTACATGATGAGAGCATCAAAATAAAATTGAACATTCGTTCGATCTGTTTCAGAATCAAAGAGGGTGGAGGCAGCTTCTGAATAACAGAGGCCGCGACTGGGAGCCGGTGCCCGTAATCGATGGGTTGAGAAAACGAAGGCGCGTTTTTTTTCTTTTTCTTTCAACCATTAAGGGTGTTTGCTTATCCGATGAGCCATGCTGAAGGTGGTGGGCGCCTCGTGGCTGCAGACTCGCATCTCCACCTACATACTCGTGGCCGTTGCCCTCCTGGGCATCGGCGCCATCATCTTAGGCGAGTTTGGACGGTAAGCATGCAATTACGATTATTCCTTTACAAACGCACTATAATTTCACGCGCTTTTGTCCAGCGACGCTCGCGTCACGTTCGCTCGTCATATCGCTATCGGCCGATACGTGAGCGAAGCAACGAAATTGCCGCTCGCGCGACGATAAGTCGTGTTACCTCGGAATGACTTCTATTATGTGCCCCACTCGATGAGTTTTAAAATTAAAAGGTGGTCGTTGCAACGAGTGCTGGTAATTACCCGGAAAATGATTATCATCGATAAATTGCAATTGGAACAAAATAGCAGATTTAGAGATTCGCTGTATAAACACTATTTAATTAATATTTGTGAAATGTCGATAGGTACTTCATAATGTGAAAAATATAATTATAATACTAGTTGATAAAACCTTGCGATTACAATTTAAAAAGAAACTGATAATAATTCGTATGACATCATTTCATTTAATCTAATATTGTAAATCATAGTTATAAATGAAATTAATTCGGTACACCTCAAAACTTCACGATTAAACATTCCGATTACTACGAAGCGCAGTTATTTAAAATAAATGAACTCGATGCATTGCAATTATTCAGAACCAATATTTTTAAAATACTTCATGGCACGAAGTGATCACCAAAGTGTTTCCTCATCTTCGTTCAAAATATTAAAAAAAATTATTATTTTTTAAATTTAACGTCAACTTAAATAACTTTTTATTAATAGCTAACGGTTCTGTGAACGACAAAGAAATATATGCATAAACAATTCGTAGTAGGAGTACATAATTGCGTAAAGTCGAGAAAAAGACTAAGAAAATACAAAAATGAATCTCCAACGTGGCCACTTTAAAAAAACTTCAGACGCGTTCAAAAAGAAATTATTTCACCCTTTGAAAATCTGAATAATCCGTTGAACGTAAAACGAGAAGCCCGTTAAAAAAGCAATGTTCAAGGAGCACTCAAAACGTTCTCCAGGCATTAAACCACCATTAGTGTCCAATTCGCATACACCGATTAGTGGGCGTAGTCGCATCGCAGCGACCCCCGAAAAAAGAGAACCGGCGAACCCGACGAGCCAATGCGAGTGAAAAAGGAGATTCGCGCGTGGACGGAACGTGAGTCGCTCTCGGTGCATAATAGGTGCAGTGTCCGGTGACGCCACATAGAACCGAGCGGCCACCCGCGGCGCGGGCTGCGCGTGTTTTAAATCGGGCGCGTGGCGACACGCGCGATCCCCGTCGCGGAGGGTCGCGCGATAGCCGCCACCGACGGTGTACGTTGACGCGTATAAAGCGACTTCGGGGAAGCGTCGCGGCGGAGGATCGAGCTGTGAAACAAGAGGGATCCCCCGGCGCGGACTCTCCCTTTACCGGCCTTATCTCCAGACGTCGTTTTTGCCGCAGCCGCCGCCGGTGGCTGCCCGACACGAGATACCCTTTCTCGTGTTAATTATAATGCCTCCTCTGCGTGTTCGCTTTGATTGAGGCCTGCCACATGCGTCGATCTTACACATTGTTACCGCGGGATCGCTCCGTTACACAGATAAGAGTACGTGGACTTCTAAATATAATTTTTCGTGTTTATAATTTAACCTTGAACGAATGACTATTAGACATAATTTGTGAGTAAACAATTGTGAATTAAATAGTAAACTGTACGAGATTTACGTTTTATTTTCTGTTAAATTACGTATATTCTTAGCGTATGAGAAGACAAGTAAAAGCGTAAATTTAACATAATTTTTGTGTAATTTTTTTATCGAATAAGATAAAACACAAAATTTTCGACACATTATTTATCAATAATAGCCCCGCGTTTACAGTAAAACTTTGTCGTTTAATTAATTGGACTGTCGAAGAGAGAGAAAGTGTTATTAATTTACAGTTTTTCTCGAATGAATTGTTCACTTTTTCGTATTATTCGATGATTTAATTAAATTTTTGCAGAGATATAGAAAAGTATCGCTTAGATTAAAAAAGTAATTACAAGGTTCGCACTTTGTCTTATCGATATTTGTCGCTCGAGTATAAGTGCACGTACATCGCACGATTTTTTGTAGACAGATGTTTTTATTTATTGTCTCGAAATATATGTTTTATTAATTATCTAATGCGGCACGTGTTCAGTTGACCGTGGATCTATAATAATGCCATTTCTACATTTAGACTTTGAATTACAGAGGTTTCGTGTTCGTTTTCGATAAGATTAGAAACGTTTGATATTCGCGTCTTAGAAGGTTGAAGAAATTGGAACTGTGTGACTCAGTATGCGAAAATGATTTTCAATGGTTTCTTTTTTTCCCAAGCACGGTTCTTGTTTTTGGCGACATTTTGCTGAAAGCGTGCGAAAATGCGTCAGCGGTATCCAAAATCAGGTGACCCAAAAGTAACTGTACTCCGATTTCTTTTTTTTCCTTTTCGTTTGCTTAAAGAAAGAACCACCGTTGACGTTAACATTATAGCTTTAAGCGCGTTAATTGCTCGTGCGGCGACTTGATACCCTTAATTATCGTTTGCGTAATTAATGCCGTAAATATTTTTAAATATAAAACTACAAATTAATTTTTCGTAGCTTACAAAAGTAATGATTTATTTAAAAATAAGTACCTGACGAGTGCTTTTACAAAATAACAATAAGAAAGTACAATACAACATATAAGAATTACACTTCCGCTAATTGTACAAATACACCAAATCGCAGAAACAAAAAAAAAGTGTATTCAAACCGTAAATTTACTTCGCATTTGTACACAAATTGAAAAGGTAAACTACAGCAATTACCAGCTAGCAATAATTTTGCCGACCGGTTGAAATCAGTTTACAAACGAAAAGGACCTCGGTAAAAGATTTACGCGTCGACGTAAAATAAAGAAAATCTCGAAACTGCAATTAAGCAGCACGAGATCGCCGACAGTTTGTGGAGAGTATAAAAAAAACAAAACGACCGCAACGTTTGCGTTTAAAACCGCGATAAAAATGTTCGCGCGCTTCTGCGAGCGAGCTGTGTACTGATCGGCGTGTTGCTTTCTTTTTTCAGCGTTGAGAACGATGGTACGTACTCGGCGACGGTATGGTGGAAGCGCAGAGCCGGATATCGCATTGACTTTTGGGGCCAGGGCAACGATTTGGCGTCGTTGCCCATGGGAGCGGCGCGCGCTTACTACAGGACCGGCATCCTCGAATCAGGGTAATTATAAAATTTTACTACATTTACAATTTTTTATAACGATTTTTTCAAGTGTTTACTAGAACAGATTTAAGTGTTGTTTTTTTATTGCGAAACAGTAAATCATCTTGCAAAGAAATTGCACGTTTTAGAGTTATAAAGCCTTCGAACAACGAACCATTTATGTAACATGAAAGTTTTGCGTTATAAATACCCCGCTATACATTCATGATAAAGAAAACAAAGCAAGTATACAAGACGATTTGCATCTTTTTTTAAACACTTCTAAAAATATGTTCAATCTAAAATTCATATAACGAAATTATTCGCAAAAGATTAAAAAGCAATTAATCTTTTTGTTCGCTTACAATAAAAAAAGTGAACTGTCGCGGAATAACATTTCGCCGCAAACTGCGGAAACCTACTGACTTGTGAATGTCGATTGTTTTGACAGCTGGTCAGTGCTGGAGATCGAGACGTCGCCAGACTATCCGGACGACGTGCAGGCTTACTCGGCCGGGCTATTGGAGGGCAGCCTGACCTGGCAACTGATACATCACCACTGGTACAACACCGTGAGGGCAGCCTGCGCCCCGAGGGCATCGCTCTGCCGCAAGATGCGACGATACCTGCACGAGAACGCGGCGAACGCGCGCGAGAACGCGGCCCTCTTGAGATTTGAAGATCCCTTCTGGCATATGGTAATTTCGATTACTCCTTCTATACAATAAAAAATGAATATAAACGACTATTCATTTCTTGCAAGTGAATTTTCAACTGTTCATAATAGTTAGATAATATTGCTGTAGGCTTATATCTTTATTCTGCGTTTTCTTCGATTGGATAAAATGTTTCGAGATGTGGGCTCAAGCGGACAACTTTTCTCGAAGATACTCGTTTCCCGTGGTCGATCGATAGAAGGAATCATTGTATTATTCAATTATTGGAATAAACGGTGGCGGTTGAATAGAATCTGGTTATACCTAGTTTTCAATGCACAGCGATTACTCTCTTGTTCCATGCATACGGAATATTAGTAAAAATTTACATAGATTTTCAGTGACTATACGGTTTATTAAATTTTTTTATGATAATTACTCGATTAGCTGCATACGTTGTATACTATGTTAGTTTTTTTTTTCAAGATGCATCAATGCCGCTATGATTTCATACGTTATCACTTTTTTGTAGAATCTTTTATTCATCGCACATTTTTTTAATACTGCATTGCTGTACACGATTGTAGTTTCTTCTAAGAAAATTCCGATTTCATAACATTTAACCATGAATTGACACTGCTACCTTTATTTACCGCACGCGAGCGTTAGCCGCGCAATTAACAGGCTGCTATTTCTAACACGTTCTAATAATAAAGTATGACATTTCTGAAATCCCTACGAAATTTCGTGAAGCCCCGTCCGCAGAAAGTGGCATCGCCTCTGTTTTCCGAAAAAGCAGCGGAAAAACCTTGTCGCGCAAAGTGCGTCTAATATTCAGCGTCGCACAAATCGTTCGTTCCGTCACTACGAACGAGATAAACATTTGCATCGTCGATCGATGCGGTTGTTCGCACGTGCAGGCTAACTGCGCGCTCGTCGAAATCGCGGTGCATTCATTTTATCTTGAGAGGCGCATTAGTGCCACATCTGGTCGGAAATATGACGGAATAATTGCTGTCGCTCGTTAGTTGCATAATGTTATAAATATCTCGATTTTCCACGGAAATTGCGCAATATTCCACGCACTTGAAGTAAGCTGCACTGCTGCGCTAGACACGCTACCTCTAAGAATGCTAATTTTCATTATCACTAATAATCCTTGCAAATTACTAATCCAGCCATCTGCTCTTTCATGCGTACCTAAAGGACCGAAGAACAGGTATATTCTAATTGTTAATCTATTATCAGCTCGTAATCAATTTAATGAATCGGCGTGTAGCTTAGCACGATTAATTCTGACCTCGAACGACATTCCCCGCAGGTGCACTTATACTACGTACAACTGGACGGCCTGGCGGAGGGCTGGAGGTTCGCGGTGCAGCGGAGCCGTCAGGACATGGAGATCGACCCGGAGGACTTCCTCTGGCTGGCGATGGCCTCCGATCTGCCGGACCTCGAGCGAGCCAACAACGGCTCCGACCATCACATCGCCTCCGATGGCATGATCCTGCTCAAGGCCATCGCGCGCGAGCACTTCGAGCCTCTCCTCGCGCTGGCGCACAACACCGCCGCACCGTGAGTATAAATCTCCATTGTATTTTATCGCCGGCACTTTATAGGCTGCATTTCGTCCGCAATCGTCATGCTGTCGGTATAAGTGAAATTATCTCGATATTCAGAGCTGCGAGCAGTGAGTGCTTGGTTGTTTTTAAAATGTTAGGCGGATCATTCGGCGAACTGCATCCACCTAAAAATAAAGATTTTGCGCGAGTTTAGAAAACAGTAACGTTTCTTTGAACATTGAATAAAGCGAAAAAGTATAGTACATTTACGAAGAGAAGTGAAAATTAATGAAATAATGTTTTTTTACCACAGATACGCTAGAATGTTAAGACTGATCAAGAGGTACAAGTTTTCGTATCGTGTCTCGCCGGAAGTAACATCTGAGCGGGTGCCGGGACATTCCATCGTCATGACCTCCTATCCCGGTGCCTTGTCGTCGCAGGACGAGAGCTACATCATCAAAGGGCCAGAAAGAGAGCTGATTGTGGCTGGAACTCCCCTTATCATCGACAATCACAGCCTGTGGAGCCGCTTACAAACTAAAGATCGGGTAAATTTCGATTCATTTATCTCATTTTCTTATGATAGATATAATTTATGTAATTCATTTTTAATACTTTAGTAATGTTTGACTTGAACTTGAAAGGCATTCGATAAATTTAAATCAGTAAGTTTACAAGATTACTTGTTGCCATGTACATAGTTTATTATACGTGCATCTATGGAAATGGTAACTATCAATATGAGTGCTAATGTAGCTTACTGATTGTAATTGAGTTAGTTAATTAAATGTTAATTTTGGAATTTAAAATTTAAATAAAGATTTGAAAAATCGTTTTAAACATTGCAATTTTTCCTTGGTGATTCGAATGAAGGAAAAAAGTTCTCATAAAAATTAAAATATGTTCTTACAGGCAGGCATTATCGAAATAATACAGTTCTTGTAATGTTTATAATAGATCCCAAGAAGTTTCTTTAAAAATATAGTAAAATTTCTTGCTTCTATTTTATCAGTTTTACTAGGATTTTCCTCTCGACCAATCTTGAAAACATTATAATAAAATTAACATTTTTATCAAAAAATTTGTCTCCAAACTAAATAAAATAGTTTTTTAAGTCTACCGCCGATCTGAATACAGTAAAATTTCTTCGATTCCTAATTATTGCTTCTATTGCAATTTGTACTACAATTTTTTTCTCACGCGATCTTGAAATCATTACAATACAGTTTTTAGCAAGAAGTTCGTCTCCACCCTAAATAAAACAGTTTTTTTAAGCTGTGCGCACATACTAAACGAATTCCCCTCGAATCCGCAGGTAATGTCAGCGGGTAGAGTAATGGCGGCGAATCGCCTGGCGACCGACGGGCTGAGCTGGTCGCGCCTGCTGGACCGCCAGAACAGCGGCACGTCCAACCGGCAGTGGATCAGCGTGGAGCCGCGCAGCGGCGTCGTCAGCCTGGTCGAGCAGATCCCCGGCTTCACGCAGCACGTCGACCGCACGAGCGAGCTCCGCACGAAGGGCTACCTCGCCTGCACCGGGGCGCCCTTCAGCCAGACCATCCGGGAGCTCGTGGGCGGCGAGCGCGACGAGTCCGTCGCCAGGGCCGAGCTGCTCGCGCGCCTCCAGGCGAACCTCACCAGCGTCGACGACGTTCGCTATCTCGTCAGAGGGGAGATGAAAGGTGAGGGATCATCGCTGCGAACAAAATTTTTTTCGTTAGTGGTACTGCTTTTTTCTTTTATCGGAAAAAGTCAATTTAAAGTTGTTGGTTGTGACTAAAGTTTGATCGTTAGATGAATCGTTTAGTGAATTTTTATCGGCTTTTTGAGTTATTACTTTGAGCTGACAGTTAAGGTGTCAAAACGGAAGGTTATTTATTGCAATAAATTTTCTCATATTTATGTAAGTTTCGTTATACGCATATCTATTTTAAAGTATTTATTTTTTCAAATTAATTTAGCAAATGTACAATTAATGAGAAAAAACTCGAATATAATTATAAGGTAGTAAAGTAAAATTTCACATGAAAATTACCATTACAAAAAACATTGAAATAAAATTTTATCGACAATAGAATCAAGGAGAAACAGTTAATTATAGTTTAGTCAATTCCATTTTAAAATTTTAAAATTTTAGAAGAAAATTCTCTATTTAGTCTATTGATGCCAGTATTCTTAATCGATTATAGCAATGCCAATACGATTGGTAATAAAATTTGAGGAATTATTGAGATCTGATATAAAATTTCAATCATATGAGATCGTATGTTTTAAAAAAAACGTTTTTGTCATGTAAAATGAGTTTAAAAATCTTTATTTAATCATTTATCAGGTTTTTAAAAACTACATATTTAAAACTAAAATGAAATCTAATGTTTGAAATTCGTCATTAGATCTCAATAATTAATTATCATACGAGATTACATGAGTATATCAGATCCCTTACGATATTTTCCGGCGGGAAAATTTAAACATAAAGAAATGTCTCCATCAAAACCATTACCTCACGAATTCCTTACAGCTACTGTTGCAGCACCGAACACCGTGGAGAAGACCGAGGAGTCACCAGTCTCGGGCGAGGTCGAGGACAGTCCCCCGGCGCCTCTCTTAACAACCGAGGAGCAGCAGCTGCTGGCGTACCGGGGCGACCTGGCGCCGGTGCCTCGTCCGCTGGGCGTCATCGACTCGAAGCTGTTCGTCTTCGACCTCGACGGCCTGGAGTCGTTCGAGGCCCAGGCGGGGCCGGCGCTGCGCAGCACCGCGACGCCCTTCGCCTGGGCCAAGAGCTTCCCCAACAGCTCGCACCTCGGCCAGCCCGAGGTCTTCGGTTTCGGCAGCCTCGCCCCCGTCTGGGTCTGGAATTGAGCCGCACGCACACGCACGCACCCCCGCACGCTCCCCTTTCCTTTCTTCCGGCTCTTCGTATACTCACGTTCTGGGAAAGTTTTCGAGGATTTAGAACCGACGAACGATGATCGAACTGTTCAGGGATGTTGGAGGTTTGACGCACGTTGCCAGCGTATATCTTCGAGCTGAAAACATTTTTCAGAATTGTTTCTGTTTCTTATTGATAGGTTTGAGTTTATTTGCGGACGAAAGATTCATTGTTTATTTATTTCACTGTGTAGTCGTTCATTTCGTTGTTAAAATTGAGAGTTTCATTGCGAAAGCCGCAATTTTTAATACGAAAATTTTTATCTATAGAAAAACGTTTAGCAGCATTTACGCTTCAATTCATTCAAAGTTGTTACTTTTATGACGAAGGAAATACGAGTTTAGTCGTATAGAAAATTTTAATCTAGAAGATTTTTTAGCAACATTTACGCTTCGATTCATCTAAAGTTATTACTTTCGCGAAGGAAAGAAAATGCGATTTTAGCCGCATTTAAAATTTTAATATCATTTACGCTTCGATTCATTTGTAGTTACTTTCGCGAAGAAAAGAAAATACGAGTTTAGACGCATTTAAAATTGATCTAATTTCATGAATAAGCTTTAGAAACAATTTTTTAAAATACGAAATATTTTTCATAAGTTTTAAATCGAAGTTATACAAAGTGCGATCGGCTTTATCGGTTCTTATCATTCAATTCTGACCAGACATTAAAATCTCCTTGCGCGTACTGATGAAACATTGTGAAATGCGAACGGAAACTTTGGCGCGTCACTTAATGTTGAAAGAAAAAGAAAAATAATTTTGATGGATGGTCCACAGCTATACGTTTTATGACAAAACGTACATAACTATTTAAATATTCTTTGTAAAAACTGCGAGATAAAAGACTAAATATCTTAAAGCGAACGATGGATTTTAAATCATTGCTATGCGTGAGAGCAATTGTACGTAAATGAATTTCAAAATTTTTCATCAGTACACGAAGTCGTCCGTTTAATTTCATACTGCACTTCGAAGCACACTAGTACTTTAATTTAACAATTGTACGGGACGACTTGAGTTTTAAACATCCGGAAAGTTGCATAAATTTTGTCTATATCAAGCGATTCGTGGAAAATCGTTTACGCGCCGTATGCGTTCAAATTTTGAAATTTTACGAAAGATTTCGATCGAAAAAAAGTACAAATGACGTATTCAGGCGTAAAATAAAGTATTAAACGAATGATAGGGTAACTTTTACAAATTTTTTACGCGATTTTATAGGACGAATTTATCGGACCAAGTGCAACTTTCCAAAAATCTTTGTAACAATCTCACACTTCGGATCTGACGCACCGAGTCTAAAAGTCACAAGTGCGCTCTACTTTTTAAGAAGAAACGTTTCGAAATTGCACTGCGTTTTTTTCCGTCTTTCATATTGACATTTCAGCGATTCCTTTCTTAAATTGAATACAATTAATGCGTTAATTAAATTTTGTTCATGTCAATACGACTTTTTTTGTAAAACGCAGTCGACAATTAATTGTTTGTTAAATTACGTTTTTTTTTAAATCAATTGCGCTGTATTTCAATTTTTAAGTAGCAGGCTCATGCGATAGCCACCCTATGGTGAATTTTTACAAATAAAATTAAAAAAAAATATAATTCATGTGTTTTATTGAACCTTTGAAAAACCTTTCAATTGTATCATCTATATACCTTTATCTGTTTACAACTGTTTATGTTTACGGAAATTCATTAATACATTTTTATAAAAAAAAAATAAATAAATTGAATTTATTTTACTTCTATGTCATATACATATCATATATACGCGACTGGCAAAGTAGAAATCATTACATACCTACAAATCCATGTTATTGTACATATATGGGTCACAGCTGGTGTAGTGTAGTATTTCGATAGCGCCACAGTAGTACAGTACAGATCTGTGAATGAAAACAAATAATTTTGAAACTATACAGTCAATGTAATCACTGAATGACTTTTGAAGTTTTGACAGGTATCATTTTTCTAGAAAAGTAAATTTTAACATAAAATTATTTCAAATTCATAAATATTTCATTTAACACAGAGAGGACAGCTACAATCACATTACCTCATGAAAATAACCTCTTTGAAAGTTGTCCTTCATGTTTCACTTGGAGCATTATTATTAAAGGGACTAAATCATTATTTAAACACTTGAGAACACCTGCACAGCCTCAGAATGGAAATTGAAGGTCAAGGTACTGAAGATGCGGATGAACTTAACAAGGTTTGTAAAAATGTAATAATGTGTAATACTTTTATATCTTCTTTATGGATTTTTACATAAGCAAATTATTGTGTTAAAGCTTGTATCCGTACAATCTGAAGCTAGCATTATAGAAAAAGCTTCCGAGGAAATTAAAAAGTTGATACAAGCTAATTCGGAGTCTGAAAAATTAGCTACTAAAACAGTTGTTGAAGATAAGCCAGAGAATTTATTGAAGAAAAATGATGAACCAGCTTCAGAAAGCAATATTTTAAGAGCCAGGCTTCAAAATCAAGTACGAACTGGAGAATTGACTCCTTTTCAGGCAGCAGCCGAAGAAAATAAAAAGCAAACATCTGGGTACATTTTGTTACATCTCCACTTTTATTTTATTTTTCAATACTTATATACATTTAAAATAATATTTTGTACATACTAATTTGAATTGTTTTAGGAAATCATTTAAAGAGCAAACACAGTTATTAGATTTTGAGAAATACCTTTTGAGTCAAGCTGAATTAGCAAAACAAAAACGATTAAAAAGAAACAAAGATTCTAAAAATGAGGAGGAGAAGGAAGCTGTTAAAGCTAAAAAAATGAAAATACAGGAAGAAAAAGATCACCAGGAAAAAAAATCCAAAGTTAAAGCTTTAAAAAAACATTCTAAAAAGGCAGAAACAGTAACATCTCAGCCTAAAAAATCTAGAAACTCAGATCCATGTCAGTCTAATAGTTTTAATGCTCAAGAAAATGAAAATCACATAATGTACTTAGAAGGTTCTGAAACAAGCAATACTCTTATGTTTGAACAGATAGCTAAAGTTCGTAATACTTTTGGCTTAAATGGAGACTGTGATGAATCTGGAAGTGAATATGTTCCAAGTGATGAATATGATTCAGAAGAAGAAACTGTTAAAAAATCACAAAAAAAGAAAAAACATGTTATTAATGAATGTAGTTCTCGCAGAAAAAGAGGTACAATTGAAAAACAGCATTATTTATAAAATTTAAATCCTCATTTATTTACGAAATTTAAATCATCATTTCAATATTAAAATTATTCACATTTTCAGTGTTGGATGATGGAGATGAAGAAATCTATAAACAAAGAGTAAAAGATAGTGGTTTTAAAAAGAATGAGCTTTTACATAAAGTTGATAGCTTATTTAAAGTTCCTGTAAGGATATGGAAACATTTATACAAGTAAGATATTAAACTCTTAAATAAATTTTTGATTAAATAAATAATAAAGATTGACCTAAACAAAACTTTTTAAAGGTATCAAAGAGTTTCAGTGAGATGGCTTTGGGAATTGCATACAAGAAATTTAGGTGGCTTATTGGGAGATGAAATGGGATTGGGCAAAACAGTCCAAATTATTGCATATTTAGCTGGACTAGATTGCAGTGACCTTTTATCCGATGGTGGAAGGTTTGTAAATTCAAAACAAAATTTCGCTGATTACCATTATCAGTAAAACTTAGAAATATTAATTACCTTTATATTTTAGATTTAGAGGTTTAGGACCTACACTCATTGTATGCCCTGCAACTTTGCTAGAGCAATGGGTAAGTCACTTTCATGAATGGTGTCCAACTATGCGTGTTGTGATGTTACACCAGTCAGGAACCTTTCAAGGTATTTTAAAAATATACCTAAATCTTAACTTAATAATAAGATTAATTCATAAGTAAACAATTATGTTTACAGGCGACGTAGAGGAGTTATTACACAGTATTAAACCTGGTGGAATATTAGTAACTTCTTATTCAGGAATCCTCATCCATAAAGAATCTCTTGTAAAATTTAAATGGCATTATGTCATTTTAGATGAAGGCCACAAAATTCGCAATCCAGATGCTAAAGTACGTAAAAAGTAATCGAATAATTTTTTTTTAATAACATAATTAATATAATTGAAATTGTTAGGTCAGCAAAGTGGTAAAAACATTTTTGACACCCCATCGATTACTTTTAACTGGTTGCCCTATGCAAAATTCGCTAAAAGAATTGTGGTCACTTTTTGACTTTATATTACCTGGAAAACTTGGTACCTTACCTGCTTTTATGGAGCACTGTGCAGGACCAATAACTAGAGGTGGATACGCCAATGCCACTCGTTTACAAGAAGCCACTGCATTACAAGTTGCTACTATGCTAAAGAATGCGATTACTCCATACATGCTACGAAGGACGAAGTATGACGTTCAACATCATATAAGTTTACCTGAAAAAAATGAACAAGTAATAGTTTATTAAGTAATCACTTATGTACAACAAAATTTGTTTAATAATAAAAATGTTATATTTCAGGTGTTATTTTGTAGTTTAACTGAAGAACAAAGGCAGCTGTATAGGCAATTTTTGCGATCAGATGATGTTTCGTTTATTATTCACGAAAGACGTGAAGGCAACAGATACAGAGCCAGACTATTAGTTGCTTTGACAGCTTTGCGTAAAATTTGTAATCATCCTGATTTATTTTTGTACGGTGAACATCAACCGGTATAATTTAAAATTTGTCATTTCTTTATTACTTACCTTTTTTTATCTTGACCAATAATTATTTGATATTTTAGGTATCTGATGAAGAGGAAGAAGCAGAAATAGAGATTGATGAAAATGAGGTAGAAAAATTTGGACATTGGAAACGGTCTGGTAAAATGACAGTAGTGCGTTCTTTATTAAAGATCTGGAAAAAACAAGGACACCGTGTCCTTTTATTCACTCAAAGTAGACAGGTACATTATTATTTTTCAAAAATTGTTGAATTTAAATTAAAGTGTATTAAAGTGTATTATTAAAACTTTTGTAGATGATGCATGTTTTGGAGGGATTAGTACAGAAGGAAAAATACAATTATTTAAGAATGGATGGCACAACTCCAATGGGTCAGCGACAATCAACAATTTCTAGATTTAATAGAGTAAATATTTATAAATTATAATAGCTATTTATCAATCAATGGAATTCATTTTAATCATGGCTGTTATACATTACAGGATGAATCATACTTTGTATTTTTATTAACAACAAGAGTGGGAGGTTTAGGAGTTAATTTAACAGGAGCTAACAGAGTAATTATTTACGATCCAGACTGGAATCCTGCAACTGATGCACAGGCAAGAGAACGGGCTTGGAGAATTGGCCAAGAAAAAAATGTTACTATTTACAGGCTTATTACAGCTGGAACTGTTGAAGAAAAGGTACTTTAATAGTTTTAATACATTAATATTACTGAAAATAATGTAACTTTTCTAAGTAGTTTGTGTTAATTTTAGATGTATCACAGACAAGTATTTAAAATACTTCTTTCAAATAAAGTTCTCGAAGATCCTCGTCAACGTCGTTTATTTCGAACAACAGATCTAACGGAACTTTTTAATTTGAATGAACCAATTCCAGGAGGTAATAGTGAATCAGACCAACTATTTCATAAATCCAAATTGTCGCCAAATCAGCCTAACTTCACGTTAAGTAAGATTGAAGCAATGAGAAAATTAGCTTCCACTCTCAGTAAAAAAATTGGTGAAAAAGCAACTAATAATGAAACGTCTAATGAAAAAGATAACGATACTTCGACTGATTTAAGAAGCGTTGAATCAGAAAGTGTAAATAGAAAAAGTTTAGATATAAATGACTTAAATGAAAACGATGTTTCCAATAATTCTGTAAATAGTAATTGTGTAAATACCAATGAATTGGAGAGTAGTTTTTCAATCGAAGAAGAGGGAAAAAATGTTGAAAATGACAAGTGTGAAGATCTAATGGAAATTGATAGCAATAAGTTAGCCGATAAATTGATCGTAGAAGATAAAGGTAATGATCGTATCATGGACGAAGAAAAACATTTTGAAAATGAAAAGTGTGAAGATCCAATGGAAATTGATAGCGATAAGTTAGCCGATAAATCGATCGTAGAAGATAAAGTTAATGATTGTGTCATAGAAGATGGTGAAATTTGCGATGAGGAATCAAAAGATTCTTTAAAACTAAAATCTGTTGATGCAGATGTTTCCAGTAATTGTGTAAAAAGTAAAAAGGAGGAAAAAAATAAAAAATCTCATAAAAAGCATAAAAAGAGTAAGAAAAGTAAACCGGAAGAAGTTTCTGCAATTTTCGAAGGCGAACGAGTTTCTTGTTTAATTGGTCGTCGTTTAGGTAATTCAAAAAAACGAGATCCCGTGTCTACTGCAGAGGACCAGTACGTCTTAAAAAAATTGTTTTCTAAAGCAGGTACGCATTTTTCTAAATTTGAAAGAAGATTTTCAAATTTATTTGTTAATTAATATAATTTTTTTCCAGCTGTCAGTTCTGCTTTTCAACATGAATCAGTATTAGCTAATGCAGTTCTCAACCCAGAAGATGAAACTCCATTGCAAAGATCTGCAAAAGAAACTGCATCTGAAAAAATGGAGATCATTAGACAGTCTCGGAAATGGTGTTGGAAACCAAGCTGGGATAATCCCCCTGAAGAACTCGAAGATAGCGATTAATAACTTTGTATTTATTTATTTATACTTTATATATTTATGTACAAAACGTGAGTGTTCGCTGTATAGTAAATTTACATTTCTATTAATTTTGCGTTGTGATCAGTTTACATTACTTTACTATGAACGAAAAATGTAAAAATTTTGTAATGTTGTCGTTTTTGTACAAAAATATTTTTATACAACTTTTTAAATATACTTCACTTTCACACACAAACAATCATCAGTGACTCATTTACCTTCATCCAAAGAAAAATTTAATAACAACCTTTTTTTTTAATCTATAACTTTTTCATGTATGAACTGAATCATACAAATATATTATTTAACTAAAATTGTTGGCAACATAAATGTTAGCTTTGTTGAGTACCAAAATAATTTATATTTACACGTTACACAACAAAATATTTGCAACTTTGATGATGTCAAAATATTAATTTGCACACTCTTCTTTTGAAAAAAGAATTTCCTTAAATTTTTTTCCAAAAGCTTTTTTCTTACTAATAGTGTGCGAATTAACGTCAAAGTAATTGCTAGTTTTGTACAGTTGGTGCACAAATTTTAAATAAGATATGAATAACTTAATGCCTCAAAAATTCGGAAAGCGTAGGTCCATCCCTCCCCAAAGGATCCTCTGGAAACATCACATAATCACCTACAAATGTTGGTACAAGTATCCTATTTTCAATAGTATCTCTATATTCAGGTTTTTCATCGTATAAATCTCTAAATTGATCTTGAGATACTACAATACCATTGCGGGCTGTAGCATATTCCAAAATGTACCTGCATTTGATAGTTGAAATATTTTTTAACTATGTTAGATATAATATAGCAATAATTATACTAATTATATCTTGAGAAAAAAATTATGAATTGCATTATAAAAAAAAATATCCACGAAATACATAATTTTTATCTCAAGACAAATTTCAAATAAAATCTATTAATGCATAAAAGATTTTACCGGTCATCATATGGTGTAAACGTTTTGTTACCAAGTTTTCGACTGGGTGTAAATACTACAATTCCATCCGTATACCATTTCTCTAACAAAGGGTAATTTCGTGACCTCCTGTACTGTGGTACAAAAACTTTTACTGAATGACCTTTTTTCGTAAAATAATCTATCAACATTTTTATGCCTTTTTCCGAAAACATTTTACTATGTGTGTACCTAATAAATCATTAATAAATTATAATATTTTTAAATATATTTAAATAATATTGGTACTTCAATATTCAATAATTATTTTACAGTTTACTTACGCCATTGCTACATTACTGCCATCAATTACTATTTCTCGAAGTTTACCCTTTTTTGACTTGTTTTTTTTTGCTAATCCATCTTCATCCTGAGATTCTGACAAAAATATAAGTTCACCCTTATTTTTTGTTCTTTTCTTTACTGTTGTTTTTGACGTTGCAGTTGATGTTTTTGTTGCTGTTGTTGCTGTTTTTGAAGTAACAGTTGCTGCTTTTGACGTTGCAGTTGCTGCTTTTGATGTTGCAGTTGCTGTTTTTGATGTTACAGTTGCTGCTTTTGTTGTTACAGTTGCTGCTTTTGTCGTAGCAGTTGCTACTTTTGCCGTTTTAGTTACTGCTTTGGTTGATTTAGTTACTGCTTTGGTTAATCGATTCACAGTTTTTGTCGCCTTTGGTGATTTAAGTAAAGACTTTTTTGTTTTTGTAGTGTCTCTTGAAAATTTAACATTCCTTTTAGGTTCATCATTTTCATTATTTAAAAATCTGAGATTACTTAAATCAGGACTTGTGTCAAGAAAAATTTTATCATGTTTCTCCAAATTTGAATTGTAATTTGGGATAGGTGTACTTAATTTTTGTTGGTCAGCATTTGACGTACTAGGTATTGAAGACCACACCACAAAGCAATCATCATTTGTCTTTGGGGTTGTAGGCCTTGTTTGAACTAAAATAAGTAAGCAGAATACATTGATTAAAATATATTGAATGATTACTTTGCAAATATTTTATATTTGCAAAAAAAATCGAATTAATAAATGAATATAATTAAATTTAATTAGAATAAAAAATGCCACTAACTTGGTGCAAAGCATTTTCCAGGTGGTTTTGGTGATGTTTGTCTTGTTTGAACTGAAATAAATGATTGAATAATATATATATTAATTTCATAGATATTTTACAAATTTGTAATGACACTTATTGTAATAATAATAAAAATATTTCATTAATTTAACATTTTCACTGCTACGTGAATCATGATTTTTGTCTACTACTGCAATATGATATATATCTGTTTTGAGTAAAAACACATATTTTTGTCCTTGACAAAAATTCAACCCAAATTAAATCCAAATTTTCACATTTGTAGCAGTGAAAGTGTTAAGCAAAATTAAAACTTTTACTAACTAGGCGATTCATCATCTGTTAGCTCAATTATTAGCTCGGGCGGTGACCAGTTTTCATTTGAATCAACAGGAGATAAGTTTATGTCTCTATTTACAGGAGACCAGTTTTCATTTGAATTTACAGGTGAAAAGATTTCATTTTGATTGAAAGCTTCATGATAAGCTTCCATTTCCATAAACGATGAATCACAATCTATGACAACAACTTCATCACTATTTGCATTGTCCTTGAAATTTGAAATTGGTTCAAATTTAACTATACTTTGATCAACTTCTTGACAAGATGGCTCAACTTCAGGTATATTTTTTTTTGACTCAGTTAATACTGGCTTTGTATCGGGTAAAGATTCTGAATCGTCTAAAATTATTATGCTTTCATATAATTTATCATCAGAGTCATTGAATTTTGACAAAGGACTCTTTTTAAGTGTTTTACGTTTTTTACGATTTTGTAATGCAGTTAACATATCAACTTTTGCTTTTCTGAAAAACATTAAAAATTGTATATTAAATTATTGTACAAAATAAAAATATATTATGTTATATTAAAACTTAGTTATAATAACCGTTTTGATGTAGTACTACTTTCTGTACTACTATTGGCAAGTTCTGAATCAGCGTCTAGTTTGTTTTCAACTGCTGATTTTGTTCTATCTTTTTGATCAACTGGTTTGTCATTTAAACTGGCATCTGAAATATCAGACATTTTTTCTTCTGTTTCTTTTTCCACCTCTATTTCTTCATCTATTTTTACTTCACCAGAAGCTGTTTTTGTTAAACGGGATGATGAACTTCCTGAACTACATTTTAATTTTTTTAGTATATTTATATGTCATCAAATATAAGTATTATTAAATAATTTATTTATATTAATACCCATTAATTCGCATATGTTTTAATGGTGTTTCATATTGTAATGAAGAAGCGCACTTAGTTTGACTTCTGAGTACTCGACGCGTAGTCTTGCGATTTATTGGACTCTTTTTTACACAAATCACACTAGATCTTCTACCTTTCGCTGGCGTTTTAACAGCTTTCCTCCTAGTCTTCATATTAATTTTGCAAAAACTTTCTAAAATTTATTAATAAGTACCATTAAAAGTTTCTTGAAAATAAAAGATTTCATTAAAAATAGAGCTACATGGTTTCTTTGGATAATCAAACACTAAAGAAAAGACTTCAAAAAATGAATGCATAATATCAAAGCAACGATCTGTCGAACGAATCGTGAAATAAACGCGTTTTAAATTCATAAAAAAAATTTATTTTATTGGTTATGTTACATTCACTTCCTAGTACGGGTTTTGACAAGTATATCGTAATAGGTGTTTTTTCATGTAGGTCAAACAAAAAGAAACGGACAGCTAAAAGTGTACCCGCGGGTTTATATATGTTAAGTACAATTAGCGATTTAGGGCACTCACAAAATAGAAATGTTTATTGCAAATCGCAAAGTTCATAAAATATCAGCAACCACACACATTAATAACAAGATATTCTATCCATTCACAAATTGGTATTCGATACAAACACTGAACGAATAAAATCTCACAAATTACGGTTCAGGTTAGAAACTACGTAAGAATTGTAAGGTTGGCGCTGGAGTCTGGACAGAGCAGGAGGGTCACTTAAAAATAGAACTAAACGGACCAATCAGAGTGCGAGTTAATGGACAAGTTACTGCATGCAAACTAATATAAGCGCGCCAGCAGCGCGGGAATAGTTGCATGTGTTGCTGTTATTTTCACAGAGCAATTGAATTGCGATGCATGCTAATTGTAACAAAGTATAGTTATTGTACATAATTTCCATTTTAAAAGAAAATGTTTTTTAAAAATAAAATGTAGATTATTTTGCTAAAAGTGAGTTGTTATTGAAGAGAATTATTTTTAAGGTGATTTGTCGCGGTACTTGTAAATTGTAAGGTTAAATTTGAATATTTTACATGATATATTTAACAAATATACAAAAATATATTAATTTTCAGAAATAAAACAGAATGGATCCAAGCGAGGTAGAATTTTTGGGAGAGAAACGATTAGTTAGCATTGTACCGAACTTTAGCTTTGGTATTATTCATTTAATCTCTGGGCCTGTTGGACCTTTCAAGGCTGGATTGCCAGTTAAAGTTCCTATATGGCTTGCATTAAATCTTAAACAACAACAGAAATGTAGAATAATTCCTCAAGATTGGATGAATCTTGAGCTATTGAATGAATTAATAGACATTGAAAAAGATGCAAAGTTAGTATCTTATTTTAAGTGATATTAAAACTGATTTTGTGTATTTTTATTTTATTATATAAAATGATAAAATAATTTTTTAAATTTAGGCTATTTACTTCGATGCCAAGTAATCATTTTATGGATGAAGCTCGTATGTTGCTTACTGCTGCACCTGATGATATAGATGAGGTGGATAGTATTAGAACTGCAATAAAGGTTTGATATATTTGAATCGGAAAAATTTACTTGGTTTAAATTTGTACGAAAACTTTATTTTCAAATTGATTCTAGGATATGTGGGATATACGGATGGCTAAACTAAGAAGTTCTGTTATTGGCTTTATAAAAACTGAAGGAACTTATGCAAAATTGGATCACCTTACGGCAATGGAAATAAATAGCATAAGATCTCTACTACCAGATGCACTGGATGTGATGCTTCACATGGAGCAGTCTGGAAAAGCGAGTTCATCACAAAATACTACACTTAATACAACAACGTAATATAAGTAGGATTAATTTTTAGAAGTAATATTAATTAATTTATGATATTATAAAAGCATTTAGCTAAGTCAAAGATTTTTTGAGAAACTTATCTATGCAGAGAACTCATATTGTATATGAGTATATTTTGGAGTTCTTTTTTCTGATCTGAGGCATTTCATATTTTTATGCAATTGTGATACACTTAATATTCTGAGAATAAAAATTATATTTTTAAAATATATTCTACTTGTTTGTTTTAAAAATCTTGAATTGATTGATCTTTAAAAAAACCTTTTAATATAATATTAAGGATTGATAATTAAGGATTGATTAAATATAATAATTGAGGTAATTAAGGATTGTAAGGTTTTGCAATGAAGTAAAATATGGTTTTTAGATTTCAAGTATATTATTACACATTTCTTTGATTTTTATGTCACTACATACATTCACTAGCATCTCAATCACGTACACTTCATTTTCATCTAAATAATACAAACATATATACATTAATAAAATTACTTAAATCTCTAATAGTTTTTCGTTCTTACTTAAACGCTTTTCACAATATTTACAATTTATATTACAATAAAAGACTTTTAAATCTCCGTTATCTTTGTAAGAAGACCATTTTGCTTTGCAATAGATACAAGATATACATACTTTTAAAATCTGTAATAGTGCAAAATTTGTCAATAAATGCATTGAAATTTGTTTAATCGTAATGACAAATCTGAGTATTACCCACTAAAGTAACGTTACTGGATACAGCATATAAATGCACAAAACAAATGGTACTAAAACTCGTTTGACTCTCTTTCCTCGCAAATAGTGCAACACTCTCATGAATGCTTCATCGTGTATTATGAAGATTTGAACCGTTGCAGTATCTTAAGTACCATCCTACTCTAAAAATCTTTGATATGAAAATTCGAACTTATCCTCATTACGAATAATAAGTAAAGCGAGTAACTTACTGGCTTACGCATCTCGTAAAACTCTACATGACTAAAAGAAACCCCGCATTCATCATTCGCCGCGACACTGGGTGCAGCCCTCCTTCGTAAACACTATACACGTGATTAACAATATATTAATAATCTTCAAACGCTCAGCCGATTCGTTGCAAACGCTCAAATGCAATTTTCTCGGTTTAAATCGCAAAGCCGATCGGGAAGGGGGTGGGTGGCTTCCTACGTATAGGTACAATCGCAAATCGACCTACGGGTGGGATCGAGGCGCGCGCAGCAAGCGGTGCCCGTCGCAGCTCTAGACTGCGACGATTTTGCTGGGGTCGATCTTCACCCTGATGAACATGGTGTCGTCCTTGATGAAATGGCGCTTCTTGGTCATTTCGTGGGAGACGAAGCGGGGGAAGCCGAAGCCGAGGGAGTCGGGCTCGCGGCTCGGCCTCTGGAAGTTCTTCCAGGTCGGGTCGGGGATGAAGCTCTCGACGATGTTGCAGGCCTTCTCGGCGACGAGCGCCTGGTCCAGCAGCGTGAACGACACGCTGTGGGAGAACGGCCAGCGCAGCAGCGCGTCGTACTCGCCCGGCAGGATCTTTATGTAGACGGAGATGTGGGTGCCCTCGCCGGTGCCGTTGCCGTTCAGGAAGAGCGACGCCTGCAAAATCGAAAAGCAGTTTGGATTTAGATCAGGTCGTTTTGAACGAATTTTGTGTTTATTTAAAAATGTTTTATTCTTTTTTTTAATTTTCAGAGTACATTGTTTTTATAATTTCTTATAAAGTTTATTTTTGTCAAATGTGTTCTGAATGCATATATACGTAGAATAGTATGGAACAAAATTGAAAAGATTTATATATTTTTAAGCTAAAATTTAAAGTTGAATTAGCAAGAAATTACTATGATTTCTAACAAATTATTAGAATTTAATCTTCTCTATCTTTTACTGTATATAATTAAAAGGTATCAACTTATTAGAGGGATTTTTGGAACTTATTTTCACTGATTTTTTAAATTTAAAAATTTAACTTTAATAAAATCTTTCGAAAAATTTAATTAATAAAATAAAAAATTTCTATTCCTGATATTAGTATAAATTGTTTGAAAAACTCACCTGTAATTTGTATCCATATTGACTAGTGTAGAAAGGCGGGCTAACGAGTTCAAATCCTTCCTTAGATTTGGCCTCTGCCATTTTCGCGGCAAAGTCGCTGATTTTCCAGATGAGAGTGCCGGAGTAGTTCAGAGACATTTTACCGATAGCCGCCTTCAAGCTGCTGATCTGATGCTGTTGTTTCGACACGACGTTGCACATCAAGTTCAAATGCGTTTTCGTCGACTCCTCCATGTGTTTGTCCAAGGAGAATCTGTTACCCTGCAAAACGAAAATACAATAATTAATAAAATAAGTAACTCTTTTTAAATAAATAATAAAAAATTTTAAAATTTGATAGTTAAATGTTTATTTTCCATTCTAATCTTCACAAACGAATTTCGAACATCCTAAACGATTTTATGTATAACTACACTGTGAGAAATTTCTCGTAAAAATTATGGTGAAGTTCATTCTAAAAATTACTTGAAAAAACGTAATCGTGATTGTACTGGTTATCAGTGATTTGCAACACTGATAATTTTTACGGAAAAATTTTCTCACTACATTTTTATCCTACAACAATAATTATAATTCTGAAATCCTCATAGCGAGGTGATCGCTCACCTTGAATCTACAGCCGGCCTCCTTGAAGCTGCAGGAGAGCATGTGGGTGGTGCAGTGCTCCTTGAGGTGGACCTCGAGGTCCTCGCGGGGCAGCACGGCGGTCTCGCAGCGGTGCGGGCAGGCGACGGGGAAGCGGCCGCACTTGGCGTGGTGGGCCGACAGTGTGTCGAAGACGAACTCCTTGTTGCAGTAGCGGCAGGCCATCAGCCGCTTCGCGCACTCACCGAGCTTGTGTTGGCTCAGGTGGCGACGCTGCACTTTCATGCCGCACTTGTTCTCGCAGTACAGGGGCTCGTAGCCGCACGTACCAATGTGTTTCTGTAAATTAAAACAAAATTACGTTACATTGTTTGTTTATTTTACATTTTTTTTTAAGTATATAACTGTAGTTTCTTTTGAAAGCTGATTAATTAACGACCGATTAATATTGTTGATTGATTGAACCGTTTTTTAATGAAATTTATGTATTTTAATAAATAAATGAAGTGGGAGTAACAATATTATTATTGTAAAGTATAATGTAACATAATAAATTACAATTATTAAATAAATATTGGATATAATTAAAATAGCACGCAATAATTTTTTCAAAATTGATTACATGTGCTCAGTTATCTTTAAATTGATTGACCTGTTTGGTAAACATTTCCACAAGTAATTTTTACAACTCGGTGTTAATTTTCACCCAACAGATAACTTAACAATCACGAAAATAGCTAAAGTAATTTTTATCAGAAAATTGAATTAAAGCTTTTTTATTGCATTAAAATGATAACGTCTTCAAGTGACAATTAAAAAATAACAATTCGAAGTTATAGTGCTTACCTCGAGATTGTAACCAGTGAATTCTTTGGCGCAAAATTCACAACGGGCTCGCCGCTGGGCGCAAGTGTACTTCAGATGATCTTCCATCAATACCCGCGGGATCATAGCACCGCATTTATTGCTGCACGGGATAGCATCGTGTTTGCAGGTATTCAAGTGCGCCTGAAAATGCAAAGGCGATTAGCATCTCGTCATGCAAAACTCGAGGCTTGAAAATTTGCAATTTTGAAATCGAGCAATTTTTACCTTCAGTTTTCTCAGCTCATCGGACCATTTGCAACCGTCTTTGTGATGAATGCAGTAGACGATCGATCCCATTATTGCCTTCTCAGCCTCCAAGTCTTGAAAAGTCTACAACATAAAGAGAAGAAAACGGTTAGGTAACTTTTTTTTTTAAAGAACTGGTTAAGCTACTGAAGATTCATTCGTTATACGCCGCGCTCGATCGACTCGAGAGAAGCGAGATCGAATGAAATTGTCTACACTTATAGGCGTAGATAGCTTCTTCGTATAATACAAAAAAAAAAAACGATAATTTATTTGAACAACATTGAAGGTGGCACTAGTCCCTAACAAAGGTAATTCGAGTTCCATCGAATCAACAGTCGGCTGTAAATAACGATGTAAATCGACCATAAATAACGATGTCACCTAAATCATCTCGTAATTAACGATCGCGTCTTGCGAAACCGCGACATCGTTAAAACTCGCCTAAACGGAAGAAAGAACCTGTCGTCTTATACGATCGAGCGATCAAAACACGAGTGTATAAAAGAGAAAAAAAAAGAAACAAGCGCCGAAACGATGCGAGAGAGGATAGCCGCGTGGGCGTCGCCGATCGGCCGACTGCTTTAATTGAGCCTCTTATTTCGCTATGCTAATGGCTCCCGGGGAGACGGTTCGCACGGTCCGAGAGAGAAATGCGCTTAGCCTCCCGTGCAGTCCACGCGCTCGAGTCATATTTGGGCAGGAACGCGCAAGGCTAATTATTGGGCCCGCGGCGCTATTTCTTCTCCCGCGCGTATACGTGTAGACGAGGTCGGGGGAACAGGTTCTCCGTCTTCTCCTTTATTTCCCCTCCGGTGCGATTTCACGGTGCCTCGCGGTGCCCCGCGCTTGGTATATATAGGTAGCGGGAGTCGCGCGGCGATTCCAGAAGGGGTGGGATCGTTTTATATAGGATTCGTGGAAGTCCGAGCGGAGACGCGTTAATTAAGGGGACGCCGGGTCGCTGCACCTCGTATTTTTAGGCGAAAATGGACGAGCGCGTGCACTTGGCTGGATTTCAAGAAGCTCGGAGCCGCGGTGACGGACGCGGCGCGCGACCCGAGAGGCGCGCTTTTTTAAAAGCGATGATGCATCGCCGCCGTAAACGGACCAAATTTATATACCCCGGTGTTTTGATTTAGTTTGCGCGAGCTACGCTGGACGTAAATTCGCCCTCGTTAAACCCTAATTGACATTCCGAAGCCTCGTTTTAATTATATAGCACGAAAAATTCGACGGCGAGTTAATTACGTTATATCGAGGGAGTAACGGCTGCCCGTCAAACTCCTTGTTTACGCTCTAACGGCCGCGCTGACGATACAATCGTGAAATCGGAAAAAAAGAGAGGGGCGCACCATTGTTCGGCGGGATTCTGGAAAGAGGAAAGAAAGGAAGACTTATCGGGAGGTCGGACACGAAATTTTCACCTATAATCGCCGATAAACTGAAGCGACCGTTAAAACTCGAGAAAAACCTTGACCGTAAATAAGGTGTGAGAGCGTTAGAAAGGCGCTGCCGCCTGGGAAGTAAAGAGGCGAGCCGGTAGTCCGGAGGAAAAAAAAAGGGAAAAGTGCCGACGAGCGACAGTCGGGGAGGTCCGCCGGAAAAATATACGGCCGGCAGAGAGGATCGGAGGTGGAGCAGAGGATCATTGTCTCTTACCTGACAACAGCACTGGTAAAATAGAGACATTGGGAGGATCCCCGAATTTTCCACGGTACGCTGGGATTATAAATATTTTCGAAACTTTTTGTAAATAAAACGATTTTTATAGGCGGACTGAAGATTTAAATGCGAAAGGTGGATTAAACTTTTTTGTCTTGCAGTTCCATCGTTCAATGAAAAGAATCTCCGAGGAATTTTTAAAATCTTTGTGAAACATAATAACTGTATTATAATTTGGTTACAAAAATAAATAAATTTTTTTATTGTAGGTGGAATTAACATTCGCTTTTGCATTAGAAACGTTGCTAATTCCACTCGTTAACTATAAAATAGACATTATGCACGAAAAATTAAAAAACCAATTCTCCGACCAGCGAACATCAACAAAGTCACGACCGAGAAATTTCCGAGCGAAGGAAAGCCTTTAACGAGCCTCGTCGCGGGATATCGACGTTATTCCGAGGCGCGTAACGGTGCATAATCCACTCGTCACTCCTGTAATTATGCGCCCGATCCGGGCAAGATAAGCGCTCCCACGTGACTCGGTGATACCACCCACTGACCGGCGCGGGCTCCCTCATTCCCATCTTTCCGGGAAAGCTACGGCGGCACCAGAAATAGGCGACCCGGACGGTCCGGGGGTCGCCTCTCGGCGGGTGAGAGACAACGTCGTCGACGTGGGAGACATCGACGGCCGAGGAGGCACGAGCCGCCGCGGAATGTGCCGCCGGTTCTTCTGGGTGCGCGCCTATATATACGCGTCGGTAGACCTGTTGCGCGGCTGGCTTTTGAGCGCCGCCCGAAAAATGGACAAGCCCGGCGACTCTGATTTATGGGGCTTTTTGCCGAGATAATGCGCTCGTAAAGGATCGCCGCGGCAGCGCCTAGGTAAATTCCGAGGGGACAGCGCAGGCGGTGTTGATGCCTATTTGGACGACCGCGGCGTTGCGCGGACTTGTACCTTTCGGTGACTGTTGGCCGATTGTCTTCACTCCTCGGGTGGCGAGGCTCGCCGGATTTTAATGGCTCGTGTTTGATGTCGAGCGACACCGATTTTAAGGGCTTTTGGGCTGGACTTGAGATATTAAGTCTGTTTAATTAAGCGCTCAATAGTTATCTGTTTATTTGTTTCGAAAGGTTGTTTGATTTCGTGTAATCACTAATCGGAGTTGTATAAGTGACTTTGGGAGTACTTTTTAATCAGTAAGAAATAAATTTAGAATTTTGAAATAATTTTAATAATCAATTTTTCAAGTGCAATATTACTAAAAATTGTATTATCACCACTGATTATGCAAGAAATCAATTGTGATAAGTAGGTGATGACGTGATTAATCAGATATTCGCATCTTTTTCTTTATCGATGTAAGATGTTTTAAAATCTTCGAAAAGTATGGATACAGTAGTGTTCTCTAATAATTCTAATCTTCACAACTGTATATCTTACAACTGATTATAAAAAAATCATTGTAATCGTATAACTGATCATGAAAAGATCATTTTAATCAATTTGAATATTTGTCACTACAATTTCAATAAATAATTTTTCATTACTTTATAAAGATATCTCATACAATTACGAGTAACAAAATTTTATTGACTTGATATCAGTGTGCAATAAGTACACCTAATAACTTAACATCAATAAAGATTCAATATCTCTAACTGCACATCCCGAGCAATCGAAGATCTGGATGCAACATCCGTCGAAAAAAAAGTAACGTCACTCGCGTTAGATCAAGTCTCTAAGCAAAAGTTCCCGAAGGAGAAACAAAAACTGCCGGGGAGTCGTTCCCATGCCGCGCGCAAAATCACTTTCCCATCCTTCCACCCCGGCGTAAACCGGCATCTCCATTCATGAGGCGGCAGGTAGGCGCAGGACCGCGGCGGAAACGACTCGCGCGAGAAAAGCAAACGAAAACAAAGCAGCGAGAAGAGAACTGGACGCGACCGCGGCGACTCGCTCGTCTCGTATATCGAGTGCCTGCTCCGCCCGCGCGCGCGTGTGCGTGAGCGAGAAACCGCCTTTTTCTACCTTTTCTGCCTCAGGTGCGGCGCGCGGGGGATATACCAGTTTATCGCGGCGGGCTCGGACTCGTCGCGACCTGCGCAAGGTCGTGGAACCTCGCGTGACCGGTCCCGCAGCCATCGCCGTCGTCTCTTTTATTCGAGTCTGGGCTGTGTACACCGAGAGCCCCGCCGAAGGTTCGGCAGGTACATTACGCGAAGTACCGCTGCTCGACTTTCCGCCGCCGGTTCTCAATGAACGTGCAGGTCGATTTTGAGAATCTCCCGCGGGAAGTATGTGGTATACCGTGTGAAACCTGCACTTTTTCGCGAGAAATCGATAATTGGTCCATTGTTCCGCTGGAACGACGATTGTTATTAGCCGCGCGAGGGTACGGTGCAGGTTATTGGTCAATTATTTCGAACGAGGCGCGATAAATAGCTTTCGCGAAATCGGAGAAAGGCCCGCTGTACGTGCCTCGCAATTAAATCGGAATTAATCAATCGAGCATCGGTCGAGGTATTATTCCGCGCGGGTATGCCGGTTACGACATCCGTCGGCGGGCTGCACTTTGTTTGCAAAGGTTCCAGCTGCGATTATCAATTCCGTGCGGCCGCGAACGTTTGTTCGCGCGCGGATTAACGAGGCGCGCGGGGAAAATAAACACGCGGCGAGAGAAAATAGGCGCGCGCCGCTGCATCCGAGGATAAATTCCGGGCGCGTGGGCCGTTCACCTTGCGCGCCTTGCATATGGGAGCCCGGCGACGCATTATGCGCGCTCGTTGCGACAAAACGAGGCGTAATTTACGCGGCGCGCGCGCTGCCCATTTCGCAACTGTCCACGGCCAATTGCCGTCGCGGGTCCCTTTTAAAGACGCACGAATTTCGCCGGCTATTTCGGATTCCTCGTCGATGGAACGATGGGTTCGTAATTTTTCATTTTTCTTTGGGTGGGATGAGCGGCTTTATTGCGCGTCGTTATGTGGACGGGAAAATAGATGGTTGCAAATCGAGTTCAGTTGAGGCAATAGAATCTAATCTTGTGCAAGTTTACTTTTTTTTTTGTCGTTGGGTAAGTAAATTGAAATTTTTTACAAAGTGGAACGTCGACGGAATTTTTGTTTCATTAGTGTCTTGATGCAAGACGAGGGGGACACGTTTTTTTTATAGATGCGACTGAGAAACTTAAAAATTCTTGTGTAAAGTAATTGAGTGAAGATTGACTTGGACACGTCAATCAAGCTATTACATCCAAACACAAATGAATGACAGAGAACGAGGGAACTCCCGCGAGTCATCGTCCGCGCTCAAAAATCTCTATACCCTTCAATAAACGTAAAACTCGTATACCCGCACGATTCGACTCCATCCACTTTCGTAAAGGATACATAAATAACCGAGGCATGCGCTATAAATAAAGCCGGCAAAAAAACGAGAGAAAAGGGATAGTTAAAAAAAAAGAGGAGCAGAGTCCCACGTCGAGACATACGGGCTCCCATAGACTGCCATGTACGGGCACTGGCCAGTGTCTATATCTATGCAACGCGTAAAAAGAGAAGAGGTAGAGAAAATCGAGGCACGAGCTCGCCGTGGGTGACATCACGCGGGAGGCCGAAAAATTTTTCAGTGTGACGTCAGCCCCCCGCGTAACGGGCGCCCGCGCCACTTATTAATGGGCCGCTAATGCACCCACGGGACCGGGATAAGCGCACTACTCTTCAAGTTTAATCCTCTCCACCGAGCGGCATTGACACGGCAGCGTGTCGTTACGTTTTTCGAGCTCCGCGTGATTCAGCGCTCGTCTATTTGCCGCGCGCTTTTTTTTCCTTTTCGAAGGTGAAGGAACGGATGTTAATGAAGATTCCCGGCGCGAAGACACTGGCATTCCTGAAATTTCGTCGCTTTAGCGCGGCATCTCATTACGACCCCCCGATGTCGCTTCTCTTTCTTTTCGCTACTCCGAAGCGGATTATCGGATCCGCGAGGATAGGGATAAAAAATCGCGGGCGGACCGACTTTCCATTTTAACTCGGGAATCCCGCGAGTGTGTAGTCTCTTTCCCGCGCCGGGCACAAAGACTACACGCGAGCCTCGTGCTCCGCGAGGCGCGACGGAGGCTCGCCGCGCTCCGAAAATTCGCTCGACGCGGCGAAAGTACGAGAAACGCGACTGTAATTGCACGCGCGCGTCTGGCGTTACCGAGAGAGCGAAGGTCGGCTCTCGCGCAGTTTTCCCCGCGACGCTTATTTCTTTCCTCCTCGCCTCGGCGAAACGAATGAAGCGGTCGAGGCGCGACACAGCCGAGTGTCCCGTTATACCCGCGGGCGAGATTCCTCCCGAGCGCGACGCTCGAATTGTTCGGCGGATGCGCCGCTCGTAAAGAGAAAGAGGAAACGGAGAGGAGAAAGGTGCGTCCCCGCGCCGGTCCGATTTCGAAAACGGACGGCCTTGCTAAGGACGCCGTTGCGTTGCGGGGCTTTCTGTACACACACGGCCGAGCGGCGCGCGGGTGTTCAAAGCGGAATGCTTCCGTGGATTATGGGGAATCGCCACTTGGTTTCCTCGCTCGTTTTTATAATCCGGAGAAAGTTACGCGCGTTTTACGGGCACTTTAATCGCTCGTCGGTCAACGCCGGCTGCGGCGACTCGTGTAATCGGGCTGCAACTGTACTCTGACCAATTTTCTCGCTCGAGATAAATTGACCCGCGCGCGGCGATCTATATATAGGAAACATTCGAATTCGGTTACGAGCGGCTCCATCGATCAACCGCTCGACTCTCTCCGGGGATGTAACAAAGAATTTGGAGGAAGAGAAAAAAATGTGCAACGGATGCAACAGTGTCGCTCTTATGCGACGCATCCGATTCCCATAGGGGAGGAGGGGGTGCGGTCGCGCTGCGGTTTTGCACCGGACTCGCCGAATGCATCGCTTCCCGCGCGCCCCGGCTTCGCCCGTCACGCTCCACGGACGCACCGACAAACACTTTCTGCCGAAGTCGGAGGAGGACGAGGCGGAAACGGGCACGCGCGACCGTTGCCGCGCCGGTTCCTGCTTACGCTCTGTGAGAAAAGAATCCACTCCTCGGACGCGCGATCATTGACGATTTTCGAACGACCCTCTCTTTTTCTTTGTGGAATGAATTTTTGAAGCAACACTTTTTTAAGTCAATGAGAATTCTTTTAATAATTTTAATAATCGAATTTAATAAACGAAGTCTTTAAATGTAGGAGACATTGTTTAATTTTTATTATATTATAAGCAGTGTATAATTAAAATTATATAGTTAATAAAATTATAGTTTTATCGGTAGATTCGAGCTTCAAATGAATGAACTAATTGATAAGTTGTTGATGTAGGACAATTTATTTGTCGATTTTTTGGTAATCTTGATTACGGCTGTTTACTGTGTTACAGATTTCGTATTACGTCGCACTTATATCAATAAAAATTGAGACTATCTTGCTCAGGATCAATTTATTTTATTACGTACGCTTTTCAAAATAACAGCGTAACAAATTCTTGCTGCACTATACGAAAAAGTGTCCCAATAAAGGCAGCAACATAAAATGCCGAAACATTAGAAAACAAATTGAAATTTATCAGTATGTCCATCACGTCCTTTTTTATTCATGAGTGTACAAAGTAACACGAGTCTCTAAGACTCTGTTATTACTTAAATTAATTTAAAAATTATACAAAATATACATCTAAAAATGCTAATTATCGACTCGAGACCCATTGTACCAAGATGCGACGCGTCAAGAAGCATCATCAAAACAGTAAACACAATTTGTTATTCGCCCGAAAGTATTTTAATGAACTAGCAAAGAAAACAAAGAAAAATGTAAAACTGAAAGTCAGCCCATTGACTATGAGCACTGAATAGAGCGGAGGCGCGTAGGGACGCACACCGGAGAGAAAAAAGGAAGAAGAAGCGGGGACACGCGAGGCTCGCTCGCGTGCGGCGCGCGGGGAAAAGCTCCTTCCTGCGACGCGAGGAATCTCCCCGCGACGTGCGCGCATCCATCCGTCCACCCTCGAGGCGAGCGGAGACGTCGCTTATTTCGCGAATAATAATAAATATACGCGCGCGCCGTCCGGCGGACGTATAACGAGCGCGCAACAGCCTATAATTTGAATAATTGGCGCGCGCGCGCGCGGTCCTGGGAAGGCCCTTTTTGCGCACGCTCGCGAAACGTTAGAATTTGCGAAATTGCCTCCGACGCGATGAATTTTCGGCCTCGACGATGGACGCGGTTCGCACGCGGACGATCACGGAGTCTCTTTTTTTGGTGGCGAGATGGTAACGGCAACCGTTTTATCGGGTGATCCGACTTCGGACTCGTGATTCAGACTCGGCGGTGTGGGAGATGGTTTACGGTCCCCTCGCGATTTATATCGCGCTGCTTTAAGCTTCGCGGCGGTTGACGCGGCGCCGGGAACATCGGGTTTTATTTGCGCGACGACAACTAAGTACCGCGGATTAAATTATTGTCACTTTGATCTCCGTTTTTATTGGCGCCGGCAGTTTTATATTTAATAAAATGTTTATGATTACACACGCGAATTTTAAATTAACTTCAAAAGATGATTGCACCACTCGATTGATTTAAAACACTGTACACTCAGCGGCACTTCCACTTCCGAAATTCAGAAATTCGAGCGAGTTTAGCGTAGAAACGCCGAAAATGCAGGACAAAGAGCGACTGCGGCTCGGCTTCGCTTTCGAATTAGCGAGGAGCGTTAATTGGGGCCCCTGCTTCTCTAGCCGGCACGAGCGCATCAGCGCGTCTTATCGCGCATTCCAAACTTTTAAGTCTCTTCCGCCGACGTCGGGGTGGGGGAAGGGCCAGCTTACGGGCTTTTGTCTCGATTCGCACGGCGTAGCTACTCGCGTACGGTATCCCCGCATAATTAGCAGATTGAAACTTGGAAATTCCCAAACCTACTCGATCTTTATGCAGTGCTCGCTTGATTCGCTCGTCTGCTACGTTCACGCGTGTTTAATTAGCGATGCGTTAAATTATAAAATAGTTAAATTATACAGACCCCAGGAATTTGCTTTATCAGCGAAGTAGCTAAATTAGTAAAGGACGTCAAAAAAGAGGAGATAAGATTTTTCAAGCAGCGGTAATACAAATTTAACGGTAAGGCAGGCAATCTAGCGCCCCGTAAAATTCCTCGGTTATTAATTTCCCCGGGTCACGTATCTCACTCGGGGCGTCTTAATAAGCGCGCGCGCGCGCCCCGCTAGATTGGCGCGTAGCAGCCGGCGAGATAAGATCGAGCCCCGCGCGCGGAGAAGGTGGAAAGGGCCGAGATACGCTAACCGCTTCCTGATAAACCGTCGGCCTCCGTATCTGCGCCCCGTCGCGTTTCCGCATTTTTCGGCCGCTCGCCGAGCAAATATCTCGCGAGCGCACTTATCGAGCGCCGAAACCGATTTACGATACGACGCCCGCAGCATCGCGATGTGCAGGCTGAAAGTCCGCTGCTTTATCTATATCTGTCAGTTTTACGGATTTGTTTGGAAAACGATTGTTGTGATTTACTGCGGGTGATTTCACCGTCGAGGGCCTTTTAGACGCGATTACGTCTTTTTTTTTATTTTTTTATTTTTTTAAGAAGTTGATTTCGAAGGATGACGGCGAAATGACATTTCGAAGATAAGAAATTTGCATAATTTGAGCTTCTGAGAGACGCCGACAATGACGGTGACTTTGCGGAACCATTGAATATGCAAATCGCCGGTATTGTATATAGAGACCTTAGTTTTTCTAGAAACGATCGTTAAGACAGACAATATCCCTCGTTAAGATGTATAACGTACACACCACCATTGGTTCCCACAGTGGCTATATAGCCACTCTGATAATTCGAGCGATCCCCAAGTTGAACCCGCTTTAATCGGGTTAATCGAATTCACGCAAATAAGGCCCGTAAACGAAATGAAAAAAAAAGGTCACGGGCGCACTTCTATGCCCCGCGTCCAAAGGAAACAATTAAAACGAACGAGTTCCGGAAACTTCGAAATCCTCGGGGGCGGTCCCGAATAAACGGTCAGTATAAACACGCATTTATAAGAAATGCCCATAAATCGCCGTCCGATGCTGCTCGCGCGATCAAATTAAATCGCTATTACAACCTCCCAGTTCTTCTCGGAACTCGAGCAGCGCCTCACTCAAATTATTCCAAATTAATGTAGTGTGAAGAGTGCACCTTAAAATATAGCGAACAAAAAGAAGAGGGAGAGAAGCAGAAGCGCACGCTGTTTTATATTCTCGTACGTGCAGCTCGTCCCTCATCCTTTCCGCGCGCGGAGGTTGAACCCGCCGGCGGGGTTTACCGTTCGCGCAAACGATCGAATTAAGAATGAGGCGCGGGCACAAAGAGCGAAACGGCGCGACCTTCCCGACATTCCTGCCGCGGGTAATCCGCGCCGAAGTCCCTCGTAAAGTCGCGCAACGTGAGAAGCGGCCCGCCGCGCTTTTACGAGCTTATGCCGTGCTCCGCGCCGCGGCGTTTCGTTTCCTCTAATGCATATTTATTGCCCGCGCGATTCGCCGGGAAAAGGAGAGGGAAAAAAAAGATACGAGTATCGCGCCTTCTTTAAATTTCGCCCGGGTATACGATCGGGGCGCGGATAAAGCGGTAGCCGCGCGCCTTTTCCTCGCGGTCTTTACGCGGCGCTTTGCTGGAATCTCGCCTGGGTGTGTAAAAGGAGATTTTCATGAATTTTCTTAAAAGCTTCTCGAGCGGTTGCCTTATCGAGGCCGATCTACGGGTTGACAGTTGTTTTTTGTTTTCGTAATTGCGCGTAAAGTGCCGCTGGGAAACGAGAATTTTTAATTGGACATCCGATGACCCGCCGGTTTTTTTTTCAGCGCGGACGCTGCGTCCTTGTGTCCGTTTCTCGCGGCGCGAGGAAGTCTCTCGTTGCTTTATTTTTTTTTTTTTTTCTCGTCTTGAACTAGAACACCCAGTAGGTCCCGCGCGACGATTCGGTGCTCGGATAATAAGAAGAGGAGAAACCGGTTGTCGCGCTCGACCGTGTACGCGTAAAAGGGGACATTGTTATATTTACAGATCTGGTCGGGGGAATGCGCGGGATCGAAAGTGCGAGATAGAAGAGCGTTTAAAAATAAATTTTACCGCGATAAGAGATAGGGACCCTTTTTGTATCCGTTACGTAAGTGACATCGGCCGGCGTTTCCTTCGTCCGATGTTACCTGACCATCCTACGATGAATTACCTGTCTGATGGTTCAATTAGAAAGTGGCTCGAGACATTAGACTAAAGCAGCAGAGAACAGGCACTGTATTTATGTCCCGAAAATTAGCCAACAATACCAAGCGGGCAATCGAGTTAAATTGAAGTAAATTAGATCAATTACAAAAGCCTACATCTCGCTGTGTACGTGTGAGTGTACAAAAACAAAAAAAGAGCCTGTAGCAACTCCCGTATGAAATGTCTATACAGCGGTTGCAACAATTCGCGTAACGTTACGTTTATTGTATTGGATTTCGCCAGGCGAATCGAACCCATACGGCGACGGCCGAAGGAAAGCGCGCGCATGCATGTTATATATTAAAAAAAAAGTAGTCGCCTCGACGAACGCGAAACCGCGCTTCGCTCCAATTCAAGGCTCGGCCGTCCTTGGCAATTCCCTCGACTTGTGTGTACACACGACAATGGCTTTTGTGCCGCCGTCATTACGCTCTTCCCTCGCTCGCGTAATCGCGGGCTTCGTTAACGCGTCGCCGCGCAGCTTCAATATACCCCGTTTTTTTCGCAGGATCTTCTCGCGCGCGAACCACCTGCATAACCGCCGCGGATGTGGGAGGCTCTAATTGATCCGCGGCCAGTCCCTTTCAGCCCGGAGTAATTGCGCGCGCCGAAGACGCCGCGACAAAAAGCGGAAGGAGAAAACTCGCGCCACTCCCACTTCCCCATCGAGTGCACTGTACCTACGTCTTTCCAATATAAAATATCTATATATAAATAGTAGAATACATTGCAGGATAGTTTTTTATTGTAAATTTAGATGTTTAAAAATTACAATATCTATTGCTTGAAATTACATTTTAAGAAACATAGGTAAAAAAAGAAAAATGTAGAAAATAAAACACAGTTACATTCGCATTAATGACTATAGTTATTTAATAAATGTAAGTAAAGAAGCCGTTTTAGTTTTTAAATTGTTACTGAAAATTTTTATTTTTATACTTTAGTTGTATTTATTTTAATTACTTCACGTGAATAGTTTTTATAGGACGTTAACTATAGTAGTTTTTAAAAATTGACTGTAATATCATTAAAGTGCATTGTAGATTTAAAATGACTAATGAAATTTACAATAGACACCTATTCTATTATTCTATTCTAATTGTACCAGTGCGATATCACAGCCAATAACTTAAAAACTAATCCGCAGCGAAGCCGAGAAAGACGAGCGAATCGAGTCTGCATAGCTCGAGTTACGTAAAGCTCGAAAAGGCCGCGGGGTCGCGAGCCCTAATAGGAAAATACGGCGCGCCGCTCTAAGTGCACTTGCGCGCACCTGGGAGGGGAGAGGGCAATTTAAGTGTCGCGTGTCGGCGCTTTCCCCGGGCGCGCGCGCGCCGCAGCCTCGCGGAGGTTCCCACGCTTCCGTCGACGTGCCTCGCCTTCTCTCGCGGCCGAGCCCTGCCTTCGTATAATACCTCTTCTTGCCTCGATTCCCTCCTCTTCTTGCCGCTTTCGTCATATTCCAAGAGGCGAGCCGATCGCGGCGACGTGATTTATACGCGCGCGCGGGGATGCGATCCTTTTCGCGTGGGCCGCGCTGAAAATCTTTTTTTTTTCCCTCGAAAATGAAACGGCCGATTAATCGCTCGGCAGCGATTGCACTCCTCGAGGACGTCGGTGTTTTCGAAAGTGTGTACTATCGAAGTCCTTTCTAATGCGTTAATAGCACGCGGCCTTATTACCCCCCGATAAGCACTGCTCGAAAAATCATCGCCGACGGGTAATTTCGTCCCACCAGGGAGGGAGGGAGAGGAGATCGCGATAATTAAAGCCGAGGCGGCGAAGTGCGCCTTACGTAAGGAACCTCCGCGGCGCGGAATGCGCATACCGTCCGCGCCGCGATTTTCCTTTTGCCTACCCCTGCGCGGCCGGCAACGATCGGTAATGGCCGCGGCACGCGAGCTCCTCGGCGAAATATTTAACGTCCATCGGAGCGGCGCACCTCTGCAATAGCGGTAAACGGAAAGTGTATTGGGTCCGATGATCGCGGCGGCCGCCTGTTTGCTCCCCTCGTACCTTTGTTCCGTAATGGCCGATTATGCGGGAATGCGCGGGGACCTTGTGCACCCGGCCCGATTAAAATATTTCGTGCGCGGCGAACGCGACCTTACGAATTGGGGGCCCGGGCCTGCCCGCGTGAAAACCATTTTTTTTCAACAAGTAGCTCGCGTTGCGCAACGAGGAGACGGAGAAAATTTACCGACGCATCTCCAGCTGGGGGAAATTGAATAATCGGTACTAAGGAATATAATCGGTTTGTTTTAGAAAGTCGCGCTGGATTTTTAATTTCGGTGCATAATTACGCTAATAGTTTTCCCACCTTCTAAATCTGAATCAATGAAATTTAATATCTATAGTTTCATATTATAAGTTAAAAGTTAATTAAACTGTTGGGATGTTGAATGAGAAATAAAATCAACTTTTATGAAATTATCGTCATGAATGTTTTCTTTTATCATTTTAATTATTATGAAAATGATATATCGATTTGAAAATTCGCATAATGACATCGCGATTGTGCATTATTTAGCTAAATTACACCATCGTGACTTCACGTTTATCATAATAGTTAATTTTTTATATTTTCGTTATTAATGTTAATTTGAAAAAAAGAAAAAATATTCCTTTAACTTAGAATCTGTGATTATTCTGTGTCTATTCACAAAACATCAGTAAAATCGCAGAGATTTCGCTATTTCGAATTTAGATGGCCCCTTCATCCGCTCCGACGCGTTCCTTCCTGAACCGCGCGCGCCGCCCTAATCGCGGCTGAAAAATCTCGTCGTCGTCGCGGGGCTCGTTAACGAGCGATCCCGCTCGGCGCGAGTGACCCGCGGAATCTCGCGATAATCGGAGATGAAGCGGCGCGCGCGCCCGGGGGATAGGGCATTTACTGGAGGATGAGCGCGCGGGGCCGTTACCGGGCGCAGCCGCGCCGCGCTGCATAAACTTGAACTTTCTAGGCGGCCGAACGTGAGAACGCGCGCGAGACTTTATGCGGGCACGCGTTATGCCACGTGTAATGCGCCTCCTCGGCGAAGCTCCGCTGCGGTCGGAGTTTAATTCCAGATCGCTGCCGATGTAGACGTCGTCCTGGAGTTTTTGCGAGCGGCGGGGAGGAGATGTACCGTAAGTTCAAATTTTTACTGATATAATTATGCTGGCAAAAAGTAATCGTGTTGTGTTATCATAATAGCTACATTTTCTGTGGGTTTGTCGGGATTTGATGAACTTTAATGCGATTAGAAAGTATTCTAGTCTTGCGTATTTATATGTTATGGATGTAGTCTACACAAAGTTCAATCACTCGTAAAGTCGTAAAGTTTGTTTTTAGATTTTCCGGCGGTCTAAATATACGATGAATTCTAAATATAATTTTTATGTCTATTATTGATAGAACACGTACTAAAACATACTTTTAAATAAATTCTTACCGATTAAAAACAGAAACAAATATTATGTTATTTAAAAGTGCACAATCCTTACATTTAAGGTCACTTTGCTAAAATTTTGTATTGAATGTAATATAAAATTTTGAAAGGCAAAGAAAATGTTTTAGCAAATTATGATATTGGCGTCCATACAATTTCGTCAAACATCTGCTTCACACAAAAAAAACAAACATTGACTCAATCTTTCAAAAGATGTCAATCTCGAATTCAGAAAAAACTGTTTAAAAGAAAAAAGAATCTCAAAACACCTCTGACAAAATTAAACTTCAAAATATTTATAAAAAAGAACTTAAACATTCAACCGTCGGTAATAAAAGAGAAGCGCAAAAATCGGTAATCGGCACGTACGGTCCGCTGTACTCCTCATCCTGGGTACATCTCGTGCGAGGTTCACCTCGTCCGCAAAAAGTACGCATAATACGCCCCGCTAAGTTGGATTATCCTGTCATTTGTACCCCGGCCGCAGCATCGCATCTCCGCGGCTCGTGTTCGTAATGAAGAGAGGAGAAAAAGGAGGAAACGGGAGTACATCACCGTTTCAGTCTAAATCTCGCGGTCGCGGCCGCAGTTCCGCGTGCCGCTTTTATAAAACGACGCAAGCGCACTGCCGAGAATTGAGCAACCTGGCTACGGGTACGAGCTGAGATAAATGAAATACTTTTCGAAAAATAAAATTATCGTTTGAATTTATTTAAATATTACAATCCTACTTTATTTTTGGCAGATGAGTGAATAATTTTTTCACTGTAAATAAAAATCTACAAACTCCTTTGTGGTTTGTAAATAAACGCGTAAAGCAAGAATAGCCTATGTGAAAAATTTAATATTTCACTCTGCACATTAACGATGATCTTACTTGATCAACATTGAAACGAAAACTTGCATTTCGTCGGTGCATTTTGTAAATTTTTATTGCGGTTTTCGAAAAAGAGCCGGAGCCACTTTAAGGAGAGCCGCGTACGCGCCGCGGGCTAATTTCCTCTCGCGTACCAGCGCTTATTAAGCGGTTTGCCGAAGGAAAGGAGAACGCGCGGGTAGAAAGTGGCCGGACCACGGCGGGATGTTCCTCGAATCGCGGCGAGTACACGGGGCCACTGACAAAACGTCGACCTAGTCGCGCCGGCACTTCTCGGGTCATCCGAAATAACGAGACTTCTGGTTTGTTTTGCGCGCGGCTTTACGGCCGCCCCTTTCGAGGATAACGAAATCGGCTAAAATTAGCTATTAGCTCGTTTCACCGTAATCCTTTGTAAACCCGGTATTACAGCCGCACTCGACGATCGTTTTATAACTTTTCAAACGGAGCGACGGGGCGAACCAATTAGGCGGTAGGAAAAAACTCGCGGTGGAATTGGCGCGCGTGTCCCTGATCTGAAAACCTTCATTTCCTAGTGCAATCGGCGTCGGTGCAACAGCGAAGCCCCATTCAATTGAACGCGCGCGCGCGAAGCCCGCAAATGGATATAAAAAAAAGAGAAGCACACAGTCAGCATCCACTCGAGGACGAAGCGTGCCGCCCTTATTTACGCTGGATTTCGTAGTCATTGTTTGCCGACGAATCGGTCACGTGCGATCGCGAGGAATTAATTTCACCCCCCGCGGGCTTTTAGGGTGCGCAAACGTCGACTCGAGTTTCGTTATAAGTGTCTACGTCATTGTCGGGGGAAATTAAAAGGGGCGCACTGGGATTCTTTGTTATGACAATTAAACGAGATTGATTATTATTTTGCTTGTCTGTTCTATTTTTGTATAATAAATAGGTATACATTTCAAGCTAAATATCCCAAGTTCTAAAAATAAAAAAGGATTAAATTTAAATCGTCGGAGCGGTTTGATGTATTAGAAGAAGTATCGTAACAAATAGTCTGGAAGGCAGTAAATCTTGTTCGTACTCAAAAGTATTGGCCCTGGGAGCGGAATGAGATAATTCCGGTAAGAAAACGCGCGAGACGCGGAGAATTTTTGTAGACGGATGGTATGTCATTCTTAAGTGGAACGAATCGGCTTTAATGGACGATAATTAACGAGGTTGGGGACGCTTTTTTAACCGAAGCACATCCTACAAGTCGTTCGGTTGACTCAAAAAAGGCGGAATCATTTTAGAACAAATGACGTTTCGACCGAAAAGAAGGAAGACAATATCCCTGAGAACGAACGAACAACTCCTCGCTCCAATGTACAGTTCAATGCCACGGGTACGTGTCCGATAATAATATTCCTTTTTCTGCAAGGCTTAAATTTTATTTTTACGCGTTCCGCTGAATTTTCTTCCTACATTACGTCATCCGAGGCAATAACAATGCAGTACGTGCACAATACTCGGCGCGCGAAAAGAAAAAAACAATGTACTGCATAATTTAGCGAAGATTGCGAAGACAGGAGTTCAAAGGAAACAAAGGATCGGCAATAAATAAAGGCATATCGCGGAAAAAAATGCCGACGTTTCAATTCCCTCGGAAACAGCCCCAAGACAGCGACGACGTCCGAATTGTTTCGAAAACACTGACCGGCCATCCGGTCCGGTAATCCGCCGCAGGAGTCGACGCGCCGAGCCTACCGATTTCACGCAAAATCTCGCCTCCTGTGGGGCACATTGCGCGGACGTCTCCGCCCCGGTAAATACTCACAGCGGCGCGACCCTCCGCAGGTACGAGCTCATTGAGGAGCTCGGGAGACAAAAGATCCGGCGGAACCCGCAACGATCGACCCGGAGTGCAATCGATATACCGGTCGTCTCGAAGGGGGGCTCTTAAAAACCGGACGAGTTGCAACGAGTTTGCACCGGTCGAGAGCAAGTCTTAGACCGTTTTCCGGAGCTTGGGAGGCTTCCGGCGAAAAATCGGCCGTGAAAAGCTTCGTTGGGCGCGCCTGATTAGACGCGCGATGATAGCGCGTATAACGGAGTTGCACAGTTACACGGCGATCTTTACCGATGGAACTTTCTTTTTGCCGCCGAGGCAGCGCGATTAATTGCGACACTGCCGTCGTCTATTTTCGGTGAAACGTTCAAAGAGAAGGACGACGGCTTAAAACATCTGTCATCGTGGTCGGCTGTAAACTCGCCGGCTAAAGCTTACACCGATTCCTTTCTCCCCCCCTTTCGCGGCCTTTTGTGTTATCGTTTTCTCGCCGAGCTTTCGCGTTCGCCGAGGTGCACGGATACGCGCGCACACACCGGCGGAAGAGCAAATTCAAAATAGCCGACGGGTGGGAGGGTACAGCCCGGAGCGGCGCAACATCTGGCCGACACGCCGCACGAATCTCGCGCATCCGCGTGAAAAAAAGGTCCGTCCGTCCCTTTCCTATGCGCTCGCTTTTTGTGAGTCGCTCGGGGAGGAAGTTGTTAAATAACTTTATTATCGCTCGAAATTTCAAAGCGATTCGTCGCCTCCGCGTCCCTTTCTTTTTGCGCGCACGAAAAAAAGGGGAGAGGACTTAATTAAGCGCTCGCCGACTTCCGAGATAATCATCCATCCATTAACCATTAAAGTTTCTTCCCTCGACGTTTTCTTCAAATCTAAAGTAAACCCGACATTCCGGGTGTCATTCTCACGACCGATCGAATTTTTTTCTCTCTCCTTTTTGTCATATACACGGAGGAAACACGCATCTCCTGCCTAGGAAAAAAAGAGAGCGCACAAAGGACGCGGTCGCGTTTCGATCGATCGGCCAGATCCGGCGGTGTGTATCGCCCGGGTCCCCGGGGCGCGCGGATCAATAAAAATCGAACGGGACGGGGAAAGAAATGCGTGCGTGACAGATAGCGGCGACCCCGGTGAATGCCGGCACTGTGACGCCTCGCATTAATGCCTTTTTTTTTCACCCCGCGTTATATTTGAATAGAGGCGCGCGCCCGCGCGGACAATCGCCTGATTTACGAGGACGGGGATCGTGAGCGAGCGGCCCAGGCGCACGATTATTTATCCCGCTAAGATAAGGATCTGGGGAGCGGGGAGCGGGGTTTAATTGTTTTCCAGGTCGTTTTTCACTCCAAATTAGCGCTCGATGATGCCCGCGCGGAGCGTTTTCAACGGGACTTACTATAACCGATCGTTCGATGCGAAATTTCGTTGTGGTTAATTAAACACGGAGAAAGTGATTATAATTATTTTTTTACTTTTTTTACTCGGAAAACATTACATTTGATAAGACATTAAAGAAAAGTTGTTCATCAATAAAATACTCGATCAAAATTATTTCCTAACGTCGCTTATTCAAAGTAGGTTCCTTTCATTGATATAAAACCTTATTAAAAGGTCGTGGACACCAATAGAGTTTTCCACGGGGACAAAGGCACCCGCCGAGGTGCTTGTACCGGTACAAAAGAGTTGAAGGGCCATAACTCGCATTAAATCATCTGGTAGCCGTTTCATCGACTCGCGCGGCGCAGCGCGCAACGCCGGACAATGACGAGCGTCAGCGTAGATGAAATGGAAAATAAAAAACGCTCCGCGTCAGAAATGCGCTCGCTTCCCGCGCGCGTTGATAAAGCGAGCGCGACTCGAGAAAAATTCGTCATAGACGGCTGCCGCTGCATCTCGCGTCTGCATTACATTGCGGTGCATCGCGCGCGCGCGCGGCTGTGACTAATGGCATTTCTCGGGAGTCTTCCAGGTGATTCAACCTTCGCCGGCCGCGGGGATCGACCGGCGCGTCTGTTTTGATTCGGGGATTCTTTAGGGGATCGAGCTCGGCCGAAGAAATATTTTTCGGACGTCGGCGTTTTGTCGTTGGTACAGGGTACTAGGGTTTATCGAGATGTAGGATTACGACTTGACGAGGGGATTGTGCCTTGTGAGGGCTGTGTCGAATAGGTAAATACGCGGCGATAAGTTTGACGGTGTGCTCGACCATAAGTGAGTGTCTTCGAGCTGGGTCTAAAGAGGTAGGTGATAAGTAATTCATGATTTACTGTTTTTTAATTTATCTGCATTTTATAATTAAGTAAAAAATATCAATTGAATGTGAACAGTTATATTACTTTTTTTTAAACTATTTTAATCAAATTTTCAATCTAAACTTTAAAAATATTCATACAGAATTGAATTAAATTTTATTTTTATTTAAGTGATAAGTAATTTATGATTTTTTAATTATCTACGTGTATCAAAAGATACCTAAGAAAAATTAATTTAAACTGAATAACTTCGCACTGTTATTATTTTTTTAAACTGTTTAAAATAATCTTCAATCGAAATGAAAAAAATACATAGAACGAAATTTTTTATTATCTATTAGAAAAGAAAAAAAAACGCCAAAGCGTTGATAAAAAATAAGAAAAAAAAATCTACACCGGCAAGGTGAATTGTAATGACTGACCGAAATTCCATCACGATTCCCGCAAAGATACGAGTGATCTAACGGCGAAGAGGAGCCTCTCCATTCATTAAAACCTGTCATAGAATTTTCAATAAACTATAATACAAATCCATATCTGGTTTTGTCGAAATTTACCGGTCAGTCAACATACATCCCACCGCTTCCCCAATAAAAAAACCTCAAACGTCGCACTAAATCTCAAATCGGAATTCGATTAAGACGCGTACCCTCGGAAATAAAAGTCGCGTAAAATTACGCGCGCGCGATAAGTGCGAGTCATCAGCCATCGGAACGAGGCCCTCGAGACGCGCGTAAATCACCGCAGCGGCGCGAAAATAATCAGTCGGAAATCCTGCCTGCGGAAGCTCGCGATAGGGATAATCACCTCTTGGTCGGCGATGATGGGCGACTTGTCGAGTAGGTTCTCGGCGCTGATGGGGCTGGGCGGCGAGGTCGGGCTGGCGCTCGGGCTCACGTGGAAGGCCTTGCCCTCCTTGGCCTGGCGCTGCGGCGACATCCTCGCCGGGAAGCTCAGCGTCTTCGTCCACTGCGAGAGTCCGCGGACCATCTTGGCGATCCGAATCGACCGACACGCAAAAAAACGAAAATCGCCGAACTGAACAGAACCGGGAGCGAAGGGGATTCTCACTGAACGAACTGTCCGCGCGAGGTGCAGCTTCCGAAGTGAGTGTAACACACGCGGGGGCGACTGACGGCCACGCTTGGCAACCGGGGCACTCGAGAGGAGAGCGAGCGGAGAGACGCGTGCGCGCTGCTCCGAAGTGTCTGGTCGACTGAATGCTGCGGACCGGCTCGGCTCGGCTCCACGGCTCCGCTTCGCGCGGCTGTGTGTGTGCGCGCGGCTCGAAAGGCACGCAGCGCCGGGCTCGTAACAGCTGCGCGGGGCCGGCGCTCCGATTGGTGCGGTCGCCGAGGAAGAGGGAAGAGACGTCCGCCGCTGGACGGAAACGCGATCCGATTCTTGGCCCCCCTTTTGCCCCACCTCCCCCGGCGCTGCTGGATGCAGCGCGAGTAGTGTTGGCTGCGCCGCGAGACGGAGGATGATGATGCTAAGGGATACGCGCGCGCCATGGGGGGATATTGTGATTGAGGGGAAGTTGTCGGGGCTATTCAGCTTGTTCCTTTTTTTTACTAGGTGCTTTTCGATTAGGCGGTGGCTTTTTTTTTGGTGCGCGGGGGTAACTAATTTGGCGCGCGGGGTCCGGAACTGTAGGTTTTTTGTCGGGGCTCGTTATTGCGCTATGATGATGCAATTTATCTAAGTGTATTAAATTTCATTTTATCGCGTATTTAATTTCATGCTGTGTTCATCAAATTTATTGTTTTGAATAGATTGTATGTAATTTGTAATAATTACTTATAACGAATTAAACTTGGAAAAGTATGCAAAGTAAAACTGCAATATATCAATTTTAATTCTCTCACAGCTTGACATTACTGGAGAAATTGCAATAGTTTCTTCTAAAAATTTATTAGAACTAGGTACAGGAAAATTTCTTATAGATATTGAAAAGAAACTACACTCATTTTTGCAATAATGAAAGTGTGAGACTATTAGAATTAACGTATAAATATTTAAAAGAGCTTTTTTACATATAGATCTTAGTTTATTTACAACGATTAGTGTTTTTATAGAATGTGTAAAACACTCGTTTATTTCGTTATTTTCAATCTTTATACATCCAAAATTATATTGCTGCGTTTATTTACATTTTCTCACTATAAGCAAATATTGTCTGTGCTTGCATAATACGTTTACATTTGATACGTAACGATAATTTTATAAATAAAAAAAATTTTATGACATAAAAGCGTCGTGTTTTAATCTGAAGATACGAGACTCATCAAAACAAAGAAATACCGAGCGACAGATGTCTGGAAAATTAAGAAGATAACGAGATAAAAAAACTGGAAGAGGTGAAAGAAATCAGATGGCTCGGGGTGTACGTAGCGAGATAAAGGAGCGGGAAAGCACGGCGTCGTTTACGTATATAAATTCATCCCGAAGAAAGAGGCGCAGCAGCCGGTAGATCTTGAAGGGAGAAAGCGAGGATCGCTCCGTGTTTCTCCCCGCTTTTTTTTAAAACCGTATTTAAGATGGGATCGTTAGGGACGGAGCAGAGGGAACGGTGAAGATGCACCGTAAGATCGTGGTACCGGGAGGTCCTAATTACTCGATCCCCGATCGAATCGCCCGGTCGTATATTTAATTAGCGATTAATTCGCGGGGCGAGGGTATCGCGGGGAAAAGCACGAGAGCAAGGCCGCTGCAAATGTGTTCCGCGTTTTTAAAAGCAATAATTATCATGGGACAGGAAGGTAATAACACGGCTAAGGTCAGGTGCTAATAGCTGCGCGCGAAACAATAGCGACAACGATAATTACGTTTTTTTTTTTACGAAATGCCACATAAACGCTGCATACATTCCCTTCGACGTGAAAAACAAATTTTGATTGTTTCCTGCAGAAATCAGAAGCAATTTTATAAAATTAGATTATTCTCAAGTGCGAAATTGCACGTCGACGAGGTGCTAAATTATTTTCATATCGTAGCAGGCGATCGCTCAGGCTCGCAGTCTAAATCAATCAATCAATCAATCAATCGGCGCGGCTCGAATGCCGTTCCGGTGGAGGGATCTCAATGCGCAGAAGAAAGCGCGCCGGCGAGGATGGGGTGCACTCGAGAGGCCGCCAAAGCGACGGCTCCATTCCGCAGAACCACTTCGTCCCTTTAAAAATCGCAACATGGGCAGGGACAGAACGAGTGAGAGAAAGGGAGAGAGGAAAGAGAGAAGAGCGTCTTGGAGAATGCGCGCGTGCCGGGGCAAGCGAAGCCGGCTTTATGGAAATTCTCCTCGTTGAGGAGGTCTGGGAAGAGGGAAGGCTTTATTTGAATCCTATATTTTCTTCTTCTGACGATTTCATAGACTCCGCATTCTTCCTCCTCGTTTTTATCCGATGCTGATGATAGGTTTTATGGATTTTTTTAAGGAAATTCTTTGTTGTTGGAATTTCATTGTGTAATTTGAACTTTTACAAAATTTATGGATACCCACTGTCGATTTCGTTCGAAACAACGCGACAGAGTTTAAAGGCAGGATGAAGTAAAGAAACTGGCGCTCGGAAGGCACAATAAACTACTGTTCAAAAGGGTAAATATATTTTATCTTTTTAAAACTTTTCACATTGTATTTAGTTTCATGACCTATTCGGCGCTGTTTCTTTTTGTATTTGTATAATTTTTATTTCTATACAAAAGCAATTCATATAAAAACTGCATCATGTGTAAATATAATCCTAAAGGAATAAAATACACTTTTAAAACAAACCTATAATTTAAATTAAAATTTAAAAATGAAACATTTTATTTACACTATAAAGTTAGTTATTGTACAGAATAAAAAAAAACGTTACACCGAAAATCATAAATTCAAAGTAGAGTTTCAAAGGCACTCGAAAAATCCTCGAACCCCATTGACAGAATCGACCACCTTTCTCCTTCAGTGCACAGCTAGTCCAGTGTACCCTCGAGAACAAGACACAAGGCAGCAAAGGCGTTTTTGAAAAAAAAATGCCAAGAGCACGGCTAGAGGCCTTACGGAAAGCACAAGAGGAGAGCGACGACCGCGCGACATAATAGACGAACGAGACTCGGCGGATAAAAGGAAGTGGAGGCACGCGAGCAAAATCGCTCGGTTGAACTTCGAGAAAACTATTCCTTCCTTTGAATATTTTATCAAAACTTTTTGAATTTTCAAGCTTTCGTACGTATACATGTATATTTGCTTCCTTCACAATTAGGAAACGCGGGATGAAATTTTCGGAAATCACTTATTAGGAATATCGCATAAATCGCCGCCTCTATATCGAAGAAAAGCACATTTCAAAATAGGCCTATTTCAATTTTCCATTTTGAAAGTTTTAGAGAAAAGTAAACTTTTCCAGAACCTGAGGTTCAACTTGAACTTATATCTTAACATTCGTATGATACCCTAACTTTATCAGGCATTGTAAGAGCTCCTCATACTCCAGTGCCTAAAAAACGGCAAATTAAAATAGGCCTTTTTTCAAAATAACGCGCTTTTTTCCACTAGAAGCGTCGAAATAATATCGCGCGCACCTCAGCATCACAGCAAGGGCGCGGGTACTGTGAGAACAAACGCGGCTGGATGCTCGCGCGCGACTTTTTCCACGCCTTCTTACGTAAGCCCCGGCGGATCGGCAATTACGATCGAGCGCTCCGTCCTCGCACGTCTCGGCGGAATCCCGCGCCTCTCGCCGAGATCGATTCGCGTCGCGCCGCCTTTTGTGCCTGTGTATACCGCCGGGCGGTCGTGCGTTAACCCCGCCAATGAGATCCTCGAATGGCGCGCCGATTTGTTGGCGCGCGCGAGGAGTGATGCCTGAAATTGTGCCAGGTTTCTATCGGCGCTGCGAGATCGCGGGTGGAAGTTCCCTGAGAGCGACGGCGATTGAGTAACGATTTACGTTCCTTCGATGTGTACGCTTTTTTCAATTTTTTTGATCCTTCGATAAGATTGTATTCGTTTGAATGAAAACTGCGCTTTTACAAGTGATTTATTGTTGCTAATGTATAATTATAGAAAACTTTATTGAAAGTTTTTTTATTGAAAATATAGCATTTAATTAATTGAATTGTATGAAAAGTCTATTGTAATCAATATATTTATAGTCGAAAGTATTAAGGTACAATGACAAAATTTATATCAACAAAACATTTTCTTTATTAATTTTGTCTTCTTTAAGATGATAATCATTACATTAATTTAAAATTATTTAAATTTTACACTCTTTAAGCACGACGACTTTTTACCAACAGCTACGTGCATCATTTATCACGGCGCACAATTTCCTCCCGATAAAAATGGATTGAGGAAGAGCAATCAATACGCGTATTTTTCGATCCCTCAAAATCTTCGACAAATATATATTTGATGATCGCTTTATATCGGTGGACACAAAGGCCGCACGAAACTCAGTTGTCAGCAATAAAGGAACTATTTTCCCAGGCGGTTAAGATCGGCGCGTCATGCGTGTCTAAATTCCAAGGCGTCCAATATCGCCCGGTCGCGCGGAGGAACATCGTCTTTGTGTAAGACGCGCACCTCGAAAATTGAAAAGCTTGACACCGACGAGTCCGTCGCAAGTGCGATCGCACCCCGGGGAAAAGGTGGAGCCGGTGCCCGGGCCTTCCACAAGGGTCATCGGCGAGCGCGCTTTTCTGAACGAACAAAGCCGAGACCTCCCGTCATCGAGGTATCAAACAAGTGATACTTAAAAAAACTTGGAATATAAAAATAAATAAATAATTTAAATATCCTTCCTAATATGAACAATAAAAGCCAAGAAATTTTTTTATTAAACGCTAAAATTTATATCAAGCCTTCTTTTTACACCTTTATTTTATAAAAGTAATAACATTATTAATTTATTAGTTGTACAAAAATGATAATTTCTTTATCTACGTGTCAAATAATACCGGGAAAGTATTTTGTCAAAACATTGGGCTAATCTTATATAAAGTTTTTCATTTTTAAATTTTCAACGCAATATTTTTTCTACTGTTCTTTATGGTTAAAATTATTTCAGATTGTTTCAATCTTCAGTACGGAGAGTTCGTAAAAAAATAAAATAAAAAAATAATAAAAGATTTTTAATTTGAGATTTTGTGCATTCAGCGGGTACGTATCCTACTTTAGCCTCTCCTAGCGGGCTCTCGCGCACGCACACACGGGGAAAGGCGGAGGTGCCTATCAAACGTTTGTAAGGAGGAAGGCGATCGAGAGGCGAGACTCTCGTGTTGCCGGGCAGGTGAGGAAGATAAAGAAAAAGGGAAAGACAGCCCGACGAGCCGCTCCACCGTCGTCTCTCCTTCTCTCTCCTTCGCTCGCGCCGAGGAACCGCTGCTTCGCGATCGGTGCCACACAGTGGCGACCGCGATAGCGCGTACACGTATACCCGAGTGCGCGCAGTCTCCTTTCCTCGGGCCGCAGCTGGGTACAGCGTGTGGCCTTCCTCGACCTTCCCCCCACCCGTACACGAAGGTGCAAGGCTCGCGCGTCTCTTTTACTCCTTTTGTACGCGGGGCACGTACGGACGAAGGAAAATTCGCCGCTGGAAATCCAGCGAAGACAAACATCCCGAGGACTCTGTTGCAACCTACTGAATTCGGGCGAGATGTTTTTTTTCTGTTTTTGTTCCGTACGTGACCAACCGCTGGGTGCGCTTGCGGCTGGGATTCGCTAGGTAGCGGTTCTAACGAGGCCGATAAAAAACGCGGGGGTTCGAAATCGGCGGATTACGTGCGCGAGCCGCGGTTGCCGAATCATGTTGTTCCGCGGTTCAATGACGAGACGCCCGCGTGTAATTTATCACTGGTAGTGTAATTGGCACGTTTCTATTTTTCTCGAACCGTGAGTCAGGATTTAACTTCGGTGATATAACTAGGAGACCTTCGATACGCGTCGAGGCAAGCTGTGTTATTGAAATTTGGATGCAAAAAATTTGAACGCTATAATTGCGACTGGAAGGTGGATCCACTAAAATTGCGTGGGAATAATGTACACTTTTTACAATCTATTCCATTTTGAAGAAAAATAAGTGGGTTTAAAATTGCATGAGAAATTTTTAAATTTACTTTATTTGTATGATGCGTCATGTATAGGACATTCAGCAGGGGACTCTTAAATTAAATAAAATGCACTCAATTTGTATTGCAGAAACTACGATGAGATTTACCTAGATTACATTCAATTCGTGTATAACATTCAAGAAAAAGCAGAAAAATGTATCTTTTACATTTAAATTCTGTTTTCAACAAATTTTACACAAAATATGCGTTCTTTCGATCAATTTTACAAAAAATATCAAACCTTGAACGCGAATTAACTCACTAAATCCTATTGAAACATATGACGTTTCAATCCGCAACCATCCGGACTTCAGCGAAATTCCTTTTTTAACGAAAAAGAAAAAAGGAAAAAGAAGCGAACGCCTCTCACGCAAGGCGCAACCTCTAAACCGAACGATTCGAAGCATTCGACCTCTCCGTCACGGCGTTATCTCGGACGGTCGGAAGGCAGGTCCCGCGCGGACCGCCCGCGCTGCGGCGAGTTCCGAGAGGCACATACACACCTACACGGGCGCGCACGTGGTGCACATACCGCAGGAATATCGGCTCGCACGCCTCGCGCCGACACAGGAGGATCGGTATGCGCAAGAGAGCGCAAGACGTTCCTTCTCCGTTTCGAAAGCCCGTAATGATTCGGAGCGAGAGAGAGAGAGAGCGAGGCCTGTGTACTTTTGCGTGTGAGCCGCTCTTCCTCTCTCATAATCCGGCTTTTCGGTTGGCGTGCACGCGTTATTTGCTCCTTTCTTTGCGGGATTCGTGGCTTTTTTGTCCGGCGTCGGGCTTTTAAGGATCTTTTTTTTAATGGATTTTCTCGACGCTATTGAGGGCAGGATGCGCCGCTCATCGCGATTAAGCGCACTTAAGTGCTCGGCTTGGCAAAAGTAGATTTGCGACAACACCGGGCAAGACGCGCCGTCAATAACACACAATGAAGGTTGTTTGAATAGTAGGTAATACGCAGGAAATGGGATACGTGCAATAATGTGTACAGTGGGGAGAAATGTGCGATGTCATTGCGGTACAATGCCTTGATGATTACGGCTTCGAGCTTCAACTGAGGATGGTGTAGATTCAAATTACAGCGCAATAATTAAGTTCCGCGTTATCTACATGTATGCATAATTTTAGAATAAAAATGGCCGAAAATTAATTACGTTATCTTCGGCAAAAATAACGTTTTTCTGAACTCAGAAGGCATGATGGTGTACACATGCGTAACCAATCAATGCTATGCTGTAACGAGACAAATTATACATGAACGTGTGCTGTACAACCCAAGAGTAACTTTAAATTATAACTGTATAAGCGAATAAATAAAAAAATTAACTTACAATTAAATATTAATCATTTTTATTAATTCTGTAAATAAAAATATTACTTTCTTCTTGAAATTCCAAATTTACTTTGTGAATAGATAAAAATAGCAAGCCCATTAGACATAAAGAAAACTTCATGCCTAGTAATACATTAGAAAGATCCATCCCGTAAAAAAAGTTACGACCAACACCCACAGCCCAACAAAAAGTGTCCTCCTGTGCAGCGTTTGTTCGCTCCTCCTTAAGTAGCTTAACGGACTCTCCAGCGCGTAACGATTGTAAAATTGTTTACGGCTCTCGAGAAAAATTTATGCCCGCGAGAATCTTTTTTTTACGAGCCCACTCGAGAGGCTCGGAGGTTGGGCTACCGGGCGCGGAAAGCCGACTGCCGCGAAGAAATTCGAGCGAGCGCATCCTCGAGAGGCGGCTGAGCCGGCGAAACTCGAGATCTCGAGTGCGGGCCGCGCGACTCCACCCCTCGGGAGCCGCGTCAGGGGGATGGAGCGCGGATGCGACGAGAAGGGACTTAGTGCAAGTGTAAGGGAAGAAAAGGAAAATACAACGGGGAAGAAAAACAAAAGCGAGAAGTGTAAGTCTGGACGTGTTTGCGTAAGATTTCGATATTTTTTGCGCAGCTAGCGGATAGTCGTGGGTTACTGGGGATTGTTTTCGAGTACATATGATATTCAAAATATCGTGTATTTTCTAATAACAGACCGTCTCGAGTGGATACTTTATTTTGATGTCCATATGAGGAGGTTTTAAATATTTTGAGTTGGTAGCATCCCACGTGAAAAAAGCGTGTTTTATACAAAAATAGACATAAATAGTTTTATAAATTCTTTGCAAAATATGTTTTGTATATTTTATAAAGAATAAGCACAATTTTGAGATGCAAACGTTACGCTCGTGAAGAAATAACTGTTTTATTGCAGTTTTGTAAAATTTAATCTTAAAAGATATATTTTATAAAAATCGTACAAAACTTTATATGTCCATTTTTTTAAATAAACACGTTTCATAAAAACTTTACAAGATATTTTCACGATGAGATGTTACCTTTATACAAAGTGGACCCTGATTAATTGTTAGAAAGTTTACTTCTACGATTAATTTACTTATTTTAAACTTTAAGGGACAAATTCAGTAATTAATAATTAAATTAAATTTTTAAATTCTTAACTTTTAATTAACATCTTCTGCATAGGAATAGCAGTAACAATAAACCAGCGAATAAAAAACACGGACAAGCAACATGTGCGTAATAAGTACTCGGTCTTATTCATGAATTCCCTTCTGCATATCAGTTCCATGTAATTCTCCGCATAAGGTACTCGTTGCGAATGTCAGCGAACATATAGCGGCGACTGATTTTTTTCGCCATTGCCTCGCGAGAGCGACTGACTGCATTTAGCGGGAAAGGGGGAGGGCACAGCTGTTGCGACAGACTGCGCGACTTTCAACCTTTTGCATGAGTGCGCTCGCTGTCACGAGCGAACTCCAATTACTCCTTTCTGTTCGATGCACGCGATGCCCGCGGCGCACGTTTTCACGGCGCGCCGTAATTGTTCGAATTAAATTGTTCGCTCCCCGCGAGATTGTTATGAAATTCAAAGCAGCGCGCGAATAAAAATTGCAATTAATTAGGGCTGATAACAGATCGGATTCGTACGCGTAAACTGCTATTAAATTTTTCCAGCTTTCACGTGTGCCGAGACGCTTTTGCGGTGTAATTCACTTGGAAATATCTTTATAAAATAAAAGCGAGGATCATAATGCTATTAATTAAATTTACGCTCCTTAGCGTCGAGTTACAATAAAAGTGTTGGTAATGACTATACTTTTTGCGGGTGAAAAAGGCGAAAGTGATGCTCGGCGGCGAGATGAAATTTTCGGATAAGTCGGGTTGCGGTCGATGCCGGGGAAGAAGAAAAAGGAAATCGCGCATAATGCCTTTCAATTGCTCCCCGGTGAAAATCGCCAGAGCCGCTGCAGCCTTCGCTATCGCAAATACGTATGTTTCTGAGTAATACACTTCTGAAGATGTTATTAATTCTTGCATATTTCAAGCGGCACCGCGCAAACACGCGCTAAAATTGTGCTGCACCACCGTGCACAGCGAAAGTTGAGAGAAACTACCTCACGTCTATAATTGCTTTATTAAAAAATGCAATTAAAAGTTTACTTGCAAAGTATCCTCTATTACTTCATTAAAAAAGTGAAGTTATCTTGTCAATAACAAGTGCATTATTAGCCATATTTGTCAAATCCGATTTTTTCATGTACACTATCCGATAGCTAATTTGCATACTTCTCGTCCGCTGGCCACTAATGGTTGATAAGGTTATCAGCTCTTTAAGCGTTGCTATAGATAACGGAACAGAGATAATTAAGCGAATTAGTTATCATTAAAAAATATCGTATAGGGGAGAACGTAGGTGGTCTTACTTTAAAATCGCATGCCAAAACTCTTGCAACTTTTAAAAGTAATAGGAATTTCTTAAAGATGAAAAATTGAAAAATGTTAAAATAGCTAGAAGAAAGTTTATGTGCACCTGTTTACTGATGATCCGTCAGAATGATAACACCTTTAAATGATTCAAATGGGGAAAATATATTTATAATGAATTTAGAATTACAATGAAACTTTTACTTTTGAAAGCTGCACTTTAAAGTGGGATCTCACCTGAAATTGTTCCGTGAGAATATCAGGCAGTGTACAACATGACTCATGAAAATTTGTACTGTTCAATCACAAGTCACTAATTTTTTCAATAAAACAATTGTCACGTCATTTTACCATAGCGATTCATTAAAATGAAACTTTTTGCTAAACATACAAAGCACCAACTTTAACAAATTGTATTTTTATACTGGGATCAGTCAAAAACAAAATATTGCCTTGCAATACGAAGTACACATGAATCGTAATTTTGATCAATTACGGTATCCCCTTATAAGAGTAAAGATAAATTTGCAAATACAAGTAAGCCTCTTAAAAGAAATAAAATGAGCAGTTCCTCGTCCAACAACAGCCTCGCTTCAAATCCAATTTCGCAAAAAATAACACGCGCGAAAGGGGCGCCCGCCACGCGAGCTCTCGAATTGCAGCGGGAGCAGGTGCGCCTGCTTTTCGGCTCGCGCGCATTCAGACGCGCGCGGCTAAATAGATCAGCCGTCAAAAGCGGCTCGAAGAATCGAAAAATCGGCAGGAGAGAAAGGGGAGGCCGGCGATCGACGACCGGTGCACGCGTCGGGGGACGAACAGCCGGCGCGAGCTGACCTCGCGTGTGTGTGTGCATACGTGCGATGTGTGTATACGTATACATCTTTTTGGTCCCCGACGCACGCGTCGGGCTCCTTTATAGTAGGCACGCGGGCGTGAAAAATCGTAATGCAGCTTAGGATTGATTTCAAATTTCACGCTGGGAGGGGACACCCGCTGCAAGCAGAGGGGGGGGGCCGACTGATTGATCGGAGCGGAGTTTTTATCATTTTTAATTCCTGATTAATGCGTTTTTATTGAATGAAACGAACGATTTGTCCCTTCGGTCGACGCAACAGTACCCCTTACATTGCGGCAGATGCGCGGAGGTTTGGATCGCGCGACATTTGGTTTGGAAGAGGGCAGTCGCAGCGATAATACAATTGTTGGCTTTACGTTGACGATCTAAATTCTAAATTGGAAACGACACGTTTGGCGCGTGTCAGCAATTCTTATGCCGCGCGGCTCGAAAGCGAAAAGAATGATTATACCGTGGGCTTATCGCTACTTTGCATAAGCGAATTTAATGAGCCTGGTCTACTTCCTATCGGGAGCATTCGCACATCGCACACTTAGGGCTAAGTGCGTATATTGGATTGTCTAATTAGATTTTAAGGCCTCTCGCCATCCCATTAGCCCGGCGCGTACAGTGGCTCTATCCTTATATCGAGCAACGCCCCTGTAATTCATAAAGCTACTGGCTCGCACGCGACGCCGAGAATCGAGCACAATTTATACGAGGTGAAAAAAGCGGGAAATCGCGCACTGTCACCTCATTTTTTGCCGGATCAAAGCCCCTATTTAGTTCTTATTTACTGCGCGTTGCTGAGCTCGCGGGAGTCGTCGGTGGGTCAATGCCGATTGCAATCGTTTACATCGGTGCAAAATTAAATGCGGTTAATCGTCGATAGGACGGCGAGGCGACTTTGCGTCAGCCGTCGATCGTATATAATGTAAGCAGATGATGAGGCAAGAACGAAGGAGCACCGATACTGGGTAAGCTGCGATTCCATTGAAGCAGTTGCAGCTGCCACTACGTTTTTGCAGAGGTTTATCGAGTTTGGATGTTGCAACTATATCGGGTTTGTTATTACCTTGCTATTTCCAGCGACACTTCCACTACGATTATTTTTCAGTGCGAAAGAGACTTTTGTTTGAGCAAGTTTAATTATTACTTCATGGTTTATGTTATTAACGGCTTGATTCTTAGTGTTACTTCATAACGGATATGTTATGTTAAAACCTATAGATTTTTAGTATTTAGATTCTTTGGTAAGTTAATTGTGTATAATTATATGTTTATATTTACTGTCAAAAGCGAATAAAAATTTCTGTATAAATTTATTTGTTATACACGCTCCAGGAGATCAAAATAGTACAGTAATATCAATGTTCTTTATTAAAAAAAAACTGTAGATACCTTTAGATAGGTATACATATTTATTAATATATATTCCGGTCTTTATGTCAAATTAAAAGTTAAATTGCCACTCATAACTTAATATCATGTTTCTTAAAAATTCAAATAGTAGTTAATTTTCATTTTCATATAAACCAGTAGACTTCTAACTTACGATTATAATTCTCTAGGTAACAGGTTTTTAACTTAAAATTTTTCAAACAAGACACTATAAAAAAGAGACGTTTCGCTAAGAACAAAAATATTTCGCTCTTTAATACGACAGCTGAGATCCTTAAAACGCGTCAAAACTTTCCAATCATTAAAAGAAAAACATGCAAACTCTAAAAGAATCTTAAGCGCCGACACATGTTAACCAGACTCCGCGCGACCTTCCCTGCATCACCTTCTTGAAAGAAGGCTCCAGCAGCGAGGTGAAAACGTGCCTCGCCGCGGTGGCCGCAAGTTTACACCGATGTCCTCGTTGTCAGCCGCGGCAAACCTGGCGCGCACTCGGCCGCAGGGAATCGCAGCGCGCATAGGTATATACGCGCGCGATCGCGCGAGCGGTCCCCGAGCGAGAGGAATGCGCGCCGGGCTCCTCCCGATAGATCGGGGCGGAGGGCAAACACCTGGTGCGTCGCGCCGCGCTGAAAGAGCGAGCGATCCCCCAACGGGCAGCTGTCACTGCGCGCACAGTGTACACTCGGCAGCTGCGCGCCACGCTCCTCTCTCGGCCCACTTCGGGGCTTTATTAACGCGGTATCGGCTCTCCGCAGGCGCTCCCTTTTTTTTCCTCTCCGAGTCGCGTTTATAGGTGCAGCCGCTGCAGCGTACGCGCGCCCTTATTTCTCCTCCGACTCGGAGGGACCGTTCGTACCGATTTTCCGGCTGCGAGTGTGTCGCCGCTCGTACGATCTTCCTCCCCTCCGGCTCGTAAAAATTCGGGGCCCCTTTTTGGCGCGGCGAGCCGCGAGGGAAGAGGAGAAGGAGATAAATCTATCCTCGGCACGTGCCCCGAACGCCCATTGCGTGCGCCTCTGGTTACACCGGCGCGGCTTGAGTTACCCCGCAGGCCCTTCTTTGCGCTCGCCTGCGAGGGGTAGTTAAAAGGCGCGAGTTTTCCGAGGAAACGTTTTACAGTTACGCGAGAGATTCTGGGGCGCGGAGGAAGGAGTCGGCGTTTATGCAGCGCTGCACCGATCGTCTATTTCGGGATGTTATGACCCGGGGCCAATGTTTTCTTTCGCAATTTTATACCGGCCGTCTTAACTTGGAAAGGGAATAACGCGTCATTGTGTTGTGAGGTATTTTTGTTTTTAATTTTGTATAAATGGAGGTTTTTGTTATTATTCTTTCGCTTTTTCTTCTTTAAAGTATTTTTTTTTAAATGTCTGATCGTATGATTGAATGTAGGTACTTAAGGCGTATGTTATTATCACGTATTAACTACTTTCAAACGACGCGATTGATTCTTTTCAAATTTTGCACGGTTCAATTCATTATAATTGTTCAAAGCATACTTAAAATTTTTCAAATTTTTAGAGGTTTTTATCAACTAGTTTTTTTTTAATAATGTTTGAAAAGATTATTAAAAGCTCTGCGTTTATATTAATAACATTTGCCATGATCTATATGAAAAAACATTGCGGCAGTGCAGTTAACAGTGTTTTTAATAAGTTTTTTATTATTTCAAAAGAAACTATGCACACTGTGATGTTTATGCATAAAATGTGTTTAATATCCATTTATTTTTTAATGTACATAATAATTTAGTTATGTAGACATTTTAAATCTAAAATTTTATTTTATTTTTTTTATTTAGTGATTAAATAAATTAATCGCTATCATTAAACAGCTTCTAAATTGCACATAAATTAAATCTACGCTAAAGTAAGATTCCATTTTGTTACAAAATTTGCCTTTAAAACTAGTCGCATTTTCATCACAGTGCATCCCGTTTCTCACGCATTAATGCAAAAGTTTTTGCAAACTGCAACGCAACATTGCTACACTTCGTTCATCAATAATCAAAAAAGCCACTCTTATTTCTTTTTTAGTTCGAGCGAGCATCTCGTTGCGATCGGTTACCTCATAAATTTCAAACCGCGCGCATCTACTTATACCGTGCACTCGATCGAAAGAAAAAAGTACGAATCAAGTCCAAAAGAAAAAAAGCGAAGAGAAGCGACTCCCAGTCTCACGGGTTTACGCAAGATGGGCCTGGTCAATCGCAGCGTCACACGTGCGCCTCTCGAAAGTCCGAGATACTTGCGATCCAAAGTCGCGGGCACCATGCCGGAGCACGAATCGCGCAAAAAGCCGTGGCCAACGTGGCGGACATCTGGAGGCGCGCGGATATACGTATAGGAGCGATCGCCGCGGCGCTGGGGGGGCCTCGTCCTCTCGCACCTTTTTCTCCCTCGCCTCGTGGGCGAGCGCAGCACGTGTCGCCCAGCCGACTGTGCGCGCAGTGTACACAGGCAGAGAAAGGGGGGGATGCACCGAGCGAGAGGCGCGCGGAATGCGCCTAGTGCAATTCCCTCGGTTCTCACGGATCGAGAAAATGCCTATTAATATGCACGCGCCGCGTGGGTAAGTTAATGCGCGCGCCGGAGACCGGCCGCTAGGATGAGCTTTGCGTAAGAGTATGTAGGCTAGATTCTCGCCTTTTTTTTTTCTTACTCGAGCGCGCGACGGCTGTTTCGATGTACTCGCGATATTAATTTTGCGCCTGTTTTTCTTGCTCGGCGCGATAAGGTGGTCTCGTGGCGGTTTAACGGTATGCTTCGTGTCGATGCTTTTAATGATTGAAATTACGAGGTAGTTACGATGATTTAGATTATTGGAAATTTATGGAGGGGCATTTTGCCGGTGGACTTGCCGCGCGTGGAGTCGATGCTTTGGGAACGTTGTATTTACGGAGAAATTGTATCGAAGGCTTGATAAATGTCCGCTAATGTTTTTAATGGAATGCATTTAAAGTGAAAGAAAATTAGTATCGTTTCGAACTAAATTTTATTAGCTCATTCATTAAAATAATGTGAAATACATTAAATAACATAGCAATTGCTATTAATTACTGCTATTACTTTTAAGTATTATATTACTGACATTGAAGCTAAGTGAGACCTCGCCAAAAATAAGTAAGAAGGTACCGACTCAAACCTCGTTTGAAGAAGATACTAACTCAAAACCTGGTTGAAGAAGGTACCAACTTAAAACCGGTTGAAGACAGTACCAATGCTCCATTACTTTTCATATATTATATTCTTAAAAACAATTCCTTTTTTTAGACCATTACATTTAAAATGCCAGAAAAAATTCATCGACAAAGACGTTTCTTCTGGAACCAAAACACATCGTTCCTTCGAAAATAATCTGTTTACGGGTGGAGCCGAAGATCTCCACTTCGGATAAAGCATCCTTTCAGCGGCGAATGCTCGCGACGGAATCAACGCGACGTCCGTCCTTTCTTCACCCCGCGACCAAAGGGAGAAAGGGCCGAGGAAAAAAAAGCTCGCCTATATCGCGCGAACAAACGAAATACCTGAAACGTGATGAAGCACAACCCCGTCTAATCAGGCTTAATCATGTAAAAAAAAATTATTATAATCCAGGTAGAGCTTCGATCCCGTTGCAAGGGGAGAGAAGCTAACGGTACACGCACCCACATAATACTCGCTCCTTTATAGATATACGGGAGAAGAAGAAAAAAAAACGGAGGGACCAGCTCGCGAGAGGAAAGTGAGGAGAAAAGGGAAGGTAATAAATGTGAAAGGAAGAAAGGCGACGGCGATCGAGGCGGATGCCCTTATGCGCGCCGGTGGTGAATCAAACGGGTGGATGCACACGACGTCGGACGTGCCGCTGCCGCCGGTACAAAAGGAGGAAAGCGAGCCGAGCGTGAATGAGGGCGGACGCGTGCTCTTTTTTTCGGAGCGCGCCGGCCGTCTACTGCCCTACGTGTGTAGGGTTTCCCCGGCCGTATCCGACATCCCCCTTACACGAGTAGCGGGAGGCGACACGCGCATTAAGTGCGATTGCCCTTACCGGTCTTCCGATGGAACAAGAGCCGGAGATTCATAAGTTGCAGATGATTTAGTCGCTTTGACGCGATAAATATGCATTGAGTTTTATAAATTAATAGATCATTGAGACTTTTTTCATTTTGGTGAATTTAAGGCTTTTTTTAAAGATGTTATTTATGATTGCATTGCGGTGTCGACAAATGAGTTTTGCTTTTATTAAACTGCGTAAGTTACGGACGTAAGTATTTATTTTTTTAACAATCTATGTTACAGGGGTATAAGAAAATTCCTTAAAAAAGTTCAAACTTTTGTTTTTAATAAAATAAAAAATGTTTTAATAATTAACGTTACCGTTAAATCAATTTCTTTTTGCTGTTTAAGATACCATTGAATTTTTTTTTTAAATGTTTTCTACTGAAAATCGTACACTAAAAGATACATTTTTTTATAAAAGTGTAATATAGTCATTCCTAGATTTTTGTACGATAGTACTTTAATGATCATATATTAGAGTAAATTTGTAATCTTTTCTATACATCAAGTAACTAGCGTAAATAATGGCAGCTATTAGCTCTGGAAATTGCTGACTATGACAGTCGCGTTGCACCACATGTTCGATATCAGCACAATCCACAGTGCTTAATTTCATATAGGAGGGTTCGCTTATCAGATTAAGTCCCGACTGTATCGCGAACAAAGTCAAAACGTATGCTTTCATTACCGAATAGCGACTGCGAACACACGTGAATTACTCATAAAAATAATTGTTCCCCGTAAAATCTAAATAACCTTAATAAAAAAAATGTAGACCATGCAACTTCACTACAAAACGTACTTAAGCCAATGAGCAACAGCAAAAACCGAACAGCTTGCAACCAGAATTTTCCAATTTCTAATTTAACTACAAAAAAAAAACGACTCATCCTAACGGACTTTTAAGAAGCGTGACCGCGATTTTCCGTCCGCTATGCGGAGCAGGCGCGCGTCCCACTCCGCTCCGTCCATTAACGCTCCTCGCGCGTATAACAAGTATATACAAAAGGCCGGGGCAGACGTACCCTGCCGGCGTCGTTTTCCTCATCATTGGCCGTGATCTCGAGCTCGTTCTTCTTCTGCCGCTGCTGCTGCTGCTGCTCGGCGTCGAAGCTCTTCCTCGCCATGAAGCAGCCGCCGCACGCGCTGGCCAGCATCCTCGCTCGGGCTATTGTGCGCGCGCGGTCCTCCCTCGCCGGACACCGGCCTATTCAATTTGGCCCCGGCGCGCCAAATCGCCTCGTTTCTCTCTTTTTTTTTTCCTCGGCTCTATGGGTATAATATCCTCCTCCGCCTGCGTCGGGTTATGTATACACACGAATATATATAGGGACCGGTCAGCTGGCGGGACGCTCGGACTTCCTGCCACGCGCCTCCGCATCAGCTGCCAGGCGCGCGCGCGCACGATTTTCAGAAGCGTGACGCGCGGGGCCTCTTATCGGCCGGGGGCACGCTCCACCGCCGCGGCTAATTAAGAATCCCCCCTTGAGCGCGTGCTCACCCGAGGATAATGGAATATTCATTCGGCGCTGGGTGCGTTAACCCGAGGGGTACGGAGTGCACGTGAGCGAGTACTTAGATCGGGATGACGCTGCGTACCCCCCGGGAGGGAAGGAGGCGACGCGTAAAAGGGACAGTGGAACCGCGGGAGGGAGCCTTGCTTGCGGCTCGTTTTTTGTGTGTTGGAAAGTCGTAAGTCGCGCACGGGCGTGAGGGATAGCAAGAATAGACATCGAAGCGATACTTATACGGTGCTGTAGAACTTCGCGGAGGGTGCATAAATTGCGGAAATGTGCAAACAGAAAATTTAGCGATATGTTGCATTTTTATTTTAAAAATTTTAAATTTGTTATTTTTATAGATAATTATAAACGATTGTAAGTGTTTCCTAGTTTAAATTCAGTTAAGTTCCTCTGTACAGGATGCATTAATAATACAGCGCAAATAATCAGAAAATAATAATTACTAAAAGGTATTAGCCCCGCGGTTAAACAAATCTGTAAACTGCATTGTTATTACGTCGAATATTCCTTAGATTTTATTCGTCTGCATGAATTTTAGTTAAAAAATTTTATTTATATTTTCTATGCACTACTACTATTCATCCATTCTCATTCATTATTCATAAAACTAGTCAGATAAAAAAATTTAATAATTCGCAACAAACACTGCTCCTAATTAAAAGAAAAACAATAAACTACCTTTTTCTCAAGCAATTACCTCGTCCATTTCTGGATGGAAGGAAAATAAGCAAGAGCCGAACGAAAGGAAATATTATCGTTCGAAAAAAAAAATATGAAAAAGAAAAAGAAGAAGAAGAAGCGGAGCGAGGGCAGGGAGAAAGAGCGGGTGAGCTCGTTATACAGATATTGCGATTTCCGGTATTCCTCCTTTCAATGCTAATTTTCCGCGCGCTCGCCGCGGGTAAGACGCGCTCAGGTACACGAGCGTTTTGATGAAAATGAAGATCGCAACGTTGCGGAGGGCGAGAAGGAACGCGGGGAGGCGCGAGAAGTCCGCGCTTTTTGCTTATGGATTACGTGCCCCCGCGAGTGTTTCCGCGCGCTTTTGCTAATGGCTATCCCCTTCTTGCGATTGTTATCGCTCAAATTGTTGCTCCGAAGTGGCCTAGGCATGAAACTCGCGCCTGTCCGTGCATCGGTAATAGAGTAAGATTCTAAATGTTATTTGAATTTACGTAAGCGTGACTTGGGAAAAAAAAGTTTTTTTCTCGAGTTTACTGAAAAGTTAATTTGCCCACTAGTTATGACGTAATCGTAATGTCAAAATAATTATTTCAGATTTTTTAATTTAGTTTAGCAAATAAAAAATGTTTCATGTTTGAAAAATCTATATACAAATAACAGATTTATTTAAATTAAATAAAAAAATTTTTCTTCGTGCGTACAAAGTCGAACAATAAACGAAATTGTTAAAAAAAATGTAATAAAATTCTTTTATACAAGCGATTCAAGTAACTTATCTCTCTTAAAAAGTAAGTTAAAAAGTAAGAAAAAACTTTTCAAAAGATGAATAACAGTATCTTTGTCGATAACTCTAGATTAATTGATACCCTAGTTTCCCATGACAGATAATAGCAAAACAACGAAAGAACTGAATTTCTCTAAATCATTTTCTGTCATTACAGTTATCTACCATTTAAATTTTACGAATCAAACCGCAAATCCGTGTAGATACACAACCAATTAAACATTTTCGCGCAGTTTTAATTACCTCGCTATACCATCGGTACACACACTCTAACACCAAACGCAAAGCTACAAATCCTTATCGCTTATCAGCCTACAAAACAACCCCTCGAACACAAAATCGCACAACTTGGAAGTCACTGGAAAAAAAAAGTCGCGAGTATGAATCGAAATCGCGAGGCGGGCCCGAGCATCCTGCGCGCACTGCGCAGGCTCGGGTTGTTCGCGCGGGATTGCGCGGCGAGATACTGATACGCGAGCGAGGACCGCGAGCGGAGCCGCGAGTCTCGGCCGCCGTCGCCGCACACCTCGGGGGGGCCCCGTACCTGCCTCTCTTCGCGCACGGACGTACGGCGAGGAGCCGGTACCTGCGGCTATTAATGGGCCGGCGCGTGCCGCGCTCTCCGGTTACCCGTTGCCGTTTTCCGCGTTTTACTTCGTACCCGGCGCGCCGCGCGATTTCCAACCGGACCGTCGGACGCGGAAGATTTTTTTTTTACGCGCCGGTAAGTAGCTTTGCTAACGAGGTATTTGGTTTTGCTTTGTATGGTTGTGTATTTTTTTTTTAAGGGAGAAGTTTTCCGGAGGATTGGAACTGGTGGGTTTGTACGATTTGCTACCTGCTGTAGAGTTTGATTACATGAGGAGTGGACTTCTCGTATGCGGAGGTAAATGTTGCTTTAAAAGTTACTATACACAGACTTTACTTAAGTGAGGATAAGTTCGAAAAATTAGTTTAGAATCTGGTAAATTTAAAAAAAATTATATTAAAGTTTATTATATAGTAGTTTATACATTAAATTTTGCTAAGTTTGTACACAGAAAAAAATAAATAGAAAATCTTACTTTTTCGCACCAGTGAAAACTCTACTGGATTAAACATTAAAAAGAACGTACCGATCTTAGATTTCTAAAACGTTAATTCCACATTCTAAAAAAATAAATTCACTACATTTCCTTTAAAGCAATTTCTACAGATTATATATTTAAGAAAGTAAAATAAACTATAAATAAATTTTCACAACTAAATCCACTATGTGTAAAATGTTGATTCTGTTGCTTATTTTTTCTGTGTACTAAAATTTGCCGGTCACTGTACTATTTTTTTGTGATTTTCTCAATTTGTCCTCGCTTTAGTAAAGACTATAGTATACTTTTGAATGAAACTTTTCTCCAGGTATAATTTGTAAAATGATATGCAGACAGTGGTAATTTAAAACAGACCAAGTTTCAGATCGAAAGCAATAAATAGAGCTGATTCACGAGTTACATAATAGTCACATATAACTTGTGCAAAGCTCATTTTTCTGCACTATTAATCGCTCCAATATCAGCGCTCGTCAGTGTACATCAAGCAATTCCCTAAAAACAAAATATCCCTAAAGTAAACTCGTTACTTCAAGTACCCCTCGGCGTCAATAGCGAAAAGCACAAAAAAGAAATATCTAGAAAAGCTTTTAAACCCGCGGTGTCGCTTAACTGCGTTAAAAGTCGTCGGGCTAGTTGAAAAGACCCATTCGCCGACGTCTAACGTCTAAAAGCTCCTGTCCACCGGTGTGTCGCAACGAGCTTCTCCCCGAAAGAATTCGCGATAAAAATAATCGTTAAGCCGCGTCGCCGCACTCGAATTACAAGCGAGCCACAATATAACGCCGGGGGTTTTACGAGGTGCGTCGCGTTACACAGCCTCTCTCTCTATCGGTGAGTGGCCACTTGCCTCGGGGAGATAGCGCGAGTACGTCCCTGCGCGTATCGGAGCCAAAGTGAAAGGATAGCGCGCAAGAGTTCATCTCGCGAGGTGCGGACTGCCGACGAGAAGTCCTTGCGCTCTCCCCCTTCCTTCAGATGTGTCGGCATGCGCGCGATTACACCGAGGCTCGATGCGGGCTTCTTTTCCGCGGGAGCTATAGCGAACGACCGCTGCGGACTTGCCGCGCTAAATTGACTTGGCTGCTTGAGATTCACTCGATGATTAGCGTACTTTCGTAAAGTGACTGTACTGAAAGCTTTGGGGTGTTTTTTTAATTTGAGAGTAAGTTGATGGGCATTGATAAAATTGTAGAGTGAATGAAAGTTTGCTTTTAATAAGAGAATATTAATTATGGTTTTTTATGATGCACAATTGATTGTTAGTGCTGTTAATTTATTGGAAAAAGTTTTTTGTAACTGTAAATAAAGAAATTAGTCTATACCTATCATATAAGTATCTTTTGTAAAATAATTACTATATAGATCAGTATTTTAAAATTAGGTTTAAAAAAAGCTCCAATACAATGATTTCAAAAAGTGAATAAGCATTCATTTATTAATTCTCGTTTCGATTCCTTTTTTTAAGAAATTCAATCTCTACAAATCGGTCTTACTTATTTAAAGGAATAACAATTTAAAGCTATAAGAAATTAATTGTGTCACTAATTGTGTTAAAAAATAAACGTTTTATCAGTTTGTTTTTCAATTTTGCAAATTAATTAAGTAAAAGGAACTGTTTCGTTCACAGTTGCCTCTGCGCGTGTAAATTGGATATATATAATCCGCACATTGACGGTGAGAAAGCTGTATTTAGTGCGCAGTGGACATTGATTTGAGCATCATCTGCGCAACCGAGGCAACATACATGAGTCTACCAGTGCTGCTCGGAGTTTTCGGCCACTGTCGTTGGATCACGCGGTTAAAGTCGCGCTTTATTTAAAAAATATTCAGTTTCAACAAATTTCGTAGGATGACATAAGGAGATTCAAAGGTCTTATTTTTTAATTAATTTTGTATAAGCTTGAGTGAGAATGAGAAAGCGTTGAAATATAGTGAGAAGCAGAGTTAACCCTACTTGCCCAAGTGCGAATGCGCGCGATCTGTGTATGTGTATTGGTGAGTTCAGAGTTCTCATTGGTTTGCCCGGTTGAACTCTTCAATTTTCTAGGAGGGAAATTTAAAATGCTTTAACTAACTTAGCACAGCTGATGAAACAATCGCAACTGCATCTGAAACGCAGACGAGTACCGTTGGTGTATGTTTTCAATAGTATTATCTTTTTTCTTGATCTATACTGTGAAAAAAAAGAGAAACACATAAACATATTCATTTGATAACACTGCAAAACAGAAGTTCAGATAAACCCAATTTACTTTAGGATAGTAGTGATAAATAAGCAAAAAACATCCTTTTCTAAATATTTTTTAAAATGCATTTAAAATATTCTTGTATAAAAGCATTGGATTAATTTTGAAGAATGAAAAAATTATTTAACCATAGTTATAATTTATATGATTATAATAAGTTACAATGTTTTTTAAATAAAATAAACATTTTTTGTCACAGTTCCTTAGAGCCTTCTTTCTAAATTTCTGTACAGTTATTTATATTCTCTCCATACTTCCTTGTCATAATCAATTCACCATAATTTATTGAGCACTTCAGTGTTACGATTTTCTAAACGTAATTTTAAGAATTACGTACTTATGTGGTTGTTATCACACCGTGACGTAGTCATGTAAGATAATGATTAATGCTGTAGAAAGAGTAAACGAATACTGAGTATATTTTCAGAAGCAGTTGCAACTTCTTCATTAGCCGTGCCAGTACACTGTCGTATTCCAAGCTTTTCACACCAGCGGATACATCTACAAGTTACCTAAGAAATACATTACCGAAAATGCATTTTTGTCATATCACCGGCCTACTATTCAGCATCCTTATGGCGACGCCATCGAATGGGTAAAAAAAACTCCCCTTACTTTTTCAAAAAATTCCTCGATATAAGTATCAAATAAAACTACAACTTTATTTGGTATATAAAACTTTAGTTTTATTCGATACTTAGATAGAATTTAATTATTAGTATAGCATTTAATATTAAAAGAAAATCATGTATAACGTTAAAATATTTGAGATGAACATTACTAATTTGCAATAAATTGCAGAAAGACCCTGATCGACTTCAGCACTGTGAAGAACGTCGACGACTGGACCGAGTCGTCGGACACAGTAAGAACCGTCGGCGCGTCCAAGGCCGCGCTGACGCTGCAGAAGACCCAAGTGTTCCAGCGCGCCGTCTTCTTCACCCTCCTGAATCCGCAGCCCAACGGCGCCGGATTCGCCGGGGTCTACACCGACACCGACTGGGACCTCCGGGACTACGACGAGTTGCGCGTCACGTGCCGCGCCCAGGGAGAAAATAAGCACTACAAAGTCGTGCTGAGGCACAAGAACGCGTCCGTCAACGACGTCGGCTACGAGCAGACCTTCGAGGTGGAAGTTGGCAAAAGCTTCTCGGACGTCGTACTGCCGTTGAAGGACTTCAAGCCCTTCTACCGGGGACGCGAGGTGGACGACGCCGAGCCCCTGGACCTCGCAAGGGTCACGATGTTCACCTTCCAGATCTACGGCGGCGTTTACTCGCCGATCAAGCAGTCCGGCGTTTCCGCGCTGGAGATCGAGAAAGTACAGGCTTTGAAATCTAACGATATGCCTGGAAATTAATTTTACTGGTGTGTTACGTAATGACGGATTGCACATTTTTGTATACACCTATACGATGTTTTTGCGAGGTAATGTCGTGAATTTTCAAATTATTCTAAAGTAATAAAAGGTTCTAATTGGCAATATATTAAATTTGTTTTTACCTTCACTTATTAATTGAAATCAAAGTCAAAAATAGTATTTAAAATTGATTAATCGGATAAGCATAACAAATCATTGAAAAAATTAACAGTCCAACAAAAATTTTGTACTAAATAACTTAATTAAATAATTTTGTTGAATTAACTAAATAGTTCTGAAACTAAATTAACTAAACATTTTTTTAGTATATTTTCAGAAAAGTATTTAGTTTATTCAAAGAAATTATTTAGTTGAATCTTCTTAAAGGAATACTTAGTTGAAACTCCTTTTTTTCAGTGATTTTATAGCAAAAACCGAGCGAATTTTTAATACAAATTCAAATTAAAATCGCAACCACACTTGCAATCTCTCAAGCATAGTGCACGTGAGAATAATTTAATAAATAATACAGAAACGCGTAACTATCGAGAATAAAAGCGGCTCGCAACAACTGCCATGAGAAAAAAAAAGAGTCATAATCAAATGAACCAACTCACCCCCCGCATTAATTAATTCGCGGTAAGCTCACAATGCTCTCATAAATTGCACAATGCGCGAGGAGCGCGTTATCGAGCGACTCATTTGCGCTATTCCTGGAAGACAATGAGAGAGCCAGCCGCAGCCGTCACGGCCGCGGAGGAAGTGAAACTCGCCGTCGCCTCGGCACACTTCGCTCCGGCCTGGCGCGAGAAAATCGCGCGGCCGCTACCAGTTCGACGGGGAGATACGTAAGAACCGATTCGATCCGTCGAATCGCTGCATTTGGACCCCGCGGGTGGCGAAAGCGATTTTCCCACGTCGCCGGTGCGGCATTGTCGCCTCCGCGTTCGTCGTCGCTTCCGATATCCGCGCGAGAAAACCGGCGCGGAATGAACCGCGTCGCGTTTCCTCTCCGCTCGGTGCGCGCGCTTATCTGCACGCCGCGATCGCCAGCTCGTGTGCGAACAATGCCAGTAGTCCAAGACGCGGAGCTGCGACTTCTTGACGCGCCGAGAGGAGTGTGGGAGTGCCGGTGGTTTCGCACTGCTTTATTTTATTCCGTATAGCATTTTTTTTTTCTTTTGCGAAGGATTGCGGGATGGTTTTTTCTTTAATTAACTGGTAAGTAGATTAGATACATGATACTTATTAGGGAATATATGTTTGCGGTAAATTTTTAAGGGTGCGTTTGAATGTCGAAAGATTGATAAGCAAAGTTCCAATTTTGAGTTTTAAGTTAAGTGGTTATACTTATATCTTGTGTAATTTTTTATACGAATTTTATGTTTAAAATAGAGTTTAAATGTAAAAAAAATATGTTTTTTTTACGATTTTAACGTTATCTAAAACATGTAAATCCCGCACTTATCGTTGCGCAAACAGTGAAGTATTGTATACTTTATTTAAATTAAACAAATTACGTGTGTTAAATAAACAATGCAGATAACACGCGCTTAAGAAATTTCTCATTCAATTTTTAACGATGAACATTTGAATTATGAAATAAAAAATAATAAATCTTAAAGCGAATCATGAAATTCATGATTATATTCATAAATAAATTTTATAAATGTGCAATTAATCCAGTACTGCAACAACATAATTTAAATATTTTATTAAAACAAATTTCAACAATTCAGCTTCAAAAGCACATTCATCATATAAACCACCACATCACAGCGTAAAACCTGAACTTCATTAAAAAATAATGCTAACTTTTAAAAAGCGCACTCATCAACGATCACCGGAACCTCATATACATGCAAAGCACCGCATCGCGGCATAAAAAGCCTAAACGGCAGGATTTTGATAGCTTCCCGTGGAAACCCTCCGCGCGAACCCGTTAACTCCCGTTAAAGGTGTAAAATCTGCTCGCAAGGTGCGCGTAATTTTTGTTTACAGTCTCCGCGGAAGCGCCTCGTCGCGCTAATGCTCCCCGCGGAGAGGCGTAATTCGCGCGGGCCGGCCGCTTCCTTACGAGCCTAATTCTCAACGCATCGATGGAGTGCGAAGGGAGAGGAGCCCCGCACCATCTGTCCGGCGCGCCGTAAAATTGCATCCGCGCGGCGAAATAACAAGCCTCGCGCCGCCGCTTCTTACCCTCTAAAATCCCTCGTCCTCTGTCGCGCCGATAACGGGATCCTCGCTCGGGGGGTCGTATCTCGGTACTTCAGGTACACACAGCCGACCCTCGCGTCCCACGGCGGATGAGCGACAGATCGGCCGATAGGACACGCGCGCGAAATCGGAGTGGGAGTGGCGCGCGTGCCGCGGAAATTTCGAAGACGCCCGTGCACGGAGGTGCGTGGAATTGCCGGATTGATTACAGGGGGAGGAGAGAGTGGCCCCGGAGAAAAGTACACGCCGGCGAACCGCCTGATACACCGCCACGGCGTGTAATGGGTCGGCGGGCTTGTCTTTAGCGCGAGGGAAAGATTTTTCGAGTCCGAGGTAATTTGGCGCGCGCGGCCTGGATTTCGAGCGCCGATAGGTATGGGTTTTTCCCTATTCAAATTGCGGATTATTGCCGCCGGCATTTTTCCGCCGCAAGTAGACTGGATAGCAGTATATCGGCGCGCGCTCGTAATAATATGGATTAGGTTGAGTATCGGTAATTATTGGCGGTGTCGAGAAATCCTTCCAAGGCATTGAAATGTTAGCGAAATATTTTTCTCTCTTCCTGTAAAATCTCCCCGTCGTAAAAGGCCCGAGCGCGCGTACCTACCGCCGCGGGAGTGCAATAACCCAGTAGTAGGAAATGCTCTTTGACAAATTGCCGCTATTCGTATCCTTCATAAAGAAGAGCGTGAACTCGATGCAAATTGAAAGAGGTATGCGTTAGGAAAAAGCGACACGATGCATCAACTCCCGAGTTCCAGCTGTCGACTTTACGCGCGCTAATGATGTTTCATCGTTCCTTTTTTTGTGCCCGAACGAAACGGTTAAAACGAAAGCAGGTTCTGATTGAGCGCATTTTCTAGAGGCTGCATTGTGAAATGAACTTGCAAATCAAATAGCGAAAATCACGATGCTATTAGTCTGAATTAAACTTTTTGTAAACTTGTCATGTCTTTAGAAAAATATCAACATATACAGCTGTACGTTTCGTTAATGTACATACTTGATCTCACGCGAAGCGCGTTATTAGTAATATCTAAGAAAAAAGAATTACAAGACTTCCAAAATGATAAAAATAGTTTGTTTTTATAAATAGATAATTCCTTTAGTTTGTGTACTTTACTTACTATCTGTGATTCACATGCACAAATCGGATTATGCCAATCTTTTAGATTAGGGAAGACAAAATTCTTACCCCATCAGTAAGCATTATCTTCATACTGATAGCGACGGAGAAACTTATCAGTAAAGCTGCGTCGATAAACTTGACACTTACTTTTCATGGGTAAACTTGAATTTTATCACTGTACCCAGCACGTATCTGTACTACGTGACCTAGGGCCACATTTGATAACCAAAGAAAGCAGAAGAATGCAGCTGCCAGATTTGTAACTACAGCTCACAATCATTTTTATCAGCCTTCGATTTTAAAGTGCGATAAACCGAGTACAAACTTGTATTTAACCACTTTGCAGCAAAAAAATCTCTTTATATAAGTATCCTATAAAAAAAAACTTTTATTTCGACGGATTTGCGAAGCAAAGACGCGAAAAAGAAGTTAGCAAGGTGAAGTAAAGCTGAAGAGAGCGTAAAACGAGACACGTGCGAATTGCGGCGGCGGCGGAAACAGCGAGGCACGCGTATACCCGGCATACTCGGCCGTATCCCAACTCGGGAATTTTTCACCTTTTCTCGCGGCGCGGTATAATGAATTCCTCGCTCCGAGGCGTGCAAGGAGGCCAAAGAAAACATTCTTATTCGTTGAGTGCGCCTTGCGTCTGCTAAGCTCCTAAATGGCTTAATAGCTGTTCCCGCCTCGTAGAAAAAAATCCATTCAAAATTTTCTACCGTAATTGGATTAAAAATTAATGGTTGAGTTTATGGTACATTGTGGTATCATTAATGCTGAAAACATTTTTTATTGAGAGAAAATACACACTTTTTTCTGTGTAAAGATTCATTTAACCAACTTTTAACGCGCGATTTATTCAATGTAAAATTTTATTTAGGCGTTGAAAGCCACTAGCTTTGAACAGTTTTAATAATTACCTCTATTTAGATAATTAAACTCATCATAATTATGACTGATAAATTTTAGTAACACTCCATATTCAGATAAAACAATAAAACACCCAAAATTAAAAAATTACGGAATACTCATAATTAACGCGATACCGATAAATAAAAAAAGAAAATATTTAATCACGTACCTCCCAGCAATCACGGAGTTCGGAGTTACGAAGAAAGGTCGCTCGTTCGCGCCTACCGGAAATCCATATTAGCATAAGCGAGTTTTATTTATGAAAAACCTCACGATTGGTCGATTCGTTCCGCGCTCGGCTTTTTACGAGCCTCCGCGCAGAGGTCGTTTTCATTTCACATGCAAGAAATGACATGCATCCGCACGATGCCCATCTAATCGGCTTCCCGTGATCGGCCCGGGGCTGAAAACTCGGCTTAATTTGATTTTCAAATGTCAGTCGCGAGTCGGGCCGGTCGCTCGCCGCACACGTGTATAGGGGCAAACTTGTAAATCTCCCGAGATTCATATTTAATCGGTAATGCATCGCGCGTTAATCTGTCGATGGAATTGTTAATCAGGCAACAGATGTACCCCCGCTTCGCTTTTAGATTTTTTAAATGTAGAAAAAAAAGATGTATTTATTGATATTGATTTTTTTAGGAAGATTGTTTTATAATTTACGTATGTATATTTTATTTTAAATTTACTTAATTAGTCTTTAATTATTAACAAGTACTGAGCTTTTATTCTGTTTAGCAATTTAAAAAAAAAAATATTCTTTAGTACCTTTTTTGTATTCTAAAGAAATGAAACTGTTCCTGAAAACTAAAGTTGTTTTAAATAAAATTAGCTCACTAAGAAGATCTCAATTTACAAACTTTTGTATTGGATAAGATGGAAATAATAAGACACTACGATCGACATGTATATTTTCCTAGACACTCAAGACGCATCCTTAACCGAAGTAATCTGCTAAACTTTGTGACGTTTACCTACATCAGTACCGATCCTTTAGTTCGGTCAGACTTACGCTGCCTTTGCGCTGCTGGATACCACTTCAAAGGGACGAACCGACCCGACCCTCCGTTTTCGCTCGAGCGTGCACACCGACTGCGGGCGATTTACGAACGCTGCCCGAGCGGCTTGCGTTCGGCGTAGAAATTGACTAATTCCTGGAGCGATAATTTCTGCCTTTTTCGTCTCTCTTTTGGAGAACTTCGTTTTCAGGACTGACGGATTAGCTAATTTTACGACGAGTGAACGACTTTTCTGTGAATGGAGAGAATAACATTTTGCTGTGCGACTTGAAAAGACGCATAAACTTTCACTTCTTTTTGATCGAAGTTAACGATCGAAAACTTTGACAATTGCATGGTCGAATGAAATGTTTGCAGATAGTGACATTTTCAATATTAAAAGGCTGTTTTAGATTCTGTAAAAAAATCTAATCAAAGTTTGAGTATTTGAACAGATCTAATAGTAAGATAATTTGCGAAACAAGAGGACCAAGTCGGGATGATGCAATTGGTGCAAGATGCAAGATATTCATTTGCAGAGATGTGATAATTTCCTTTTAGAAATACACGAAATTACACGAAATTAAATACATCGTCTTAGAATACGAGATTTGTTTGCCGAAAACTTTAAACGACGAAAAAAAGGCGAAAGCTTAATAACTAATTATTAAATAAATTGCTTGTAGTTAGTAGTTGTATTTTATTTGAAAATCATCATTTTACAATCTTTTACAGGACGCATGTGTAAAAACCTGATGAAATTACTGCGAAATATTGTAAATTGATTTCACGTGGATTAAATTGATTGTAAAATTGCTAATTTAAAAGTGTTTTTTTTGTTACACGGTGATAACGAATACCTAATCCTTCGACTTTACGATTCGGTTTTACTACAGGAAGCGGGCGTAATTGCAGCGATGATTATACGAAAAGGTGTAAATGAGTTTTCTTTGCGTCAACCTGAAAATTTACTAGGTACTCAATAGCACAGTAATCTGTAATAGGCGATCTAATTTAAAATGATCACTATAAACCGAGTTAAAATCGATCGTGTACTTAAAAATATCTTCACACGAAAGGCAAAGAAGTTACCTTACGTTAGCAACGCACACACGCTCCAGAATCAAAAGAGAACACAATCTAAACGACGAGATAATCGAACAATCAGGTGTGAGTCGTTTAATTAATTAAAATCGTTTTCGCGTCTCACGCGGTTTAAACTAACGGCAGGCGCCCGCAACACAATGCATCGGGTGAGGAGAACGAATCGCATAACTGCATATACGTAAGCTCAATATGTTATTACGCGTACGCGTACGACTGCAATTACGCGAGCGATAACAACGCGAACGGCAATTCTCTGGAGATCTAATTTGAACGCCTTTTTTACCATACGCAGCTATCGAGATGCGAAACTATGCCACTATCATGAATTTTCATTGGGAACATTATCAGCCGCAAGGATGCGTATTTTAATTTCGCATTAATCTGCGAAATAGGACGCGGCTTGATAACACTTGATGAATGAGAAAAAAGATAATTTTTATGATGGCAATGAATGGTACCTATTATTGTAAAAAAAGTCATAAGCGATTATTCGTCGCTCTTCGAGTTTTTAAAAATCTGTTACCAAATCGTCACTAATAACTCATTGTAAATGTTTTTTTTTTTTGTAATAAAAATAAACTGACTCGTTGTGATCGTCGAAATCAACATGTTCCTCCTTAAGGAACTACAAGCCATTCGAGACTTCCTCCACCTTCCAGATGCGATAAAGCAATCGCGAAATTCTATTATACACCCCTGAAAAATCAATCATCGCGAAATTTCTTTCTCTCGCGTCACAATGACCAAGTGGGAAAAGCGCGCGCAACAATAAAACGATAATCGCAGCAATCAGCCGGCAAACGCTCCGCCCACAAATCAGCGGCTTAATTAGCCGATTAATCAATCCGCCGCTCGTTTCCACCTCCGACGTCTTCAAAACCGAACAAAAGTCGTAAAACGAAAAACCACACGCCTTCCTGCGATTGTCCGCCGCGTATCCTCGCGGATTGAGCAACCGCTAAAGGTTCGCGCACCTCCCGGCGCTCGTTAAACGTGCCCTCCTCTCCTCGACTGCGAAAAGAAAAAAAGACGGGCAACTGGCCGCCCGTGCACATGCCCATACTCACCGGCAACATAGTCCAGGCTGTTTCGTGACATCGAGCTCGCCGAGGAGAAGGCGCCGGAGCGTGGGCGTTCTAAGCAGCCTCTTTCTCGCGCCGGTTCACGCCGTCGCCTCGCTCGCGGCTCGCCGTATCGGAGCCACGCGACCGGGGGTCATCGATCCTCGGCTTATATCGACGCCGCTCCCCAGCGTCTTACTCGCAACGACACCTCCGGGCGCACTCGCTCGGATCACCCGCGCTATGCCGCGCGCTCGATTGCAATCAAGAGATCCAGTGTCCACGCGCAATAGCTAAATTCAATGTCCATGCACAATCGTAAAATTCAATGTCCACTTAATTAAGCACCAGCGCGAAATTCAATGGCCAATTAATTAATCATTGTCGCGAAATTCAATGTCCACTTAATTGATCACTATCGGCACTTGATTAATCGCGAAATCAGCATATTCAATGCAATCGCGTAATTAAAACTTTCCCTACTTCTCGAAATTTTTACTAAAGTCCTACGTCGAGTACCAAAAGATCACACACTCGGCGCTACATTTTTCCCGTTTTCTTTCGTCCACTAAAAGTCACGGACCGTCTCCTCGAAATTTTTTAACAAAGTCCACCGACGAGAATAGAAGGTGACTCGCGGAGTGCGCGTAGGGTACGAGCGCGCAAGGTTGACTGGCTGCGACGTCCTCCGGCTCCCTGCGTGTGCACACGCGACTCGCGGGCAACTTCTCCTCCGGTTCGCCGAGGCGCGACCAGCCGCGGGAGTGTTCGTGCATAAACTACGGGCGGCTCGCGCGCCGCACCGCCTAGGCGTGTGTATATACGCGTAAGTGCGTGCGGCAGGTGGCGGACAGGTGAGCGTACGGGCGCGCACGTAGGGGACTGGTGTGCGCGCCGCCGCCGCCGCGGCGGAACCGTACGGGGCCCCGGCGGAAGTGACGCCGCGCCGGTGGTAGGGCGAAAACGCGCGGGAAGCCCCGACGAGGATAACGTCCTTAGCGGCCGATTCACGCGTAGAGCTTCTCCGCGGAAGTAATGAGGAGCGAGAAATTAAAAAAAATTCCGTAGGTTCTTTCTAAATCTGAATTAGCGGAGTTGCTGCGATTTCGCTAATTTTGTGGGAGTAATCAGGTATTCTGAGTCGAAAGTATCCTTTTCATTGAATTAGTGGGATACTTTTAGTGTATGACGTTGAATTAGTGAAAACCCACTAAAAATAAGTGATATGTTCTCTAATAATGTTCAATTAGTGGAGCACATTTCACTAAATTTTAGTGTACTTTACTACTTTTTAGTAGTTTTGTACTAATTCAACTTAGGCAATATCACTATAGGTATACAATATATCAAATTTCATTCATTCAGAGTTAGAAGATGCAAGTGAAAAATCACACTTTCAAAAAAAACGGGTCGACTTTGATTGACTCGTATGTTTCACTCGAATCAAGTGGTTTTTCACTATTCCATATTTTGAGAGTAGAGTGTACTTTTTGCTCAAAGGGAGCGAGGACGCCGGATGCGGCTGATACGGGAGTGATAAGGGATGTGTGCTGAGGCAAGGTTGTGGATGTTTTGCTTTTATTTGAGGAGTTGGGTTTGAAAAGAGGGGTTGACGACGAGAGCCTCCAGGAATTTCGAGAAACGAACAGGTGTTTGAATGAGCAGGGAGAGACGGTGCGATAAGAAGTGGAGATGGAGAAACGTTAATTAGAATATAGCAGGGATATTACGAGGAAGGGGGGCGGTAAGGAGGAAAACTAGTTAGAATGTTTTGAAAAAAGAAACCAAAGGGAAACGCGCATATCCTGCGTAGCGCATTTAGAAGTGCAATGGAAGCAACGCGCGCCAAGATGTGACAAGCTTATTGATGGTTGCACAGAGTGCATCTGTCCGCGATTCATAAAAGCGATCGCGGTACTCCTTTTGCGTGCAGCAACGCCGATAATTCGCGGATCCACTGCGATCAACCACCAGAATCCAGTAGTTTCTCACTCCCCGCGCATTAGCGGCGCGTCCGGCAAAAATTTCGATTGATATAATAAACGCGATAAGCAAAAAACCGGCGATTGTAAATCAACCGCGGCGCGAATAAATCGGACGAATGCGCGAATAGCGCGAGCTTGGGTGTACGTCGAGGAGAGGCTGCTGCGGCAAAGCAGGCAAAAAAAGAATCCGCTTAGCGACAGCGCTGACAAATTCACGCCGGGATCGGTATATGGTATCCCGCGATCGGGCGCGGCTGTGTGCGTGCGGCCCGGTGTGTATACCTGCCGCGCGCGGAAAAAAAAGGCCGCGAGCTGGGCATCTCTCGAGTCGAGAGGAGGTGGATATAGGCGTGTGCCGCCGTCGGAAAGGAGAGAGAGAGATCGAGGGACGAGGAACGTCGGCCTCTCTCTACACCGTGCGCCTCGCACCTATATACACACAGTCGCGCGTGTATCGGTAGGTAGCCGGCCCATTATTATGCCGGACTTGCGCCGCTCGGCAACAGCCCGGGACAAATTCCCCCTCTTGGATTACATTGACCGAGAGCCTCTTGCTGACTGTTTTTCTTTTCTCTCTCTCTCTCTCTTTAGTTCTGTCTTCGAGGATGCCCTATTGTCTCCGATGTGGACGCGCGTCATCGGGATCGGTTCCTTACGAAAGCATGTGCTGCTTTTTGTTTACACGGGTAGGCTAAAAACGTTGAGGTATTTTTTCGGTGTTTTCTAACTGTTAACTTCTGCAATTCGGAATTCACTTTGCGATTGAATATATTTGTTAATTGGTTGCACGTTGGTGTGATTGTAAACGCGCGTTAGATAAATTGCTACTAGTTTTATTGAATTTTGAGTGATTACTGAAAATAAAAATGCATATTAAATAATAAACATTAATTTGGATCAGAAATGAATATTTATTAATTAATCGTGATCTTGATGCAATTACAAACGAGATAAATTATACTGCATGCTTAAGTTTTCTTTCAATTTCATCATATCTTAAGCGATCACTGAAAATAACAATATTTTTTAAACATTAAAGATCAACTTGGAGCAGAGATGCAAACACTTTGAAAATGTTCTCCATTTTGTAACTATAAAATTGCTTATTTTTAATTATAAATTAACTAATATCTTGTGAATTAAAATTTTTTAAAACAAATTATAAAAATACCTCAAGTAATTCTATATTAGATGCAAAGAGACACGAAGGAAATAAGTATGTTTGCCCGCAGAGGCCCGTAATAAAACAGCCTTACTCCTCTTTGTGCACGTCCTTTCCCTTTAAATTAAGCGCTAACCGCCGTCCGTCTTCTTTTCATTCGGCGCTTCGACTCCGTCCGGCGTCGCGCGCAGGTAAGGAAAAACACGCGTCACCGGGCCTCCGTGCCTCGATTCTAGAAAATACGCGAGACGCAGGCGAGTTTCTCGAGCCACCACCTGTTTTTTAATCCATCCGTCTTTTGCGGTGATTCGGCCAAAATTCAAACGCGCGCGGACTCTCCGGGCCGCCTGATCGAACGCGGAGAGGAGCGCGCACGTCCTTTTTTTTAAGCGAACGCTATACGTTTCGAAGAAGAGATTCATTGAATTTCTGGGTCTCGTGGAATGTCCTTCGCCGTCGCTTCTTCTCTTTTGTCTTCGCTTTTTTCCTTTTGAGCGTTTACGTGGTGTTTCGGGTGAGATAGGCCGATAGGATTGACGCGCGACTTTTAAATAAACATCGGGTATTTCGAATGACCACGTGGCGTTTGTATTGTGCGAGGATTACGAAAAAGGTCTTAGGTATGTGCGGTTTGATCGTTTAACTTTGTTTTGGTATTCTTTGTATGAAAACATGAGCTGTCAGCTGATTTTATTTTTAAATGAGCAATTATATAAAAGCTAAAAAAAATAAAGAAATAAATAGATGGTATCTCACAGATAAGTGGATCGCTGTCATTTAAATTGTATAAGATCCTAAAATGATTGTCATGTAAAGCAGTTAGTATCAAAAATTAATTTTTAATTTAAAATTATACAATTGTTTTAATGGTAAATTACTTTTTAAATGTGCTTATGTAAAGAAAAGCTTAAAACATTGAAATGAACAATGTAAACTTTACATGACTAAAATTGAAAAAGTTTTAATTATTTACACAGTTTTAAAATTTTTCATTGCATTGCGAAACTTTGAATACCTTTATATAAACAGAAAAATGCGCTTTTCAAGTGAAAGTTAAATTTTGATAAAATCTTACAACCAGTACGAGCGTCTTTAAATCTGTAAACCTATTGAATAAAATTTTAATTTTAAAATTACTTATTACCATGTATTCTAAATTGGGTACTATTTACACAATATTTTATAAGTCAATGCAGCAAATTTCAGCTCACCATATTTTAAAAACACTTTAAATGCCCTTTTCTTCGACTTCATACACAATACTCTCGATGTGGACGCGAAAAAACAAAATCATCATTCAATCACTTCAATAAAAAGAAACTGATTCAACCTAAAGTACGTGGCTCAATCTTCACCATAGAACCGAGTATACTTCTTCATTCTTTCGCATCACAACTGCCCGAATAATTGAAATTTAAAAAAGAAAACATTAAACTCGCATCAAACCACATTTCATCCGCTCACTTTTACTCCGCGTCCCGATTGCAGTAATTGCACTTGAGCGGGGCCCGTCGTCGGCCGAGAGCAAATCCGGCGGAGCGTGAAAGTGCGCGATTTCGAGGTCCGGCTCTCACCTGCGCGTCGTCGCGCCGAAATTTCGGCGGATCCGCCGCCGCTTCCGCCGCGCGCCAAGCGAACTGTGTCCACGAGGCGATGCGCTGCGCCGCGCTCTTTTATCGCGCTGCAGGTACACGCGCGCGGGAGAAGCAGAACGAGACGCTCCTCTCGCGATTGTTCGAGACGGAGGTGAAAAAAATGTGGAGCGATGACTTCGATACCAAGGTTACTGCGAGCAATCTTTTACCGGTGCTTGCGCGTCGAGGAAAGTATAGTTTGTTTGGTGAGCGTTTCTGAGCGAATGGGGGTGTTGTAAATGAAACAAATATATTCCATTGAATTCTTGTGATATAATTTTCTCAATTTAATTGAGAAAAGAAAAAATGTTTCGCTTTTTCCTCATATGATGAGACATTTGCACACTATACAGTAGAGTAATATACTGCACGGCGGTGAATTAACTGTTGCAGTAAATGTTATCTTAATTACTATTAATGCATTCATTAATAAATATTTAATTAAAGACCTACCTATAATAGAATTTTTCATGTAAAGAACCATTGCAAGTAAAGGGCGAAAAAAACGATTTGAAATTAACCAATTAGTGGAAAATAATGACCCTTTTATTTTTTATTGTCGAAAAATAAATTTTGTATCGTTGCGATCGTTTTTTTATCATCTTTCATCGATCTATGTGTAATTTTAAATAATCAAGATTAGATTCAATAGTCAATGCTACTTTGTTTATTCACTGTTTTATCGATTTTATTAAAAAAGTGTACATTCTTTTTTATACTATATTTTCACTGATATAATTACATTTTTATCTTGATACCACTATCATTTAACAAAATGCTTTAATTTTACAAAAATAAATCGTTTACAAAACTACAAAATGAATTGCGTTGGTAATATACACACGCGCTCAATTTTATTAAATTTCAATCCACCGCCACAACGCAACAGCTCATTTTCACGCAGTTCTAAAATGAATTTCCATCAACGACACTAAAAACAAGGTACGCGCCGCAATTTTCCGGCTAAAAATTCAAGCCGCGAAGTCCGAAGAACCCACCTCGGCAAAAAAGCCTCGCCGGATAATTCCATTTGTCGAGCAAAAAAAAAAAAAAAGGAGCAAGCTACACCCGCGGAACCTGTTGTCCGCGCTTCATCAGAAACTAAAATATCGGAAATCTCGTCTCTCCCCCCCGTGGGGGTAATTGCGGCTGGCGCGCGTGCCCCGAGTCCCGGCGGGCGCCGATTAATCGGGCGACGTCGTCCCTTTTAAAGCGCTAGATCGCCGCTCGTCCCTCCCCCTCTCCTCCCCTTTTTTCCCCGTCGACCGGATACGCGTAATGATAAGGGGACGCCGCCTGCAGGAAAGCGCGCGTCCGTTTCTCGGCCCATCCTGGGACTCGCCCGACAGCTTCACCCCGCAGCCGGCTTTTCTCGATCGCGGCCTTTCGCTTTTCTCGCGTCGCCGTTGACGCGTTGCGTAATGAGTCCGCTCGTTTCGCCGGTGCCTCGGCCAATTTCCCGGAAGGAAATTGCGAGGCGCTCCCCGTCGTTAATGTCATTGCCACTCTTGAGAATAGGATGTAAATTGTTAGGCTTCGGTTTGATTTTTTTACTTTCCAGTGGGTGTTTGATGGAATTTGTGCGGCTTGGAGTTTTTTCTCAAAAGAAGCTCGATTTCTTCAGTGGCAAGATGTGCGAGATGTTTAATACGCCGACAAAGTACTTGACTATGTCCAGTGCGAAGATAACCACTGAAAATTATTTTAGATGTATTAAAACATAATCAAGATCGAATAAATTGTTGTTGGAAATAGATATTTTAACTTACTTATCAGTTCGTCAAATTCAAATTTGATTTGTTGTAAGTAATTTTTCGCCCTCGAAAGTATCGATAGGTTATACATTTTCGTTCGGATATTTAAACCAGATTTTGCTACTGTTTTTGAGTTTCACTTGAACTGCGTTAAACAAGGTAGTCACAATTTAAGGTCGGACATAATCGCGAACCAAAATTTATGTATTTGTCGAAATAAAAATGATGTAATTTGCTTGCAAAATTTTGAGTTGTGTATTATAAAACTGTCTGATAAAAAAGCAATGAAAGTCGTACATTATATATAATACATTGTATATTTAAACATTCAAATAAACTAGATTCGATTTGATTAGGAACTATAACCCTATTTTTTTTAACGGTGATGCACTTATATATTCAAGAAGAGGCAATTAACTGATACTAAACTTCAGAATTTTAACAGAAACAAGTAATACAGTGTTTTGCGAAAAATTAGTCATGTTTTCATCACAAAGGAGTTGAGATACGGTACCGGACCTGTTAACAATGCCGCCGACGGTGTCTCCGTCAAAGCCGCGCCGATTACTCAATAAAGCGGACCTGACCGTGGACGAAGTCGAGTCAATCATATCAGAATTGAACGACAAGGTAGCGAGACTGCAGGAGGAGGTTCGCGAGTTGAAGCGCACCTCGTCGCCGGATTCGCACAGAGAAGCTGACATAACGAAAATTTCACAGTAAGGATAAATTTTACTTCATTCGTGAGTTACATCTAATGTTATTTTAATTATTTACGATATTTGAATTCCTCGTGGCAGTGTGAGTTGAGGTGATTATGGAGTTTTTAAAAATTAAAATAAACTTTAACTATCTTAAAGAACATCTAATCTATTAAAAAACAATTAACTTCGTTAACATGTATAATTTAACTCGAAATAAAATTAAATTGAAATTAACGTAATCGTAGCCTTGTTAAAAACAACCAGATACTTAAACCTACCAATATTTTACATTTGACAATCGCAAACAATAAATCTCTGTACATTAGAAATAATAATTAACGAATTGCTATAAAAAATTATTTTTTTATTGTATCGGAAAGAATGATTACTCTCAAATTTCTACAAATATTACTATGTACGCATTAATCTTGGGATTAAGTGATCGTTTTGGTAAATTTTGTTAAAAACTTTGTAAAAATGAAGACTTTTCTGAGCAATTTTTACAACATAGTGTAGTAATTTTTATAATTTTTATTAAACAACTCTCTTTGTATGAAAATAATTATAATTTCCGTTGATAAAAGCTCAAAGTCCCTTACACACCGAGAAAATCTCTGCACTTCCTGAGATTACGCGTAATAGCCGCAGCTACGTAGCTTCAATGCCGCGTGCGCGCACGCAACTCTCGTTGCAACAAGACAAAAAAAATAAACCTTCGGGCTTATAAGTACAGTAACAATAGCAAAAAAAAATCGCGCAAGTGTGAAGACTGACGAAGTGCATAAAAAGATCGCGAATAATTGAAAAATATCATTAGAGTATTGAGCGTATATTAAACAGTATTTTACTTCTTATTTTAGTACATAGAACAACATTACATAAAGTTTCTAAAATTAGAATTTTTTATAAAAAATAATTTTGTTACTTTTAAATTTCTTGGTTTCTCTTACGAAATCATGTATCTTTTATACAAAAATTCAACAAGCTCCGCGATTCAAACTCCAAAAAAGTGAGACTTTCTATGTAAGTGTGCAAAAACTTCGATGCGCTCGAATAAGTTGAATAAAAACTATTGAAGAAATTAAAAAAACTATTTGTAAACAAGGGAGAGACATATTTGCATCCCTATCATTTAAAAAATGATCACTTAAAAAACGCGATGCAGGTACGCAATCGACAGGACCGACGGCTGGAAAAAGTTCACGGCGGGCCCGGGAAGGCGCGAGGAGGAATCCCGAGGATCGGAGAGCTCTTCGCACGGCCCGGGCGATTCTCACCGGGCTTTGCCCCGGCGCGGGCGAGGCGAGGCCCGGCCGGCGACGCCGGCTACACAGCGGAAGCGCGAGCCGCTCCACCGCGAGGCGGCTAAAAATAGAGCGCGCACCGCGAGCGAGGAAGCGCGAGACGCCGGCCCCGCGACGATCTCCACTCCGACCCCCGAGTAATTAAGCATGCACATATATGGACGGCGCGAGCTCTCGTTCGGTCATTTGCATTTTCAATTTCACCGCCCGGCCCCGACGAATTTTCATAATTCATGCGATTTCAGGAGGCTCGGCTGGAAGCTAATGGCGTTTTAATTGCACTATTGTTTTACTTTAGACGCGCTCTTTACGAGTATCTGTATGAATATCACACAGAAGGAAGAGCATAAATTTTATGTATGAGGAATCTGATTTATGTTTGTTTTTTTCGTAAAAGTTGTTGACGTGAGTAGTGTGGGATAAATAAGAGAAAAAAGATTTGTCTATTTTAATAATAATAACAATAAATATATTTTGCGCGTTAAATTTAACATCAAGGCAAAGCATAATCTGACGTTTGATAGAAGTTAAAGATACGAAATTATCCATGAAATTATTTTTAAATCATTCATTCTAAATGCAATAATTCTGTGGGTTTCCGAAAAAAATGCAAGTCCATCTTTTTGAAAACTGATTTTATTGTATTGTAGGTTTAATGTAAATTAAGCAGAACATTCTAAAACTTAACGTTACGAGTGATATCATTACATTGAATGACCACTTAAGTCCACTATTGAAAATAATTTCCGGTTATACGGGAATTTGTGTATTTATTTACATAAATATAAAAGCTATTTGAAGAGTTCATAAACATTATAAACCATGCATGTTTCAGGAATTAATTAGCAGCATATTTAATATTTTAAACTCAACTAGTAGTGTATGTATAATATACATTTAATAATACAAATCTAATGTTTTAATTTTTAACAAACATCTAGTCATATAAATATTATCATTCTTATTCATACTATTATCACATTTTGCATAAATATATTTCATTATACACGTATATATTTATTTGTTTACGTGCTAATGCAATCTTTTAAAATTTTAAATAAATAAAATACTTAATTTTTTTAATAAAATTAAATTTAAAAACAATAAGACACTGTCCCAGATTTTTCTTCTATACTAGATCTTACAGACCAAACTGGGGGACATAGAACTTTTATTAGATTTTTGAACTTTTAACGAAATCTGTTCTTTTTCGGAAGGTTTTTATATTACCTTACTATTTGAATTCATCTTCATCTTGTGAAATTTGAATATCTTCAATATCAGGATCTGTACTTTGTACAGCTTCGTCAGAAGGCAAGTCTTGATAAAACTGCCTTGCTTCTGGACGAATAAAATTCAGTAGATCCAAAAGATCTTTCTTTTTCTCTGTGCTTATAGGAACTAGCCCATGGAAACAATTACTTAAGTTATTATCTAATATAAAATTAGATTTCTCTGGTTCTAAAATGTGAAATGAAAAATCTTCTTCTTCACTGAGACTTGTTTTGTAATATATTGTACCTTGCTCATTTCTTTTATAACGCAGCCATTTCACATTTCTCCAATCGAATTTTTCTTCCTTTATATCTTGTGTTTTAATGGAACACGACGTAAAAAACAATTTTTCAAAATTGAAAAAATCATTTTGATTCATCACTGTTACATCAAATGGATTGACAACTGCAGCAGTTTTTAATAGATCACACCAGTCATCTGGATGATGAATTTCGCCATCATATTTCCTCTTTACCTTTTCAATAATTGCTCGGTCTGAATCACATTCCATGTGAGTGTGTCCAGGCTCCATAAACTTATGATCTATAACTTCTAGTGTTGGATGATTTGATATTGTGGCTGATAACATACTAGAAATAATGTCGTTCTTGTTCTGTCCGAGGCAGAAATCTGAATACAGAGTGAGATGCTTTACTTTAGAATCCAACGTTTTTAAATGAGCATATAGGCATGAAGCGATTTCGTTACCACCGCGCTTACTGATAGCCTCATGCCACATATAACATTTTGTATTTGCATCTGAACAATTAATTGTTAAATTAAATACCCATAATGGTCGTTTGTAAAATGCTACAGAAGTTTTTAAGAGAGGAGTGGGTAAACACTGCTGCAAATTGAAAGTAAGAAGTAAATGGGAGCCATCAGACTTTCTTACAATTTCTTTATCATGTTTCTTTGCTTGATAAGCAATTTCTACATTCATTAAATGTTCTTCTTTTTTTAACTCAATATGTTTTTTTACTTCTTCATTTACTTCACATTTTAAACGAGTAGCAAATTCATCACACTTGTAACAGGCATCTAATTGCAGACTTTTAAATCTTAATCCACTTTCATGAAACACTTGTCGATACATTTTCAGACTTAGAGGAGCAGTTACTTCTTTAGAGTATAATCTATACATTAAAGCAACATTTAACCCAGCTGACAAATATTTATTCAAAACAAGTGACCTAGAGCTCTGGCTCTCATAAGTAGGAAATTTCTGTATATGATCCTTAATTTCTTGTAGTTTAGGTGCAGGACTCTTATTTTTTGGAACTCCTTTACCTCGCTGGTCAACAGTAGAATGATCACTCATATTTTCCCAACATTTAGTAACTACAGTTTTTATAAACCCTGGGGTTTCTCCCAATGTTTTTAAAAAACAAGCTTTACATACTGATACTAGATTGGCTTCAACCTTTAGAAAATATTCAACATTGAATTTTCTAATCCCCATATTTTTCCTACTACGTGAACGTTGCTTTGTTTTTAATTGTACATGCTTATTAATGTAATCAAATCGTTGACTGTAAGTTCCTTGGGCCCAATAGGCATCGAATAAACGCCTTTGATCTTCGTAAGTAACTTGAAGGTAACATTTTTTCCTGCATTCCTGTAATCGCTTAATTGTTCTCTTTTCAACTACTTTTCCTGATTTTGTTACATATGATTGTCCAGTATTTCTTTTTATTTGCATCAGCTTACGTTTATTTTTCTCATCTAAAAATAACATTTATTGCAAAATTCACAATTACATACATTTGTATGAAATTGATAATATGCAAGAAAGACATTTGTTAACTGTATTTACCAACTTCATTTTCCTTCAATGAGTGCACCATGAAATGTGAAATATCAAAAGATACATTTGAATCTTCAGTAAAGTTATTTTCCAGTGCATCTGCAAAGAAAAATTCAATGATAATAAAATTTAAAAAAAGTAAATTAAATTTCCTTATTAAATAATGTTTATCCCTCAGTTAAAATATTTTCCATTAGAACCTTCTTCTTGAATGGCAGTATACTATCATAGTATTCATGTAAACATTGCTGTGAAGAAAGTACCTATAACCTCAAAATCTTAAGAATAGGTAAAATAAAGATAAAAAAAAGTTCAAAAATAATCACAAACAAATCTAAAACATTGCCTTATTTTGGAAATTTCGTCCACGGTAAAAAATTCTTTCTATCAAGTGTAAGTATAGGTACATAGTCAAAAGAATAAGATGAAAAAAAATAAACAAACCTTGTGACTGTTGAGTTGAGGATGAATCTGAACTATATCCTTGTATTAAATCCATTTTTACTTGCATAAATATGTTGTTTGCAACATTAGAAACGTAATTTTTACAGTATTAGTGCCATAAAAATGTTTGATAATCAATTTTATGCAAGATTTTTTACTATAACCTAAAATTAAGTAGTACAAATCACTGCATTTATTGTAGTTTATCTGCAAATCTTAGTTTTCCAAATTACCCAGCTTTATGGTTACACATATTTAATAATCCACTTAATATTCACAAACTTTTCAAGATGCATATTGTAACAGAATTAGCTTTGTTTTTTATCTCGCAAGGTAAATTGTCACTATATATGGAATATGGAAATCCAGGATATAATTTTCCTTGTGTTGTCTGCTTGAAAATCCTGAACTGTGCGAGGCAAATTTAAATGTTCTAAAAAGAAAACAGATTCATTAAATCAAGAAGTAGAAGAAAATAGATTCGTTCATGATTCAATTAATGTTTAAAGTTGAAATATTGAATTTATCAAATTAGCTTTATTTTGCAGAGGACCACTACTATACTATATGATTCTGTTCTGTTCATACATCAACACAAAGATGAAAAATAAATATTTACATAGCATATATTGAAGATGTTTATAACATAGTAGTGCAGATTGCATAACATTTATTTTATTTTCATCCTACCTATTATTATTGCTTTAGCTTTATCTTAATCCATCTAATAAGATTCGATAAAACACAGATATCGAATTGTCAAAATTAAGTTAATTATTATGATTCCGGAATAACAATTTAACTTATAAAAGGACCAAATACATCTTCTATAAACAAATCTAAATTGAAAGACTATTATATCTTCCAAAAGAAGGACTTAATGTTTTTTTCCGAAAACCACAGAATCGTTCACTTATCCGCAGAGAAATTTTTCGAAAATTTTTTTTTAATTCATAAATAACTATTTACAATAAATAAGAAGTTTATAATCACTGAGATTTAATTTGTTTTAGAACAAGGAAAGTCTACATAAGCAAAAGGATTTCACGAGGAGTACAGTATGAAAAACCTACTTGCCCGAAATCATGTTCAATGCGCCTACGTCATTCCGATGTCCGGGATGTAATTAAAAAATCACCCTGGGTATCAACTTACGAAGATCAAAAACGGTATACCTCTGCTACAAATCAATCAAAAGACAGGTATAATAAAAATACTGAAAACTTGTAAATTCTTATTCAATTTTTACTAAACAAAAAAGAAATTGATAAGTTGTTAATGCACGCACATCATACACTGAATAATTTATAAGGACATATTATAATCAGACAAACTACGTTTACATAGGCCGTCTAAAATATCGTGTTTCTTCGACGCGCATTTTGATCTCGGACTGTAACAAAAGCTCGAGCACGCGCATAATTTACCATTAAATCCTCACGGCAACACAAGCGCCGCATAAATTAACGGGCCGATTTTAAATTTGAATTGCATGCGACACAAACGAAAACGATCGTCCCTCACAAAAGGCTGTCCAAGCGCGCCCTAACAAATCATCGGAAGCCCTTCACCCCCATCCGTAAATTCCTTAGATGATAAAACGTACACACTTTTGTTCGCAGCGCACCGAAGGCGGCGGAAGGCTGGGAGTTCGGCGGCCGCAGGAAGGCCGATTCTCCGAGCAGATCGTCGCGGGCCCGCGGAGATAGCGGCGCGCCGCGGAATATGGATGAGCCGGGGACAGCGGCGCGGATCGGCGATCGGGAGCGATACGATGCGGGCGCGGCCGATGCTCGCGGGGGCCCGCATCGCCGATCGGAAATCGACGGGGTCAACGAGGCGGACGACGGCCAGGCGCGGCGCCCGCGGTGGCCCTTCGCTACCGTCGATGAGAAAATCGAGAAGACCGGAGACGGTTGGTGTTGTATACTTAGGAGATTGCCTATTGCGGATCGATTAAGCTTATTGTGCGGCGACCCGCACGGTTTTTTTATCCTTTGGCCGCGGTTGTTGGGACTTTTTGTACGGGTGACAGAAGTGGTGTTGCTTTTAATGGGATAAGGATCTGGAATTTTTCGAGGGTGATTCGATCGTGGGATGTAAATTGAACGGGTAACGCGATTAAGGGTGTGATTTCATGCACTGATGACTTTTGGTTAAATTATTTTAACTAACAGCGATTACTCTAATGATTAATGATCGATCAATTTTGTAATAATTGAAAACAATGCCGGATTTATGCGATCCTAGTAAACAAATTAGAACGGATGAATACGACGATAAATGCGTTATCGTAGCCCTTCATGGATCTTGTGTTGATTGAGATGGATTTTACATGCATATTTCTTGTGAAAGTTTAATTGGATTTTTAATTACTGCTATTTTATTGTAAAAAACCATTTATATAATTGGTATCCTTAAAGGACATATAACGTAAAGTTTAAATTTTATTTTATCATTTTTATTATTATTTTTTCACATTATAATTAAAGTTTGTATGGGCATTTATTTTTAAATATCATTAAAATACATATCTATTTAAGATATTGAGTATTACTCCATTTGATTTTTTGTAGACGATTAACATTTAAAATATCTTATAATCCATCGAAGATTTAATAATAAAATTCGAAAGACTTAATACCAAAATTTACAACTTTTACAGATGACAGAGAACAGAAGAAAGATTCTGAGGCTACGAAGAAAAGTTCATTCAAAACTAAGCGGAAAAGCGACCAAGTTTCAGACGAGAGCAAAGACACCGATAAAAAGAAAACGAGTTCGAAAACAGTGAGAATTGAGGATGCGATGAAGCGGATTGAAGAGATGAAGAATAAAAGTTTAGTGGTATTAAACGACGAAAGAAAGGGCCCGGGTAAAAGTGCTGCCAAAGAAATAAAGAAAGGCGAGGAGAAGCCGAAGAAGAATGTGTCGAAGGAAAAGAAGATGCTGGATTCATCGAAAGAAAAAGCGAGCCAGGAGGATCTGAAGAAAACGAGCCACGAGACTCGGAAGAACAAAATAAAACGGCTAATGCGAATGGACAAAAAGAAAGTAAATGGTAGCAATGAAACCGAGAGGAAGAAGGATGTTGAAGAGAAAATTAGCAATTCTAGCGACTCGAGGTATAATTTGGTGAAAAGAAAATTGAACGACTGCTCCGGCGAGTTGAATAAAGTTATTGCTACTATTTCCGATTTATTTCGGGAGCGCAAACAAAATAATACAGCAAAAAAATAACTTGTTATTTTGTCAAGTTGTATTATATAGCCAATGGGAACACAGATTAGTCTTCTTAATTTTCAAGAAAAATGTATAAAATAAATGTTATTGTGTATCGAAATTAGCACGACGTCAAGAAAAATGTTTATGTGTCATTAGTATGCAGCGGAAATGTGAAGAAAGTTCGGCAAAAGTTTATTCAGCTGATGTTGTAATGATCACAGCTGAATCTCAGCTGATAATTGTTTTGAATGTACTTGACGCTTTACTCACTCGCGGCGCCACTAATCAGTATTCCCGGGGAGCGGGGGAGATTTCAAAAAGGAGTAATTCCCTGACCAACGGTCTTGTTGCTCTGTTTACGTCCACTCAACATGTTGCCGAGCAGTTGGTGTCGAGTGAAAAATCAACCTTGAAAATTTAAAATACATCAAGTACACGATAAAATGTTCGCCCAAAATTTCCAGTTCACCGAGAGCGATGGCTTCTTCAGGAATAAAATGACGTTCAGCAAATCAACAGGTGACAGTGAAATGCATCCAAGAGAACATTTGTGTCACTGGAAACTAACCTCATTCTCTTATCCATTATCACAGATCAACCGTTTATCACGAATTTTAAACCAGTGAGAGGGAATGGATTTGCAGAATCCTTGACATACTCGTTTTTTAAGGAAGTCTTCTTGCCTCAAGGATTTCCGGAGAGTGTCCATAAGGACTATGTGTCGTATCAGGTTTGGGACACTCTGCAGGTATTTATGTTTCATTATTGCACCAGTAGTCACAACAAATAGTTGTAAATTTTAACTGATAATTGCACTTCTATTTGAAGGCTTTTGCCAGCACTATTAACGGCACTCTGACAACTCACTCAATTATGAAGAGTGTTGGAGTCGGTGAATCATCAGCAACTCCTTTGGCTGCTGCAATAACATGGATTTTAAAAGATGGAACTGGAATGGTTGGAAGGATTATATTTGCTTGGTGGCAAGGGTATGATTATAGATAGTTTGCACTTTATTAATTATTACAATTCTGATAAGTATAAACTTCAAAATTTAAATTGTTTTAAAGGAACAATCTGGATAGACAGTGTAAAAAGTGGAGGCTTTTTGCAGATATTTTAAATGATGTAGCTATGACCATAGAAGTGACAGTGCCATATATAGCTACAATTTCTTCGTACACTTTATGCCTGACAACTGGAATGAAAGCCATTGTTGGAATAGCTGGTGGTGCAACTCGTACAGCCATAATGACACATCATGTATGCATTAAATATATTGTTACGACCACAAATAATATATAACAATATTATAAATTGCATTTGAGTTTATTTAATATGAAATCTTACTTTGCTATTTAGGCTATTCAAGACAATATGGCTGATATATCTGCTAAAGAACATAGTCAAGGTACACTAGTAAATTTAGCTGGTTCTATAGTTGGAATTTTGATTATGCTATTCGTCCATGAAAGGTAAAGTTAAACTAGAGGATAAAATACATTAAAAATAAATATTCTAATATGTATTTAAACAATTAATTTCTAATATTTTTATTTAGATTTTTCATATATGTATGTACGTTGCTAGTCATAGTTCATGTTGTTTCAAATTATTTTGCCGTCACATCATTAGAAATAAATACTCTCAATGAAGACCGTTTCAGTTTGATCATTAAAGATTATATTCTGTATCACAGTATTTCATGTGTTGAAGATGTAAACAAACAAGAATCAGTATTTATATTTTTAGAGCAACCAGGTAAATTTAAAAAAGTATTATATTTGTTAAAAATTTATGTTTATGCTAATAAAAGTTTGATCATTAGCAAAAAAAATGTTTGGATTCAACATTGAAATTGGTTCATCCTTTGAGAGTACATTGAGAAAAAATTTGGTACAGTCAAAAGATATAAGATTTTTATTAGCTCTATTTCTGCGGAGAAAATACTTACCTGTGATGGATATTAGACAAAAGAAAATTTATATTATTTTATCAAAAGATGCAGCAGATATAGACATATTAAAGGCATATTTTCATTCATGTATTTATGCAATGATTACTAGTCGTATGATGGGTTTTCATTCGGTAGGTACCTTAAAGAAATTTAAAACTTATTAAATACTCTTTAAAACTTAATTTAAAGACTCAAAAAGTATGTTGCTAAAATCATAAATATTTAAATGTTTTAGGAAACCTTAGCTAGCAAGAAGTTAAGTGCACCTTCATATCCAATCATGAGAATCCTTATGTTTCCCGAGAGATTTTCTATGATTTTAAGTGCAAATGATTCACAAGTGTCTGCTGAATTTGTATCAGCAGTAGATGAAGTTGTTTTTGAGGAATGTTATATGTTTATTAAACTTTTAGAAGAAAGCGGTAAATTTTATTTTAATATAAACATACCTGTTTCAATAAATAATTATTCACATTTATGAATAATAATTTTTTTTACATTTTAGCATGGGTAGTTAAATCAAATATGTTGCCACTAAAATCTTGGAGAGGAATGTGGAAATGAAATTGTTATCGCAAATGACTTATTTTTAAATATTATTTAAATTTTTATAATTTGTTTTACTGTTTTGATTAGAGATTATTTGTTATCTACTTACATATGCAATTAATTGTGATAAAGTATATTTATAAAATTTTGAAATTATAATTACTATTTTTGTAAATAAAGCTATATTTGAAAATTAAAATGGTCATGTTCAATACAAAATATCATTTGCAAATTGTTAATTTTTATAGTTTATAATTTTTAAATTATTTATCACTTACAAGTGAATAAAAAAACTTATCCCCCTACCATTAATATAATTATTAAAAGTATAATCAGTCGATGTGCAGAGTATCTTGCTCCACTTTTCATTTAAATATTGCAATGGAGTGTGAAATCGTGAATGGGGAGCTTGAGTTGGAGGGGGGAGAGCACGTATTATACGCAGATTGTCAATGTGTTCGATACTGCGATGCGCGCAACAACGTAGCAGATTTATCGCAAAACCTCGTCTATTTTTACTCCGAAAATAAAAGTTAAGAGTATAAATAAACATTTTAAACATTCACAGAATGTTCCAATTCTCGTACTGTAAATTCGTTTATGGTGATACTCATTTAACAAAGTATTTATTGAAGTACTTTAACTATTCAAAGTCGATTATAAGGTTATAACACTTAAAAATAACACACGTGCATAGTTTTTTCTATTTGTTAGAAATAAAGATATAGTCTTTTTAATTATTTATTGTACAGCGTCGTTTTTACTTATAATATACTTAGTTCTGTGTACTTTGAAAAGCTAAAATGTCGAAAATATTTACACCCACTAATCAAATACGATTAACAAATGTTGCTGTGGTTCGAATGAAGAAAGGTGGCAAGAGGTTTGAAATTGCTTGCTACAGGAACAAAGTTGTCTCTTGGAGAAGTAAATTGTGAGCCTTTGTTTCTATATATTTTTTTTTGTTGAAATAAAATTATAAATGATTAAGTATTCAAGCACAATAATATGTGAACCACTTTGTAGTGCCTGTAAAATTGTTATTTCAAATTTGATGTTTCAGAGAAAAAGATATTGATGAAGTATTACAAACGCATACAGTTTTTATGAATGTATCGAAAGGACAAGTGGCAAAAAAGGAAGATCTTATTAAAGCTTTTGGCAAAGACGATCAAACAGAAATTTGTAAAGAGATATTAGCCAAAGGCGAACTACAAGTTTCAGACAAAGAGAGACATTCAGCATTGGACGCTATGTATAAAGATGTGGCTACCACTGTTGCAGACAAATGTGTAAACCCAGAAAGTAAACGACCCTATCCTGTATCAATGATAGAAAAGGCAATGAAAGATATTCACTTTTCTGTAAAACCAAATCGAAATGCTAAGCAGCAAGCTTTGGACATAATACCGCAATTAAAAACTGTTATTCCACTAGAAAGAGCTCAAATGAGGTTAAAAGTTACAATTTCTGGTAAAGAAGCTAACAAGTTGAAGGATAAATTAGTAAAATTAGCATCCAAAGTAGAATCTGAAGACTGGTCAAGTGGAACATTGGATTTAATTTGTTTAATAGATCCAGGTCATTATCGTGAAATCGATGAATTAGTAAGAGCTGAGACAAAAGGATCTGGAATACTAGAATTATTGAATTTGAAAGAAATTACAGAAGGTGATGAAGTTTTGGAATAGTATTTTTCAAAATTTTTTAATTTTTCATTAAATAATAAAAGATATTTCTATAAAGTAAACTATTCTGGTATTAATTTAAAAAGTATATTTGTAAATGTAGGTGGTAAAAGAGAAAAATAACAACTAAAAATGACATTTTAACCTTAATATATTTTTATAAATGCTATTTACATTCATGTAACATTTGTTCACAGATAAAATATACATTTGTTAATTTTTAAGCTGTCATTTAATAAATAAATATTGTATACATATTTATACATAACAAAGTGAATTGAAAAACTTGCAACTTCTATGTACAAACAAGTCTGACGTATGAAATTATATTGGAAATTGTCAATACCTAGAAGCATCCTTGGATGCTTTATTGTACTATTATTCACTGTTGAATAAATTGATGATCAGCAGTTTGTAGTTTATAAAAAAGTGAAATGAATTTTTGTATTCAATGAGACTTAAAAAGCATTAACTAAAATGCTTTACTTTTCAGTTGAAGTTTCTACTCTAGGTATATAAATATTTTCTGTGCGTTTGTCGCATTTGGCAGCAATACGGGATGTAGTTAAAAGAAAATCAGACAATCGTTTCAAATATGTTTCCGCTTTTCTATCTACAGTTCCATTGCTTACTAAAGGCTGTATGCTGCGCTCAACTCTTCTACATATAGTTCGTGCTATATGTAAAGATGCACAAGCTTTTCCTCCACCCTAAAAGAAAAAATTATTGAATTTAATAGACTTGTTAAAAATAATATATAAGTACCTATTAATTACATTTGCATTTATTTTTATGCATTCATTTTATGATTTAGAAATAATTAAAAATTGCATTTAAATTTCTAATAGTATCATTTAACAGTATATAATTACTGGAATAATATAGTCTTCAGGAGGAGGCAACTGTTTAGAATATTCAGTAATCCATTCTTCCAAATCTTTTGTATGACGATCTTCAAAAGGTTTTATTTGTCCAGGTGTGGATCTCAATATGGAGTGATGCAAATCAAAAAGTATCATCTGAACTCTTTTCAACTTATCGACGTAAGGATGCTCTTCTTTACTATCATTTGCAAATTCTCTAGCTAATCCTATGTAAGATGTCAGCTCATCGGTAGCACCCAGTGCATTGTGAATCTTCTCATCTTTTATTTTTGATTGCAAATCCGATGATCTAAGAACAGGAGTCTCAGTTTCTTTTGTTGACTCCGAAGAACTGTAAAATTGAATGAAAAGTATCGCTAAGTGAACTTTTAATCGAACATTTAACAACTAGCATCTTAAACAAGTAAGAGTATAAAAAACCCACAAAAGAAAAAGTAGTATTTTACGTATAAACTACGTTGTGAACAACATTCTAAAATGACGTAAAGGTTAAGTGTTAAAACACGTGCAATAAAACTTGCCTGCTTCGGAGCGACGCTTGGGCGCTGGCCTTATAAACGAACAAGGATCTTCTCCAAGCATTTCTTGCCAATTCCATTTCTGAAAGCAACAAAGTTCCACTCAAAACCCTCGCCGAATCTCGCGACTGCGAAGCTAACTCACCATTCGTTTTCAAAGTGCGTAACACAGCCCGCTGTGTGTACGAACTGGCAGGCCGTTTAAATTTAGCAGCTCGGCGTGTAGGCTTTTGCGTTTCCCCCGAGGAGATCACTGCGATCCGGAGTCCTGCGATACGTCCGCGATATGTAAATAAAGTGCCTCTTATCTGCGCACGAGAGTTGCAATGGTGCAGCTTTCACACGCACTCGCACTTGCGCGACTTGCGGGAATTTGATAAGCTGCAGCAGAGCAGAGTTTCACCTTATCGATGTGGTGGTATAAAGTTGACTGTAGCTTCAAGTTAGGTTACATACCTGGCCAGGGGCCTTCACAATGCCAGATGTACTGCCAGATGTGGACCTTATGCAGCAGCTTGCAACGACGACGAAAGTTAAATCTTTTGACGGGACTTAGGAGGTGCGCGATTTCGTGACTATTCCGAATTTCCGATATCTTAGTAGGTATGTACTGTAGGGCGCAACAGTATTTATACAAGTGTTCCGGTATTATTTTTTCAATTTTTCGTGACATCGGCCTGAAAGGATAATACATTGTACAGTAATTTTGCTTTTGTTTAGTAAGATAATAATACGATCGCATCTTTATATAATTATCTTATATAATATTTCATTTATAAGAAAGAATTATAAATTATAATTTAATACTATAGCATTTATTTCAACTATAAGAAGTCAAAATATTCGATAACATTAATAATAATAATGGCATGTTATAATTCTTGACAGCACTAAACTTTGCATTTTTTTAACTCACTATATTACAGGCTTAGTTTTTTGTTCAACTCTGAAGAAATCTATAAGTGTAATTTTATTGTTACATATTTTAATTAAAAAAAAGTTGGGGAATTTTTGTTCAACTGTCAAAGAACAAGCTTACAAAGAATGACACGCCATTCATCTCTTTCCCTATACTTGATCTCAAACGTTTTACATGTTCAAACATACCAAATTATCGAAGGCAGATAAATAAAAGTGTAATCTGGGTAAAAGATTCTAAAAAAATCAGTCTTATACAGTGACTGCACAAGTTGGAGCAGCCCGCGATGAGGATTAACCGCGAGATGTCGCGAGGAACGAGATCCTCGCGGCCGCAGCAGCTGCCGAGTGCTGGCGCACTCAACGCAGGCGCACACCTCGTACAAGGGCGCAGATCGCATTCGCGTTAAAATTGCAGCAGGGGCGCGCAACCGGAGGGTCTCCGCCGGCTGCACCTTTTCTTCGCGGGCGGCTCGCAGCTCGCAGCGCGCAACGCCTCTAGTGCCTCGGCCGCACTCCGTGCACAAAGACGAGTGTGTCGCGGGAGGGAGCCCGTGCCGGAGTCCCACACAGCGCACACGGCAGAGCAGCGGCGGAGCTCGAGGTGTGTGCCACCACGCCAGAGCGGATAATACGAGGCGGCCGGGAGGAATAGAGGATCGTAAATCGCGCGCTCGCGCGCGTGTGTGAGTGTGCGCGGACGCGCCTGTGTGCGTCGAAAACGGGCAGGCGGACCGACCGGCCGAGGCGACGGGCGTAAATATATACCTACGAAACGGTGGGGAGCAGCGGCGGCGCGGCGCTGTAAAATTCGAGGAGAGGAGCAGATGTGCTGGCGGCGGCGCAGCGCGAGAGCCGGAGCTCGTCGGGCCTAGCGCGTTCGGTTCGGTGTGCCAGTGTGTATACGCTTTTTTTTTTGCCCCCGCGCGCGCCGCACACGGGACGAGCGCCGAGAGTAGCCGCGGCGGAGAGAGGCCCGCTGCCGCCCGTGTGTTATATGTGTGCGAGTGCGCGCGCGTCCAACCCGCGTCGTGTGCCCCCGCGTTTCCCTGCCGCCGCCGCCACCGCCGAGAGCCGCCCGCCGTTAGCACCGAGTGCCCGAGTGACTTGACGAGGCTCGCCGCGCGGCCGGAGACGAGGTGCGTGAGCCGCCCCGCGCCGCCTCCTCGCCTCGTTTAATGTCCGATTACCGCAAGTCCTGTCCGAATCTCGCGTGCTTTCATGGGATCGGTGAGATATTCTGCCGTGCAGCCGCCGTCACAAGCTCAGCCACGACCAGCAGCACCAGCAGCAACGGAAGGACCTGCGTGAGGGCATAGCACTCGCTCTCCGTCGCCGCGAACATGAAGTAAGTACGCTACGCAGCCTTTAAAGCCGGCATCGATTCGTCGACGGACGGAAGCCACGGGGGCGATCTCGCCTCGCCCCCGCGGGGTAAATAAACAAAGCGCCGCGCGAGATCGATCGCTCGCTCGGGCGCTTTCCTAACCTAAATCGCGCCCGGGCGGCCCGCCAGGACCGCACTGTAACGTTTCGGAGCGGGAGGCTTTCGGAGTCCCTTTTTTTTATCCTCGAGGGAAGAAAGCGAGGCCGGAGCGCACCGCGCGCGCACAAGAGGCGGCGGCCCGCTTCTCTCTCCGTCTTCCTCGCACCTTCGGGCGCCTCTCCTCGGGCCGTAGGTGTGTAGGTATATGGAGTACGGGCGCGCGGCCACTTTTCCTTTCTCGCTCCCTCGCCATTGTTCGGCCGGGCCTCTCGCGTGTCCTGCGTCGCGCGCCGCCGTCCTCGCTCCCTCCGCGCGGGGTTCGTAAGTCGCGTATAACAGCGTTATGTGCTCGAAAATAAGGAGCGACGACGGCGACGTCGGCCGAATACCCGCTCGTCGCTGCCAGAGGTGATTGGCCGCGCGGCGGAGGAAGGAGTTGTCAGAATGTTTCCTCTGCGTGTACACCGCTTCTCTCGCGCTCTCCCTCCTCTCTCGCACACTCGTGCCTGTCGGTAACCATCGGCTCTCTCTCGCCTCTCCGCGTGCGCATTGTCAAGGGAGAGCCGGACTTCTCTTTTGTCGTTGTCGTCGTCGTCGGTCGTTCGATCACCTTTTCTTTTTTAGCTTCCGCTTCCTTCTATACGCACAACACCAAGGCGACTCGCTCATTTCCCGAGCTTTTCAGCTGCGATTTAGTGGGTCTCGGGGAGGAGTGACGACAACGAGCGAAGGGAGAGATGCTCCGACTTTTATGTCGCGGACGTGTGGACGCGAGCGCAAGACTCGTAGGAGGGAAAGAGAGAGAAGGAGGGAGAAACGCACTCGGCGTGCGCGAAATGCCTTGTTTTCCTCCCCCTTTTCATTCGTCTCTTTTCGCCGCGGCTCCTTCTTTTTTCGCCCAGCTATTCTCGGTCACAGTCATCGCACCCGCCCCCCGCGCACCCCCTGCCTCCTCCTCGTCCTTGTTTAGGCTCTTTACGCGCTCCATCTCTCCCTCTCTTTCTTTCGCCTGCCACTCGTGTGTTCGTTTACCCCAATATACGGGCAGATCTGCCCCCATGCTCGCTACGAATTCAACGGTTTCATCGAGTTATATATAGTTCCGTGGAATATCTTTGGGGTACTTTGGTTGTGAAGCAGCGCGAAAATTTATGCGCGCGCCCCTCGCGAAAAGTTAGCGATCCAATTTTCGCATCTTCGCTGTGTTTTGGAAAAATTACCTCGTTGAATTTTTTCCCCCTTGATCAAAGTTTCGAATAACTTTTAATGAGCGCAAGTTCCTGCGCAGCGGCGATTCAAGTGCGCAACTATAGCAACAAACTGGTTCAAGTGCCGCGCGAACTTTTCGAGTTTGTTTAAAAACAGCTGCACTTCCGGTTTATTAAAAAAAAAAATCAACGTGGCAACGAAAAGAAAAAAATTAATTATCCAACGGGATGTTCGTGCCCAGCTTTAAATTTAATAACGCGTGTTCTCCTGCACTCGTTCAATGCATACAATTAGCCCGAGACAATGGGGAAACATTTCGCGAGGCAATAGCTCTTACAATACGAAAAATTGCGTGATGTCGCGCCGCGTGCGAGTCTCGCCTACACTCGAGAAATTCGTATTGCGCGACTCGCCGTTCCAGCCATTCACGGCAAATAATAATCCCCGCGTCCTTTTCTCTCGGGATGATAATACCATCTCAGAAGCGCCGCGCGCGCGCTACTCGACAGCAAAAAAAGGCGCAGAAGGAGCGGCGAAGAAGAAAAAATAAAGAGAAGAAAAACTCGGCCTCCTCATTTGAAACAGCGACCGCTAAGAGGTTTTTAAAGGGGAGGCGGAAAAAAAAATAGTCGCACTAGTCGGAGAGCCAACCTCCATCTCATATCCCTCCGCCTGAAAATTCCCGGCACGTCGAGTTTCGCGGTGGCCGCCTCTCTTCTCCTCCGCTGCACTTTTTCGGCCGACAATTTTTCTCGCTCGCTTTCCGCGCTTTCGTCTCTTACTCCGGCCTTTTGTTGCGCGCGCGGGGCGCCAGCAAAATGGGGAGCACCGCGTGTACGTGTAGATCGCGCGTACGTGTGTGTGTAATGCACGCGGGGCCGAGAGCGAGTAGACGCCGGCGAGTTTTTTCTTTCAAGTTTTCCAGGCGGCGCGTCGGTGGCACCGGGGCAAATAAACAATTCATGCGCGACCCTTGCGCGCGGCCCGCTCGACCGGCGTTTTTATTTAAAACCCCGCCGCGATTGGCCGACGACCCAATTTCGCGCGCGTATAAAACGCCGCGCTATTTAAACGGCCCGATTCGGATTACGCGCGTCATTATATCGGCGCGCGTAATGCAGGCGGCATTGAATAGGAGACTTATTAATTCGCCCCAGTTACGACGACTTTCTCCGCCTTCGTTTTGATTAATCATCGCTGATAAGGACGGGTCGAGGGAGTGACGTCGGGTTGCGCGCGGTCGAATTCTTTTTTCTGGGTACCTATACCGCGGGGATCCGGCTGCGTCAGCAGCCGGAACTTTGGAATCGACTGGTCACGTGGTTGGCGCAATCGTTTTACCTGAGAAACGGGCATCACCGACAGCTGACTAATTGACTATCGTCGCGCTCTGTGTGCCCGGTGACACACGTTTAGTTGTGTAAGACGCTTAGGATCGCTGATAAGGTGTCAGTTCATTTTTGCTTTCACCGGGAGAAAGGATTTCTTGCTTAATGAAGTGGTAATCGGTTAAACTATAAATTTGATTGAACGAGTAAAAGAGCGACTAGTTAAAAATTTAAATTATTTAATGTTAAAGGGATTTCTTTTTTGATGAAGTGGTAATCTGTTATGCTATAAATTTGTTCGAAAGTGTAAAATTTTTATCTAGTTGATAATTTAAATTACAGAAAGTCGTTTTAATAAAATAATTGATACGCCTCGTTTAAAATTGTATATATTTATAACTTTGGAAATTCCGTGACTTGAGTTATGCAGTAGGTCCATGACAAAGTATAGACGTCCTGAGAATTTTAAATTTTCTATCATATAATATCAACGTTCAAAGTAAAGTATATACAAAATTTGTTATAGTAATTAAATAGTTTTTACTTCTGAATTTACGTAATTTTTTTATTTGTAAAATATAAAACTAATTATTTATACTAAAAGACAATTTTAATAGCTTTTCAATTATATTAATGTATTTTATAAATAAATTATATAAAGAAGCGAAATCATTTTTTTTAATATTCTTAAATTTGGATGTCATGCCTCTAAAATATCAATGCATAATCTAAATTCGAGGGGAAGATTATAGGCTTTTCAGAACGGAAATGAGGCTTTCGTGATGACTTCATTATTGGAAAGGTTCGGAAATTTCACTACATAAGGAAGCGACGGAGATGCATTTAAAAGTAGTTTTATTTCTCCGTGCACGTTTTAAATTATGCACCTGGATATACCGTGTATCGCGCACGTTAAAAGATTCTTAAAAAACAGAAAATTATCACCTTTTATCTACAGTTAACTAATAATCGACAATAATGCCGTGTCATTCTTTCTAAGTAATTGGAATGACATATCGTTTTAAAGAAATCGATATATATATAAAACGGACATTAGCTAGTGACACGCGCATAACACGTTGTATCATTATTCTAAAATTTGATTAGCATTCTTCATTTTTTAACGTCTCAGCGAGTAATGAACCAACAAACTTGGCACACAGAATACAGGGACCCTGCGTGCGCGTAATTAGCGTGCAAGACACACATTTGTACAATGTAGGTCGAAGACCAGTGTACGACAACCAGTCGACAAATTATCGCGGCTCGCGACCTCAAAGGGCGCACACATCGCACGCTCGCTCCGCAGAGACGACACACCTGCAAAGCGCGATCTAATAGACCTAGCGATAGAGAGGACGGAATAAGGGTGCGATAAACGCCGCGCGCGCGCATCACCGCCGACCCGAATCGAGGTGTCACCTCTTTCGTTTTTGCGCGCGCTCGACGCGAGAAAAAAAAAGCCGCTGTACGGGGCGGCGCTCGATTTGCAAAAATCGACCCGCGTGCGTAGTAAAGGGGAGCGCGCGCGGAGAAACGAGGGCGTGAATCGCGCGCCTAGCCTGCGGAAATTCGGGCAGCGAGTCTCGCGGCGAGGAGAGGGTGGCGCGAGCTCGCAATAAGAGCGCGCGGGGGTCGAGCCCGAGAAAGCGAGACGGAGAGACACGGGCGGCACGCGCGAGGGCCGCGATTCTATTACGTGTGCACAGACTCGGGGGGTGCAACTTGGGGACGCGGCCGAGTCGTTACTCTCGGACGATTTAAATTTAATCGCTTTTATTAGTCACCTCGGCTGGATTGGCGAGAGGAAAAATACGTTCAATTTCGTTTTGGAGGTTTTACTGGATTATATTATTATAGAACGGAGGCTTTCTATTGTTTATGTAACTTATTTGATTTTGCCGCAAATTATTGTATTCGGATCTGATCGTCTGAAATTAATTAATTGGGTGATAAAGGACCCGTTGATGGAGAAAATAGTGTTTATTTTATTGTGATAATTATAGTTATTGACAAATTCATTTGGAGAAAAAACATTCCATTCCAGTAATAATGGAAGATTAATTGCTTTAATTGAGTAAATAACGCTTGCACTGAAATAACGTAATTAAAAAATTAATTCGATATTTTATAAAGCAAAAATACCTGCTTTATTAATTTAGTACTTTACATTTTTATTTCAAATGAAAAAATTGAACCTTTATATATATTCAACCGAATTAAATTATTTTAATGTGCCTCAAAAATAGCAACATTGCCCTGAAAATCGCATGTAACAAATTTCAATTTGCTTTTGTTTATTATTTTTTACATACAATTTTTCGGACGACTACTGACATCCATAAGAGGAAATTTTAAAAGATTATAATATTCCGTTTAGGATAGGACATGACTTTTGGTATATCTGATTCTTGTTGATTAATCTCCTTGGAGATCCGTATAGCTTTAAATATTAGACCTTATATACTAACTTTGGATTTTTTCATATTGAACCCAAAGTTCACGTCTTCTCCTAGTTACGTGTACGTTTTCAACGAAGCATAAAATGCATTCATTTCTGAACATTTTGAATGAGAACGAGCCCAATCGATTTCTCGATCGACAACGAAAAAAAAAGCATCCCGCCTGACCTCCCCTCGAGTTGAGCCGGCTCGCAGCAGCTTAAAATCGTGCAAGAAGGCGGCTGGGAAAGGGAACCTATACACACAAGCGAGTAAGGGAGCATCCATCGAGGAAAGTCAATCCGGCGGCAGGGAGCGAGGGTCCCCGCACGCAAAAACTGCACGTGCGTACTGACCGCGCGCGGGGCAATTCGAGCCTCGTCAATGTCCCTCGCCCCCCCCTCCCCGCCGCCGGCACGACTCACCTATTTAATTAGCGGCGCACGCGGTATCCATATGTTCTCCAGGCGACTTTATAGCCGGCGCACGGCGCGTCACTCCGATGTATCGGGTGACTCACGTGCCCGCGCGCGCGGGTAAAGCCTTACCGGGGACGAGCTGTCACCTTACCTCTCCTTCGGGGGGCCACACCCCCAAGGACACCGGTCAAGACGTCGTGCCTCGCCGCGGCCGCGCGCGCGACGCGCCTTCCGCGTGCCGCCTTTTGCGAAATTCGCGCGCGCTCTTGTCTTCCGCATTTCTCGCGGACTTCCTTGTAAGGCCGCTGCGCTATGCTCCGCCGGCCGATTATCGTCGATGCCCGCGCGCCTTGTATCTCCTCGCTCTGTCTCGCTCCGCGGCGCTTATTTATTGTCCGAGGGAAAAGTCGACGGGGAGAACGCAAGCGTCGCTGCGCCGGGAATTTCATTTTCACCGTCGGCGTGAAATGACGTTGCTGTTTGCGCTTTGCTTGTGACTTAGCGATGGACTCGATCGATTGTTATTATCTGCTGCGCGCTGCCTTTTACTTTGCTGCGCTCATTGTGTACCTTTGTAAATATTTATTTACGCTCTTTTTTAGAATTACAAGCGTTTGGGTAAATAGGTAGCTTTGGACACTTGTGAGAATCCGATTTACTTTTACAAGCTTCTTTTAACCCTTTCAGGACTGCATTTTTTTGTGTAAGGAAAATTTCCACGTGATTTACGATAATTTTTTAAACTATTGTTTGATTTCCTGAATGCTATAATTTAATCAGCTTCTATTGAATTTAGAAATACTTATGGCTGCATCATGAGAGATTTAATCTAATCTACATGCTTATATTTTAAGCCATTGTGAATTGGTCTAACGACATTTAAAAAAGATCGACTGATAGCATTGCACATTCCAATGCATAGTGGATCTGAAAGGGTCAAAAAAAGCAAGAAAGGAATAAAAATCAAAAAACATTTTTTTGAAAAATTTAATCAGTGAATAAGATTCGAAGTAAATTCAAATAAAACTTTTGTAATAAAAATTGATAAAAGAAAAACGGTGGATGTAGAAAGCATGCGATTAGTCAGCTATATTGGGAAGAGCGCTACTTCACTTTACAATTTGATAAGAATGCATAATAAATTGCTGATTAATGGAACATTACGTGGAATGCGTGCTATCATTTCATAGCGTGTTTCACGCGAGTTTTTGCCGCATACCTCAGCATTTATGAAAAATGCAGCGAAGAAGAGAACTCGTTACATCGAAATAGCAGCTCCGATGTCGCATTGTACTCGCAGAAGCGAAGGAAAGCATTCCCAATCCAATTTAAAGAGAAACTCAATGTATACATTTATGCATTTACTCGTCGAAGTACAAGTACCCGTCCACTCGCGTCTTATTTTTTCATTAAACCGCGCAAGTTTATTTTTCATTCAACTCCACGTATCGCATTTCTTCTCTTTTCGCGCGGTAGTTTTTCCTTTTCCAAAACCTCATTCTCGCTCCGTCTCCCTAATTACGGGGGAATCCGTTTACGCAGGGCCAAGCAACATCAGCAATTCAAATGCCGTTGCATTAGCATTTTTTTGCAACCCTCTCGGCGGCGCGCGCAACGTAACGCTGAAAAATCCCCGAAAGAAATTGCATAACGACGCGTAATCGCGGGCACTTTTCATCAGCGTCGCGGACAATTTGAGCCGCGGGGCTATAGAGGAGCCCGGCGAGGAGGAAAGAAAAGAGGCGCGGAAACAAAAGGCTTCGACGTCGGGGAGATCGGCCGCGCAGCGTCCGCGTCGAGGGGGAGCGACTCGCGTCACTCGCCATTAACTTTCTCGTTCTATTAATCAGCGGGCGTCGTGCGAGCGTCTGTCCGGCTCTCCCGATGCACCGCCGTGCAAAATTTCTCCACGAGCGAGCCTCTCCGTCTCTCTCGAGTTTGCGGAAACACTTTTGAGCGCGAACGAGAGACGCGCGCGCGCGCAGGTGGTCTTGCCTCCGCGCCTTCAAACTTTTCAGAGCATAAAGCGAGAGAGAGAGACCCGGGTAAATTGACGCTGGCCCGGCTTTTATTATAATTATTATGTTATGCAAGTTCCGCGCGTGCGGCGCTGCTAGCCGAGTTTCAGTTTACGGGGGAGGGAAGGAGAGACGACGTGCTTTGGCTAGATGCACCAGTGTGCGCGCGTGTGCGTACGTGTGAGCGCGAAGAGGTGTCGACGGCCGATTCGCGCGCGTAACGGCTGTTGCCCCGCGATCTTTCGCCGCTTCCCTCTCGCGTTTATATAGGCACTACGCCGGCTACCGCGTCTTTTTGCCCCTTTTTGCGCTGCCTCCGCGGTGACATCGCTCTTTCGGCCTCCGTCGTTAAATTATGCGGTTGCGTGCAGCCCGCTCTTCTCTCTCCTTGGCTCGAATCTCCGCGGGATTGTTGTATTTGCGGTCGCGACTTTTTAACCGACTCAAGTGGGCTCTCCACTCTTTTTCTTTGACTCGCGGGAGTGGGAGGGTAAAATAGCATTGAAGCGTCAAAGAGGCCGGGGTTTCGAAAAAGTAAGCGGTTTGCTCAAATTTAACGAAAAGAAAAAGATGAAAACTGTAGGTGAACGAACGCTTATTTATGATTACGTCGAAAAGCGAAGTAACGTTCTTTTTAGTCTATTTAATGGGTCGGAAGCGAGATGATACTAACAAGATAATGTCAATTACATGTCGTGATCTCAGAATTAGCTTCATACTGACCTAGTTACTCTGTAAAAATTTTAATTTAAGAATAATATTGCAATGGCAACACTTGGAATGCAGACTATTATCCAAGGTGGATCTATACATTGGAATGAAAACTAAAATGTTTGAAAATTGAATTGCTAAATCAATTACTGTTACGTTCGTTCAGCATTATAATAAAGAAATTTCCTTTTTTGCAAAAAAATTCGATGTTGGGAGAAATTTCAATTAACGATCATTCAATCAGAAATGACAATTTACGATCCTTCAAAAATTTTCCAATAGCACTGAGTGAGCACCAGAAATCGTAGTGTACTCAAAGTAATTTCGTAATAAACTTTTTATTCCTACATCGAAATAAATTAAAAAAAAATAATGTAAAATAAAATAAAAATCGTGCGTACTCTATTGTTTCAACTGCAACACAATCATTGCTCACTACTACATAATCTTGTATAGAAGTATCTTACTAGCATATTACTTCACGAAATTACGTCAAATCATGCGTAACACCGATTCTCCTTTCAGCATTGTTTAACGAGGCTAAAAATATTCCCTTTGTGCATTCTTCGGAAGTAATATTCCATTGGGAAATGACGAAAGACCGAAATAACTTTTCGCAAGCGTCGATAGCAGCAATGCGCTTCGACGTATTTTTCCCCTTTTTTTTCATCGCGAAATAAAAAAAAATACCACCCATTGACAGTTGAAGCACATAGAGAGTAGTCAAAGCGGCGCACTTCTCTCGTCCATTAACTGGTTCGTTCGAATGACCGAACGCCTTCAAGATCGCTCGGCCCGCTCTTTCATCGCGGGAAGCTTTTTTGCGCGCGCGCACGCCGGGCTCGTGCTTTTATGACTTTGCATCGGCGAGCGCTCGGGGTCCGCGAGTCCTCGAGTTTCGCTGGAAACGCTCATTGAATCGAGTTAAAGAGAGACTCGAGTGCGCCAAAGAAAACTGGGTTGATCCGCCGATGTGTATTATGCGCATTTATTGACTCGGCTTTACTTTAAAAAAAAATAAATTTCTTTTTTCTCTCCGACGTCCGCACCGGGCGGGGGAGTTGATAGGCGCGATGGAAAAGCGAAACGGGGTCGAGCCGATGTTTTTGTCGGCGCGGAAAAAGCTGCGCGTATCGATTCGTCAAAGACGCGGCGGTGGAGAATTAGACGATTTATCGGGCTGATCTTTACTGTTTTGTTCCGCCTGTGCGAGTCTCGCGGAAGTTTCATTTCGCACGGGGTACTACACAATCGCGGTTTCTTTTAATAGCCCAGGTAAAGGTCAAGACGTAAGTGGGTTGAAGGGGAATTTGATTTTTCCTGATAAAAAGGCGGCTCTCGCGATGAAATCTGGGCCGAGCCCGTTATTATGGAAATAAATCGCGATTTTAAAAACGGAAATCTTTCGCGAATATTGCAAAATAATCGTGCGCTATTTTTAAATCGCGTAGGAATGATTTCGACCTAAAAAAATTCGTGTATTTCCTGATGCTTCTCGGTTTTCCTGCCGATAAGAAGTACACAAATATAAAGTTACGATAAAATTAACTTTTTTATTAAATGAGTTAAATAATCGTTTTAAAAACTAAAAATTGTATGGAGGATAAATCACGCACGATTTCCACACTGCGGTAGTAATTACGAACAATTTTCCGTAAATCACGATATTTAAAAGGCAGCAACGTAATCGCCTAAACTGTTCACACATTTCATTTGAATAATTTACCGAAGATTACGCATCTCGCCGGAGAAAGTAAACGGAAAACTAAGTCACCAGCGGCGCTCCGAAAAAAAAAAATTTTCCCAGCGAGCCGCACTCTTTCATTTTTACCCGTAAAAAAGGATGTAAAATAATAAATTTCCTCGGCGCTCGTTTCCCCGCTCGTCCGACCGAAAAGGCCCCTTCACTCTCCGCTCGCAAAATCGCAGGCGCGCTTAGTGTCGCCCGCAATCGCTCGACTCCCCCGCTCGCGTCGACGTAAACAAATGTGCGCGCGAACGAGGTCCGCGCGCGCGAAAGCACGAAATAAAAAAAACTGCGTCGGCAGTGAAAGAAAAAAAACACACACGCACGAGCGAGGCGCACGCACGATTGTATTAAATATACGGAGGCATACCGGAAGTAGCTGAAACGTATCGCAAGAGTCGAGCGGCCGCAGGAGCGAAAGAGAGAGAGAGAGGGGCTATAGGCCGCGCGCCTGCCCCGGCGGTTGTGCTCCCGCTCGCTCGCTCGCAAAAGAGAGAGGGAGCGAGAGAAGGGAAGTCGACTTGGACGCGCGGTATCACCGCCGCCACATCCCATTTTCATCCTGTTTGCTCTCGATTTTCGCGCTCGCTGAATCAGTCGCTCGGGTTCCGTGGGCGCGCGTCAGTTCCCCGGCTCGTGCACGCGTCTCGGCCGCGAATTTCCGACGCCGCGAGAGAAGAGAGAGCAAGAAGCCGAAGCGCGCGCCCCGACGATGACGACGGGGTGACATCGGTGTATACAAGTGCGCGTAAGATCTGGTCCTCCTCCTCCCGCGGGGGGGACTCCGCAGTGCAGGATGAACGCGTTTCGCTCGAGCGGCCTGTACCAAATGCGGCTGAGCGGCGAGGAGTCGAGGAGGTCGCGAGCGAGGCTGCTGGCCGCGCGCTCGGTCGACTCGACGTTTTTGCCCGGCGCGCGCGACTCCGAGCAGCCCGAGTACGCCGACCCGCAGCAGCACCGCCAGCAGCAGCAGCAGCAACAGCTGTACGACTGCTACGACTGGAACTGGTAAATCTCGACGAGACGCTCCTTTTTCCGCGAGCGACGCCTGCGATATCGATGCATCGTGCACCAGTGCATCTCCCGCTCTCTCCGTCCTTCTCTCGCGCGCTTGGGCTCCTTTGTGAGGATAACGGCTTTTACGCTCGCTTCACGTGCTCGCCAAACATTTTAATTTCATGCGCATGGATTTGAGCGCCCGAGCAGCGGGGTAGAGCCGCTTTTGCGCGATTCTTTTTCGCAGCGACGGGGAATTCGCGTGTTTTTTTTATATCGTTTGTTAAACCGCGATATCGGCGGAGCGCGAGTTGTGCGTTAGTCACTTTCTCGTTTCCTGATCGTGCAACTTATTTCAACGAGTTTGAATGTAGATATAGTTAGCTGGTACTGGAGCTGCAGTTTTGCAGTTAATTTTTCTGCATCTTCATCTTATACGCTCGGCCGTACATTCGATCCCTCTGTGTATCTATAATGCATTTAGCGTATCTGTTTACGTAAACAGAAGTGGAGTCACTTTTCGCGCACGTAGGCGTGCGTGTAATGTGGCAAGTAAATACTTTGATGATCGCAAAATACTGCACTAAGTGTGTAACGAAAATGTTTCGCGGAATTTTAGAAATTAGAACACAGTTTTGCGCAATCGAATTGTTTCAATTGTTGTTTATGTCACATATTTAAGCAGTATACTACAGTGGCATTATATATCAAACAGTTGCAGGCAGAAAAATTTCCAGTATACATAATTTTTATCCACTGTAATCGCGGGATGAACCGTCCTTCGTTCCTTTTTGACCCGAGATTCAGGATAAAAATAACATACCCGCAGGAAGAACAAATGTTACCGTCCTCACCTGAGAAAGAATTACTTGGACGAGGAAAAAGCACTGAATTATCCTGCATAATTTTTACTGTATGGTATCTCATTGTTGCCGCTTTCTGGAACTTGATAAACTTGATAAAAGCGATAAAAGTACATAATACACGCGTATTTGTAAAGTAGCGGTACAACAAAAAACCGGAAAAGCTTTTATATTTATTATTTACACATAAATTTTACAGCAGTACACTACAAACCAGTACGAATAAAGTTAAATGTTTGTGAAAAACAAAAATGCATCTTTTAAAATTACTGTTTCTTCGTCGAAATTAAAAACAAGATGTTAAACTATAAAGAGGAGAAAGGCAAGTCCGCGTGTAATTGCATTCACTGCCTTACCTTCATTACGCCGTCAATATAATTACACTTTATACCCAGCATTTTGCATTAAAATGAACAGTCGCTCAAAATATGTCCCGCGCGCAAATTCGCGATAAGACAGTGTATCGAAGCACTTCGCAGCAACTCATACGGATCTGTTCTCGTGTTACAGCGAAGTAAGCATATCGTCGGCTCGGGCCTCGGTGGTGGTCTACGACGACGTGAACAAGAAATGGGTGCCGTCGGGCAGCTCGTCCGGCCTCTCCAAGGTCCAGCTTTACCATCACCAGGTGAACAACACGTTTCGCGTGGTCGGCCGCAAGCTCCAGGACCACGAGATCGTGATGAACTGCGCGATCCTGCGCGGCCTCAAGTACAACCAGGCGACCGTGACCTTCCACCAGTGGCGCGACAACAAGCAGGTCTACGGTCTCAACTTCTCGAGCAAGGACGACGCCGACGCCTTCGCCAAGGCGATGCTCCAGGCCCTCGACGTAAGTACCTCGAGCCTCTCGCTCGTGTCGAGGAGCTCGGCTTCTAAATTAACCGGCGGTCGTGTAAGAAATTTTGTCGTGCTTTTCCGGAAACTACACTGACAGAATTTTCTCGTAAAAATTTAAGAGTGAAGCTCACCGTAAAAATTACGGGAAAAATCGTAATCGTGGGACGATTACGGGAAAATCAGTGTAAATTTTACGCGGAGCTTGCGCGATTTGATAAGCTCCGTAATTTTTACGGGAACGTCACCGTAGCTTTTGCACGTATCGTGCAAGCTCCGCGTAAAATTTACAATGATTTTCCCGTAAAATTGTCCAAGATGGCAAACCATCCCATGATTACGTTTTTTCTCGCAATTTTTACGGCAAACTTCGCCGTAATTTTTACGAAAAAATGTTCTCAGTGTAGCTACACTCCTAATTCGTTCCAATACAAATGCCTTTTTTTCTTTCTTTATGCTCTTCTCCGGTTCAGTGCTTGCAATCTTTTGTCGCCTTTTTATCGGGATTGTCTTGGCGATGAAAATGACGGCTTTGTTTTTATTTATTTTAAAGTACCGGGTGATCGTTGAATAAATGACGGAGTTATAAACATCGGCTTTTATTGTTCGGAAAGACGGGGCGAATGAAATAGTTGTTCACTAGCCTTGACGTTTCCTTTGTAGTTTCAATTCAACTTTGTTCGCGGTACTAGGAAAACAACTCATTTCTAACTTAAGTCAAGGTTTCTCGGTCTGGCTCGTCAAGTCGCAGGCGAGCTACTTGATAGCCTTTTCTATTAGACAGATATCACTGGAGTTGTTTCGAATTTTCCGAATGCAAGTTTGAATAGTGTCAAGTTCTTGAAAATTTCTATACGAACGACCTTTGAAGTTCGTAAAAAAGAATAATTAGGTGTTCACCGATAAACTTTTTTGTTTTTTATTCAAAAGAAAATTAATTTTAAAGTACGCGCGTTTCTTGAAAATTTTATAGCAAAAGTTACAATTACAATTTAAAAAAAAAAGTGTAGTGCTGGAATAGTAAACTTGCCGTCTGAAACTTTTTTCAATGCGGTTTAGAAAAAGTTAGCTCACTGCGCAGAAAAACTATAAAATAAATGGTATCGCAATTTTTTCAGTCTCGACAATTTTCTATCCAACATACAAATTTTTAACGTCACGCTTTTACTTTTAATATTCAATATTAAAATCATTTATAAAAGTAAAATTTAGAAGACGAATGGTAGTTTTCAGTTTACACAGTAATTTTTCCTAAATTATTTCTAAAATTAAGTACGAATTTTCCTTCCGTGCAGAAAATTGGTTCACGCAAACGCGACCTCGTTAACTCGAAGACATAAACAAAAATCTTCGGAAGGAAAGAAAAAACCGTAATTAATTCCGCCACGATCACAGTCAGCTCTAACGAGGTCCTATAAATCACTCAATTTCTCCGCTATTTCTCAAAAGCCACTCCCTTTCAACTCCGCCGGCGCCGTCCAATTTTTTAGCGCCACCTTCCTCGAACTCGCTGCAATTTTGTAAATTACTAATTGAGCGAGTGTCCGGCCGCTGGGCGCGTCTTTTACTTAAGATCAATTGAATTTACGCGCTCGCGCCAATCAGCCGTTTAATTGGAATCGATGGGGTTGCGTAGGTGCTGAGCAACGGCACGACTCTACCGAGGAATCTTGGACAGCCAGTCGCTCCTGCCACTCAGCAGCAGCAGCAGCAGCAGCAGCAACAGCCGATGCCCGTCTATCAGCCGCAACCGCAGCAGCAACTTGTGCAGCAGCAGCAGCCGCCAAACACGCAGTACGAAGAAGATATGGGATATCGGTGAGTGTGGCTGCGCTCCCCGAGCTCTGCTCCCGCTTAATTATTCACGTAAACAAACAGTATAGCTTGGTTTACTTTTATACCCTTGGTGTGGTGTAGTGTAACAACGTATGTATTACGCAGAGAAAAATATATCTTGCCATAGTGCAGCAAACCTTTTTTGTAGTCTAAATATAGAATTTTAATGTATTTTTTTTTTATTTCAAAATGTATGATCAAAAATGTATTTTTTTTTGCTTCGTAGATCAATATTCTTAACAGAAAAAGATTCATTTTTTTATTTTTTCTAAAATGTAATAAAGAGATAGCATTGTTATTATCAATTTTTTGATAAAATTAATTTCTGTTATTTAAGGACTATGACGAGAGAGGATGTTGCTATTATCCAAGAGCGTAGAATGTCTCAACAGAACCAAGGTTAGTAAATTAAAAACTCATTTAAAAAAAATGAATTCATATCTGAAAAAAAAATACAAAATTTATCACAGCACACGTGACCGAGCTGATATGAATATATTTATGTATGTACGTGTACGTATCATTTAAGTAATTTGAACGGAAGATTTTTTTTCTACTTTTCCGCATTATCGCGTTACGGATCTGTAGCTCGTAAAGGAAAGGCAATCTTAAAAAGAAATAAAATTTTTTATTTTATAGTAAATGCACACTAGACACAAAGCTTGCCACTTCGTTATTTTCCTTCGAAACGCCGTTACGTGTGATTGTCTGAAACAAAGAATTATTTATTTATAACAATATACTCAATACCTGAGGTAATTTTGTTTAAAACTTTTTTAAAAAATAAAGTTGTAATAAATATGAAATTTTTTTCAGCGTCAAACGGTCTAAACGCAATATCTCCGAGCTGTCCACCAAACGCTTTAACTCAGCAGCAGCAACAACAACAGCAACAGTCCGGTCATCACCGGACTTCCTCCGCGCCACCAGCACCAGCACCTCCAGGACAAATACAGCAGCAGATCCCGCCGCAGCAGCAGCCGCAGCAAATGCCGCCGGCGCCTCCTCCACAGCCTCCGGCACCGCCCGCCCCGCCCTGTCCGCCGTCGATGATGAACTTCCAGGGGGCCATCGGACAACAGTACGCCCAGTCGCCACAGTCCCAGCAATCGCCTTCCCCGGGGGTTGGCGGCATCTACGGGACGACCGGCGGCCAGCCGGGGCCCCAGGGCCCACCGTACCAGGTGCAGCAGTACGCCCCCGCCAATCAGTACGGCAGCCGGGCCTCCCTGAACAGCCAGTACGCGACGCTGCCCAACGCTGGCCAGTACGTGAGCCAGGGGCCCTACTGCGGCGTCGTGTCGCAGCAGCCGCAGCCGGGCCAAGTGTCGACCGCCGGTAGTCCCGTGGTCGTCAACCCCTACGGCACGCCCGCCAATAGCGTCAATCAGGCCTACGCACTCCAGCAAACCGTCGTCACGTCCCAGGCCGACGTTAACGCTTATGCTCCCTGTGGCAGTGTCCCGAGCATCCCCGGGGTCATGCAACAGGCGCAGGCCTCGGTGCCGCCCCCGCCGCCACCTATGGCGCCGCCGATGCAGGCGGCCGCCGCCCCGCCGCCCCCGCCACCGCCGCCCCAGCCCTCGGCCGGTAACGGCGCGCAGGACTGCGACCGCCCACCCGCGCCCGACGTCAACTCGCTCGCGGCCGCGCTCCAAGCGGCCAAGCTCCGAAAGAAACAGGTGCTTTCTTATTTTACATTTTTCATCGTCTACGAGTACTTTTATCTTGACGAGCCCGACTTTTGTAGTACAAGATTTGCAATTCTACTGCTTTGCACACTTTTTGAAATATGCGAATAACGACTTTCGAAATAATCTGCATCTCTACGACTGCATAACGTTCGAATAAACTATTTCTTGTCGTATTGTGCGGTAGCATTTCAATATAAAGTTTCACGAACGTCGGACTATTGTAATCGATATTTCACTCACGATACAGAATGCGAGCATTAAGGCTGCCGCAGAAGCAATATTTCTGCCTCTTTTGTTCACAGCTGTCAATTATACTGCTTTTGACATAACTAAAAATGAACACTACCTAGCTGCTCTTTACCTATTTAATGTACATTTCGAGAATATTCTTAGAAATTCATTTAAATTTGAAAATAATGCGAAAGATATATAAGAATTTTCCCGAATCTCTCAAGCTTTTTCACAGCTCGCTCACCGGGAGGTCACAGGTAACATCCAAACTTTCTAAAGACTCTCTTACATTCATAACATCGCCTTTTAGTTGGCATACTTTTGTGCAAAGAGCCACACAAAAAGTCTGTCTTATTTTGCCTTTCGATCATCCCTTACATTGTTTGGTAACTCGTGAAGCAGTATACCAACATCTCGTAGTTTTAGTACTCATTCGCTTTTTTCTTTTCATTTCTTAAAAAAATAAAACTTGACGGCGACACGACGGAACATATTTCCCCGTCTATCACGACGGTATAATGAAACGACTAGAAGAAGTCGCAAAGAGTTTGGTTTTAATCTGGAATGACCTCTTTGTCGCAGCAGTCGCAACCGATAGAGAACAGCGGCTCGAGCACGAGCAGCAGCGGAAGCGGCGCCGGAAATTACGGGACGCTGGGGCGCAGCAGCGGCGCCGGAGCTGACAGCGCGGCCGGCGGTGCCGGCCTCCCAGCTATGATGGTCGAAATGGCCAAGACATTAGCTCGGCGACGAGCTGCCGTCGAGAAGAAACAGCCCGAGCAGCCACCCGTAAGTCATTTAGTAGTCACGACGTCCAGTCGTGTCTTTTGTTTGTTTAGTCCATTCCAACTTTAGAGAGGAAGTAATAATGTCTGAAAAAAATATTCTCACGAGCCCTTCTATAGATTTTAATTGTTTTAGAGAGTGAGAGATTAAATTGAAAAATGAATTAAATCTTGAGGCAAGGGAAAATTTAATAAAAAATGTTATTATTTTTAGGAACCAGAAAGTTCACCTGACAAAAAGTCCTGGGATAAGAGCAATTCTTCGATCTCAAATAGCGCCAGTAGCAATAATAAATTCTCGAACGGCGCTGAATCACCGAAAGCTCATCGCAAGAGGTTCGGTTCAGCATCCGAAGATACTCTGCTGAAAGTTAACGGTGTTAATGACGGCTCCTCTATAACTGCACAAGAAATGGAAGCTTTCAAGGCAGAGCTCATGAAAGAGGTGCGAAAAGAATTTCAGAAAATAAAACAAGAGATTATCGAAGGTAAACAGACACACGTTACAGTGTGTTATATATTTTGCATGATCACTGTGTGTTTATAAGTAAAGCAATAATTGCCTTATTTATCACTTTTAGCTGTGAGAAGCGAACTAAATAGAAGATAAAGGTAAGAGAGGCGATAACAATGTGGATAGACGGAAGTAACAGAAAAGAGCTAGCCACTGACAGAATACACCAGAATTTTGACTAGATAGCTCAATCCAAGCATCATCGACAAGCACACCCGTGTGTACACAGGTTTTTATTATGCAATCGCGAGTACAGTGTAGTTATTTCCATGTATATCAGCCATTTGTGTGTAAGTACGTTAATCTAGCTTGATATATAGTATCACGAGAGGGACGCGGGCTCGTTGCATTTAAGATAAATAAAAACACTATCGCCGTTTGAGATACGGATTAACTAAGGCCGAATGGAATAAAATGATACACCCTTTTTCTTAAGATTATTTTATTGCGCAAACATTTTATTACGTACATTTTTTAATTATGTACCACTGAGGACGAAGATCCTAATTGCAATTTTTAGAAGATTATCAGAAAATTCTGTGGACTTTGGAAATTCGTATCTCGTGTGATTTTTCAACGGCGCGAAATTTAGTTGGATCAAATGAGTGGGCACGTAAAAAATGCGCAACACGCACAATAAAACGGACAATCTTATTGTCGAGGCGAAATTTTCAATTTAATTTATACTCACTGCCGACAAATGTGTAAAAAATGACTCACTCAGTTGATGTAGCAACTTGCGGGCCATGCATCATTTTCCAGATTGTTCGTTCTGGATTAAAAATCTTGAAATTGTCATTCAAAACACATTGAATTTTAATGTTGTAACATAAGGAGAGCCTACATGAAGTCGAAAGTCTAATTATAGATTTTAACTTGTGAACGAATACCAATTTTTATTGATATCTAATATTTCACAAAATAAAATCAGAAAAATGTTTACCTAATTCGCGGCTGTCCTTAACAAGGAATGATTTTTGCAAAAATTTTGCATTTAAAAGTGTGTCAGCAAAACTTTTATATTAGTTTTTGAATGGCGAAGTTAAGGATTTTTCGAATGAAAAATGATCTAACGGGTTTTCAAATGTGATTCGTCGGGTTCTCAAAGCCTTTCTTGTAAGATTAGACCTCTTCTACTTGTAAACTTGTACAGGGACTTTTGACTTTTATTCGCAATTTCGTGGCGTTCATAAACATTCCACACTATAAAATTATTTTGCTTTCTGAGTTTTTTCAAAGGCCTTGTAACGAATGTTTTTGATACAGTACTAAGAGTGAACGCACATTCCGCAATGATTACCAAAAAATACTGGTAAATTGATATTATCACTTTTGTCTTGCAAAAATAGCCTATTTTTAAACTATGACACTAAAATTTTCATTTGCAATCTTTTTGGTTGAAAACTTTTAACTTCCTTGAATTTATGTTTTTTCTATAATTAATATAAATGATCGCCACGATTTTGAATATTTTCGTGTTTGATGCATTTAACCCACATCTCATTTTTAGTAGAGAGACCAGACTTTTAATTTTAAAATTTGTATGTCTAAAGAATTTTTAAATGTGAAAGTTACAATGTGACGACGCGATAACAGTTTACAATTTTGAACAATAACTTTTCTATGAAAAACGAGAACAATGATTTGAAACAGAATTTATGTATAAAACACGTAAAAGTAAAAAAATGTATATTGTCGAAAGATAAATTTGAATGAAATGAAAATGAAATGGAATTTCATAAATCACGACTTGACTGAAAAAAATGAAATAAAAAAAAAAAATAATCGCAAAGGCTTCGTGTCGAGCAGACAATGTAATGAAGTTAAATTTTAAGAACAGGTGTGACTAAGCAAAGTATTGCATCTTGCAAAAATTTTCCTAAAAATTCCGGAAACTTTCTGCGTCGTCGTTGTCCTTGAACGCTTGCTCTCGAGCTTCCACCGATATTTTAAGCAATCAGCTGTTGCAAAGTGAAATGTCTTTCTCGGAAGTCCGCGTTTGTAACTTTTTTGTATAACAAGAAATTTTTTACGCAACGAGGGTCAGTTGTCGTTGCAGTTTTACTGAATTTTAAGACCTAAGCAAACACCGGGCTTCTTAATTAAATGTTCACTTTGCGCCGTTTTTCATTGTGGGAAAATTTCGAGATGGCGAATTTTCTAGTCTAGACACGACGAACAAAACGAATATTATTGTGCGAGGAGTTTCCTCGGTGGAAATCGATGAAGCGTCTCAATAATTATCGATTAAATGTAGTTATTAAAATATAAAAAGAAAGACAGAGTGCGAAACGCGTCGAGCTAAAAGTGAAAACGATAGGTAGACGATTGTCTTTCAATTTTGAAAAGAAAAGTATAAGTTGACAATGAAAGAGTAATTAATGAAAATTAAGGGCGAAACGAAATAAAAATGACTTTTCGTCTTTTTTTATACTTTTTATATATTTATATGGATTATATATAAATTAATTAAATAAGGCACTTCTTGACGCTTTCGTGCTTTTTTGCATTTCTGTACAAACAAAGGGAAGACCGTTCGATTCTCTTTGTGGTATAGACAGTGAGATAAATAAAAATACATCACTCAGTTTTGGCTATCAGTGATTTGTATTACTATTTATAAAAGCGTCGAATGACATTTTAGATTTTCTCTTTTCTTTTTCTTTGTAGCGCATTATAATTTCTGTCAATCTTGTAGCGCCAATTTCTTTATACAATATTTTAAACTCTCCACGCGCAGTATCTCCTTTTGTAAATATTATTCTACATGGGCTCTTCCAATACGATATATTTATTTTTGACTCTACGATTTACAAGTTGATAAGCCGACGCACTGTAAATTTGTAATCGGCCAATCGCCGGATTTTTCCACAAAACTTTTCCCGCCGTTTTTATCCCACTCTTTTCACAAGCATGTTTATACAAAGGGTTTATTACACGATTATTAAGAGAAAAATGGATAAATAATTAAAAAAAAATAATTCAACGCAATTGTACTAGATTGACAATTTCGAAGCTCAGAACGCACGCTTGGGAAAAAACCCGTGGAAATAGACGATTGGTCAAACTTGTTGCATCACGATGAACTTTGCAGAAATATAAAAAAAATGGTAAAAAAATAACGATAAATAAATAAATAATAAACAGATTAACACGAATAATAATTAATAATAACAATGATAATTATTACAAGAAGCAAGAAAAACAGTCGCCGGAAAAGTTAGTATTAAATAGTTGCATTTATACAGTATATGATTATAAACAAACGAGTAAGGTTTATAGACTTTAAGTAGACTACGATTTCGATGGACCTAAACGAAGCGATATAAGTATTATGAATGTTGCAAAAAAGAAGCAAACTTTTTTTCCTACCGAACTTTTTTTTCTTTCGACTTTATTTGCACATTTGACTCTTTTCTTTTTTGTCGAACTTTCCACGGCGAAAGTTTTCTGGCAGTACTGCGATGCTATATGAACGAGAGAGCGAACGAGATAGCGAGAAAGTGCGAGAGTGAGAGAAATAAAGAGAAAAAAAACAAAAACTAAAAGCAAACGCTCAGACGTGGACCGTGTGCTTGCGATTAATGACTATTGTGAACAGTATTACCAAAGAATTTTTTTTTTACGTTCGTCGTCCTCTCGAACTTAACTTTTCGTTTAAGGACTCTTGTGATTTAAGGCGACGGCGCGAGGCGCGCTCTCGCACCGCGCGAACTTCCTCCTCGTCCGTGGTCCTATTCAAGTAAGCATACATACACATGCATGATGCACGTAGGAGGTTGAACTATGAGTGCGAAAAAAAAAATAATTTCAACGTTTCGTGTACCTCTTTGTATCATGCACGTATGTGTACACTTGCTCGAACAGGACAACCGGGCGTAGTCGTCGCGCGGGTGTAAGCCGAGCGTCGCGGCCGCGTCGACGCCGTCGTTTTCCTCGGAAAATTCATAGAAGTGATTTTGTTCGCGCCCAGGTCCCGCGAGAGCGGACGAATTTCGTGTCCCCGAGATCGAGGCGGGTGTCTCTCGCAGCGGCCGACGGCGCGAGGGCACCGACAGCTCGGATCCTTCGTCCCTGTCCGTCCACGTTTGAAGCGAATTGCATCCCAGACACACACGTGAACACATACCCACCCACCCAAACACACACACATGCATACAGGCATACACACGTACACTGTAATTTCTAAGTTGTGAAATGTACTTTGTATATCAACGAGTTGAAGCGCGCAAGTGCCGTTGCTCCATTTGACGATAAGTTTAAAATTTAAGGATGAGGCAAAAAGCGAGCGAAGTGAAATAGGGAAAAAAAACACTTGCTGGCGAATGTCGCGAGGTGGGTGGGCGATGCACCGAGGAGACACCGGCATGAGCGGTTTTCATTCGCGAGAGCGCGACTCTCGATGGCATTTTCGTATGTAAATGAGTTAATTAACAGTAAAAAGAAAAAAAATGTATATCTACGCAAGTTATTGTCAGTAATTTATTGAAAGGAAAGAAAAAAGCGAACGCTGAATTATAATTCATTTGTAACGATTTAACAATTCCTCTTCGAAATAGTTATAATTTATGGAGTTATTTGAATTTTTAATAAAACTGGCTTTTCAAAAATTAACGCAAACTTTTCATTCGTCGCCCGAGTCCCGACCAATTTTACTTTCGACCTACCGATAAATTTCTTATCTAACGACTTCAATTATTTAATTTGATTAAATTGCTCTCGCCAACGGTGGGCGTAAGTATCCAAATTTACATAATAAACAAGTCGGTAGGTCACTTGAAAAGAAAAATGATAATTAACTTTTTTTTATCGCTTTCGTATCGCGTTTAATTTTAGACGATTAGTTCACGAAAGGAACGATCGATGATGTCATATACACCGAGCGAATTGATACACCGCGCTGCGAGGATCTCGACCGAACGGACCGCCGGTAAATTTTGGAAAACGCGCGCGGCTAATTGGAAATCCTCGTATCCCATTTCGCGGGGAATTTCGCAAAAGCAAGCAAATTTGTCGCGCGCGCGAAGTGTCGCCGAGTCTCGCTTTGCCGGGCGGTGACGTCACCCGCGGAGTCTCATTGTCGGAGCGAGCGTATATACCGCTCTCGACTCCGGGCGCGCACAAAGACCTTCCCCCCATTTTTGATCCTGGCAATCTACAGCGTCGGGACTACTTTTTTTTGTGCCAGTGTCATAATGCCCCTTCCAGACGTCTCTTGCAAAAAGCTCGGTAGCCGGATGACGAAGCGACTACAATGTATAGATGAATGGTCGTACCGGATGTGCTGTTTACTGTTTAATAAGGCGGCCCGAAGGAGAAATGAGAAGTTACTTTTCTACTTTTTTCGTCGAGTTGTTTTTTCTTTCGAGTGCAGAACAGCTTTTTTGCACCGAGTAAAGTAATATTTTTTCGCGTAACTGTAGTTTTGTTACTAGTAGTTCGAAACTGGGTGCTGTTTAACGAGTTTCTTAACGGCTTCATCACTTACGTTTTTTTTAAATAGGTAGCAAAAAAAAACACGTTTATTTCTACCGTAACGCTTGTCAAGTGTACAGTTTAAAAAGTATACAAACAAGTTTGTAATTTCCGATAAAAATTACAGCCTGCCGTACTCGTACATTCTCATTACAGAACCGACGGGTCATAAAACTTTTTCCCGTCGTCAATTAGAAACTGGACCGTCGCCAAATTCGTTAGTCGCGACGTACCAATCCTGGAAATGGAGCTCAATTCGACTCCAAAAAAAAAACGAAGAAAAAACCTCGATTAAAAACCATTCGCCTAAAAGGACTCTATATAGATAAAGAATTAACCGAGTATATACCTCATCTGTCATACGACAGGAGTCAAGCCTCAAAATCCGAAAAGAGGGTGCAAAGCCAACTACCCCTGAAAATTGGCGCTTCCTCGACTCCCCGCGATAATCCGTTTCCGGGCGTGAGTCGCCTCGCGCACCCCCGCAGCGGCACTCCGCGCGTAAACAGCCAGCCCCCACCACCCACGTGCGCACGCCGCGGCGGCGATCGATAGCAGACGACAGCGCGGCGCTCGACACACGTGCGTGCCTCGTACAATGTACACCTACCGCCGGAGTAATCTTCAGTGCCTTCGATTCTCGAGAAAAATAGTAAGACATGAACTTTACGGCATACACTATAATTCTTACGCTAAGTAAGAAGCAAGAAAGGACAACGCATGGATATCCCGAGGGGACACTTTTTTTTGCAGCGGGATGTTTACTCCAGCGGTGTGCGTGTACCACGCGCGTGTGCGTGGCCGCAGAAGTCGCCGCCGCAGGGGCCGCCGGAGAAAGGGAACGTGCAGCGCACACTGGAGTGTTTGGCGCGTGCGCGCCGCGCTCGTCGCCCAGCAGTAGCGTAGCGGCGTACCCACACCGAGGACGCGCAGCAGCTGCCGCTCGCGCGCGCCGAACTCGCTCTCGCGCACCAGTCGTCCGGAGCAGAGCGCCGAGGTGCACGAGGATCCGGTACGTGGTATTGCATTATGCTTTCTGTGCCCCGGAAACAGCTGGCGGCGGGTCGCACTCCTTCCGGGAATCCGACGGATTGATACACGGCGGCAAGGTGGTTGCACTGTTGGCGGGACGCGGCGCTTTTCGCTCGATTCCCGACTGTTTATCAATGGACATTCGACCCCTCGCGGTCGGGGTTGTTGCGCTCGAAGTCGCGGAAGCGGAGCAGCTCCGAAAAATCAGTCCGGAGCTTCGGCGGCTGGAGTTTTAAGGTTATCCGCCGCTCGCGCGAAGGGGCACGTTTGTTCCGCGAGGCGAGTGGAGTATACCCGCCGCACAGCTGTTTCGCGTGGGCATCCCCGTGCCAGCGGGCGCGGAGTCGCGAATCGATCGATCGCAATAATCCCCGAAATCGCTGGCCAGCAGGTAGGACGAGCGCAAGGCGGGGGAGCAGGCCAAGCCGGCGCCGAGTGGACAGCAGCATGCCGACTGGATATCTCGCGGGGGGATCGGACGAGGGCTCGGTGCAGCCGCGCGCAAGGTGAGTACAAGGCGCGCCTTCCTTTTTTATTTATCGCTCGCTTTTATAGCCCGCTGCGGCGGGTGGACTTGTTTACGCGCGAGGGTGTTTCCGCGTGTGTCGCGGCAAATCGATGGGGGAGTTCGAGAGGGCAGCGACGCCGGGGATAAACCCGCGCGGGGTTGCCTTCTCTACAGTGCGTTGTGTTGTGCGAATGTTTTGTTTTCGCGTGTTCGTGCGATGGAACACAGATTGGGGTTCTACTGTTTCGTGATTCTCGAATTTTACTACCTGGCGAGTGCGTAATGTACACATTTAATGAGATGTAGGTATATGCATGGTTTTTTGCGAAGTGAAAGAAACCATTTTTTTGAATTTGCATAATGTAAAATCACTGAATAATTGCGCGCGTTAGGTAACGGTTTTGATGGACGTTGCGAAATTAAAATTGATGAAACTACAATTTTTGTGTTCTCGAATATCGCCTTTACATAATATTTTCTGTTGCAATAGGATGTGGGTTATCGTTTTGAATTCAGTCACCGCTAATTTTTATTCGACTATCAAAAGAATCGACGATAAAAGGAAGGTCTTCGGCAAACACAAGTGGGATGCGAGTAGAAGGGGTAGATGAACGAGTAAATGAAACTTGGATTCCTAGACGGATAAAATGTAACGACAACGTAATGGCTGTGTTTTGGTCGCATTTTTTTTTACGGTAATGTCTTCCAGGTCGGGTGTTGTCTTATCGGTGTATACGCAAGAGTACGGTCGCCGTGTAAAAGTGTGAGTCAGACGGCCGATAGCCAGACCGGCGTCTTTGTTGATGCGAGCGAAAACGGCCCGCAACTTGCTTATTCTTATTCTGCTATCGTGCGCGGTATTAGATTTTTTCACATAATCCGACAGATTACGATACAAAGCACGTATATCTTTCGGTCATACATTTTGAATTTTGTTATTCAAAAAACTTATTTAAATTTAGATGTACACGGTGTTCGTTTATATAATATTCAAAAGCATAAACATAAAAAAAGATATGAGATAATTTTAAATTTTTAAGTCTGATCAATTTATTATTGTTAATAATTTCAATGAACGAGGTTATAAAAGATCTTTGTCTTTTAATATTTCAATTCTCGGCGGTAATATGCGCTAATCAAATTAAGAATCGTCATGTCTTTCAGCGGTAATTGAACAGATTTGACTGATGCGCTATTAAAAGAATTTAACTCAACGGTCAATTCTTTCTTGTTTTTTTTTTTGCACACCAAAAGATATGATAACATGATCTCACAGTACGCTTCTTTCAATTTACGACTTAATGAGTCGTATTTCATTATTGGATGATTTCTTAATTCTTAAAAATAGCCTGATGGATGTGCATTTTTATTAGTCACAAAATTAATCACCCAAGATTTATAAGAGATTATTTTTAGTTTGTTCCAATTTATTAATTCTATACAAAGTTTTTTAGAGGAATTTAATTGGCTTTTCTAGTCGTTCAATGAATGTAGCTCTTGTTAGCGACTACTTTGTACTGCAGATATCTTGTTTTGAGATTAAAATTATTGCATGTGAATCTTATATGTCCAACCTAATTAGGAACCGACAGATTAACATAATTTAAAGAACAGATTAACACAGTTTTTAATTAAATTATCAGTGATTAAAGAAGCCGCTGTAAATATTCCGCAATATTCCATTTAATTGTTTTCAATTTACTTCGACACACAAATAAAACAACTTATTTGTCACAATCTAATCATTCTTAACATCACACTATGCCAATAACTTTAACAAACACTAAAAAGCGCCGTGGTTATTTTTATTTTAACTGGATGCTCTCACGTGAAAAAAATTTCCTTTTTATTACCAGCCGAATTCCGTGACTCACGCCACTCGCCGCAAAAGTAATATCACTTTTAGGCCAAAACTCTGTCGAAGAGCGCCGCGTTCGAGCGAATTTCCGCCGGCGCGTTAAATTATTGTTCCAGCGTTTATACGAGCGAACGATCAAAGCGCACGAGATGTAGAAAAAAAGGCACGACGAGCGGAGAAAGGGAAGCCGCTAAAAATAGGCCGTAAAACGGCGCGCGGCGAGGAAAAAGTCCCGCGTCTTGGCGGCGCGCGTCCGCTCCGGATGACCAGCGGTCCGCGAACGACGGCCACCTCGAGATTTTACGTATCCATCGGCCTCGGCCCGTCGATCGATCCATCGATGGAGAGCCGACGACAGGCGGACTGTTGCACTCGCCCACACCTCGCCGCTGTTTAACGATTCGATCGGGTCTAATGCTCGCCCGGATTCGCAAGGTCGTTTCCATCGCGCCGCGTACGATGAGTTTCGGCTTCTTTATTTTAGGTGGAGAGATTCGTACTGGCTCTTTTGGAAGACGTTTTTCATCGAGTTTACGGCGACAGTTGACGTAAGGGAATATTATTCGGGCATTAAGGATGATAATTTAGCCGGGGGGAATTTATAATAGTTTTTGAGGAAACCGGTTGTCGAGTTTTTGACGGTAGTTTTGTTGACTTATGTATGAGCCTTGATGACAATTTGGTTATTTTTTTTTATTACGTTAGAATTTTAATTCGAAAGCCTTCTAGAATAGATGTTGAAAGTATTTGACGGTTTTTAAATTACAGTGGAATATCTGCTTTACTGTACCTAAAGTTATATCATTAAAAAAAGATAACGAGGTAAACTAATGAGGTTTAAGTAGAAAGGACCTGCTATAGCAAGACAAATGAAGATGGTTCCTCATTAAACCTTTTAGATTCCTCCAATTACGATTATCTCAATAATTGGGGATTTAATGCAATATATTTAATCTCCTTTTGTTTAATTTTTTTTTCATTTTTTACGAATAAGATATAGCACGAATTCTACTTATCATTTTCATCGTCGCGTAAATATTTAACGCGTTGCAAAAGGAATTATGAATTCTATAATGAGCTTTCCGTTCGTTTTCCAGTGACATCATTACGAAAGGAATGCCGCTGGCATGAAGGCGAAATCTGCAGAATGATTTTGAGGTGTAGAAGAATAAATTTAGGTGCGTCCATCATTCATGTAAATATTTACTTTTTAATAGATACGTAAAACGATAAAAAAATGACGTTTCCATGATCTTTTTTATAGTTACTTGTAGATTAATCTTTCAATCTTATCAAGCTTATCAAAAAAAGATACCGACAGAAATGATCATCGTTGTACACTCCACAAATCTGTAATTTTAGTACTTACTGATGATTAACTTTTCAACGTTTTCTTTTTCCAGAGTAGCAGAGGATACAAGGCCTCCATTGTAGTAGAGCGAATTTCATGTCAGCCCGTCAACGATTAGCAACTGTCAATAGCAATAGCTTCCAAGTGCTCGTAAATATAGGACGAAGTTTTCTTCTTCATCGCAGTAGTTATTAGAAAATATATTACAAGCAGTAAAGTAATAAAGCAATTAGTAATACATATTAGGTACAATCCAAATTTTGGAATTACCTAAAACTAGTTCGAAGGTGAGACAAACAAAAACCAATTATTTATTATATAAGTAAAAATTTTAAATACTTAAGTTTCGATAAGAGGTTGATCGATTTGACATAATATTATTTCTAAAAATATTTTAACAAAAACAACCTAGAGCTTCCTTATTTAAGTGACAAACAATAAATTGACGTGTACGTTATAAATAAAAGAATGATAAAATTGTATTCATGCAATGTAATTAAGTAGTTCGAATCACGATTCATATACATACATAAATACATGATAATATATTCATAACAGACGTACATAAAAAAATTCAACATATCTTTCATCGTTTAATATTTGAATATCGTGTCTTCAAGTACTATCTCTCAATTTCGTTAGACTTCATAAAAGTTCTTTATACATTATCAGTTTCATTTCATAAAATTCTACAAAACTAGTGTCAAAATTAACGTCACAACAATAATTTAATATTTTTTCCAGCGTAAAAGCAGGATCAATAAAGGACGAAAATTCTCCGAGGCGCTTGAGAGCGACGGAAGTGTACCACTTGAAAGGCTATGCGCTGGGAAGCGGAAGCACGTGGAGTAGGCCGGCTAGCCGGCTCCTCTCGCCGGTAAGGAAGCGCCTCAGCGGGTAACCGATCGCCGCGGGCCGCGGGCCGAGCTTTACTCGGCGATCCCGAGCTTCAGCGCCGCTCGGTTCGCCTTGCCGCCCCGGGGCATAGGCGCTCGCTATTAATAGGCCGGTGCCGCGAGCGGGTGAAAATAGCCGAAGAATGCTCGCCACGGTATCCAATTGGACTTGGCTGGCAAGAGGATGGGGCAATATGGCCGACTTGGCCGAGCGGGTGGACGATCTGATATGCAGTTTCGACTCGTCCGCCGACGCGACAATGGACACCCTGTCGATGCTCATCTTCGGCTGGATGCTGCTGGGCCTGGTCATCCTCTGCGTCGGCAAGTTCATCTACAATCGCGTCCACCAGCGCGGCAAACAGGGCCTGCACGGGGGCGTCGCGGCGAGCGCCGCCGCCGCCGCGGCCGGCCATCATCATCATCACCAGCAGCAGCAGCAGGCGGCGGCAGCGGCAGCCCAGGCTAAGGACGGCGTGCACAGCGCGGCGGCCGGCCTCCACGCCATCGGCGAGAGCGTCGTGCTGCTGGGGGCCGGGGCCTCGGCCTCGGGGGTGGCCGCCGCCGTCGCCAGGTCTCGGTCGGCCAACGCCTCCAGGAGCCTCGGCCCGGCTGCAAGCGCCGGCCCCGTCGGGGGAGTCGTGCACCCGGCACCTGGTACACACCTTCACTATCTACCGCGAGATCCTCCACCTGTGACTTGTGCGGCTACGTGGAGTTGGAGTTGAGCGCCGCAAGCGCGACCGGTGGTTGCGCGCCGAGCGACCCACTGTTTGTATACACCGAGTGCGCGCGAGCTCGGCTTCTGAGTGCGGGAGATCGAGTGTCGCGTTTTTTTGGTTTAATAGCGAAATCCCTTCCTAGTGCAGCGGTGCACCTTGGCTTTGATTGCCGCATTGTTCGGTTTATTCGTGTGTTGTGATTCAACGATCTTTTTTTTTATATCTCAGTGCCAACTCGACGAGCCCACGAGGTCGACGACAGTTACAGATGGTTTCCGCTTGAAGAATGTTACTTTTTACACTCGAATGTTAAGCGGAAGTTACATAAAAAGCATTAATTTTGCGTGCGACACTTAGCGATCCTCGCGAATGGCTTTCCCGACTATTAATGAATCGTGTATACATGCAAACACTTTTAAGTAGTAACAGCCGCCTCGGCCAGACGCATCGATAGAACGCAAATATACCGATCTGTTGCACTTTACCTCGTAAATCAAAATGACGGATCAAAACAGAAATTTTGCAATCGGAAGCCATCTGAAACCTTCCAATCCAATAATCTACTAATAAACAAACGAAATACCACCATCGCGGTTGTAAAAAAAATAATCGAATTCGGTGATTACATTACTCCCGTGTTTAATTAACGCGTGTGTGTGTACAGGAGTCGGGATCGGCGGATCCTACGGAAGCACCGGGTACGTGCCGCCGACGCCGCCGGTGAGGAAGCGGCTGACGAGGAAGAACTCCGGGCCGCTGGTCAGCCCGGCGAGGAGCTCCAGGTCCTTGCACGTGCCCACGGCGACTGGGCCGGATCCGGACGCGGTCAGGTGGACGAACGAGATGCTGATGTGGCTGCACGCGGATCTGGTGGTGCTCGGCGAGCTGCTCGCCGTCTGGGTCGACTCGCTCAACGACTTCGTCGCCTCCTCCATCGGCGAGGTAAACAACGCGGAGCGGCTCTGCACGCCCCGTCGCGGGAAATCGATTCGCGTTTATTTTCGGAAACGCTGATTATTGATCGAGAACTCTTGCCAATTTGGTGAGGGGTGGTGCTTCTCTGTCCGATAGGGAGTGGAGGTGAAATTTGTCCTTTCTTTTACGAGTTATCGATTGATTTTACGAGGGTTGAGGGAAACTGACTGGTCATTTGGATGGGATAATAGGGTGAAAAAGTGTTGTGCGGTGAAAATCAATGTAGCGAATTTTCGTTTGAATGTGTAATTCGTTGAATTATGTTCATATTTCTACCGAAATATCCAAGCTATAAATTTTCAAGGCGGTAAGCTGCCGAAAAAAATAACCGTCCTACATAAACGAGCATAGCTCACTGTACAAGAATTTTTCTTTTTTAACGCTGTTTACCACGCTTTATTACAATATTTTAACTTTCGAATATACATTTAAACAAAAAGAAAACACTTACGTAAATCAAAATTTATCCAAATAATCGCAAACAATCTTAATTTCGTAATTTCGCGGAGCATTTATTCGTCGAATTTCGCCAATGATATTCGCAGCCGACGAAAAGCTGATTCCGACTCTCGGCTTGAGGCGCGGCAGACAGTTTATTTTTAATGCATTGTATTCGCGAATCGGAAGCGTGTGTAGCGATTCGTCTGAAACGTCGAAGCCCCCGCGGGGAGGGGGCGGAGCGGCGTGTTTGTTGTTCCCGCGAGGTTATTTTTTCCCCGCGGCCGTTATTTATATTGTAAAAGGTGAGCGCGCATCGGCTCGCGGCCGTCGAAACACGTGGCGTGCCTAACCACACGTAAGCTGCGCGAGGGGGCAACAGGTGTCACCGTGAGGTTCTGCAAATCATCCTTTGTTTTCTCTCCCCCCATCGGCTCCATCCACGAGCTTTTCCCCAGTGTAAACGATGCTCGGAATTTTTAAGCGCCTCTGGCGAGATATTGTTTATCGTCTGTATCCTTGAACTTTCGTCCAACAATATTTACTTTTCGATTAGGTCGATGCATGGAAAAATTTTCTTGAATCAGTTGGTGTCACATTAACGTATACCGAGCAAATATTTGCTTGAATCTTTGTACTGAAGAACGTAAGAGTAAATTCTTTCCCGTAGGTGTGCAGCTATATTTTTCCAAATTAAGAATGAATTAAAAAAACTTCTCGTAGGTGCGAAGTAATATTCTTCTAAATTAAGAACGCATTGAAATAAAAATCGTAGCAAATGAAACTCGTAATTTTTTTAACGAAAAAACTTCGCGAAACTTTCTTCTCGAAAATCAATCCTATCTGATGAATCCGAATCTATTTGCGTCTCGAGAAATTTAAGTTAGTTCCGATCGAGCAGCGAGCAGGCATCGATTTTTAAAGAAAGCGCCCCACTCGACACCCGCGGGCTTTATTATTCTTTCTCCGCTCGAAAATAGCAGTCCCGCAAATTTAAGCGTCGACCCGCCGCGGACCCTCTCGGGGATTTCAGCGAATAATAAACACTCGGCGGCCGACCTCGACGCGGCCGCGCGACCGAGTTGCGAGTCCTTCGATTGGGTCAGTGCGCGCCGTCATCGACGAAAGGAGAGATTCGCGGCGCGAGGAAGGAAGCGCAAAAAGCGGGGACCGCTGGAAGTTATACAGCGGGTTACGTCAGCGCGCGCGGCTGGTATATACAGGCGTTTCGTCACCGGGGGATACGATCTCTCGCGGATAGAGACTCGCCTTGCCGCTGGCGCGGTGACGTCACCCGCACTCCTCCGTCGAAAATAGCCAGCACCTCGGCTCGCGTTTGTGCGCGCACACACCACCCACGCGCTATGCTCACCGACTCGATACCACCTCGCGCGGCTCCACTGTCCAACCCTATCTTCCTCCGGGGCTCGCTTTTTCTCACACCCCCGGCTGCTGGATTAACCTTCTTTTTTTCGCGGAGTTCTTTTTTTAATGTGTGCGGAAGGATCGATCGCTCTGCAGGTGGGGTATAAGCCTAGGGGTGATTACGGAACTTTCATGAGATGAGATAATTAAGAAAATAAAATGTGGCGCATGAAAAAGTTATAAAAAGAGGTACTGAAAGCCTGACTAATGTTTCAGATGAGATAGCGAGTGGATTTTTAATTATATGTACCGGTGCGATTGTGTCTGAATGGATCGCTTCGTTACTACTTATCTGAGTTACAGGATATGCTTATTTCCTTATTATGTTCACCCGCAGTTTGTGCGCGCGGTAAAACAATTTACGCTTATTCTAAAATAGTAAAATAATCAATTATTGATAGCGCTGTACTATGTATTACACATTTCCTGAAGTTATATCATAAAAATAAGTTTTGTAATTTTTATACTTGTTTTTAAATTCATTTTAAAATCGAAATGCTCTTTGCATTTACCGAATTATACAAGAATTATTTTTTATTAAAAACTTGTTAAACAGCTTAAATATAAAATGTTAAATCGTCAAAATAACATAATATCATAATTCTAATTAGAAACATGCTAGTTTAGACGCAAAAATGGATGTAATATTTTCCTAAAATATGCGGTTAAAAACTTTGTTTGCTTAGCACAATCATGAATAATGTAAACCCGCATTATTTTTCAGCATGGAATCGGCGTTGAATTTGTACGAGTTCTACCGGAAACTCATCCGCCTGTTTTATCTAACATCTTCTGCGAATGTGATTCTAAGGACGATGTGGTAAGTTTTCAAATTCATTAAAGAAATCAAAATAAATCACATTGTTTCACAAAGTTATATTAATTCATTCTTTCCTAAATACAAAAGGAATATTCAATCGAAATGCGTACACACATGATTTCAAATCTTGCGTTTTCTGTAAATTGAATGAGTTGTATTTTTTAAATTACATAGAATTATGTAAATTACATTCAATATGTAAGAAAAAAAATTATTTTTTTGATTGAACTGTTCATAGTAAATTGAATGTAATCAAAAACATACGCGTAAATCACATCACACTTATTATTACACTATGTGTAACATGCTGTTCTACAGAAATAACGTAATTTTAAAAAATTCTCGATCAATTTTAAATACAAATTGTGTGTACGTATAAAATTAAAGTCACTATAACTAATGATTACCTTGTCTCAGGAGAAAACTCGATGAATAGTTCAATGCTCTGTTAAAACGTGTTTAGACGATAACATGCGACTGCGAGGCGACACCTGCGCTGCAGCTGAAGGCGTTCCGTCAGCACGGCGATAAAATCGAAGCCAGCCATTACCGAGTCAACGTGAATCGCTTCCGAGCTCGACTGAACGTCGTTTGCATAACGGAGAAGCTGCTGGTCGACCTGAAGTGCGACGGATGGCCGGAGGTAACGCGTCGGAAGTGCATCCGATGAATTTTAAAATCGACGTCTATCTGCTGTTCCCTCGGCTCGGGCGCGCCGATGCCCTATTCAAATGAGAGAAAGCACCGCGCCGGCCAAATCAATTTTAGACTCCCACGATTCAGTATCCGTGTGTTTCCTATTTATCTTAGCGAATCGCGAATTAAATGTTCGTTGATTTTCCACTTTCTGTGTTAAAAGCGACCAGGCAGTAAGATTGGAACGCTGGCCATTTATTTTTACCGAGTGATTAGTGGAGAAAGTTCCAGTGTAAATTGCCGCCGCGATTAGCCGATTTTTTTTTTTTTTTTTTGCTTTATTGAAGTGAAAAATAGAAAATACTGTGAAATTGAGAGGAATATGAGTAATTGTGCGTTTTATTGTTTACTAGGTGAAAGTGTCTCTGGCACCGGTGGGTACGATTAAGAAGGACCTGGACGAAACGCACCTGCAGGAGGTATTGACGGAGATCGTCGTGGGTGCGATACGCGGAACCAATCTGCATCTGAATTTGTCGCAGTACACCAACTGTCCGCGATTATGGCGAGAATCGATGAACCAACAAGGCTACTCTTTGCCCATTCACTACGACAGTATGGTTAGTGACATAACGTCAATTTCAAATTATACAGAATTTTGTAGCTATGTATGCTGCAAAAAATATTTCTGCTTTTAAAAGAACTGAACGACTCTGAGAATAAAGAGTAGTCTAATTCCTTTTAAATACGTATAGAATATTTAATTATAGTCTGTAAAAGTGACACAGTTGAATTCTGGAATCTTGTCAAACCGCTGATAAATAAGTGAAACGAAGAGATTGTTATTTTGTTATAAAATAATTTCAGTGAAATTTCACTATTTCACATTTAGAGAGATAAATACTTACTTACTTATAAAAATTAAATTGTAAGCACTTAAAGTTAATAAGACCTTCTCTATTGCAGGGAGGCTCGAGTTCTACAATCAGTCGTCAAAGACATGGAAACGTTCATTCCTCGGCTTCGACAATACACCAGTACGTGCCGGGAGAGCGGCGACTCCTTGTCAAGGTCGTGCGAGCAGCAGACCTAGCCGGTCAGTTCGAATGCAAAGAGCCCTACTGCGTGGTCGAGGTGGATGAACCTCCGCAGAGGCACCAGACTTCCATTAAAAAAGACACGAAGAGCCCCGTCTGGGATGAGGCTTTTCTCTTGTACGTACGCCGCTTGGACAAAAAGATATTTAAGAGATGAAATTCGTGCTTTGATTCTTTATGCGAAATAATTGATAATAATAGGCCAAAAATGTTTGATTGGTGATAATTTCTAATTAAAGATTGATCGAATTAGAATGTCGTGCTATAAGTGTTAATACACTAGACACACGTCGAAAGGTTAAATGAGTTCAATCATTCGATTAAGATGAGAAGATTTTTTTATTACACTAACTGCTGCAGTGGTAATTGACATTTATTTTTGTGAGAAATCAATTTATGCAGAATTAGTGAATTTAAATATAAATTAATTGCTGGCTAATAGGATTTGATTAAGAATTAAATATATAGAAGATAACTTTTTTAATTTTTCTCAGGGTTCAGATAAAATAATTTAAATGATTTAATAATAGAGATACAAGCACGTTTACATTCATTGTTTAAAACATTAAAACTGTCTTTATAATTTATAGTGACATCAGTCCAAACACGACGGAAGTTTTACTTGAGGTTTACGACCGAGTTAATAAAAGCGAAAAGTTCTTGGGGCTTGGTATTGTCGGGGTAGAAGAGCTGCTAGCAAACCCGAGTCAGAGGCAGATTATTCCTCTGCAAGCGAGGCCTTACGAAGAAGATGAAGTCTCCGGCACCCTCACAGTCGAGGTAATTATCGTATCTCATTAAAGAAATTGAAAAAATCACTAATTGTAGAAAATTTTTAAAATGATATTTGAAAAATGTTGTCTAAAATAGTTTTTGAGCACAAACTTAATAATGCATTTTCAACAATTTCAGTTTCTCTTTATCGAGGGTGCGGAAGTGCCGCAAATTGGCAACAAGCCCTTCAAGGTGAAGGAGTCGATCAAGCCGCCGACCTCACCGACGCGCTCCTACAATCCGACAAACAACCTATTGAGCAACAATAACATTAACTATAACAACGGTAACAGCACACTTATTTTGTACGACTCTACAAACGAGCCGGGAGGTGGTAAATATCGATATTATCGACTAGTAAATGAGAGAACCCCCGCGTGCTCGCCTTGAACAAACAAAATTAAAAAAAGAAAGAAAAGAAAAAAATGTTTTGAGAACTAGCCCGCGTTTACCAACCAGCGCACACCAGCCTGCCTCCAAAGCATTATCGACTGATTCCTTCTCTGGATTTTTCTAGCGAATAGTAGAGTTTCTGTTTTAATTTTTTTTAAGAAAGAAACAATTTAGCAAAAGAGTTCTTTTAGGTTTCCTGTGAAGTGTCTGGAGAATACATTCGCCCGAGGGGCTATTCACTCTCTATTTTTTTTTATCGATACGAACGAAGCCTTGTATATAATTTTTCTTGTACATAATTACGACGATTTAGATTATTTCAGTAATTTCAAGTGTTTGATGGTTTTACGTGACTTTTCAAATGTAAGTGGAATACGAAACGTTTTAATAAAATAAGGAAAGACAAATAAAAAAGGAATTGTGTAAACAATCTTTGTTATCGCTGAATAAGTTTGTGTGTGATCATCAGATGCACATCCGAAACACATTTTAAAACCATTTGAAACTGTTCCAAAATTTTTTGTGAATTTTGTACTCCTACATTTTCAAAGTCATGTGTAAAAACCCATTTCATATAAAAAATACTTCACGTAACATCATTTAAACATACGAACTTTATGTAACTGGCATATGCATATTTCACTTGAAATCTGAAAATATAAATTGTGAAAATTTATATTAATTTAATGTACAGGGAATTTAACTGCAATAAGAAAAGTATATTATGATAAAATTGATCAATTTTAGAAAATCTTGAAGTAATGAGGAATCATCCAAATTCAAATGAATTATTGCTATTTGAAATTTATGTTTCTATAGTGAATGGCCCCTTTGTTTTAGCTTAAATGTGTGTTTATTAGAAGCACCGTGTGTGTTTGCATTATACCTTCATGACAGAACTTGCCTTGAAAAGGTTTTCTAAAATCGAAAGAATTAAAAAACGTTATTTGTACATTAAAAAAATAATAAGTTAAATAATTTATTAGTAAATTAATGTGAGTACCGCGTTTGAAACTATTTGTGTAACTCATTCATGAACATTCACAGTGACAAACATCATCCTTGTGACTTTAAATTTAATTATCAATTCAAGAAATTCACTATAAATTGTGTTACGGAAGAACGATGAAGTAAACGCTTAGCTGCCAAAATTTGCGGGATATTAGGAATTATGCCAAAGTGGGTAATGACCTTTCAAGCAACGATTTACGGAACAAGTATACTTTATCAAGTTGTAAGAAGTTTTCGTGTCGTGAAGTCCCATTAGATTTAGAGAAAAACAGGGTGATTTTGCACGGCTAAATTAGACTTTGATGCTGTGACTTTGTGTTTGAAATTTTGCACGCGCTTTTACTTCAAATGTAGATGTCCTAATTATGAGTAAAATTTTTTAGAGTCCCACTAATTAATTTAGAGTAAAAAGAAAACAAATATTCAACTTTAAAAAGACAACCTTTTTTAAAAAAAAGCTGTGAAAACAAGTATCTACATTAAAAATTGACAATTGACTAATCTTTTCTTACTTTCCAGATTTCTTGACGAACGGTACATCCAACGTGGATTCGCCGTACAGAAGTGGGCAAACAAATGGTAATAAGGGAACTCTCATCGTTCATAGTCAGCAGAGGGTAAGAAATATCATTTTTTTGAGAATGGAGATGTTGCAAGCTTATGATGTGTAAATAATACGAGTTATGAAACTTCTGTACAAAACCGCTATTATAAAGCGCTGTCTTTGACTTTTTTAGCCAGCCGAACGGCAAGTAGTTAAGGTGAGTATTGCTATGAGCATTCAGATAATTTTTATAATAAAATATTTAAGAATTTTTTTACCTTTCAAAAAAGCTTGAATTTATATAATACGATTTGATTTTTATTAATTACTAATAAAAAAATCGATGATTATACATTTGAATATTATTAACGTGCCTTGGGTGTTGTGTGTTTCTCACTAATTAACAGGTCACGCTAGTCGAGAATGGAGGATGGCAAGAAATTTCTCCTGAGGTAAATATATTCATAAGATTTTCAATAACTAAATATAATACAGTTCATTAAATAGCAAGAAATATTTGTTATACTGTTCAATGTGCCAACATTTTTTTGCATACGTAAACATATTCTGAACTTATGTTAGGGTTTCATAAATTAATTTTTTTTTAATTATATTTTAGCTCGGAGAAACAAGCACAGCTTCAGGACAAGACAGTACGCCCAATTCGTCAAATTCAGATGGTACGAAAGAATTACATTATTAAATGAAATTTCTGTGTTTTCATACAGTATTAAAAAGTTACATTCAATTAAGTAACTCACGTAAAATTCAATAATATTACAGAGAGAGGAAGAACCAGGAGAAAACGCAGAGACTTTTTCGGTACAATTAGAAAGAGATTGGGACGATCGAAAACGAGAAGCAGGTCTGTTGGGCCAGACGGTGATCCAAATCACGAAGACGCTCACTCGAGATCTATTTCGGCAGATAGAGCGAGAGATCCGGGATCGGGTAAGCTTTTTATATAAATAGTAGGTGTTTTCTTTATCGACCTCCACCGGTGAAAGAGAGATTTTAGAAAAATTGAATATTAATTATTGTTATTCCTTTTTATAAAATTTAAAACTCTACAAAATCTCCTTTAACAAATTATTCAAAGGAATTAATTAAAATTAAAATGATGAAAGTAGATAGTACAATGTAAATATTTCACCATCATAACTAGTAAATCATATATTATCAAATTCATTTGATAAATAACTTAATAATCTTATCCATTTTTACAATATTTTTCCAGTCTCAAAGTGTCGACAATTTTTTAAATATCTAATCAATTCACAACGTGGTGGTTTATATCCATAAAGACTGCAAGTACTGAAAATGACGGATTTGTGTTTGAAAACAAAATTTTTAAACTTCGACCTGTAAATACAAACATTCTGTCCTATACTCTTTATATAATTTTGTAATAAAACTGATAACGTATTCGTCAAATGAACTAAAAACTAGAAAATAAAATTAAGGCAATAAAATTTTAGTCTGCAAGTTTTTTAATTTATACAAATAGTTTACTTGTATAACGTTTTTAAATTTTTTTTCACGAAGCATCGTGGATTGAATTCTATTTAACAATTGTTTTATGAATTTTCTGTATTTTTCATCTATACTAAAGTGTCAGTATAATTGACAGGGTACAATGTTTTTGTAAATTGTAAGTGAGTTATTCCTGCATTTTCTATAGAAATGTATGGTATGTTTGTAATTAGTAAAAATGGTCTCAATTAATTCGATTTTGTTCAACCGACAAGCCACTGCATATAGTGGGGAGTTATTTAAATCACGTACATACAATCCTACTCTTTGTGCTCATGTCGTAACAAACACAAAAATTTAAATGGTCTTATCCTAAACAATGTGTATTAAATCTTTATTAAAATATTTTAATTTAATGTGTTAATTGCAGTTTGATATTGATTTTTAATATTGTTTTCATGACATGCGAATGTTATATTTTCTCCCCTATAATGTAAAGGATTAATATGAAATGTTGCGATATTTATGTATAAAAAATTAAATTGGTTGTAATAGTAATTTAATCTAAATATATACATATTTTCTACTAAATTTTAGGTCGGGAAGAGCATTCAAGGAGATCAAGCGTTAGCGAAGCATCTGCCATCAGTGGAATATCTAACAGAACTTACCTAAATGAAGCATCAACTTTGGTCCTAGAAACTCTCGAAAATGATATCAGAAAGTAGGTGTTTTTCGATTTTATTTCATTTTTAAAATTAAAACACGATACTCACTCATACTTGGATATGTTTATATTTGTCAGGCATTACCTCGTTCCATTACCGCTAGCGCAAAAGAGCAAATGGAAGAAAAAGGGCACGAAGCTTCATATATTCAACGATCATACTTTCATCGCAAAACACATGCCTGGGTAAATAAATCCTTATTCAATGGATCATCATTTAATTTTCAAAGCTCATGTTGAATAAAAAAATGTTCGTATTTGCAGAGGTACCGTGTGCCAAGTTTGTAAAAGAACGTTAGCGCGAAGATTAGGCAAGCAAGGCTATGAATGTCGAGACTGTCAGATGAAATGTCATAAACACTGTCACGTTAAGGTAGACTCGATGTGTTCATCTTCCACCATTCAAAACATAGAACTGTAAGTAGCGCAAGTAGTACTTGAAATCTCTTTCCTCCAAATTTCTTCGTTATTTTACAATTATTTCGTTCACTTGATGAACAAACATAAAATTTTTATATAAATAAAACATAAAAATAATTGGTACATTAAAAGTTTAATAATGGAAAGTGAAATTTTGAAAAGTAATAGAAACAACATAAAAATTAATTAAAAACAATTTCTTAACACATTTTTCTTTTGACCGGAAAGGTCCCTACTACCTGTTCTGAGCGAGTAGGATAGGTAAGCTGGCACTAAGCAATTTAATTTGAGAGAAAACTGTGCTTGATTTTAATACTTCTATATTCTTTTTATTATTTTGACTGATCTCTGCATGTAATATCTTCGTACTTTTATACTTATTCTATCTGAATTGGCAATATTTTTACATTCTACTAATACTGCATATTAATTGACATTTGACTTCTATTGTAGCTGCTAGAAAATAGTTCTAGTGTTAAAACTAGATTTATATTTATCAACTAGAAATTTATAATGGTATTTAAAATATGTTTTCATCCTCTGATATAGTATTAAATGTTATTGATTATATTTTTATTTCAAAAGATACCGGAGATTGATGTTACAATTTTTTTTTAATTTGACATGCTCCGGAATCTAAATTAAAGTAAAAAAAAGTGCACGAATAAAATACTTTCGCTTAAAAGTAGATTTTCCTTTTGAAGATTTTTTTTTGGAGTAAATATTACTTTACTTGTAAATGTTTTTGAAAATTAACAGAGAATGAGCTTGAGATTGAAGTAATGATTTAGTTTTTATCAATATAACATAAGGGGATGTGAGTCTGCTTTTTTCCAACCATATGAATAACAATCGCTCCAAGATCTACCTATACTTCCACAAGTAGTATCGCTACAATCCACTGCAGAAAAAAATCTGTTCACTTTGTAATTACATACTACAGTTTTGCGAAGCTAATTAACTTCGTTATTTAAAAGTTAACTCGTAATTTACATCACATCCCCTTGCACGGACTTTTCACCGTTTTATAAACATGTAACGATTTCTTTGATGTATCCGCAGGACTGTGGTGAAAACTCCAGAATTGAAGAGGAAACCCTCGGTGCGGGTTCGCTAGCGCTCAACCGTGGCGGCATTTTTACCTACCTGTTACAAACGATTAAAGGTTCGGCTGAAATCATGAAAGTTCACTTCGTCGAATTCCACTGACTTTGATGACGTACCGATGATAAAACAATAATATTGATTTCGACTCCAAGCTTTCGGCTATATAAGAAAAAGGCATTCAAAGCAAAAGGAAAAAAACAAAACAAAAAAAAAAGAAAGAATTATAAGCGAATGACCGAGTACCTGCTTTTTACGCTACGAAATGTTACAATAACGTTTGTTGATCATTAATTTCCTTTACCCCGGTTTACCATTTATTTATTAACCAGGTGCATAAAGAATCTTCATTATTTTGTAATTATTTATTTTAAATGGCAAGGCTTTCTCTAGTCTTATCTTTTTAATGCAGTCAACGATAATTATGAGGTGGCTAGTATTATCGAATTTATTTTTACCCGTTAAGCTTCCAACTCTGGTCCTCCAAGAGAATGGTTGAGAAGAATAATATATAACAGGAGATTATTTTTCCAATGAATTCATTATTGTTTTGTTTGAATATAATTAATATATTTTTTGTTTTACGTTTATAATAATGAAATTTTTATAAAATAATCGACTGAATGATTATTGTCTACTTTCTTTTTGGTAACTGTACCGTGGATTGTCCAGCGACAGTGAAACAATCAAAATGAATGCACGAAGCGACGCACAAACATACGTCTCCCTGATTTCTATTATTTTTTTCGCAACGAATCATTGAATCATGTTCTTTTTTTCGAATCAACGACCATCATCGCAATATTTTTTCGAAACGATATTAATAAATGATACTTTTCTATGTAACGAGTATATTCGACAGTACGAAGTATCGCATTCGTACGCGTAGTTTTTTGTACTAAAAAATCATTTTTCGCATAATTTAAGTAAATGTTTACTTGTACTGGTTTGTACTTATAGGACATAAAAAATTGTACTATCTAAAACAAAAGGAATTTTTTTTCGTTGATAATTAAGTGACATTTTGAAAACGCGATACGCAATATTATATTCTATGAATTATAATTGAGTCATTGATATTGTTTAAGAGAAATATACGATCCAAGCACCTTTTGATCGCGCCTACCAAATGAACACGATTGATAGTGCCTAGACATTTAATAGATATTCTTGTTATACACACTTAATATTTGCAATTAAAAGCATTAATGATACAAATTGTCGCAATATTAATATATAATGATAATTTACATAATTTTGCGACATATAGAAAATATAACATGGGCATTTCGAGTCCCAGAAGAAAAATAAAGTTTTGAATTTCACATGATATATTGTAAGCCATGACAACGTCGATGATTATAATTATATTACAATAAACTACAATAAACCAAGTGAGATCTTTATTCTTTACTACGTCATACCTTAAAATATTCCTTGCACTGATATTCAGTCCTCAGTTGCACTTGTAAATCAATTAATTCAATAAGTTATGATTTATTTATTGATGTAAGCATTTCACACACAAATAATTTAAATGATTTTTTACCTAAAATTCATCAAAATGAATGCAATCGTAATAATTCAACTAGAAAGTAAACGTACCGAGCAGTGAAGACTGCAAATAATTATGCATTGTAAAAGGTTTATTATATTAATGAAAAAGTTATACAATTTTATTGATAATTCTATTTTCGATAATACCTTATTGCCGAAAACTTGTTTGCAATCCCACTGAAAAACTATTAAAAAAAGCAGCGGTCATTTGAATTACAAAATTGTCGAAGTTCAAAGATCCCCCGTAGCCATAACAGTATCGATGCGCGGGTTAAAAACCGGCGAAAAAAAAAATAAGAGGAGCAAAAGCAAAGTACCATCTTGTAAGACACTTACGAGCATTTTCATAATTCAAGCCAACGAGGAGCACCAAAGTAGAATTTAAATTTCCCCTCGTAATGCAGCCCGCCTTTATACACCGCATCCATCCATCTGCGCGCGTTATGCGGTATAATAAGCCACGCATACACACACTCTTACACGGACGCGCACACTCGCCCCTGCATCTATACGACGTACTTAGCGCTTTTTCGCTAAAGCGCTTAAAAAGAAAATTTATGCGTAATTTAATCAATCCGGGCCCGTTTGTCGCTCGTTAAATTCGCGCTCGCGCGCTAAAGACAAAGATGGATATAGAGAGACGCGAGCGCATAAATGAATTGTACATGTACACGGTGATCAAAATGAACGACTTTGGGTAAGCTGAGAGGTAAGGTGTGCGATAAGCTGATGCAACGTAATAATTTGTTGTTATTAAAATTTTGAGTAGCGATTTCGTTCGTGCGAACGAAAAATTCGGCACGTATTGTGTAATAAATTATTTTTAATCAACAATCGTTTATTTGTTGCTGAGCTTTACACTTATATATTTATTTGTTTATTTATTGCATATTAAGCTGGACTTAGGCTCTTTCAAGAAATCATAATAAGTTTCAGAAGAAGTTATTGATTATAGAAGCAATAACTTTTATCAATTTTATTTGAAAACATTTTAATTTAACAAATTATTTATCTTCATGCAATTTTATCATCTAATGTTGTAATTTTTACAATAAAGACGTATTTTTCTGTAATTGTTGACTATTTGGAACGATTTAATTGTTGATTACATTGAATTATTAAAATTGAATTACTTGTACAGAGGTGATTTTGAAAATCTTTTTAAAAAAGACTTTCTACTATCAGTATTTTCTTGATGTGAAGCCAGTGAAAATAGTCAAAAATCACTCGATTGCAGTGAACAATTACTTCACTGTAAATCTGAAATTTAATGCATACAGTGATACGTTATAGATTAAAAGTATTCCACTAATTTAATTATAAGTAGGATGCTTTTAACTCAGAATATGCCAGTATTCACATAAAATTAGTGAAACAGTCAATCGGAGTACATAGAAATTTTCACTAAAAACAAGTATTTTTCTTTTTTAATAAAGGGTGGCGTGGATAGTGAATACACTGCAATTAATGAGTGTGCTACGTTTCGGCAACGAAATTGTTGCCCTTTTAAAACACATTGATTTTTTCTTTTTTTCCCTGCTGCGATTGTTTAGTATGTTTTCTCTTTTTCACAACTTAACAATACTGCACCGAATAATTCACCCCCGCCATTGGAAAGAAAAGTTAAAAATTCCATTAAATCCGTTTGATTGAATATTGAAAAATAATCGACAGAAATGTTTTCTTTTTTCAATTACATGTTAAAATTTACCTCATAGTGACCATGAAGTCACCACGGCGTAGTATATCCATATAGTGTAATATCACGACGTCACGCGCAGTTTCAACGCACGATAGGTATCTTTGTTAACAAACACGAAATTAAAAAAAGAAAAGATACTTATCGATTACTTTTTAATACTCTACCAGCTGTACGCAATGGAATTTGAAAGATTTTTTTTTTCGCACCCAGTTCAAATTCAGGAAAGCTCCACCCTCGTAAAAATGTCAGCCACCAGTGTGACACCTCGTCGACCCGTCCGCTTATACTTTCCAGCCACCCCGTATAACCCGCGGAAGAGAGAGATGGCTTAGCGAGAGGAGGAAGGAGCATCGCCGCGTCCCTCTCGTTTTCGCGCGGCTGCCGCGGAGGGGGAGTGCATCGAGCGGAGGCGCGCAGAGGTGGGCTCCTTCGAGCGTATGTGTGTGCGCGCGCGGTAATGCGAAGGTGGTTTGTTGCGCGAAGGCAGGAGGGCGGAGCCCCAAGGGGGAAGGCCCTAAACGAGCCTCGGCCGTAGGGGGAGAGCATGCCGACGGTTAGACTCCCCGTGTTCTCTCTCTCTCTCCACGGCCGCTGCCCTCGACCAATTGAAATAATGGGGGAGCCGCCGAGGCACCTCTTTTGCCAGATTGATACGCGCGCCGCCCGGCCCGGCAACCCCCTCCGCGCGCCTAAGTATCACCCCGCGCGAGGCCGATTTTCGCGATGCGCGCCCCGCTGAAATCTTTTTAACGCGAGCGCGCGCGCGAGTGTACGTAGTGCGCGCTGCGCTTGGACTTTTCGAGCCGGCAATTGGATCTTTTCAATTTGGAGTTTCTCTTTTTTTTTCTCTTTTCTCTCTCGTTGCTCGAGCTGGTAATTATTCGACTTTTTTCCTTTGCGTGCCCGGACGGAGTGTTTAACATTTAACGATGGGAAGGTGGTGTATTTCGTGGTTGCTTTGTTTGCGGGATGGGGGATATTGATTGTTGTTGCGTTACATTTTTTACTGTTTGTAATGCTAGTGCTTGGGGAAAAATTGTTGCGAACACTATTTATATAGAGGCTCAATAATTTGTTCCTAGTTAATTTAATATTTATAAGGTTGTGAGCTACTTGGCGGGGAGTATAATGGCTATCATCCTGAACACATGTTGCGAGCTGCAAACACATTGGGTATAAGCGACGCGTTTTTTTTTTCTTAATCATTTATGAGTCTACTTTTAACTATACTTACGTAAAAAAACTTTGACAGTTGATTATGTCTATTATTGTAGTATGTATCTAAGCTATAGCATAAGTTCTAAAAAATTAATTTGTTAAATAGAACTTGTTTAAAACTAGACTACTAAATTGTATCCATCAGTGTCCTTGAATTTGAATTGCATTATTGCTATGCAAGAGCTATCTTTGATCATCACTCATTGGAGTAAATAAAAATTATTCATTTTTAGTAAAAACTGACCTTTTTTTAATTTTTAAAACGATTTTCCGTCGATTTTATGTCTAAAGACCAACTATTTCGTGAATATTCGAATTTTAAATAGAACTCAAAGTGTGATACACATTCATAAATACGTAAGAGGAATTTCAAAACAAATTTTTTCTATATTATTCTCTATCTCTCTATTTCATTAAAAAGTAAGTCTGTCTAAACAGCATTATGACTTTTCCCTCGAATCAAACGGTAAACTCTTTCAGATCCAGAAAGCATATCGACCAAAAGTAAATCGCACACTTATATCGTCGTTTCCTGCGAAGGCTATAACAATCTCAAAAAAGGCCCATTTTACTATGTCACTTTTAGAGTACTAGAACAAAGTAAACTTTTCCAGTACCCAAGTATACTTTTTTTTAACTTTTCCAGTTATCATTGGTATGATAACCTTATATAGAGTATCATACCAACGTTATGTCGAGTTTTCAGGTCCTAGACAAATTGATTTTACTCTGATTCTCCGGAAACAGCGAGTTAAAAAAATAGCTCTTTTCTTAAAACGTGCTATACTCTTCGATAGTAAGCGAGGATATCCACCCACCCAACCGCGATCCTCAAAACCACCCCGTGCGAAAGGCCATCGGAAGTAAATCGAAGATAAAAAAACAGATCGCGCGATTGCGCCGCGAAAAATCCCACCTCGTCATTCATCACTCGCGCCGCGTACACACCGTACATACACACCCGAGAATCACTCGGCGGCGCTGGCCGAGCGGCGGGTAATCCATCAGCCGGTCGGCCTCTCGCCTCTTATAGTCCGCGCGGCGTCGGGGCGGCGTCCCCCCTGTCCCTCGCGCGCGTAAGCGTCGTCGTCAACGAGTCCGGTTAATCAATTATTAACGTCGCGGCTCGTTTGCACGCGACGCACTGTATACGCAAGTGTAAACGCGCCGAGCGCGCCCGGCCGCACCGCAGACGCACCGCAAACTTGATAATCGATACGCGCGCAAAAGAGCGGCCGACTCCTGTTAATGCGACGTGTGTGCGGGTAGGAGGACGCGAGTCCAAAACGAGCCGTCGGGAAGTTTGCAAAATTCGCACGGGCATTACCGTGCATATCGGATAAGACCGGGGGGAGTGCGCTTTGTGGCCGGGGGAAAGTTAGCCGCGAATTAATCGCGAACGAGCGGTGGATGAAAACAGAGAGAGAGAGAGAGAAGTGTGGATAGTACGCGCTCGATCGACGGGGGAGAAAAATACGTGAAACGAAAGTGGGAGGGGAGCGAACTGCCTATATATATCTGCTAAAATTTTGTTTGGTTTTTTGGGGAGGTTAACTTTTTTATGAGGAGTTTTATGGTTTTACTTTTAGTCGGCTCGTAATGGGAGCGATTCCCCGGCGCGCGTCTGCTTCTAGTTAATGCAATATTAAGGGGGATGAAACCGTTGCGAGAAATAATGATAGGTCGCGTAGGCGCGTGTTATAAAGTTATTAATAAAATATTTAAGGGATTGGAGTATCATCGGTAAGATTTTGCTGATACCGCGCTGTAAGTACACATCAATCATTCATCCGTATTCAGTGAAATTGGTATGGGAAACGAGAAACTGGTATTACGCGATACTACATATCTGCAGCGTAATAATAGGATTGCATTTGCCCTTTTTTGCACTTACTCTGTGTATGAATATAAAATTTTTTCATTTTTAAAAATTACTGTTATTGCAGGCTCTTTTTGTATAAAGCTATCAATTTATAGCATAGTGATGTAAAGGTACAGGCAATGTTTACTTAACAGAATCTTTTGTATTGCGTTTTTTAGAAACCAAAATAAATTGCTGTAATTTTTACAATATTATTTACAATGAAGAAATAAACGTAGGTATAAAATGTATATCATTGTACATCATTAATATTTAAAGCTTATGTATACTAATGTGATAAAACAATATTTATATTTTACAATTTTACAATGCAGAAAGTCTCGAATGGCCGTTAACTCGTTATAGTCAATGAGAAAACGATAATTTGATAATTTTTACAAGACTACTGAGAATGTACCTAATAATTTACGAAAAAATTTGTTTTTTCTTTTTCTTTTTCTTTTATTTTTGCACTACGTTCTGTCAGAGTAGAAAAGCACCGAGTAATATAGTGCACAATGGTTGAATCGTAAGTCGTTGTTACATGATTTTACTGATACAGCGCTTACTTTCATTGGTGAAAGCTGTAAGGCAATTCCCTGCCAAAGTAAAGAAATTAAGAAACTTTGCAACAGATCTTTGCTATCCTTCAAATTTTTGCTAAAACCTATTATTGCAGCAAATTCAGCCGGAAAAAGGTGAAGGAACAACAAAAATTGAATTCTTCTCGCGTCATCGTCGAAAAACCGTCGGTCTTTCGCCATCGCTCCACAAGCTTCCTCGAAGAGCGAAACTTAGTATCCGGAGAATCGGCAAAGAAAGGAGCTCTGAATTACGCAAGCAGCGAAGGACCGAGGGCTCGCGGCCGAGATTCTCCCGTCGTCTTGGCGGATCCAGAACAGTACGAGATCCGCACGATATACATATGTATATGTACATATACATACACACATATGTATCTATTAAATTATTCACAGGCAGTTACCAGCTCATCAGCCGGCACCGCCCTCCGAGGGCTTTTTGCGCGGCCCACCGCGGCGAAAGCGAGACAACCGGGCTTACGTATATATATCTATTCACGTATATATACATGCTCCCCGCGAGAGAGTGTGACGAAAGCGAGTTTCTGTCGCGCATTTTTGCCTTATCACGAGCTTCGCCGCGAGAACCCCCTACCTCGCGCCTGTATATATATACCCCGCGCTCTTCCTTCTTTTTTTCTCTCTCTCTCTCTCTCTCCATTTACGGGCTTCTTTTTCATCTTTAATGGCCTCGCTTCCCGTGAGCCGTGTATACAGGTATAGCCGGCGGTGCCGCTGGATTTGTTATGGTTATTGGAAAGTTGCGAGGTATTAATGGGATGCATTGTCCGCGCACTGACTTAATATTCATTGTTACAGTGTCGGGAATAATTTGCTCGTATACGCTACATAAATGATAAGTGAATTTCCCCGGCCTTTTACCGGCTCTCGCGTTCGCGGCCTCCCCCCATTTTTTATTCTCGCTTTATTAAAATTTCAATGGAAAGTGGGGTATGGTGTTTATATACCGGACTGATGGCGCGGGGTATAGAAAATATTAATTATTAAAAAAAAAAGAAATTATATCACTTTTCCGATCGACGGTTCTATGAATGACATCGAGGTCATTTTATTAGATTGATCAATGAATGATTGTATACCTGTTGCTTTTATGAGAGATAATAGCTTCCGAGGGTGGTTGTCCCCTTGCGACGAGCTGAGAATGTTCCCAGAATGGCTATTTATATTTATAGATAGCATAGATTCCGTAGGCTGATCTTTTTATACGCGAAATAAATCATCGGGGATTTTCGAATTAATATCTGAGTAAGTTTATTTGTTTCCGCTTACAGGTAAAATGTCAAAATATATTATTATATAATCCAAATGTTTATAACGGCACATTTTAGATGGCATCCACAGTATTTTAGGCGTTATTTATTGTTCGAAGACTAAATAAAAATCTATGAATATACTCTAACTCAAATATTTATGAAAAAAATGCTAAGCACATCTAAAAAAATTTTGATACAAAAATAATTCACGTGCGATCTACACCTATACATAAAAAAAAATTACTTTTACATTCTATCTAAAATGTTCCTTCAGTGAAGCTCGACGGCCGCGTCAGCTGATCCATCGACGCCCAAAGAAAAAATTGAATTTGGAGAAAAGATTGCCTTGACATCTCGGCACACTTCGACTACCTACACCCACCGATATCCTCAAACAATCCGAAGGCAATTCTCGTCTCGTACCTCAAGCCGCCGACAATGAGCCCCGCGCAGCAGCGACAAAGAAACGAGGCGCAGCCGCGAGTTCGGTGTCAAAAAACGCCGTCATTACAGCGCCGAAAATTGATTTTCGACTTTTAAAGGCCGACTGACTCGCGCACAAAGGCCCGGGCGACTCCCGTGCGCGCCTCCCGCCGCGCGCGTATTAATCTCCTATTCGTCGCGCGGCCCCGCGCGAGCCGTGCAATTTACCGGGCGCGGGTCTTTACGACGCCGGCCATTGGTCGGGTCCCGTCGAAAATTGCACGAACCCCCCCTCTCCCCCCCGGCCTCGTCGTTATTAGGCGCAGCCGAAAGAAAGTGGCGAAAACCGCGCGCCGGGAAAAGGCCGTTTTAAAGAGCGCGCGCCTTTACGACTGCCGCGCGGACAATGAGCGGCTGTAATTGATATATCGGGGCGCGCGCGCTTCTCCCACCCCCCCTGTTTTCGGGCTCGTAAAAAAAAGGAGCCCCGCAATGCGCGACGATAAAATGCAAAGCCGGGCTCCTTTCGAGCGCCAATTTTCGAGCCGCTCGCGTATTATTTTCGGAGGATACGGCTTTTTAATCCTCGGGGGGGACGGGGGAGGCTCGTAAATCGTAATTTGCCGGGAGGTCGCGGATATGCGCGCCGCGCGGCTTGTTTATGCTATGGCGAATCGAAGAGTCGTGGGTAATGTAACGCGCGAGTGCGCTACCAAAGCCAACAGCCGATTCGCCGTAATGACCTCGTTCGTTACTTTTTAAGTGACTTATGTGAAAATTAACGGGATTTTACGCCGCTTGTTGTCGTTCGTATATTACGGATGAGAAACTTTACTTTCGCGTTTCTTTGAATTTGTCAGGAATTTTTCTCGATTTACACAGTGTGCATGAGGCTTCAGAATTTAGAAGTTTTAGTATACACTGTAGAAGATGAGTTGATGTCATTTTTTTCAACTTCAATCTTTCGTTGTAAAGGAATATTTTAAGAAAATTTTATTTCGATGCGTTAGGTGTGTACAAATGTGAAAAATTCTTGAAATGTATTTTGATGTTCGTACTTGACGAGGCAGTAGTTAATGGTTGTCTGACTAGTTCGTCTGTTATCACTTATTAGTAGCTAAAATTTTCTATTAGCAAGTGTAATGAATGGTTGACTTGTAATGATTGATATTTATACAGTTTTTCTTTATTACAAATTTTGTTAAGCAGAAATGTAGAATGTCGAGAATAGCTTCAATAAGCAATATATAGTGAATATGTTAAAATGATCGAATGATCAATTTTTGAATGAATGTTTATATTCATATTTATTTCATTTTTACAAGTGAATGTTTATTTCACTTGTAAAAAGACACAGTGTAATTTTAAGTATAATTGTAATTTTTTAAATTAAAATTTCCATAGGTACATTCTGCATTGGATTCATAGGGTGATATCGAAATACTGGAAACTTCCCTTGTAAATTACTACATAAAATTTCACGAAAAATTGTCGACATAAAACTTGATCTGAAAAATGTTCACAAAGAAATGAAAACAAATCTCAACAATTTTTTTATGTTATTTTTTAGTATTATATATACCCCGATGGTTCCATTTAATTTATGCATGTTGAACTTACTGAATAACTTTCATAAAAGTTTCTACATACTTTATTCTTTAATAATACGTTGTGGCTTAGATAAGGAATTTAAAAGTACGTTCAACCTTATAAGTATCATGTATTTTTTTGTTCTTAATTTATATATAATTCACGTTTCATTTTCTCCCTAAATACATCATCCTTTTTTGCAATAAACCCCTTCGTATCTCATAATCTAGATCTAATGAACGCATCAGTATCCACTCTACAAACTCATTTAATAAAACACGTCGCAGGAATTCGACGACAAACAAGGCGCAGCGAAAGAAACTAATAACTCGATCGCAAGAGAAACGAAAAGAAAAAGCGCAACATTTCGGCTTTCGCGGGGGGATAAAATTTCGCGCGCGGATTAAACATCGGCCTCTTCATTAATTAAAGCCCACGTCGCTTCCCGCGCGCCCATCCGTCGCGGTGGAACAAAAGCCCGAGCGTTTACGGCAGTTACGTAAAACGCGCGCGTAATAACCACTCCCCCCCACCCGCGCGGGGGTCGTACTGTCGTCGTCGGTGGCGAGTAATTGGGAGGAAGCGCGTCGCTTATAAACGCTCGAGCGACCGAGAAAGAGAGTGGGAGAGGAGGGGAAGGGTCCCTCCTCCGGGCGCGCAAAAAAAGTAATTGAATTTGAGCGGCTCGGGCGCGGGGCAATTCATCACGTCGAATCGGCGCTCATCGGTCCGTGCGGCTTCGCGCCTCTCGCTCTCGCTAATTCGAGAAGTCCGTCCGGCTCGCGGCGCGGAAAAAAGCGCCGATCGCCGCCTCGTGCCACCGGGGGCCCACCTCCTCTCGCCTCGTCGGCTTTTTGCGGCGCGGCGGGACCGCGGGAGAGAAGCCGCCACCGGGAGCCGTGGGAGCCACCTCGTCGCGGTGGTCTACTCCTGAGAATCGTCCCTTTTATAATGCATTCCATTGTATATGGAGTACACGGGGGTGGGGGGGCAGGCGAGGTGCACCTCTTGCAGCTCCTTAATGCGTTTTCCGCTCCGGAACGCGCAATTATGCACTCCGAGCGGGGAGGGGGAGAGACTCGATTCCACGACCGCAGAGCAACTTTTACGGCTCGCGGTTTATTTAGACTTTTCCTTTTCCGCCCCCGACTTCTCTTCTTTTCGACGGTTTTTTTCTTCTTTTTTTTACTCGCCTCTCGGGAGATAAACTCTGCCCTTTTTTCGGCTGTTAACGCGGGATAATTCGGGCTTTAGTGGGATCGCTCGATTTTTTTTATTCCTCGCTCGGTCCGGCCGTTACTGGATCGTGACGAAAACAAAGGGTTATTTCCGATGCGGCGAGCGCTGCCCGGTACTCTGGTAATACCTGTTAGGAGTGTGGGATTTTTCTGGCTAAGAGGATCACAGTAGTAAACTTATAAACCCTCTGCATGGAAAGAATTATTTTCGTTTTTAAAAAAATTTTATTTTTGTAATATTTAACTGATTAGCAGCGTCGTTCCTCAACAAAGTGTTTCTTTACGACCCAACGGAAATCATGCCGTTAAATTAAAAATTTTATTCGTTTACGCCCGCTTTCTCCTTAAAGTCCAATTTGTATTGCAAGTATTTATTACCGGTTAAACTAAATTTAATCAAAGATTGCGAGGTCGTAAGAGGCTTTCTTTCTCGCGATAATCTTTTTTTCCCCAATTAAATTTCGGATCTTTAATGCGAGGCTTCACTTGAGAAATTTCACGTTTTCAGCTCGCCGTATCATTAACAACGCGCGAATATAAATTGGCATTGAAAGCGTTGTGCCGCGATTACGCATTATTATACATTTAAAATTAAAATTAACGTAATCAAGTAGCCTCGCGGTAACGATTTTTCAAATTTTAATTATCATTTTAAATGCGATTATTTAAAACGTGCCTTAAATGGGGACACTTAATTTAACGACTACGTGATGAGGTATTAACTTAAGAGCGATGATGTTTACAGCTTTTTTAATTGGAGCAAATTGTATCAAATTACGAATTTTTTTTTAATCTACATTTTTTTAACAAGTGCAGCGGCGAACGAGGAAGTGTCGCAGACGTAAATCGTTAGAGCACACACACCACCGATGAAACCGGCCGATAAGCGCGGGTATAATTAGAAAAGTCTAACTTCAGTAATTGTTCGTACACCGGCGATGAGAAAAAGCCGTTGAACAAAATAAACATCGCGTCGGTCGCTCGCTGTCATTAGCGCGCGCGACGCGGCCCTCCGCGCGCGAAATAATTATCGCGCACCGAGTCCCGCCCCGTCGATCTTCCAATTTTATTTGCAACAATCCCCCGATCGCAATCTTAATTAAAGCCAATCTCCGCGCTAACCGCGCGCCTTTTAATCTTGCCTAATGAAGCCAGCGCGCGGCGGAAAAGTCGTCTCGCGTTTCAGCGGAAAAGGAGCGAGGAGCGTCGGCGGGAACTCCCGCGCGTTGCGTAATAAACGAGCGAAATGAAACGGCTCGTTAATAAAGGCTTGAATCGGAGATCGCCGCGCGGCGCGTTATAACAGTCGGGGCTTTTTGCCGTTACGGCTCTCCTCCCGGGGAGGATGCATTGTGTGCTCAGGCGGCGGCGCATTGTACCCCGGCCGGGCTGAAAATTGGAGGGAGCGGAGAGGCCGCCGAGCACAAAGTGGGATCTACATCGGCGTCACTAATCCAGTTTACACGGCGCGCGAGCCGTGGAACGCGCGCCCGCCTCCGTGCTGCACACACCGCATCCGCGCGTATTGTGCCGATGGATAGACACGCGTCAAATTTTCTATTTTGATTCGATAAAATCTTGCTATATTTATGATTGAATTATACTTTTTAAAGCAATGTTTGTTATAATATACGTAAAAATCATTTACATAATAATGGCAAGTACTTTTTGTGATGATGAGTAACATTATCCTTGAAATTTGAAAAAATCTAGTTCCTATGAAATACCTGTTAATGATGTAAAAGTGATGAACTTGTAAAATCTTAAAATCAATCCTATTTTTACTTTTTCCTAATCTAGTAGATTTTACTAGCTTTAAACAGATTTGCTGTTTTATTTTTTCGCGTCATTTTCATTTTTTCTTTTTTTACAAATGACTAATAAATAAAGTACCTATCTATTCGAAAATAATGAATATCTATTGGATCTTTTCTATGCATAATTTATATACCCAATATGTAGACAATGTATACTTAATGTAATAATGGCATTCACATTCTACTGTCTAGCTATTGGGAACATGTGATTTTCGCATCTGTTTTGTACATTATCTATTTACATAAACACTGCTAACATTACTAGTGATCATGTGTATTTTCTGATAAATAAGACGTTCTTACAGTTAACAATTGAACAATAATTTTAAAGAAACAATATTATCATTTAATATAAAGTATAAAAAATTCTTAAAAGTCTACCCCCTAAACATGAAAGAGTGAATATTTATTTAATTTCGATAAAAATTGCTAACCAACATTGTAAAAAATACTCAAAAATAGTCATTTTTACCAAGTTTACGGCAATATTTATAAAGTTTTGAGTAATTTTTACCAAAAAGGTCACTTGATTCTACCATTACTAACTACAAAATATTTTTTGTAAACATTGTGAGATTAATTTTTATCGAACTATCCTTCCTGTGCACTTATCGAAAGAGTGAACGATTATAACGTGGAATGAGTAAATATTCAACTCTTTCGACATGAATTTCATTCATTCGAATTTAGTACCTATTGGGTAGTTTACCCTACGGTGATACACATATGTATAGGGGTACGTGCGCATGGGAGGCCTGGATCCACGCGTATACCTACTCTTCTCCCGCTTGTTCTCCACTTACTATTTAACGACGCCGCTACGCACTTCCTTCATTTCCAGGCTGGAAGATAGATGATTGAATGCGTGAGCGCGCTTTTCCTCCGCAGCCGCCACGATTACGTCGTGCAGCAGCGCGGCCGAACCGCGAGCGCGCCAGCCGGCTAATGCGAAAAATTGCCTTCGGGGAATATCGAGAGCGCCGCTTTACCGGGAAAAGAATTTATTATCGAAAAATTACGGCTCCTTCCATTTTCATCTCGTTACACCGCTCCGCTAGATCGCGGGCTCTTTTGCCTTCCTTTTTTTTCTCTCTCTATCTTGTATACCGGTGGCTCCGGTGCTTTTTTTTCCTTTGTTCTCGGGAGAAAGTCGCGGTTGTAGGACTTCGGAAAACTGGAAAATTGAGAGGGTAATTGAAGGGGGGCGGGGCAGAGCTCGTTACGCTAAGTCTTTGGCACACCACATCATCGCGCATTGTACACTGGGATGGAATGAGTGCCGCGCGCGCGCGATTACGGCGGCACGTGCTGGAAGTGACACGGTAAAAATCGACGTAATGAGCGCTGCGAGGCTTTTACGCTTTCTAAGCTGCTTCGGAGACCAAATTTACAGAAGTTCGTCAGTTATCTAGCTACATTATATGTTATATTCATATGCGGGTAGAATTTTTTTTTGGAGAGAAAACGCGTGATTCGATTAAAACTCAGCCAATCGAGCTTAGAGTGGTTCAGTTTTTTCTGAAAAAGAGTAATTTCGCACTTGAGTGAAGTGATTTTTCTGATTTTTGGATGATTAATTAACTATATCGTATAATTTTTTCGAGAGAATTCTTTCCGTTTATAAATAATTCTATTAAATTATGTTTAGTGTACATTATAAGAAAAATTTCTCATGTAAGTTACGGTTATTGTAAAGAATTCTTTAATTTACAATCTTTACTTATAGATAGAAATGTAAAGAAGTATAAAATTGAAATGAACGCCGCAGAGAGAATTAATAAAAAAGGATGGTTGGATTACCTGAGCTGTTAATTCCCTGTAATGTTTGAAATTTTCATCAATGTTTTTACTTGTTTCTTTCCAGGAGAGAAATATTCTTAACAAGGTAATTGAACGTCTATATATTAAATTGTATTTGAATATCAAAAACTATATACGAGTGAATATAAAAATGCATATTAATCAATATTACCACAGAGTCACATGTAATAGTGATTTTTGGAGCAATAAAGAATTTTTAAATTGAAATCTTTCAAATTATTCTTTACTCTAGTCTTTCTCTCTTTTAAATATAGATGTAAAACTGCTTAATTCGCTAATTAAAATCATACTGCACCTTTAACTAATTCTTTCTTGGCAAACATATTACTGATCCTACGTACTTTGAACCATTAAAAATTACTTTGGGTACATTTCAATGCACCTCCAAATTGTTTCTAATTTAAAAAGAAACGACCAGAGTGTCGTTAATCGAATCGCCGTGTAATTAGACTATAACAGTCAGGGCTAACCAAATCGGTCTATCATCGCGCTCTCGGTGCATTTTAAAGCAGCTGCACCGTCGGTGCAACGTCGAGAAGGGACAGCCGGCAATTGAACAAACATAATGACACACCTCGCTCACATACAGTTTTTTCATCAAAACATTGTAAGTACGCAATTCATCCACGTGCATAATATCGTAATTGTAGAACGGCGAGGAATCGCCGACTGGGTTATTATCATATCGCACGCAAACACACCGCCTCGCACACGCGCTGCTCCGCAACAATGTGATTCCATTGACAAGCCGAGCGAGCGAGCGAGAGAGAAAGAAGAAGAGAGAGAGAAAACACAGCCTTCGCGTAAGCGTGCCATTCTTCTCTCCTCCGACTCGCTCGCCCTAGAGTCAGATGCAAAAGTAACGAGTGGGCGTGTTCCCCCTCCAATCGTTTCGCAATACATTTAAACAATTAATTATCATTTCGACGGTGCGCGCCCGTCGGTGTAATTCCCGCCTTTTTTTACGCTCGCTTGATTTACGGCAATTTAATAAACTGCGCCGAGCGGGGGGAAGAGAGAAGAGACGGGCGCCCCCGGCGACGAGTATCAACATTTCGAAATAGTTAATAATACGGATCCGCCGATAATAAAGCAGGCAGTTGCGCGACTCCGCCGCGAAAACAATAGAAAACGCCCGATACGCCGCGCGGCGAAAGCGAGGATAAGGCGCATACGAATGTATAAGGTGACTCCGTATAATGGGCCTCGTAATTCGGCGAGACGAATGAACAAGAGGGAGAGCACATTACACATTTCGTCAGCCGCGGAGCTTCGATGTAGCACCGACATGCAAAGCGTACCTAATGTACATTCACACATACACGTGTATGTAGGTGCGACGCTCCGCATTCCTCTCCCCTTCGATCGACTTCCCCCGGCGACCGGTAAGTATCCCGCCTCGTCCTCACGCACACGCGGAGAGCTGCGAGCGCGCGGAGCAACGAGAGGCCCGTTACGGAAGGCGGCCCAGTCGATATAAATTATTGACGAGCGAGAAACGCTGGTAGCAAGTCGCGCGAGCATCCGTCGGGCCGCGCCGCGCGGTAATGATAAAGCGTGCGCTCGCTCGCGCGCGCGCGGCCTCTTCTTTGGCGCGCGGGTGAAAGGAGCCGGAGCTCCTTATCTGCCGCGCAGCCTATAATCTCGCCCCCCCTCGCCCTCCGGCCGCCTCCCTCCTCCATCGGCGCGTTCCGCTTTTCCGCGCGGCTTTTTCGCGTAAGACGTCGTACTTACCGCGGACGATCGGCGCGTCTCCCCGCGTAGTGTGCACGGGCAGCGTTTTTCACGGCGTCTTTAATTACGAGGGGCGATAAGGGAGCGCGGGGCAGGGGAGGTTTTTTGCGCCTCTCGACAGAATGTTTATCGTTTGATAACTGAATGTTACCGCGGCGGCGGCGGGGGCAACTTGTAATTTGCAGATACGGAAACCGCGGGTATAGCGCTGCGCCGGGGCTATATTTACTGTCTCATTTGCAATGCCGGGCTTCAAATGTTTCACCGAGCCTGCGAATTTGTGCGCGCCGCCGGGGGGACGCGCGGCTACGCTCGTATTTGTACGACAGGTCGATTTGTCGGTTATCGGGGATTAGCCGCTGGGCGAATTAATTTTGACTTTTTTCGAGGGAGAGGAGGATAATTACCCGATGGAGAAGGCGACTTATCGTTTCGTTGAAACTATTAAATTAGAGGGGGATGAAAAACGCACGGCGCGTTGCGTACGGCGCCTTTTCAACGATGCAATTATCCGATTGCGATTGCGCGCCTTAATCCACTTCTTTAGCGATAGTAAATTTGTTTATTTTATTCGCGTTTCGATCCGTACGGGAACTAGAAAAACGAAAATAACTGTATATATAGCGTGGAATCCGCGAGCGTGTAATGGGTTAAGCGAGTATAAACGATCCGAGCTACTAATTGGATAACTTACTTCTTAACTACAATAAAACTATTTTCCTTCGCCGTCGTGTATATGGACTCTGCGCACCGAGCACGAACAAAACAAACTAAAACGATTAGAATCAATTAAACATTTTTCATGCGGTTCCCATCGCAGACAATATTATAAAATTAATAAATCCTCGTTAACCGCGCAAGAGGCCAGGAGAGCGCGTATTGTTTCAATTTTTGATTACTGTACAAATTGCCCCCCAAGACGATAAGTCATTACGTTATTTAAGCATGAAATTGCCTTTACCGTTCTCATATCCAAATTGCATTACCGCTTAATAACCGGCTCAATAACGTCGCACAATGGCGCCTGGTAGCTCCCGCGCTCCCGACAAAGGAGAATAAAAAAAAATCATCCCGCCGATAATGCGAGGAAGAGAGAGAGGAGGGGGGGGACCGACCTCGCCGACCCGGTAAGCGAGCCGCCCGCGCAAAAAGGGCCCCGATCGAAAATGAGCCGGGCAATCGATCGATTAGCGATTAAAGCGAGGCGGCGCGTGCTATCGCCGCGGGAGCGGGTAAAAAAGGGGAGGAGGCGCGATGTGGAGCGCGACTTCCCCTCCGACGAGTGCGCGAGCGTGCGTGTGACGAAACGGCGCGGCCGACACGCTCGGGGCCGTATAACTCGGGGAAAAAGCGCCCGGAATGCCCGCCGGAGGAGGAGGACGTTGATCGCCGGCTATTCAATTTCAGGACTTTTTCGGCCGCGAAGCCGAGCCGCTTTTCCGCGCCGCGCGTTTTCTCGGCCGCCAGCGAGATTTTCCCGCTTCCCGTGCGGAGGCGAGCGCGCCGAGCGTGTAAAGGCCGCGCACCGCGGGATCGGCTAATTGGAGCTTTGTTTGCGCGGCTAAAGAGTCCCGATGGGAGATACCGAGATGAGCGATTTAGCTGCAGGAGCGCTGGGAGGGTGCTGTTACCGCGAGCGCAGAGAGAGCCTCGCGATGTTTGAATTTCAAATTGAAAACGCCGATTTCTTTTAATAAGCGGCTTTGGATCGGGTTGTTGTTATTAAAGTAAGTGTATGTGGTTAAATTTCAACGTTGGCTTGTAGCTTTGAGAGATACTGGCTTAAGGTCCTCGTGCTCTTCCTCTTGTATTCCTAATCTTAATGTAGGTAATCATTTTAACGAGATTCGAAATCCCATTGCAATTATACATCCTTCCGCGTGATTAAGAGCGCGTGTAGGAGTCCTAAAAGTTTAAGAATTGCGAGGTGAATTTCAGTCTTTACTGTATATGTATTTAATAATTTCAAAATTATATTTTTTGATAATGTGTTTTAAGTATATAAAATTACAGTAACAATAATTTATATTATTTTAATAAACATGCAAAGTATCGACTTTCGCGAGATTCAACTTCATGAAGGTTGAACTCAATTTTAATTTAGTCGCGAAGAAGTCAACTGAAATATCCACAAAACGATGACATCAAAAGAACATTAATTCATTCGATTGTATAATTTGAAAACCCCTGAAATGAATAATTACCGTAAAATACATACAAGAGAATATTATTTAGAAGGTAATTCTTCTAAATGAATTCATTCATTTATAAGAAAATTATTTGAAGTGAAAATAATTTCGTAGCGGCATTTAAATTTCCCTTTCGAATTTAATTTTTTATGACATTTAATTTAATTTTTAAGACATATATTTGCATTCAAAGCTATTGGATTTAAACAACTAAATTTAATAAAACTATATGATTCATGATTACAATATATTCTTGTTATAGAAAGCATTAACATATATTTACAGTATGTAACTAATAGCTTTTTTTTAAATAAACACCAAGAAATTTAATTAGTCAAGGATCATAAACTCGAAAACCTTATTATTCATTCTTTATTTTACATTACGTAATATGAATAATTTAAAAAAGAAACATAACTAAAAGTACAAACTGTAACACATTTATCTCTTTTCTGCTTGTCGCAAAGAAAAATTGTCGCAGTTGAAACTGTCGTAGATATAAAAAATTTAATGAATCAAAGTAATTTCAAGCTAAAGATATATGATTTACGATCTGCGTTCTGCGGAAATTTATCTACCGTGAAGTTAAAGAATGTTCAGTTACAATAATGGAAGACCCGCAGTCGAAGCAAAGAATATATTTTTCTTCGCGAACCATAGGTATACAGGCTTGATTACAGAGAAGTAATTCAGTGGCGCACATTAATTCATGCAGATGTCCGATAAGAAGTAATTGCAACTCGAACTTATTTACTTTATTTTCGAGCTCGCATTCGCAGAAATTTTCCACCTCCCGTACAAGTGCAGGCGCGACGGTAAATTTTATTTTAATAAACTCAAAAATTTATTTGTTTCACTATACAAGCCGCTCGGGATTTTAATTGAAAAATCAGTTACGAAAACACCTCGGTGAATTATTCCCTCTGTTTTCGCGCATCCCGCTGGAAGGCGCTCACAAAGGAGCGCTCATGGGCGAAACAAAGGGGGTCCAATAATTTAACGCGCTTAATACGCAATTAATTATCTTTAAAGCCCAATTAATTATCCTGATTCACGATCTTTTAAATCACGATAAACTTATTACCTTATTACCCTTTATAAACGCGCGGCCCCGCTCCTTTTGTTACAATCCATGAAACACTGTTGCGCGAGCCTAACAACCGCGCGCGCGAGCTTCGTTTCTAACCGACTCTTAAAAAGCTCATCTCTGCTAACAGTAAATCTCCGCCGGCTCGCCTCGCGGAGCGACCGGTCCGTCCCGCGCCTCGAGTGGAAGCGAAGCCAAGTCAAACGGAGCCAAATCGCGCGGGGAGGAGCGGAAAAAATCGCGGGAATCCGTCCTAATGGGCGGATGAATTAATTACGCGTTTTAGCGCGGGGAAGAGGGGGGGGAGGCCGCGTCGATTAAAAAGCGAGCGGCGGATAAGCATCCGCGCGGCGACACCCCCTTCGCGCATGCACGCGCCTCACTATTTGCATTTGGCAGCGCCTTACCTCGTCCCTTTTTTTTTTCTTCCCTCGGTGGGAGGAAAGGCCGCGATGGGTTTGATTTCGCCGGGTACACGCGGCGCTCGGCTAATTTAGTGCCGAGAGACATGCACCCATTAGCATAATCGCCCCGCGGCATAAACATTCCGGCCGGGAGGTTTTCGTGCGGCCGGCGAAGCTACCCTTCCGTCGGCTCGCCGCTCTAATGCCCTGTACTCGCGAAAAAAAGGAAAGAAATTGTACCGCTGGTGATCTCGTGACGGCGGCTCTAGGTATACGTACACACAGAGTCGCGAGCTTTACGTTTTTTTTTTGCTTCGCGGTCTAATGATATTGTCGAGCGGGGAAATTGGAGTTTCGCGTGGAAATTCAACGTTGATTTTCGAGCGTGGCTTTAAGCTCGCCGGGGCGGGGAAATTGCTCTGTTTTACTTATAGGCACACCAGGCTCAAAAATAAATTGTATAAAGTTAAGTAATCGCCGCGCGATAAGTGCAGAACGTTAAAGTTTCTTGCTAGTATTTTTTATGGTAAATTAGCTCACGCTTCTTATTTTTCTTTATTTTTTTAAATTAATTTACATAATTTAATTTTTTTCGCGTAGATTTAAGTACGTAAACTAAATTTGTATCAAATCATTGTATCTAAAATTTAAAAAAAAGTTTCCATTATTGAATTTATTCTTTGAAAATAGGCGTGGCGTTTTTCTTAAAGCTACACTTAAAAAGTGCAAACGGTAGGAAATTGCTTGATTTATTGCAAAAAACGAGTGGGTAAAACAACCGCAACTGCGTTTCGTACCATTTTGCGCGTTACGCAACGGACGCCGATGTATTTTAAGTTGAAATCACGGCAAATATTGATCATGAAGCTCGTACAATTTATTCGCTATAAATAAGTTGCGAGGAGGAGAAAAAAAAGTAGCGGCATTCTTTAAATTGTATGCCGGCGCGCACGTAAGAAACGGCACTATTTTTCCTATAATATAATCGCAGGGGTTTTAATAGCGGGAGGTTGTGTACGTCTGTTTCGAAACGACGCATACGTCACTGGCGAACGTCAGCCGCAAGCTTATATCTCCGGCCAAGAAAGCAGCGCCTTGACGTTATATGCACCGCTGGCCCTTTTCTCCGCGTTTTATGAATAATTTCATTACGGGCTATACCGCCTATTCATGCGCTCGTAAATTAATCGCGTAAATATACAAGCGTTACATTTTCCTCGTAAACAAGCAAAACAACCGATTTCGCTGTGTGTACGACTCGATCTGCCGAGACCAATTACGCAGTTGAATTATGGAGTTTGCGTAGTGCTCTAATCACATTTTCCGTTTAATTCGCTTTTCTCACTTCCTTTCTTTTTTGCGATATGGGCGTTGAGACGTGAAATTGAACTCGATAATAAGTAACCGAGTGGTGGAATAAGATTTTCTGCATTGCATAATAGATTATAATCTAAAAATGTAGTTTTGCTTCTTTGTTGATAAAATTCTAAATTTAAAAAATCTGGCTATAAAATTTAAAGCCCCATCGTAATTTATAGCATTCCAATCGGTATAACCAATTAGTAATTAAAAGAACTATGGTACAATACCTTGTAAATTAATAACAATTGCTATTCTTTGGATGTCAAAATCAAATTTATTATTTTTGATTAATTATGGCTGGAAAAAAAGATTTAATTAAAAATTATAAAATAGTGTATAAGTAATCCTGAAAGCAGATAATCAAATTTTTCACGATGCGCTGAAAGTTTTATCAAGTTAAAGACTTGCTGTCAAGATGTCTATAGCACGTTGTAATTACCGGTGAAAAAAATTTTTCAAAAAAACATCATACTATTACAAAAAACAGCCAAGGTTTTTAGTTGACAATTATGCATTCCGCAGCGGCAAAGATTCTTAAGAAAAAAAAAATTCAGCCTATCATTAAGGTGATTGTGCAGTAATGCCCGCGTCGGCTTTAATTACAAATGTATCACCCTGCCTCCCTATTAACATAGCGTAATACGATGAAAAAAAAAGAAACGAGGCACGGGGAGTCGATATACAAATTGGTGTTTTGTTATTCTTAGACTGAAATCCGGATTCTCTTTAACGGGAAATAACAAGAATTAGCCCGGCTTATCTTAATTAATATCAGGCCGTTAACAGGCGTTTTTTCTTATTCTTCGCTCGGCTTTTGAAATAAGACTCTCGGGCGCGAGGCCGGCGTTAAAACACACTTACAAAACATTCCGTGAGCTTATCGGCCGGCGCGAAGACGTGGGTATATGCAAGAGCGGATGCCTCTCCCGCGCGCGGGTTTCGCCGTTCGCACGCGAGCCCCTAACTCACCTACACGCCGCGCGCGTGTAATGGATTGTTCCGTGTAAAATCGCCGCCGCCGACGCCGCCTCGAAAATTTAAGATAGCCGTATAAATTCTCGCGCCCCCAGCGATTTTCTGGGAAATTCTTTAGCGATCAATGCGAGGCAATTTTTTTTTCATTTATATCCTCGCTTTGATGTGTTCTGCGAAATTAAGGACAAAACCTTTAGCGATTGATAAAATCGAATAATAAGAGATGGATGTAAAATGACTGCGGTAAAAAAGTAAATGGGGACAAAATTCATGTTAAAAATTACAATAGGGTGTTATAATTTAAGAGCTCAATGCAACAATCGGCCAGTTCGATTTCGGCGCTACTGAGAAGGAACAAATTTTCTCAGAAATTTATTGTCATTTGTACAGGTACGTATGTTCACAATATGTATGAATACACCTATTCTCCGGATATTTACAGTCACTCTAGCAGTACAGTCACGTTGCTCCGAATGATTACAAAACTAGATAGTGATCAGTCATCTAGAATTCAAACAAACCTTTGCGCTGAGCTGTTATTTTTTAATTTCTCGCAGATCAATGTGGTCAAAATTAAAGCAGTTTTTTGTAAAATTTACTTGAACTTTAAGAATTTTACTATATTTTTAGTAATTTCTTAATATACTATTAGTTTTCCTCGTAATCATAATCGACGTAAGATCATTTAAAAACGTTAGTGCAGTAGATTTTGATTTATCAGAGAAAAAATTTAGTGTTTAGGTAACAACATCGTTACGTAGTTTTTTATGTAAAAATGATGATTTACATTTTTCTTTTACAAAAGAAAACAGATGTATATTCATCCATCATTTGCATCTAATAAACTGAGCTACGAAAATAATCTAAATTTTTTACATAAGTTAATTTCAATTGCCACGAATCCAATTGAAAATTTCACGAATTTGTATGAATTCATGGGTTTTTAGAGCTGTTTTAAAGCTTTATGAAAATTTAAAAATTGCATTTTTTCTATCCTTTATATCATCTTTCATCTACAAGATGCTATTTTTATGTTTTTTTAGTTATTACAAAATTTTTTACAGAATTTGAATGTGACACATAAATTAGTTACGTGATGTATAAATTAGTCTTTAACTACATATGGACAGGTGTATTATGTTATTTCTGTATTATTTATCTTGACTAAAATTTAAGAAGATGTATTCTTTATAAAAAGAACGATTTTCAAATTATTGGATTAAACGATTTCATTAAATCAAAAAGATATCAAATGAAAAATCGTAGGTTCCAAAATAAATGGCAGTCTCTCCTCTTCATAAAAAATAATAAATTTACAGAACACATTTCGCAACATCAATTTCGCTGAAAAAAATACCATAATTTTTCAATTACCCTCGCAGCCCCCCGCGCTTTCTCACAACAGAAAATTATCATCGCCTCGCATCGAAAAACTAATGCGCCGGCGTAATTGCATGCGGGCACGTCGAGCGAGCGATTTCCCGAGGTGGAACGCCTGCCTCGCGCTCCGAAAGAGACCTCGCGCGGGGCCGCGCGCAAGCGCGAATCTGTCACTCGTCATTAACGCGACGTCGCGCCATTTGTCACGCGCCGCGCGCGCGATTATCTCTTTGCGGGCCCACCTCCTTCTGCGAGGGGGCCGGCAAATTGCCCCGACGGGGGGACGTCACCGAGCACCGCGAATCCGCTCGCTTTACCGGAATATAGCCACCGCTTTGTTCCCCTTTCGACGCGAGAGCGCGCGGCCCTCGTTAACCGATGTGCATCACTTTTTCGCGTCCGAGCTGAATTTATCGCGGCTGTGCACTTTTTTTTCAATTAGCGCGCCTTCGCTGCGACGAGCCCTTGTTAACTCAAATTATATAGATAAGCTCTTGCTTAGATTTTAAAAAGAAATTTTTGATGTTGGACTGAGGAGTTACTCCGCAATCCAGCAACAAACATTTTTACCTAGGTACTAATACACTATACAAAGAAATATGTTAGTGAATCTGACAATTTATTAACTGAAATTTGAATTTCATTTTTATATTTAGATAGTAATTTTCATGATTAATCCTTCTTTCAACGATTGATTGCTCCTATAGCAATAGCTTTTAAAACTCGCTAATACCAGCGGTGTAAAAAACATCCTTTTTGATATATGATTTTCATTTTAGGATGAAAATGTTTACCTACATTATTGTTTCTTATCCTTAAAATTGAATACAGGGTCGGAAAATTGAATAACTTCTATACCTATACACTTTTCCAGAAGACAGTAGTTACCTTTTTAACAGTGTGTACCTACTTCTCAAGAGATAGAAGTTTGTTATTGAAAAGGAAAATTGTATACCATTTTCCAAAATGTCCATCTCTCTCGTTATTAGAAAATACTATTGCTTATTGCGAAAATACAGTATAAACTTAGAGATTGCTACCGTGCTGCAAACCTGCCGTCAATAAAGTATGGCTACTTCGATTTTGCTTTTGGGTTCAGCATTTGAATTGGCTCCTATATGGTAAAGTCTGGTAACGTCATTGATCAACGAGCTGTAGACAAAATCACAGACATAATCACAAAATCAAACGAGGAGCGCGATTTTCGCTTCTCTCGCTACGAGTAAAAATAAAAAAGCCAAACTTTTTCCATCCGCGCTTTCCGCTCCTCTCGCGCTCCGGGACCCTCGCTCCCCCGCGGCCGCAGATTAATGATGGTAGCCGCGCGTTTATGGATTTATGATTCGACGATATCGCCCCCCCCCCTTCCTCGCGCGATTCAATTAGCCGATACTAATTCCGCGCTCTTTCTCCGAAAGCTCTTCTCGCTCGGGCGCGATTCCCCGCCTTCTTTTTGCGCGCGCGCGCGCTCGTACGTTTCCGAGAGTAAATTGCCCGCGCGCACTCCGCTAAAGGGTTGTTGGACGAGAGCCGGCCGAATCAAAGGGGGCGGCCGGGGGGAGAGCAGCCGCCGTTCATTTAGCGATTCGCCACGCGTCCGTACCCCCGCGGGCGATCTGCCTTCGCCGGAGCCCGCCCAACCCCTTCGCGCGGCGGCTCTCCTCTCCCCCCGCCGCCTCTTCGTTTGGGTTCCTTTGTGCGCGCGCGCGCCCCTTCGGCCCCGGACGAATTGTTGCGCGAGTTTGATCGAGCGTTATTTCGGTCGGCGGTGGAGATGCGCTTGTTTCCGTGTTAAAGCGACGGCTCGTTGGTACTGTCATAATAGTCGTAATGCGAGGCTCCTTTCGGGATTTATTGCCTGTTTGAAATCGTTTTTGTTATTTCTAACAAGAAGTTTAATGGGATGTTTCGGTGATACTCAATTGTGTAGTTTTTTATTACGCACTTTTTCATTTGATCTTCTCTATTATGAACGATTACTTTATGCGGAAAGATATTCAGTCTTCTTATAATAATAGAAAGCAAATTGAACTTAATTTTCCAAGTCAATTTATCAATGGAAATAACTTTTCGAAGCAAAATAATGAGTAATATAAAAGATCTTTTATTTAATCATTAAATAATTATAGATAAGTTTGCGTAGAATTAACTCTTCTTTTCTTACGTTTTTTTTTTTTGAAAAACGTAATTGAACAAAATGATTAATAAATTCAGGACAGAAGTGTGATGTGGTATTTTGTAATTAGTGCTCTAGTTAGAGATTTTAAATTAGCGAATTTGTACAGACATTTCTTTTCGCCGAACTTAGTACCTTTACTCGTCATAAATATAGCTTCAGAAAGAACTTTGTATGGTCTTTCATTATTACCAACGACTTAACCATGAACCCCTTCATTATTCAAAATAGCATCAACATTTTTTTCCACCTACAACGCGTTCGTTACCCAGACATTTTTTTTTTAACAATTCACGACGATTTCTTGCACCCCGGTACAACAAACACTCACCGGCGCAGTATAGTCTCTACACCGAGCTCGCGCGGCATTTTGCGCGGCTTTAGCGCGGCCATACCTCGTCCGACTTTTTCCAACCTGCACCTCTCTCTCTCTTGTCTCTTAAACACGGTATTTTTAATAGTTTCTCCGCGAGCCGCGGCGTTGCGAAATCACGGCGGTGCGTGAGCGCAAAAAAAAAAGAAAGGCGAGGGGGGGAGGGAAAAGTCGGGAGCGAGTCGTATAGTATCAACATTTACGGCGATACAGCCTAGCGACGCTGATTACTGGCATTAGAGGAGCCAAGGCTTCCGCGGGGCTGCCTCCTCTTCCTCCGCGCGCGCGCGCAACTCGGGTGACGATCGCCCAGTCGTTCCCTCCTACTTGCCTCTTTCTCTCCGTCCTCGTTTCTCCCGCCCGGCTGAAATGATACTTGCTTCTTCGCTCCAAGCGCGGGTGAGCGTCCGACGGCTAGCGACACGCCGCGAAACGAATTTCAATTCGCTCGCGTAAAACCTACCTCTTTGACTCGCTCCGCGTGTAGTTGAACGACCTTATATTACACTTCCAGTTTTTTCTTTATCTTTCAATGTGAAGTTCAGGAGTAGGTTTTTTTCGAGCGAAGCCTTTTTTTGTATAAAGTAGAACTGTAGAGAATAGGCCTTTAAAGAAGTAAGGAGTTTTTTTGTAGCCGCTGGTTAACAGTACGTATTTCACTGTGCGCTGCATTGAATTAGAAATAATTGAAAAACCGCCGGATCCAACAATACGCTCTATAGAATATCCAATTACAGCAGCTTCACGGTGAAACCTGTATTACACTTCTGCCGAAGTCATCCGGATTCCTCACCCCGGGGGAAAATCCGTCGACGAGCCGGAAAAAAAACGCCGGATTCATAAACGAGGAAAAACGGAGGCCGCCATCAATTCGGTGCAAATTACCCCCATCCCCCGCAGGACGGATTAGCTATATCGCAAAAAACGGAGAGCAGCCAGTTTGTACGCGTCGGCGGCGGACTATGCTCATGCCTTTTTAAACAGAGTGCACAAGCAGCCGGCTACCTGCTTATTTCGCCCCTGGAATCGATGGGTGAATGCGCGAGCCGGTAATCGCGCATCGAAGCGACCTTACCCCCCTCGGGCGCACGCTGGCCGCATAACAGTTCCGATTTATCGGCCGCGCGGTGATAGGAGCGGCGCTTATACACAGTCGCGCGGCCGCTAAACTGATTTCGTTTTTTCTCTTTCACTTTGATTTGTGTGCGATGAACAGGCGGTTTATCAAGATTTGAGGTTTCGGGTTTGGAGGTGACGGCAGGAGGAGGCTCCTGAAACGCGGTAGATTTGTAGTTTAGGTGGCTGTGTATATCAAGATTGATCTCTCGAAACAAGATCGGACGATAAGCGGAGTGAAAATACCTGCGTTTAGGCCGCGTTTAGAAAAGACAGATTTATTTTGTGTGAGGGAAAAAATTTATTTTGGGAATGAACGGTAGCCGAGAGGATTGATTTGAAAAATAAACAGACAAATTGTAAGAATTTTCTTTATTTTCCAGTGGGTTGTAACTTTCAGATTTATATCATTTCGTAATTAATTTCGTATTTTTTTTATTGATGGAGAATTTTGGTACGATTTACGAGTTCAGTGGAAGGTGGTACTACTTGTACAGTAGTTATATGATGATTTATTATTTGTTTAGATTATTTACAGCGCCATTTGGCATTAACAATCTAAACTTTAAAATTTCATTTAAATTTTATAAGAATTGAAATGGGCGCACACATTGTAATGCAATGGAAAATAAAAACTACTACCAATATATTAACCTATTTTAAATTAATCTTAAATAAAGATGAAGTATCATGATTTTTGTTCTAGACATTTTTTTTCTTGTCAAATGAAATATTTTCAAAAATTCTTTTAAAAGAATTTTTTTCCATAACATATTTTCACTGAGGTTATCAGATCTTAACCGACTATAAGATAAATAGTTTTTTAAAAGGTCAGTTTACAACTTCAAATTATTAAAGAAAATAATTTATATCTGAATTCTTAATAAATTTTTTTTAATCTATTTTAAAATTACGCTACATTTCAACTTTGACGAGCAAAGTAGAAGAACAGACTATATTTAATCAATTTTATACGATCAATTTACGCGAGATCTTATATATAAAGTATAGTACTGACTACTAACTGTTTAATTACTGGTTACACCTACTGATTATAACTGGCCATTGTTAAATAGTACACGCACAAATCATCAGATTTGCATGCGTGAACAATTTCTTTCATCGGTTATTTATTGAACCTTCTTGACGTGTAGCTTTTTACTATTACAGTTATACACCAATAATAAATAAAACATGCATTTCAATGGATTCATTTGAATTTGTTTAATTCTTCCAAAAATGTTTATTCGACGGTAATCATTCTTTTGACTCTAAATGTGTAACGAACGAATTTACATAAATTTTCCATTCCCCTCATCGCCGTGGGAATGTGATTGAAAGGAAAGACGAACTGCGCGCAGTAAAATAAACTGCGATCAGCGATTTTCATTAAGATCTCCCTCGAGCGGCGCGGAATTTTGCTCGAAATAATTGTACCCGCGCGGCTCGCAATTCGATCTTAACAATTCAATGAGCGCGAGGCTCACGGGGACTCGTAAAAAGAAACGCCGGACCGCCGCGCCATTGGAAAGCTCGGGACACGCGAGGGAAGTTTGCGTTCGCCGCGCTCGCAGTCATTAAGATCGAGGAGAAGGAAAACGAGGGAGGGCGAATTCTCCGCGCGGTGCCATTTGCATACACTGCGGGCGAACACGCGCCGATAAAGCTGCCCGACGATGAGCCGGATAAAAGAAGAATGGGCCTGTTCCATTCTTAATAAATTTTAATTGCTCGCCTTCCGCGATCGGGGGCTCCCATTGGAGCATCGCCGAGGCGCGCGCTCTCACGATCGGCTCTTGGGTTGAGTAAAGCTTCGGTATTAGTTTTTAATAAAATTGATTAGGAGGTGTAATTTAGCTGGCCAAAAATAATTTGTTTAAGTACTTGCCGTTTCGTCGATTAGCAAGAACAGTCATTACGTTATAATTACTATCTATATGTATTCATGAATGAGACTATAATAAGGTAAGAAGAACGTCCTTTTTGATCGTACTTCAGAAGCAGAGAGAATAAAAAAGTGCATTGTATGAAACTTATAGAATTTTTCTTAGAGAAAGAAATACATTTCTATTAATTCTTTTAAATTTTAATTAAACTTTTTTACAAAACGTGATTTACTGTATTGAAATAGGAGATATATGTTTTCAATTTCAATTTAATAGTTGCTTTTTCCTATAGAGGTAAAATTGTATTGCTAAAAAAATTTTCTTTCTAGTTGTGCATGCACGTGAAGTCTATATTTAAACTAAGATTTCTATAAAACACTTCATTTTAAAATATAGATGTAGGCGTATGTATGTGTTAATACGAAACTATTTTCAAACACTAATTCGCTCAAAATTTTACATTTGAGTAAAATTCAGACTGTATTTAGGAATTTATTTGAAAATTTGAATTGTTTTTATATAGTTTAGTTTGGACAATTTAAATGATTTTTGTATATATCGATGTTATTAAATTGTTTAATAATTTTGGTATACATTAGTCGAATATCGGAATGTTTCTTTTTATAAAAATAAATAGATTGTATTTAAAACAGCAGACGTTTTTAAAAAGTGCATCGTACAAAACAAAGAAAACGACAAACACTTTGTAGATTTCATTATGAATTATTTTCAGTAACTAAAGTCTGAAGAGTACTACTTCGAAATTACTCCTTAAATTCGCTCAAAACTTTGCACACAATTTGAATTAAATTAGTTAATCATTCTCGAGTTTTTACGGACCAATTCTTCATGGTTTAAAAAAAAAATTAAATTTAAATTTTATTATTTTTTATAAATATTTACTAACGGTTTATGTTTTTATTAAAATTAAGTTTTGAATTTCCAAATGCTCGATCTCACTGAGAAAATATTACAATATAGTGACACTCAACTTTACAATCTCTGGAATACGCAAAAAATGTTCGTATTCAATCGCATCGTCCAGGAAACCCCATCAAATCAACATTCTTCAGCTGCAAAGTAAATGAGTTTTTGAATATCGATGTATCCGAAAGATAAGACCTCATCAATACCCGCCTTTTAATTTTAACGCACCACTCGCCCTTATCGCCCGGCATCGGGCACTCCGCACTCGGCACGCATCTTTGCATTTTGCAACCCTCGGCCGGCCAAGCCCCCGGAGCGCGTAACGGACTTAAAAATTCCCCGCGCGATTGGCGCGCTCGGGAGGAAAGAAAAAAACGGGCGCGCCGTGTGCCCGCCAGCGGAGGCAACAACATTGTTGCTAACAATAAGTAGCACTTAAACGCCCACTAAGAGAGTCCCGGAGGCTACCCGAGGGGGAAATTAGTATTCCCTCGTAAAAAAAAAAGAGAGGAGCCGGCAAGTGCGCCGCGTGTCCTCCTCGCGTCGCGGGTTCCGCGAGGAACGAGGATAATAAAAAAAAACACGCCGAGGAACGCCGGAGGAGGAGAAGAAGGAAGAGGAGTTTAGAGAAAAGGGAAGGGAGAGGGCCGCTCCACCTTTTACAGTCCCATTCGTCTCGGTGCTTTTTCTCGCCTTTCCCTCGTTTGTTACGCGGCTGCTTTACGCGCGCGCGTCTCGTCCGCGGCGTATCATCAATTTCCTCGAGGATTTTTCAAGAGTAACCGACGGCGGGCGGCCGCTTATTATCGGGACCCGCCGCAGCCGGGGAATGGGATCGGCCCTTGATTTATTGAATAATGCATTTTAATTGGCGACTGTTTGGTTTTGGGGCGACCATGGGAACCGTTACCGGCCGGGGCGAGGCTGTCGTCGCGATAATGTGGAGTCATTTGACTTGGGAGTCCATTTTTTTTTTTTATTTCCTTCTGTCGGCACGCCGATCGTCCCATTCATCGGCTCCTTTGTTGCTTTTTTCCTCGCCATCGGCGCGCTTTTTGCCGCGCCGCGCGCTATCAATTACACGCTTTTATTCCGTTAAGTTTTTACCGCACTTGTCAAAATAACGCGCTATCCCCGGATCTGTATTGACACCGGGCGCAATTAGCGGCAAAAAGGTAAAACGATTTCTTTTTTTTTAATCGAAAGAAGCTTATTACACGCGGGATCGATATAAATTCAAAAGTGAAAATAAAAGGGCTGTTATAGTTAATGGGATTTCGCTTTACAGCGCAGTTTTTCCCCCGGCGGCGGAACTTAATTTGTATTTATTGATCCATTATTGTTTTCTTAATGACTCGCGCGCGGGGCGGAAGGATCGATCAATCAACATCAGTCTAATTGAAACGGAATAGCGACGCCGCCGCATCGGCGAATTCAATCGAGCGACGAGAAAATTGCCCCGCGCGACGGACGCGCGGGAAATGCCGTGCGCGCAAAAAAAAAATCCGCGGCAAAGAGACGAAGGAAACGCGCGAGCGGAAGAGGAAAAGAGCACGAAGGCTTGAGAGAGCCTCCAGCCTCTCTCTCTCCCTCTCTCGACCTTTATCTTCCTTTCTCTCTCTATTTCTCTCTCCCTTTTTGCGCCTGCCTCTCTCGCAGCATCGGCGAGAGGAGCGGCCTCGATAATAGTAATTACAGGATCGCGTGTCAACAAGTTTTCTTGTCGCGAGCGCAGCGCTTTATCTCCTGCAGCCAACCCCCGCGGGGAGCGCGCGCGCATGCACACCCTTTCTTCGGTAAACACGCAACTAAAGATCGGCCCCGAAAAATGTACAAAGCCATTGTATACATTTGTATGTACACTGCGCGGCGAAATTCACGTGCGCACGTGGCGCGGGAAGTGGTGAAGGCACATTGTCCCGGCGAGCCGATCCTTTGTCGCGCGGCGCGCGCGCGCGCGCGGAGAGTCGTAATTCGCCGCTTCCGCGATTCGCCGGGGTGTTTAAGGAACTGTGGCCGCCGACGGGCCGTTTTTCTGCAAAATGTATATAATACACACCGCGCGACTGCCTCAGCCTTGTGGTTTTTGCCCCGCGGCGATGTCGATAGTTCGCTGCACGTTTCTGTTGCCTCTCCGTTGTTTCCTTTTTTTCTGTCTTTCTCTCCGCGCTTCGATGTTCGAGCTTTTTTGTCCCGACGGGGGATTTTTAAGATTCGATGATTTTACAAAGGTGTATATGCTTTGGGATTAGTGTACAAGTCGTTTGTTACTTTCGCGAAGGAGTAGATGAATTGATGGTTTGATGGGTGTTTGTACAGCTTTCTTTATAATAACAAAGCATTATTGATATTTCCTTAAGGATTTTTTAAATTTATATTAATTCTACAAAATATTGATTATAAACTTAATTTGAGTTGTATAGTATAGTTATATCATTGAATTACTGTACCTAGTTATAAAAAAGCAGATTATCAATAGCAGAGTTCATATCTACTAGAGAAGATGATGCAATAAAAGCTGACATCGTTCCATACTTAGAATTAAAAAATCTGGTATTAAATAATGAATTCTTTATATGGAAAAAATTATAGTGAGGAGTCCGACTGGACAGTACCATATTAAGATTTTTATGGTACATGAAAATTTACTTTTTCGGTAATGAGTTACAGCAATTACATGGTTTTTAACTTTTGTTTTTAGATTAAACTTTGGTAAAAAAAAAATTGTGTCAGATAATGTAGTTCATTTAAAATTGAAGATGTCTAGGGCTACCCGATTCCACCCTACGTATAATAACAACGAAGGAATAGGCAGTCAAAAGAAGACTGTCGTTAATAAACAATAATCGGATAAGTATAATAAAGGAAGCAAAAACGTACTAGTAACTTATTTTGCTCGTGATTGTTTGCATAGATGCAAAACTTTTATAAACCACAGCTTTAACAATCATGCTATGAAACTAGTTAATCCATAAATGTTAGAGGTTTTGTAAATACAACTGCTTTTTATGTAGAAAGAAACTAAGACATAGGGTTTGTGTTTAGAAAAAAGTAATGCAAATATTTTAATATACTTGTAATTATCCACATATCGCGGGTTCCTTAATAAATTTGTTATATTTCAATTAACGTTTGGATCGAATTAAGTTGACCCTATAGCCTTTCGTTTCGATATAAATCGTGCCGCCAATTCTGAATCAGGAAATTTCTTTTTAATTCACGCAATATTTACAAACAGTTAATCGAACTTTATTCTTTTGATCTCTTCGATCGCTTGTAGACCATAAACATTAACTCATAGATACCTAGGAGTTTATCAATACAGTTGGCGTTGATATCCGTTTGATGACAAGTCTATTACGCAAGGCCGTCGCGTGACTAACCGAAGTATAATCCAAAACTATTGTACTGTTCTATTGTTGGCCCAACTTCGAAACTGTATTTCAGCATGCAACCGTTTTGCGCCGCGCGTTCTTACAGTATGTGCAGCTCTCGAAAAAAAAAAGAAACAACAAAATAATTAAAAGCCAAAGTTTACATCCTCGAGCGCCCGTCGTTTAGTACGCGATTCGGGCAAAAAATGTTTGTAATTCGTATTATTCATAAAGCTGCAGCGCGCGCACTTCGCCTTTTTTTACTCGAAAACAATTGGAACAGAAAGCAATTATTTACACTGTTATCTCGCGCGATTTCACGGCTCGAGCAAATCGAGCCGAGCATTGCGGAAGAAACTTTAGCAATGATTTTATTTAGCCGCCGGTGTCCCACTTTTCGCAACCTCGCCAAATTGTTATCCACGGCTAAATTGCGTCCATCCGTATACGTACAACGTATATAACAACATATACGTTTGTAAAGACACGCGCGCGCGCGACTGTCGCGGCCAAAGCGCATAAATTTCCTCGTAACTCGGGGCAGCTCGCGAGCAGGGGCTAATTTTCGAGCGACTCTGTAAAACTGTTGAAACTCGGCTGAATGAAGCCGGGCAGAAAAGTGTAATCGACTGCTTTGTGTGCACAACAGCCGCATTACTGCGTGCGGTGAGTCCCGTTTCCGGCGGCCGCGAATTTCGCCCTGAGAATAGGGCTGCGTCCTCCCGGCCGCTCGCGAGAAGAAGCGGAGCGAGAGAAAAGGAGGTGGCCGAAAAAGCAAAAGGAAGGAGAGAGAGAGAGAGAGACGAGCAGAACGAGCGGTAAGGAAGAGGAAGAAGAAAAAAAGAAGAAGTCGGAGCGACGACAATGGGGGACGAGTAGTTGCGTGTGGCCGGCGGCGCATTATGCATATGTATTCCCGCGGACGAATTTGTTGCCGATGCGCATCTGCTTGCCCGGTGCATCCTCCCTATTCCTTTGGAAACGTCGAAAGCGTCGAAGGCGCCGAGGCATTGTCCGCGCGTCGGAAGTGGCTGATCATTCAACTCTTCTTTTGCGCCCGCGCGGATATTATGTCGCAACGCGTGTATACTCCACCGGTTAAGTGCCGGTCTGCTAAGCCGCGGCCGGCCATTTTTCGGTACCCCGGCATTTGGCAACGTAAGCGAGAAAACGAGTCTACTAAACGCGCTGTAAACTTTTCTTTGCGGGCGCCGTTGCGAAAACCGCGCGAATTGTTTTATTCCCGGTAAGCCGAAAATACCTATTGTATGCTGTCGTTTACCGTCGCTTTGGAAATAGTTATAGGGCGCCGCGAGGTTCGGGTGTGTTTTAGGAGGCGAAGGCAGAATAGCGAGTATCGCGTGACGCGTGGGTTGCAGTCGTACTTTGGGTACCGTTGTTTTTCTTCGGCTGGGTACGCTTTGAAATTAAATACGTAACACTCTTCTGTTTGAATAGGTCAGTCGATGAAAGCACCTGTGGATTCCACGTTAGTTTTTCGTGAACTTTCGGACAGCTTGATAAATGATCCTTCGAGCTGTTGGATTCCTCATCATCCGAGATAACTTTTGTAACGCTATAACGAGCGAGTTTATTGAATACCCAGAATTTAATGAAAATGTTTTTTTTATATTCAATTTTTTTTTTGTTTATAAAACAGTTTCACTATTGGGCAAATCTTGCGATTTTTTTTTCAATTTTCAATTCTAAGGTTAGCTTTGATACAACTAAAAAATACAAAAATTGTATTAATTAACGCATAAAATTAGTCGTGCGAAAAAATGAGTGTAAGCCAGAAAGCAATTCGAGTTAAGACTGTGCCTAAGACTGACTCATCTTTTATTTCTAATATAGAAACGATTTTGCACACGAATAGAGTGATTTTTCGATTTTCACATTATAAGAGCCGATGAGGTGAAAAAATTATTTCTGTGAAGAACTTACTTGACCGAATGACAATACGAAACAGATAAATAAAATATTTGAAATGTAATAAAGAGGTGTGAACAAGTCGAACAGTGAGCTCTATCCAACGTCGGGTATATCGCGTTACAAAGAGCGCGGGGTTCATAAAAAAAAACTCCTGTCATTGAAGACGTTAGAGGCCGGCGCCGATCAAAAGGATCGCGGGCGAGAAAAATTAATCAAGAAAAAAATCAGTGTACACAAATCCAAATCAAATAACCTGCCCCCCCTCCATCTCTTGGCCGAATTTGTCATGCAATAAGCCGGGGGGCCCCTTACAATGATCCCCGCGCCGAACGAGAAACTAATTGTTGCGGTGGCCCCAACAAAGGCGGAAGGTGCTAGACACACAAACGGCCGTCGATATCGTATAAGTTGATTTGCGCCAGCGGCCTGGGGTGGGTGATGACGCGGTGGATGCCGGGGCCCCGGCCACAATGTATCCCGCGGAGGTCCACCGGGCGCGCGCGTATAACCCCACCCGCCGAGCGGCGAAGGTGTGAAGGAACGATTTTCGAAGGTGTAAAAGGCCGAGCGCGAGGCCCCCCAGGTGCCCCGCTCACTAATCGCCGCCGGGCGGAAAACAAGCGAGATGAGTTGCTCGTTTCTCGCCGAGAGTCGCGCGGTATATCGCGCGAGAGCCCGGCCGATGTGGGAATGAAAAGGGAACAGCGCGGCTGCCGCGCGGGCGACCCATCCGAGTGTCTTTAGCTACGCCTGGGATACAGAGGGATTTTGTTTGAAGTCATTCGACGCCAAAGGTGCCTCTATGGAATCGGCCGTCGGGCACTCGTGTGTGCTCCTCCTGTTAATGTCTCTACGAGAGCAACTCTTTTCTTACGAGTGTCCGTGTAGCAGGGCTTTCGAAAGATCCTTATTGAGCTTGTGCGCACGGGCACATCGCTCGGGCTTTCTTTCCTTTTTTTGTCGTCGCTTTTTCATGCGCACTCGCGCGCTTTGTACCGTAATGAAATCTTCAAGGGGATTTTTCATTACACGAGCGCTTGCGCAACTGGATATTAAGTTTTTAATTGCCTTTATTTAATCTTGCTTAATGACCGGCTTGAATTTCGTCGGGGGATAAGTTTCACCGACTGTTTGTATTAATTTTTTTCCGCGTTTTTTTCAATAAATTGTTAGACTCTTTTTACGCCGCTTCTACAGAAGCCTAATACATAAATGACAAACTTGAAATTCGTCGGTCATTAATCCTAGGAATTTTTTCTGTAAAATGTATGAATCAAAGTTTTTTAATAAGGAGAAATCTTATCTTAAGTCATATATCTTCGGTATTAATAAATTTGGAGCTCATTGATTTTATCGCATATCGCGAGACATTCACTTTTCGTTCAATAAAATATATTCGGAAAATGATGAAAAAAAATGATTAGGAGGAAATGGTCCTCGATTATACGCGATGGATCTGAGGTCAAAGTTAAACAGCGCTCTGCGCGATACACACTGGGATAGGTGTACGATTGGCTCTATCCACGAAGTTTATATATCCTTTCAACGAGTAGGTGGAAAATAATTGACTCCATAGTATTTTGAAAATCCAGTCGGCTTCTTTGTGGAGATTTTTTCCTTCACTGCGTTTTTGAAAAGGATTTTCAGATCTAAAAGTCTAATGAAAGGGATTCTACTGTGGAAAATAGTTTGAATTAAGAACGGCAAACCGCGAGATTGGCGTATTGAAATAAAAAAAGCTATAACAATTTGATTTTGAGCATTGATAATTCAAAATAAATATTGCGATTTCTCCATGCAAATCTTTACTTCTGCTGTAGAAATTCTTGACGAATGGAATGAAAATAAACAGGACATAAATTCTGCTAGAGGTGTCATAAATTCGCAATGCACCATAACAAAGCTATACCCTAAAAAATGTTTCAGTAACTTCCACAAACGACCGCCTCAGCTAAAGCCGCTATAAATATCTTTAATCGTCGTCATTCGCAGGATTCGTCAGCAAGTCATTCGGTCAGCATCCGCCAGCAAAGGATGCAGAGGATAGAACGCAAGTCCTGCCGCGATCGAGCAGTGGTCAATCGCCGCTTCTAAGTGGGTCCTGCTTCTTCCTCCCTTCTCGTTCGCTCCTCGCAAGTCGGAAGTGTCGTGTCCGCGACGACGACGTGCAGTCTCGTCGCGGATTATCGTCTCCGATGCTTCGCGCGCAGGGGAAAGCGAGCGAACTGGCCGGGTGGTGGGGGAGGGAGGCAGTGGGCCTTGGTGGTGGGGGAAAAAGATGGGCCCGGCTCTCGCGGGTTCGGGGCGGGGCCCGTCCCCCCTCCCCCTCTCTCCCTCCCCTCCCCTCGCGCTCTTTCTCCGAGCGAGAACTCGCGCTCCGCACAAAGCGGCCTGCGGTATAAATTGGTTTGTTTGCCGCGGAGATGAAAGGGGCCGCTAAATGCTATCTTTAAGGTGTCGGATCAACGCAAATGTGCCTGAGTTACTCGTAATTATAGGTGAGGCCCCTCGGCGAGCGTCCGAGGAGCTCCGGAGAGGGACTCTCCTCACCGATATACCTACCTGCCCTCCTTCCTCGACGGTCACCCCCTTCGCTCCCCCTTCCGAGGCTCTCCTCTCATGGGCGATGCCTCGTTGCCAACTCGTTGCTCGATCTTCTCTCCTCGTTCCTCCCTCTCTTTCGCTCGCTCGCTCGCTGCCTCTCGAGGGCTGCGATTTCGATATCCCAGTGGCGTGAATATATCGGGAACTCGCGCGCATGTGTACAAGGATGATGATGTAGCCCGGAGGTGCGTTCGATCTTACGGCTCGTTCCGCGGCCGCAGCCGGCTGGACAAGTAGGCGAGATGAAAGCGCCGCGCCGAGATCGCCGCGGATCGTTCCTTCGAATTTAATATTCCCGAGATGGGACCCGAGCGCACTTTTTCTTTTATATTATCGTTGTCTCTTTTAACGTCGATTATTAACGTCGATCGGTCGTGTGTCGCCGGGTATCACCGATGCAGCGGAGAAATTTTGTAATCTTAATGACGAGGGGTTACTTATTCTAATTTTTGTGACGCTTGGTTGGGAATAGGAAATACTCCTTTTTGATAAAGGAGAGGAAGAAATACATAGTTCCTTTATAAAAAAGATTCTCCTAAGTAGAATTAAGAGATACCCTTTATCGTTTTGGAAAAATACCTTATTATCTAACGAATATTTTAATCACATATCACATATCATCAATGACATTTGATTGCGGTGATTATAAGAATTCAATCGATTTTTTCGCGGATTACGTGATATTTTTGTTTTCAGTTATTATAGTGTAAATGGTGTAGCACTAGCAATTTTCTTCAAAGTTTATCTATTCAAGTCTTAAGGTTGCACAAATAAAACTATATATATGAGACAGCAGATCCGTTAGCGGAAATGATACCAGACTCAGAGTCCACCTGGTACTACATGAAAGCCTGATCGCGTTTTAATTTGAATTCGTATATTGAGTGAAATTCACTCGATGTAAATAACGCGAACGTTTCACGAATTTTCAATATTCATTCAGTCTCGAACTGTCCTAGAACCTATACACCCGAGTTGTTCCGTACAAGTCGAAAACATCCGAACACTCGAAAATACCGGTAAAAAAGATAATCGAAGATCTAATTAATAGGTATCTATTCCGACAAATTACAATTATATTATTTAGTAATTTTTGAGATCCAATTAATCGATTATGCTTAATTATTATTAATTAAGAAATTACAAATTGACTTTACATTGATTACGAAGAGATTCCAAAGGTCACTTTTTAAATTGTCGTTTGCGATTACACGGAATGAATAACCCCTTGCCTAATGCTCTTTGATCGATAAACCCGCTCGATCTTTCCTTTATCGAGTTTCCGCCTCTGTCAAATTAACCATTTGCTCCGTTTTGCAATAACTCGTTGGAAATTACTCCGGCCGCGCGCAAGGCGCTTCCGACAGATTGAAACAAATTGGGTATTCTTGTTCTGACGGCGGCGCGGCGAAGAGATACTCCATGAATAAATTTAGTTACTACGAAGTAATCGTTTCTCACAAAAATCCCACCAATTTAGCGCGGACGGTAAAAAAAAGTCTCGCTAAATTAACGCGACGTCCTCCGCGTTACAAGTACACTCTACGGCGCGCGGCGCAGTAAATCGCATTAACTCGCAATTCTAGCTCGATTTACACCCCGGATTATTAATTATCGCCTATGAATCCTCGCCGGCCTCGTCGGCGTAGCCCCGGCCGCGGCGTCGCTCGAGCCATCGGAAAATAATTAACAAGCTTATAAAATATCGCATTTTATTTGCGAAAAGTCGGGAGGCGCGGGCCCGGCGATAAAGGAGAAATCCACATGTTCCGGGGGACGAGATAAGGATCTGCTCGAATGGGCTCCTCGAGAGCCTCGGGGCCGAGGGTGCCCGGGCGACCATTACATTACTGAATAATAATTCATAAATTATACGGAGCATCCAGTTAGTGCCGCAGCTCGTATACTCGCCGGTGAGCGACTCTCGGGGTACCACTGCTCCACATTGATTCAGAGCACCAGTTTTCTCGGTTGCTAATGCGGCTGCATCTTCCATCTATGACTAGTCTCGTAATTTCAGTCTATTGAATAATATCGTTTCTCGTAATGATTCAATAAATGTGAAGTAGGGATCGTAAAATTATGAGCTGAAGATTATTTTTTAATCTTTTGCCAGAATCTATCAATTTCAATTTCTCGTAAATAATTAATACATGTATGATATTAATAGTACAACATTAGCTAAAGAATTGAAATGAGTTTTTTCCAACTTTTTTCAGCATCTGTAGGGAGAGAATAAAAACTACTCTCCATTTTTTTATAACAATTACATCTTTTAGAGTAATTTTTGCAGAGCTGTATGATGATTTTTATCAAATTGACAGGTTGATATCACGTTTACTAAGCATAAAGATTATCATAGTTAGTCGAAAAGAAGATTTTTAGATCTTATAGTTCTCGATTATTGACAAATTCCAATAAATACGCAATATACACAGTAAAATTGAGCTGAAAAACTGAAAAAAAGTTCTCTAATCTTTTGTCAAAACGTGTCGACTCTAAGAATGAGAGCGATTTACCTGCTGGCCGGCTTTTAGAAAATCCGAGCGTTTTAAAGTCCCGAATCACTTTTCGTGAATGACTCGTCACAAACAGAACAATGAGCACGGATTAAAATCCACAAAGGCTTTTCGAGTTTACATTCACGCCAAGATCGACTAAATTGATAAACATAGAAAGCCGCGGCGCTCATTGTGCCGCGCCGAAACTTGCACGCGTTAGCACAGTCACTTAATTTCATAAACCGCGATGATCTTTCCTAAAGCTTTCCCGAATCTGACCGGCGCAGTCGTTCCGCCGGCCGATCCTCTCTCCGTCGTAGAAAAAAAAAAGGGGCAGCGTAAACTCTCTCGCGGCGCATAAGTCACCATCGGCACCGTCATTACCGCGGCATTAGCATACTACCGAAATTCGCGCTAACCGCCTCGCTCCGATTTCCATCGGGGCAGATGGGCCTTCTCTCGCGCATTCGAAACGCCGCCCGGCCCTACCCATTTCTCGCGCTCTCCCCGCGCGTATATTGATTAATGATGATAAAGCCGAACGGGGCAGAGCGAGAAAGAGAGAGAGAGATAGAAAAAAGAGGAGGAAGCGGCGCGAGTTCCCTCGTCCATAGACGGAGGTGTTCGCGCGGCCATAGGGAAGAGGAGAGGCGCGCGAAACGAACGAGGAATATAAAGAGCAAGCCGCATGCCGAGGGAACGCGAGGAACGAGAGAAAATAACGCCGCCGAGGAGAGAGAAAGAGAGAGAGAGGCAAGTGCAGCGACGAGGCTATTAAACAAAGGTGCCCGCGTACAAAACACTTACACTTTCGCGCGCGCGAGAAAGAAGGAGAGGAGAGGAGAGAGAGAGAGAGAGAGGAGCAGCCACCCTGCACTTAAGCAAAGTGGCACGTATGGCCGCCGCCGCGGCTCGAGGCGTTTTGCGGATGCCGTCGGCTGCCGCTGCCGCTGCTACCTTCTCTCTGATCTGTTGCTCTCGCCGCGTATACGCGGCTCTCTCTCTCGCGCCTTTTTGCGACTGGCCGCGCCGCGCAAATTCAATTTTTCACTCGGCGACTATATGCGCGCGCGATATCAGCGTCGCGCCCCTCATTTCTCAGCGCGACTTTTCGTTTGTACAAACAAATTGTTACTCAAGCGCGCGATTTAACGAGGCCGTTTTTTTCCTCCGCGCCCGCTCTTATTCCTTCTGAATTAACTCGGGAATTTATCTTCGCGCTTATTTGCACTGCCGCTGTATCGGGGCCTTTGACATAATTTATTCGCTCTACTTTTCAGGAGAACGGGATCTGTGCGCGCAAAAGGGCCGCTGGGGCCAAACGAGGTGTGTGTATAGATGCGTTCGTAATTTCTTTATTTGCAAGTCCGCTCGGGAGGGGAGTCGATCTTCGCGCCGATTTTGTATATCGAAAGAGAGAGAGAGAGGGAGATAGAGAGAAAAAAGAGAGACGGAGAGAAGTGCCGGCGGGTGCAAAAATGGTAATATCGCGAGACAAGTTCGCGTGGCTGAAATGCACGGCAGTTTTAGAAAATTGCAGGCATTGTTGTGGGGTTAAAAAGTAAAAGTCATCCGCGAAGAATTGCCCGGAATTGTTGTACGGTGCATAATTATAGAGGATAGAAAGCTTAGATATTAGTTGCCGTGTAATTCTTCACAGAAAACCAAAACGCGCGCCGGTTTCTTTACCTTCCCTTGAAGGATCGCGGCTAAAATCGACAAAGCCCTTTTCTTGTTTCTTTATGTCACTTTGTATATAGGAAAAATGCCACCCTCTAAAGTTGAATTAGTGAAATTTCACTAATTCACAGTGCAAAAATACTAATTTGAATAATGCAAGACAAGATTATATTAATAATAGAAATGGACAGGTAGATATGGATTTAGATTTTTCTACACTGGTCAAAAAATGAGAAAAATTTATCTACATACAAATCTACAAAAAATTATAAAACACTGCGGTGATGAAATTTAAATAAAAATTTTTTTATTTCATTTTCGCTATTCTATTGCGTCATTAAAGTTAGATATACTTGAGTTAAGAACAATTTTTCGGTTCATTACGAGCATAAAATGCACTTGTGAAGCATTGGAAATTTGTTAATTGCACTTGCGAAATAAATGCTCTAATTAAAGTAGTGCTGTATGCACCACTACTCGAATTTATAAAAATTATTAGAAAAAAAAATCCATACCACCAGTTATTTTAATGAAAGCGCTTTTTCATTCATTAATCGTTTTTATTTTTCATTTTTATTTTACTATCTTTTTATGATATATTTATAGGTATAATTTAGTAAAATATTTTACATGAAGAAAGATCAAACCATTTATTACAAAAATTATTGAAATTTTATTAAACTATAGGTAGTACATTTTTTTCTAATTCTAGTAGAAATCCTATTTACTACAACAATTAGTGAAATTTTCGCTAATTCAACTTGGGAGTAAACATAAAATTCTACGGCTAATATTCCGCTCGCCCCAGAATCAAACAAACACATCTCCACAAACCAAGAGAAAGACAAACGACGGTACGGGCGTGTGATCACCGGACGCAAAAGCGAATTACGCGGCAATTAATAAAGCGACGCGATCGGGTCCCTCCGCGGATCCGCGAAGGTCCAATTAGCCGGGCATTCAGGTGTCCGTGCCGCGCGGATAATCCCCCGAGCAAAGCGGTGCGCTCGCGATAATGAGGAGAAATATAATGGGTGGAGGTGCGCTGCGCACCGCGGGGCGCGATCCTCCTCGGCGCGGGGGAATGTTTATTTATCGCGGTCTTCTGGAAATTGGAGCTAAGTAGAGGCGGCACGCGATGCGAAGGAGGCGAGGGAGAGGATCGGCGCACCGCGCACACGACAACGGGAGCGTTGACGGTTGCGAAGCCGCAACGACGCCCGGTCTCGGGTGGTCCACTCCGAAATTTCGCTCGGCTCCGAGGGACCGAGAGAGACGGAGAGAGGAGAGAAAGAGAGCGTCACGGAGTCCGAGTCAAAATCGATTAGGAGCTTCCAATGAAATTCTTCGCGTATATACCCTACTCGGCTCCGGGCCGCTTCGTTAATATCTTTCCCTTTTTTCTCGTCATAATTTATATATTAAAATTCTCTGCTCTTCTATAATCTTTCTTTATTTCCTTCTCTTTATTTTTTTTTTTCTTCGAGGGGAAGGATCTTCTCTTTTTTCCTATATATGCTCGGCGGTAACCTTGAATGCGATTTCTCTCTCAATCTTTTGTCGGGGCTGGCTTTCGCGTCAATTCTTTCTTTGCCCGCTGAAAAGCACAACTTATTGTGCTCTATGAATTTTGAATGCCCAATAATGTGCCCGGCGAAATCTATCGGTTCGTCGAAGTGGTGGCCCAATGTAATCCCTACAAGGAAAAATATTCGTTTGTTATATGTTTGGTGAAAAGAAATAAAATTTATGCAAATTATATACTAAATTTAAGAAAGTATCTACCCTTTTTTATCCGTAGAGAGGTGTACATAGGTCTATCTCAGTTTATATACTTTATAATTACAGTGAATAAAATTTTAATGTTGTGGATATAATTTTTCCTCCATCACTTATAAAAATTCATTTTATAAAAATATTATTTATGTAATAAAATATGAAAAATATAAGATCGGAGTAGTAAAGCGTAAATAGCTATGGTACCAAATTATTGTAGGATTCTCGTATCGATGAACAGATTTGATCACCATTAAACAAAAATTTTGCATTTACATGATCAATTTTATTCACTATACGTTTTCTCCGCTTAAGCTACTCAAATGTTCCTCGGCAAGTAAATTTGATGTTAGAGATGACTCGAATGATCAACATTATTTATTTGTTGCCCATACGATTCGGCACTGGAGTCATTGTCTTTTTCAAGACTTCGTATAATAAATAATCATGACGAACCTTAGGCAATAATTATTTATTACAAAGCCCTGAAGAAGACACTACCTCCCGTTCGACTCATCTCTAACATCACTTTAAAACACCTAATAAAGTGCGCTTTAAAAAAATTTTAACTTCAGAATAAAACATTCCAACCCACGGATTTTAACTGAAAAAAAGGAATGATTAATCCCCGGGAAAGAAGCGAGGCAGGGAAAATTATTTAATCATTAGGCAAATATTGGTTAACCGTGGCGATCGCTCCGTAACCGGCGGCACTCGGGGGTTCACACATAAACACCGTACTATTCGTATAAAACGCAGAACTAATCGGACCACCGGCAGAGGGCTCGTCGGCCGAGTTCGCAGGTGTTTCCCCCGGCCGCCACGAATTACCGAGCGATCGGAGCATTAGCCCCGGCCGTTTCCCGGGCCGCATTACGAGCGCCTCGGGCCGACTTTTCCGGAGCGCGCGCGAGCGAGCGCCGACAGCCCGGCGATTAACGTCCGGGGGCCCCCGATCCTCGCTCGGTGCGGCGCGCGGGTTTAGCCGAGCTTGAAGATGACGCGCGCCGATACGTCGCGCTATAAATAAAGCATAAACGTCTGTTTGCACGTGGAAAAGCGCCGCTTAATGAGCGGCGTCCGCGCCGGCGAAAGGGAAAACTCCGCTTTTTCCTTCCGCGCCCGCGCGAGCGAGCGGGTGAGTGTATAGGAAGAAGAAATCTAGATTAATTCCCTTTTGTATGCTAATGCTTGTTTGTTAACATATGCGAGCTGCCCCGTCGGCGCATTTGCATTTTAAGCGTATGTATACTTTTTAAATGTGCGCTGTAGGAAACGCGCGAGTTAATGTCATAATAAAAGAACGACTTGTTTTAAAGGAATTTACATGTAATTTTCCGACGTATGAATTTATTATTCAGGTTTTTTTTTTGCCTAATGGCTATTATCTCGAATCACTCATTAGCTTCACGCTCGAGTTGCCTTTCTGCGTCTTAACATTTTTATTTGATGGCAATAAAGAACATCTTATTTCGGTGTGCGCACGGTAAAAGGATTTGTTTGACTTTAGTTTCGTAAAATTTAATTGTTATTTACTGAAACACGTACGGTACGAAAGAAAAATGTTATACCGAAAAGACAAGATTTTAATTTTTGTAAGGCACAAAATTATATACCCTAAATACAAGTAAGGGAAAAATGGAGATTAGACAGAAAGTGGATTTGGATAATACTCGTTCTAACTTTTCTAACACAAGGTCAGAGGAAGATAATTACTCAGTAAACGAGTCATTAACCATTTAACCAATATTTTAATGTTTAAAAAAAGCATTTTTAAACATAGGACCATCAAGTAGCCTTTTTCCAAATACCGCGGTGGAGGTAACTCTGAATGCCATTACAGGCACACGGTTTTATTATGCGCATTCTACAGCTACAACCGATAAAACACCATGAAAAAAATTGAAAACATGCTTTTTCATACAAAAAGAACAAATCATTCAGACAAATCATTTAGAATAAATAAAATTAACTCATGTGTTTAAATATATAATTGGCAACGTTTTTGATTATGCAAATCTGCAAAAAACAAAGCGCGATGTGCAAACTCTATTTTTTTTTATAAATTTAAAAACGCATCTATATTTGCAACGTCATTTGCACTCATCAATTTCGAAATGTAACAACGAGATTTAATTTAATCACATCGTAATACATTTGAATGAAATAAGGAAATCGTATGGTAAACTAAAGAATAATTGCATCATTATCAAAGTAATTCAAAACAACTAAAAATTAAATTTCTCTTAGCAAACACGCGTTAAAACAAAATGACAAGCGCGATAATGCGCGTACACGTGCAAACAAACAAGTCGGTCCTCCTCGGCTCCTCGGCCGTCGGTTTGCGTATCAAACGCATAACTAAGGGGCCCGCACAGTGAGTCCAGCCGACAGACTCTTAAATAATCATTTGTACACGCGACGAGGCGAGCAACGAAAAGAATAAAAAAAGCAAAGAAACTCCAGAAAGGCGGCCTCGTCCTTACCCGAGTGGACGCGCGACGTAAATTGCATTCGAAACGTATAAAACATCCTCTTAAAGCGTGTCGTTAAAAAAACGAAAGCAAGAAAAAAGGGCGAAGAAACGACGAGGCTCAAAGAAGGCGAAAGAAGGGAAAGTCGCGAGGAGCGCGCGCTTGTATGTTTAGCCGGACAGTGGATTGTCACAATAGCCGGGGCATCTCGCGCCTCCCTTTTTTCGCACACTCGCGCGTCCGCGCCTTTAAATCATCGCAAACGTAATGCGCCGCGACGGAGGACGAGCGGCCCGCCGGGCCCATTATACGCTCCGAGGCCGAGAGAACCGGTCGCGCGCGCCGCCGAGAGAGGAGGCCGCGCGAGGCGAGAGAGAGAGAAAAAAAAGGGCGACGGGGGGACCTCTTCTCCACCTCGGGCTTTCGGAGATTTTTCGGGATGGATAATATACGGAGGAAAGAGAGGGAGAGCGGCCGAGGCAGTTACATGCCAGGCGAGATAATTACAGAGCGCTGCGCGCCCGCCAAGTCAAACAACCTAAACATCGGCCTCTTCCTCGGCCGGCCCGTTCCGCCACGGGCACCTTTCGCGCGCGCGTCCCTGATGTCCCTCGGCCGACGCTACTTTATGCGCGCGGATACAGGCCGCGACGTCACCGCGGCTGAGGAGATAACGACCGCCGTTATCGCGCCGCCAACGACGCGCAAGGGCGACGGCCTGTCGGCGGGCGCGACGTGCACCTGGTCTTTTCTTAGCTAAACACACTCGAGCTTTTCTCGCGCGCGCCCCTTTTTTCGAGCGCGGTAGGTGCTAATTTTCGACAAAAAGCCGGGGGAATTAATTAGGACTACGTCGCGTATCCCAGGTGCGAGGTTCTTAATTCGAGATCGGAGTTTTCGCGGAGCTTTGGCAATGTTTTTTTTAATGGGTGATACTGAAGGCGCAGTGTCGACTAATTAAATGTTTATTCATTTTTATTTTTATTTAATGAATATCAGATGCTACTACATGTGTTATTTTCTGATTACGCAGTATTTCTGGTAGATCATGCATTTCTTCAGTTTTATTTTCTGGTAGGAAATCGGATTCGAATCAAAGAAGAATCCTGATTTTACGTAAATAGTTTTATTATTACACATATCGCGTTGTACATTGCGTCAATAGATTCATAACATTTTAAAAATCGATCGGTATAAACTTAATTTTAACTTTTTTGCACTTGCGGTGTTTATAATCAGCACGATAGTCCGATCAACCTTAATATTTATCTCCCCGTATTTGCATCTCTTTTAATACCCTTTTTAAAATACAGTAGCACCTCGAAGTTTGGACTTTTTCTGACCAACAGTTTAGAACTTTTTCAAACTCGGGATGTCGTGGTCGCTGGGCAGCAACGGGTTTCTTCCTCGTCGCGGTCGCCGCGGAGAAAAGCTCGTGAAAGTGCGCGCCGCCCACAGTCGTTCTTCTTTATTCACGATTCGACGATATCTCGGCGAGCAGCCACCAGAACCGACCGCATTTACAATCGCTTTTTGTCCCCCTCGCGTAAGCGACGTTTTATTAACTTCCTACTGCCGCCGCTCGACTTTTTTTTCAAGCCGCGCGCGAACTTCGCCGGACAAAGCAAACGCCCAAAATTTAAAGACCATCGATTCGCTTCACCCTATACCGACGTTTCTTCTTTTCGTCCTTATATACCTGTGTAATGCGGCGACCGCTTCGTTTTCTCGGTTTCTCCGTGGGTTTTTGAAAGCGCGGATCAAACGGCCGCGCTCGGCACCGATTTCCATATTTTTCGAGAGGGCCGAATAATTAATGTTGTTTACATTGCGCGTAAATTACAGCGGGAGCCGACAGCGCCGAGGCTCTCGGGCCTCCGCTTCGCCCGGATTAAAGTCGTATACGTTTCTTTTTTTCTCCTCCTTGGTTTATTGCTCACCGCGGTAGCGAGCGCGGGCACACTCTCGATTTTAAATTAGAGGCGGTAATCTTTTAATCTGTTTATCGAGCGAAGCTACCGAGAGGAAATCCAGCGTATGGGGCCCCGTGCGGGGAAAAATCTCGTTTGGCTCGATAATTCGACGACTATAGTGTATACGCAAGAGCCAACGAGTGTACGTGTAGGTACCAGTGAGAAGTGCCGATTTTTGCTTCTTGTTTGCGAACGAAATTGAAATATCAAGGTTGAAAAAAAACGCGTGGAATTGCGAAAGGAAGACGGCGTAAAGTACAGAAGCAAAAATCAGTATTGAAATTCTTTGTGTATTTACATTCTACGGGCCGTAAATCACACGAATGAGCTATTAGAAATTAATCGTTTCTTACAGAATCCCAGTTCTCGGAATCGCTCGGTGTACCGCTAGAAGCGCTATTTGATCACTCCTCCTGTTTTTTCTATTTATAAAGGAGCTTTAAAAAAAAATATTTATGATCGGATTATCATCAATTATCGGAGATATTGATTTTTGTTTCAAAATAATACGCGCAATTATTCATACATTACGTTCGAATTATTCAAATTAACTCAGGAGCAATGAAAATTAATCGATAAAGTCGGTAAGTTCCACCGCTAATCCTTTTCACCTTTGAATTTTTATTAAACCAGTATCGAGTTCTTTTCAATCAATTATTACAAAATTCCTTCGTAATGTAGAACAAAGAAACCATTTGAAAAAAACGTCGTTTTAAGGTAGTTCTCGTAGAAATTCAAATACTGTAAAAGATTAGGGGAAAAAATATGTGCTATTCATCAAATCTTGAAGAACATTTCAATATTTTTCTGGATATCAGTATCCGAATAAATATTAAAAAGAAAAATTCTTAAAAATTGCAACTTTAATACCTATGGTCTTTTGAAAGTCGCATAGTTTAAAACAGTAATGTTAAGCTATTTTTGGCAAATACTGCTAATTAATCAGAAAAAGTAATAACATTAAAGTACGTAATTTCGTATTTTTCAATGATCTGCACAAAAGTATACTCTTTTATCCATAACGTACGACATGCAGAAAACAGAGTTACATTTTTATAAAAAAGTTACTTTTTACTCTAAACTTTATTTTAAATAAAATAAATTTAACAAGTATATAAAATATGCACTACATTTTATTATAATTGCAGTAATTTTATAAGAGGTATACTCTAATTTGACTTCATTTTTCATGTGTACTCCATTATGATTTCGGAGTCCGACAAGAACCACCTTAATACACATTATTCGAAAGCGTCAAAAGCGTCGACAACTTGGAGGTTCATTGTGCGCTCGTAGTATATCGGGCTAAGTCCACAAGGGACCGCAGTTTGAGAGGCGTCGCGCGAAATCGACGGCGCACAATGCCGGGCGCGCGGGTGTGCTTCGCCGCGCGGCGCTTTTAAAATAAACGATTACGCGGCGGTTTTTCGGATCCCCCCCGGCTCTCAATAAATAAACTGGGTAATCCAATAATTGCACAAAGAGGCGCGCGCGCGCGCGCGGCCCGCCGCTCAAAAGGACCCGGCCCCAAGGACGGCTCTAAGAATGCGAGAATTTACGACAAAAGGCATCCCTTTTACGGTGCCCGTATCACATTTTTATTTTGCCGCCTTCGACAACAAAAAGAAAGGAACGGAGAAGAGAGAAAAAACTTCGAAGCCGCGCCGATGATTTAAACGAGAGGAGAGAAGAAGAAGCCTCTCTCACCTTTGGCGCTATTTCGCGCGTGCTGATCTTTCTCTCCTCTTTTTTTTTTCCGAGTCGAGCCTTCGCTCAGAGCCTCGAGTGTATCCCTCGTCCTTCTTCCGTCGCAGTGCGATTTCCTATTCGCCTCGCGTCGCGGCTATTGAAAATTGAAACTTATTACGGTAATTTGTTGCGACTGAGTTTATGGGAAATTACAGAAAATCCTCGGTTCTTTATGCGCGCGTCGACTTGGGAGGGGAAGCGTGTTGAAATTCGTAATTTAAATATATATTTATTGTAGATAATTCAAGACCTGATTTACATGACTAATGTTGGCTGCGGCCCATTAACGTCAGCGGGAAAACTGATAAGTCACTTATGATTAATTGAAAAACTGGTCGGCGCAGCCGAATGTATCCGTTAATTTATCGAATCACGCTCTCACGTCGAGCATTCAAGACCCTTTTGTGACTTTAAATCATATCGCTTTAAAACTAGAGTGTCGAGTAATTATTTCCACGGCGTAAACAGAGAAACTCCTGAAAGTAGTATTCCATAAATTTAATCAGACCACCTTTCGAAAGTCCCCTTTTATCGATCCATCAAGAAGCATAATTCTTACCCAAAAATTCAAATTTTACAGATACTTAAAAAAGAAAGGAAAGAATGAAAAATCGAAAAAATTTACGAGGGCACATTCAGAGGTCGTTCCTCGATCGGAGCGGCCGTAAAGCATCGATAAAAAAGGATTTCCACCGAAAGGGCCATCCGGCATCCGTCCACATCTCTCATTGGCGGCGCGGGTATATCGCCTCGTTCCACCCCGCGCGCTCGCCTCGGCCAAAGGGGGCCTTTTTCTCGTTATATCTGCAAGGTGTCTGAAACGAGGCTCGCATACATACTTAGGGTACGTAGGGTACCGCGCCGCAGCACGAAGCTCGCCGCGGCAATTTCTACCCGGGCTCTCGAGAAAGAGAGAGAGAGAGGCGGATCGAGGTTCGCGAGGCAGGCGAGAAAGAGAGAAAGAGAGAGAGACAAAGGGGGGCCCTCGTCGGGTCGTTCCTTTGATGCTTTGAACTCTCACCGCTCGCTCGCGAGCCGCGCGCGCCGCTCGCTGACCGATCCTCGCCGGTAATCACGCGCCCGGCCACGCCCCGAAAAACACCTTCTTCGCCGTCTCTCTCTTGCTCTCTCGCTCTCTCGCGGCTAATGTACTTCGTCTTTATCCGCGGCAATCTGCGCCCCGGAATCTCCCGCGGCCGCGCGCGCGCGCGAGCTCGATCGATCGATGGATCGATTGGCCGATCGATCGATTGGCGGAGAGCGCGCGCGCGCAGAGGTGGAGACGATCCCGGCGGATGGAAATTTCGCGCGCATTATACAATCGGATCTCTATCGAGCCGCGGATCAATCGGCTTTATTGAATTCTTTCGCGCTCGGCGCGGCCGAGGATGCTTATCCGCGCGAGAGCGGTGCACAAGAGGACGCGAAAATCTCGCCCCGCGATTTTTCTCCTTCGTTCCGCACTTTTCCGAGTTTACAGCGGCTTTTAAAAGTTTTCTTTGTTGCCGCGGGTTTTTACGCGCGCGCCCGCCACGCGGGCTTTTTCTTCAGAGAGAGAGAGAGAGAGAGGGGCGTCGGATGGATAATTTATGATGATCGATTCGGACGGATGATTGAATGGTGTGGCCTCACCGGATTGTGTTGATCGACGCATTATGCTTTTTAAATTGGCGAATACATTATGCAAAAAAATATCCGCTCCGCCATAGAAGATTGAATCGAGAGTTATAGTGTGAGAATCGGCTAATAAGCTTGAAAATTTCTTCAAAATAAAAAGAGGACCGAGATTTATTCATGGCCGCGCTCGCACGGCTTATGATTAAATTTTAAATTGCTCGATTATTAAACGATTATACGTGTACGAGCGAGCGGCTGCGAGTTCCGCGGGGACATTAATTCACTTATAAAAATAATGTACACGGCTATAAACTCGCTCGTTTCGCGCGGAGAAAAAAAAAACTGCAAAGTGCGCGCACAATGTACATCTCGGAGATTATTCGATGCGAGGCCCCGATACACCTCGCATCGCGGCTCGGAAGTGTAATATAAAAGGATCTTATGAATAATAGCCATTTAGGGAACAATAATTTGTAGGAAGGTGGCGGAGCCGAAAAATCCATTAAGCCGCTCGAAAAGCGGGCAAATTGCCGCGGCCGATCGGCCGGCGTGTCCCGTCATTCGTCGATTCGCAAATTCCGCACGTACATTAAACGCGCTTGACGAAAACCGGCCGCGCGCGTCGGCGAAACGGCGATATATCCCTCATTAACTCGCTCGGGCCGTACGCCTCCTCTCGTTTTTTGTTTATTTACGGCTTTTCATTTTGAAGCGCGCGAGAAGCGGTTAAGCGCTTATATGCGTGCGCTTATGTACTTATGCGCCGGTGCGCGCTGCGCTCCGCTGCCGGGATGCGCTGGCCGCGAGGCCGAAGGGGGAGAGAAAAAGGAGCGCGCGCGAGGGAGAGAGAGAGAAGGAGGGAGGGAGGAGGGAAAAAAGGCCAAAGCGAGCGGCGCGAGAAGATCGAAGGCGGCTATGTGGCGGCTCACGGGGGCTAATCACAGGCGGCCGAGGCTCCCCGCCAATTAATACCACCGCCGGCAACACCTCGGCAACGCCGAGACCGACTCTCTTCGCAGACTCGGAGGCTCTCTCCTTCGCTCCTGCCGACTGTATACGTATATACACAGCGGCTTAACCTAGAGTATGCCGCGGAGAGGCCTCTTTTTCTTCCCCCTTTAGCTCGGCGCGCGGCCGAAGAGTCTTCTCTCTCCTCCGACTTTTTTTATTTCTCTCTTTCGCCTCCTCCTCCTCCTTCTCTCCCTCGTTCCGTGTGCCTATTGCTCCCCGGGTCCCGAGCCCGGCAGCGAGTCCGGCACTTTCTTTTAGCGAGAAGCGCGAGGAGATATCGGGAGAGAAGAGCCGTTGCTGCTGCCGTTCGCCGATACTTTTCTCCAAGGCTCGCGAGCGGCCCTTTGTTCCCGCGCATAACTTCGCATCCTTCGCTTTTTTTTTAAGAAAAAAAGCTGCCTTCGAGAAGATTTCGGTGTGAGCCCCGCTTCCTCGCGACTATTGACTGCTCACTATTGATGCCGCGTCTTATCGATGCGGGTAAATTAATGCATTCAATTTGTCATTTTCGTAAATAAAGTAAACGATTCAAAAGTAAATTTTATTTTGTTGATCCGGAGTAAAAAAAATGCAGCTTTTAAAAGGAAGATAAACTTCTTAATTTGCAGGAGTACTGTTGATCGAAATTGAATAAATAAGAAGTTATTATAAGAACAAATATGACTTCGGTGGTTTGTATTGATAATTTAAGATAAAGTACATAAATTATAATGAAAAATAAGCAATAGTTTATGTTCAAATAAATTTTCAGTATTAGCGCACTTTTTTTACATCGAGAGAAGTGTTTTAGTAATTTTTACAAAAAGTTTAGTGATTAAATTTCAAACAGTCTTGTTCTTTCATGGACTGTAAGTGTTTAGTAATATTTTATGTTTATAATATTTTAATAATTAGTTACGGTACATATAAAAAATCTCTAAACGTCAGTCTTTCACCAGATCTAATAAAATTTACTAAACTTTTTGTAAACTAATTACTAAAACATTTCTCTCGGTGTATACAAAAATTTAACATTATAAGTCATTTTTATATAACTTTCACATTATTGAACTTTAAAATCATGTAAGATAATTAAAAATAACAATTGGAAAACACCGGATTCACAAAGTAAAACACATGCGAAGTTTATTTTTGAAGTTATTTTTCAGCCGTCGCCAACTGAACATTACTGAAATTGATTGTACAACGCTGAAATTATAGGACACGAAGTTACGTGGACGAAAGTGATTTTGCAAAAATGCCATTAAGTGCGCCCGGTATAGCCTATAAAATTAACGTATTCGCCTCGCGTTTACAATGTGAAGACATGTGTGCTCTGAAAACGAAGTAAATTCGTGCGGACGCGGACGTTGCGCAAGCGGCGAGCGAAAAAAAAAGAATATCATCAAGCCGTGCAGCGCGCGACATTACGTAATTTATTTGAGCGTGAAGAAACAATTTATGGGTCACCTCGGCGCGGGGAATATATGCACGGGGGCGCGCTACCGTTCGTTTTTCGAGCCGCCGCGTTAATTTTTTTTTTCATCGCGGCGCATAGTACTTCCTTGCATAACTGAATTTTGATGCTCCCGTTTTGAAACGCCAATTTCGATGGATAAATTTAATTATTAGATTAAATTAAATAAATAATTTTTCGATAAATCTTTGTAAGTTAGTTCGCTGAAAGAATGAAATTTAACTCTACAGAAGTGAAATTTGACTCTGATGGTAGAGTAAATGATCATGCTATTCCGATAGAGTTTTTTAATTATACTCTTCGAGTGAAAATCGCACTTCTTTAGAGTGACCTTATTAACAAGTTAGATTCTATTCGCTCTTCGTTTCACTCTAATTTTGAGTAAAAAAATCACTGTAGTTACCCGCGAAAATGGCTAGAGAGAACTTTTAGTCCTAGAGTGAAATTTTACTGTAGAATAAAATTTTCACTCGAAGGTTACATTGAAACTAACCCAGTAGACTGGAGCGTAATTTTTTCACTAAAATTGGAGTGAAAGGTAGATCTACTCTGTTGATAGAGTCACTCTAGAGAAGAGCGATTTTCACTCTAAGAGTACAATTAAAATACTCCATCCATATTGAGTCAAATTTCACTCCTTTAGATTTACATTTGACTCTTTCAGCGAACTAACTTTAGACTAAGAGTAAAATTTTAATCCAGCCGATTTAGCGTGTAAGCATAACTGTAAATTAACTTATTATTATAGTTTCACATATCGATTGTCTCGTAAAAAAAATCGAAGTGAAGTCACCGGATTCCATTATCGTCCGAAGTAATTTAAAAGAGTGATATAAAGGTAGCTGCATCCGCGGCAGGCTCATTTCGTACCCAATGAGCGCGCATTTCACGGCAATTAAAATTCTCGAAAGAGCGCGCCGGTAAAGCGCGCTATAATTACCGCTGGTACTGCGGGCACTTAGGCGGCCTATACACTTACGCGGGGCTCGCACGCGCGTAGAATTTGCGAACTCGGCGAATCAATTACCGAAAAAAAAGAGAGAGAGAGGGAGGCCCGGCAAAGGAGAGCAGTCGACTGCGCTCATCCCGAATGCACGATTAATAACCGCGTCGTTCATCCAATCATCCGTCCAACAAATCCGTCCAAACAAGCCCGACTCTCTCCCTCTCTCGTTCCTCTCCTTTTGCCTCTCGCCTCCTTAATGCCGCGCGCGCGCGAGCTTCATCTTCGCGGCCCGTTCCGCGGCGAAGTGCACCTCGAATGGAGCGCATAAAGGCCGGTGTGCATTAAGGGCGAGGGGAGAAAAAAGAGGCGCGAGACAAAAGGAGGAGGCGCGATTTCTTTGTGGTACCGAGCTATCATTTGTTACTGTAATAAGCTCGTTGCCCGGCACTCTTATTTTTTTTTTTTTTTAATTTCGAAGGATAGCAGTTTTGACTTTTTTTTATATTAAGGTGTATTTTATAAGGTGAATTTGTTTAACGTTCTTTTTTGACTTTAAGGTAACGTCAATGGCATGCAAAGGGTGGAGTGCACACGGAACATTTATTATTCGAAAGGGCTGATGAGTGTCAGGTGATTCAATAATTGTACAAATCATTGAATTATGAATTACTACTATTGAAGGTATTGCAACTTCGATTACTGTAAGATGGATCTTTTCAATACAAGATTGATGGATCGTTATCGGCTGTAACAGAACAATTGCATGACGATAATATAGGTAATATAATATATTAAGAGAGGGAAAGAAAAGGCCCAGATCACATGTAAATTGTCTCTCGAACCGAGGACGTGGGTGACAAACATAAGGTCTGAGGCATTCTTTATTTACTCTCGTGGGCAGGATAGCATGTTTGCTTCTACAGGATCCTTGTAGTCTTGTATCGTCCTGATTCTTTTTGTCTCAAATAAAATTCATTCTAATTTTTCTTGTTAATAAAAAAGAATTTAATTTGAGTCACCCAATAATTTTCTCATCCCTAGACCACGTGTCAAACAATTTGGTACCGAAACTATAGTGATACCAAAAATAAAACCTTTTCAAGCGGTTGTCGGGAGGGAAAGTGGTACTTTCGGCTCACTATGCAAAAAAATAGCAGGCTGAAATTTAAAGTGAATTTAGCTGCGATGATTCAAACAACATTCGAAGCGGTTAGCATTCTCTTCAGACAATTCATTACGCTTTTTGTTCTCAGATACCATTAAACAACGGACTTTTGCGGGCAACGAGTATATATCTAAAAAGTGGAAACAGTTAACACAGTACAGCGTGTCTTTACTGTTCGCAACCGAGCGGCTTCTATACAATTTTTTCCTCTCGGCTTTCAGACTCACGAATTATAAAAATTACGGGCAATTCCTTCCAAAGGCAGAAAAAAAAGGAGGGCAAAAAGTATCGCGACAACCGCAAGAAATCAATACGGTCCGATACACAAACGCTTTCGAGTCATCTGCGAGTCACGGCAATTTGCACGCACATCCCGGGTCAAAGCTCCGATTAATTTAAAACGAGCGGGAGATTCGCCGCCGCGGCCGCACAAAACGAGGAGGCTTTAAAGCGTCACGTGCACGCCCCAACAATGAGGCGACACCACCGAGCGCAGCCCTACACGCGCGTACATGCACATGCGCTCGCGCGCGACAAGAAAAGCGTGGAATCGAGCGAAAAATCAGCGGACCCATTCGTCTCGGGGCCGCGTTGACTTATTCTCACGTGTCGAATGCCTGGGCTTTTAAACCGCGCGACACAATGCGAGGGAGCCTCGCTCCGAGTCCATTATTATGGTCGCGCCCGCGCGCGACGTTGCAGGGGTCGACTCGCCGAGGGGAGGTCGGCTGTTTATGGAAGGCGCGCGACGAATCCACCCCAGGCCGGTTAACCTCCGCACTTCATCAAAAAGTCGTGAGCGGCCCGTCGCGAAAAACGAGCGGGGCGAATGGCGCTGATTTCCCGGGGATGCGTCGCGCGCGCGCGGCTCTTGATTCGTTCGCTGTGTTTCGTCGTCTCCCCTGACGCCACCGAGCGGTGCTCTCCTTTTTTTTTCGTACGGCGGGAGAGGATATTAATGGGCGGGAAAACGGGAGGGAGGCGAATCTTTTCCATTAGTCGCGGCGAGTCCACTCGTGTAATCGTGTTTTTACAACGAAAGTATTTGTGTGCACTGTCGATACATTTGTCTACGCAACAGAAGCTTTCCCCGTGTGTCTATTGTGATTGGCGTTGGGGATCGGTCCGGGCTTTATTTCTCTCAAATTCGGTGAAATTGAGGCGATGAATAGTTACTGCACGGTGGCTCCTTTTAAGGGAGTTCACTGCAGCTATATGTATAAGGAAGTCAAATAACGACTAAACACTAAAGCTCTGCGTACTACCCGAAAGCATCATAAATCCATAACTTCGTGTTTTGATTATTAATACATGATTTTTAAATATTAAAAATGAAATAGAAAAAAGCTAATATCACTTTTAAATAAAAAAGTTTCAATCACTTTGTAATCTACGTGAATTCAATTTTTAATTTCTTAATCAAAGTATGAACAAAACAGGATGAACAAATTAAATCACTACCATCTTCAAGTCGCCGCTTTCTAACATACCTCAAAAAAGGCTTTAATTTGTAATTTTTAAGCACAAATTTATTTCACTCTAGTACTCCAAAAGCAGCAAATTAAAATAGACCTTTTTTGAGATTGTTAAATAATAATAGTAATCTTTAAAAGTAATCATTAACTAGATTTTCGATGCCTTTTTTTCCGACATTTTAAAGTTTTGATTTAGACGTGAATGGGTAGGCTGAAGAAAGCTATACTAGTGATACACCATTTACATGAGGGTAACGGGTTATAGAAACAATAACGTAATGATTGCAAATATCGATTAAACTCTTGTAATCATTGTAATCAAATATCACTAAATTTACAATGAATCGTTTCTCATGATCAGGGTACGTGATTCCATGTTCATATTTTTATGTTTATTTTTAAAGTACGTCAAATTTCATCAAAATTTTGTCGTTAACTCTATTATCAAGTGGAACTTAACTTAACTCCCTTAAGTTTCCTAACGCTGCCACGTAGGGTTATTGCTAAACGCCGCTAATTTCGGTCAATAAATATTTTGAAACTTTTTGAAGAATTTATTGCCGCCGAAGGTGGTATAAATCAAAGTTAATGCGGCCGCGGCGGGCTCGATAACTCCTTTTTTTCACAGAAGGTCCCCCGGCCAAACAACATTTCTAATTAGATACTTACGAAAATGAACATTTTTCTCGGTATTTTAATCACTTACGTGACAGAAACTACACTGCGGCCCATGAATCACGCGACCAAAACGCTTCTTAATCATCGTTCATGCGCAGGGGCCATTATTTTTTACGACATTATAAAATTCCGCTGCGCGCGCGCGGCGCGCACACCGTCCTTTTTTTTCGTCTCACTCCGGCCTGTCCTTTATGATTCAATTTTTTTACCGCGAAAAGATACGTTGCGGTTTTGCGGCACCGAAGCCGTTACGTTTAGGTGATTTAGTGCGACTTTCATTGGTGCCGTCTCCATACACCGACATCATGATTTTTCGCTCTCGGTGAGCCCGATCGAGCTTTCTACATACTTTGATGCTTAAGTACAGCGAGGCGCGCGCGATTGACGAGCCGTCGAAGCGAATAATCCGGCTGCGGCCAAATATTTTGACGCGAGGACTTTCGAGGCGAGGCGCGCGACAGTGAATTATAACCTTATTAGTTACGAGGCTAAAGGAGGCGCCTTTACAGCGAGCCTAATGCCAAGTTTACGGAGAACAAAGGGGGTAGGCGACGGGGGAGAAAAGAAAACCGCGCGGCGAAGAAAGAAGAAGTTGGCGCTGGCTCCTTTCTCCGGGGAGAAAAAGGGAGCCGCCACCGCCACCCCGTAAAAGTTCGATTGTGCCGGGTAGCCCGAGAAAAATGGCCCCTTTCAAGGAGGAGGAACAATGAGAAACGAGGCGGAGGGCTCGGGGCGAGTCGTGCGAGCCTGCGGCCCACGTGACCCAATTAATAACGCGCAGTGGCTTTTGATTTTTTTTTCCCCTCTCTCCCACCTGCCCCTACCTCGCTCCTCCGCCCCCTCCGACCTCCATCCCTCGTGCTTTCCCACTGCCGGGGCTCCCTGGCAGATTTATGACGGCGAAATCAGCGAGCCGAAAGGCGTGAAGGGATAGATTGACGGGCGAGCCGCGATCCCGTCAAAACGCGCGCGCGGTGTGTATGTATAATAACGATCGGCCGAAATGATGAGCCTCGTTATGAGGATTACGCCGCTGCGGGCTGATGCGCCGCCGCATCAAAGCGATGAAGAGATTTTTGGCCCCGGCGCGCGCTTTCATTGTGGCCCGCCGCGCGGCTAATTTGTACCGAGCGAGAGAGGGCGAGGGACCGATTTCTCGATCTCGTATTATGGAACCTCGCGTTTTTTGAACTTTGAAATATTTCTCGCGAGCGTCGACCCTCTTGAATCATTGAAACGTTACTTTGTTCGAGTGCAGGATGTTTCTTTTTTTTGTGATGAACCGAGTTTTTCAAATGTACCCGACGCACTTTTTCAAAGGTATAACGTGCTGATGGACAATTTGGATGATTTAGAGGGATTTTAATAAATCGAAGGTAAAAAATGAATGATTTATGCTGATCTGGGATTCTACCATTAGTTACATACTCTCATAGTGTGAAGGAGTGAAATTCATTCGGATTGAGTGAAAAGACCTAAGCTTAGCGACTTCAATCGGCTCAATTTTAAATCTTTGAGTAAAATTTCACTCAAATAGAATGAATTATAATACTCTTTTCGTTTCTTTCACGATTAGAAAATGCACATCTTGATTAGTAGAAACAATAAACGTTTAAAAGCATTAAGAAATAAATGTGTGTACAAAGATTTAAAACAATTTTACTTTATATAAGTTTTTATAAATCTGGATTCCAATTTACTTTCTCGATACAGAATATACCTACTATTTAATCCCACAGTAATCGCTTTTAAAAAGAGAAAATAATCTGGAGCTAAGAAGTATATCGAAAACGGACGTTTCAACGTGACGCCATCATTTATAAATAAGTATCGAAATCTTTTCGCTTTTAATGCTCATTAATGAAAAGATTACACAGTAGAAATCAATCTTATTTAATTCGCGACATTTTTTCCTATTGATTCATCTTCTTAATTCCTGCATACCAGAACACTTTTATTCCACATTTTCGCTGAAGATTCAATTTTGTTATTACTTATAAAGAACAGAGAAACTATATACAACTCAAATGTCCTAAAAAGGATTTTTGAATTTACTTATGGATAATACCTTGTAAAACTAGTGTGGAAAAAAGTTAAATCGTGAATATTGGAGTTATGTTATTTAACAAAAATCAAATAGCACCTTTATAACTTACGTTACGCTTCAACACTATAGCTTATTTCTCTCGTACATAAAAATCTAAAATAACCCAGAGAGCAACTCGAAAAAGTCTGTCACTCGGTTAGTCAGTCGAGATACCGAGCAGAAGGCGGCCCAGCGGGGCTCGCGAAATTTCGCAAACAAAATTTGTCTTCCATCAATTACCCGGCAAATGAGCCGGCACGACCGAGCGAGCGCATGTATAGGTGCGGAGCGGTGGTGCCCCGTCAAAAACTCGTCAAAACGTCTCACGGCGCACTTCTGTTCTCGCCCGGGCGGGCTTTCTCGCACTTAGCGCGCCGACCGGCCGGTGCGTTTACACGTGTTCCGTAACGATCTCCTTCTTTTTTTTCCCTCCTCTCCCTCTCTCTCTCTCTCTTCGCCTCGCCGTCTCTTTCTCTCGGCTTGTTACCCCAGGACGAGAGAGGCCCCCGGCCTCATAATGCACTCGGCGATTCGGAATTTGCGCAACGCGCGCCGCCCGGTGATTGATTTGCTGCGAGCGAGGAGGAGAGAAGACGCGGCTAATGAGATTTGGTTTATGACTCGTTGCGCCTTTTCAACATTTGACAATAATTGATGTCCGCGTAACTTACCGACGCGCCGCGGCCACCGCCAAACGCGCGCGCTAAAAAATCGCCGCGGGAGAAAAATTAATATTGCCGCATTGTTGGCCGCCGCGCGCGGCGATCGATCGCTGGGATTTCGATTTCGCGCCGACCGGGTTAATGGGGATTATGAGGCGTGAAAAGGAGGATGTCGATCATCCCGCGCGCAACGCGAGATAAGGCTAATGCGCTTTGTGCGCGAGCGAACAATGCGCGTCGGAACGAAATATTCAATTTGCGCGAGTTTTACAATGATTTGCGCGCGAATTTTCTCGGCGATTGGGAAATAATGCGATAGCAAGATTTTCGCATTATGCTTGATCGGAAATTTCTCGGTTGTTAGGAGTAATTATTTCATAAGTTTCTATATTGATAGCGTAATCTGTCGACACGTTAAACTAATATCGGTAGATCATTGAGAAAGCTGACAGTGTAATAATCGATAATCTGGTATTTTATGCAGCAGCGCAATTTTATTATAATTGGTATGTGCAGTATTCTTAAATTTCAATTATTTCAAAGTATTGTTATTAGCACAAAAGACTGGATTTGTGAATGTTCGAATGAACTTTAATACAAAATAATAATTATAAGTTAGTAATAAATAGAAATTGGTATAGGTACTTAATTAATTTATAACTGAAGTATATGATTAACAGAATATTCTATTAACACAAAATATTTACATAACTTTTTTACTATCTTCTAACAATTTTCTGCCACATGAGAAATGTTGGGAAACTTAAATTTTACCCGAGGTTTCAGACGCGCTTCGCTTACCGTAGGAATTCGCTCATTTTTAAACTTTTGACCTCTCTTAAGAAAAACAATTAACATTCTTCCTGTTTTAAAGAAAATTACAATTCTAACATCAAATTTAAAAAAGAATCGAGGCATGAATCTTCGGATGCTATGTATATAAAGCATACGCACGATGAATGGAAAATGTATCAAGTTTTTTACGAGCTGTCGTCAAATTCTAACATTTCTTCCTTTTTTTGAATAATAAATATTTAATATATCTAGTTTTTGATAAAATTTTGCAATATATTAATTTTGACATTGTACTATTTCACTCTCAGTAATTCTGCCTTTTTTCGCGTATAACTTACACTAATGCTGATGTGTATTTTACGCAAATACATTGCTAATTAAATTTTAAATTTCTAAAATTCACACTTGCATAGAAAATCAACGGATCAATCTGCAACAGAGTAACGCGCCAGTCAAATGAAACGACGGTAAAGCGGACATTGTTTTAGCTAAACTGCGGAGTCAAGCTCCTGGCAGCCGAGTGCATATTTTAATGAATCTAATCCTGAATTTATGCATTTGTTTACATACGCCTGCCAGGTTGGCACGGGGAACCCGTTTTAGAAAGTGGAAAACTGGTTGTGCTAGATCATTTGTAATTGCGAGCGCGCGCCCTACCCGGCGCTGCTCATACGCGCACCTCACACACGCGTACGCGCGCACCTCGAGCAAATATCGGGTTGGGACTGTACGCGCGTCCTTTTTCATTTCGCAATTTTTTTTTTCCTCTCCGCGGCCCCGCCGCTAAAGTATGATTATTGAATTCCAATGAGCCGGCCGACTCGCTCCCGACGCCCGTGTATCCTGCGATTAAATCTACAATCTAATCGCTCAGCTCGCGCGGCGGCGGCGGCGCGGATTTTCCAATTACCGCCGCGAGAGATTTCCAGGCGCCGCGCTGATTAATCGACTTTTACGATATACACGGCCGGCACTAATCGACTGTTCCCGGCCGCGAGCTTTAACGCCTCGACGTCTCCGCGTTGCACGCCCCAGACCACCGCCACCGCGATGTATACCTATATACAGTAGCAGCGGAGGAACGCAAAATAAAGAGTAAAAAAGGAGGATGGAAATGTGCGTGTACCCACCACCGGCGAACATTATACGCGCGCGCACACACTTACACGCTCTTTTTCTCTCTCGGGGGATCGGACTTTCCTGGGGCCGGCGCGTTTTCCAGCGGCTAAATTACAAGATATAACGCGCGCGCGAAAGAGAGTAAGAGAAAGAGAGCGCGCGCGCGCGCTCGTCGACGGTATATACGTATATACGCGTACATTTTCGCCGGGACGGAAACGCAGAGGTCCGGTACACAAAGAGCGCATTAGCCGAGGCCATAAAATAAAATAGCCCGGCCGTTCCCTCGTTTTCTCTCCGTCTCACTTGGGCAGCGCGCGCGAGCGAGAGAGACGGCGCGGCGCGACGAGAAGGCAAGTGTATCGATGAGCGCGCGAGTTCGACACTCCGCGGCCACACTTTCGTGCGAGCGAACGCCTTTTTCCCCGCGAGCGGGCCCCCTCGCTCGGCGAGAGACAAAGGAGCCTTTCGAAACTCCTTGAATTTGCGGCGGATTTTTTTTTTTTCGTTTTCGGTTCGCGGAGATCGACGCGGTGCTTCGTTTCGAGGATGGTGTATATATAGGTGTGCGAGGCTGCTCGAGAGAAAAATGGAATGTAGGTGTAATGAAGTACGGGGTATGTAGTGACGACGTGTGGGTATGCAGCGACTGATAAGCTACTAGGGTACTTAAATCGATTTGACGCGATAAAGTCGCGCCGCAAAGTGGGCAGAACCACTGCCGGTGAGCTTATACACGCGTGTCTTTAGGCTCGACTTGATTAACCTCGTGTTGTAAGACTCGTATTACCTTGCTAAAATGTCGTTCCTTTTTGTTAATTCGTTGAATAAATAAGATTTCTGAAAAAAAATCAAAATTATATATACCTTATTAGATCTAAATCATTATACAGTTACGCGTTTATTGCGAGTAAATTACCAATTGAGTCGCAGCGCATTACATTACTAAAGAATGATACGTATAAGGCATTGCTAATTGCAAAACTTCCAATGTACACGTAAAGTTATTAGCCCGAAACCAGTTTGGAAAACTTTAAATTAGATTCTAAATTGCCGCCTTTTATTTAGAAAGCCGTATTACTGTAACATCTTCGATTCCCCCCTCGACATCGGCCGCCAATAATTTCTGCACCTGTCTGCCCCAGTTAAACTGTCCGGGCATTTTTCCTCCCCACCCGTAGCGAGCTAACAGTATACAAGCTCGGCTGTTTTTCCAGAAACATCGACTCCTAATGAGATTCCCGCAAGCCGTAAACCTAGTCGCTCGCATCATCCGGATGCAATTCTCCCAGATCTCTTCCGAGAAAATTAATCCGCTACTCCGCCATCACTGACACATCTTTCGCTCGGAGAATATATAAAACGCCTCGGTGCACCTATACATGATCTCATTACTCTCGGAAGCGATAAAAAAAAAAGAGCGCACGAACAATACCGCATTGTTCATCACTGCTTGTATATACGTACACATAACATACAGACATATATGTGTATTGTACTAGGCTCATTCTCCCCCGGTAGAGGCAATAATTGAAAAATCGCCGTGTCGCGCGCGCGCCGCAATGATTCAACGATATTCTGCAAACACGGCACTTTCCGCGCGAGGCACCGGGGGGAGGCGCGGGGGTGGGACGTACGACGCTTACAAAGCGAGGGGTGAAGCCCGCGCGCAGCCTCCGCGCCGTTTTGACAAGCGCGCCCACTTAGCCCCGCGCGCGGCCGCGCTCGCCCGTGAAGAATTAATAACAATGGGCGCGCCCACGCGCCCCCCTCCCCTCTACCCCGGCGCTAGCTTCGACCCACCCACACCCCCTGTACGAGGTTCCCGAGCGCGAATGCGCGACACGCGCGATAAAAATCGCGCCGTTGTAGCTCGCCCGCTCTTTGGAAATTGCCTTTTACGGAGCGGGGAAACAAAGAGAGTGCCCGGGCGGGCTGTATGGTCGGTGGGGAGCGGGCGACGCGAGGGGGAACACTGTGTATTGCTTATTATGGGATTATCGAAGTTTCACTTCTGGTTTTTGGTTGACTCTGAGGAGGATAATAGATTCATTGCTCGGTATGATTGATCCCTTTTTAAAAGGATGAGGAGGGTTTTCTTTATTGTAGTACCAATATTGGTGATAAACATTCCGCGTATTTTTCCTACGGGTAAAAGTGTGCGATATACATAGTTTTTTTAATAGTGATTATCAGTCGGTTTTTCGTAACAACAGATTTTAATCTCTCGCGCATTTACAACATTCTGCTAGTTTGAGGAACTGAAAGTAATGCGGATAACAATCGCTTTCAAATATCCAGACCAGCGGGACCATGAGTCGAAAGCCACTGGTCTAGGTCAAAAGGCCAAAGCTTTTGGTATTTTGAAAGGGATTTTTCTCTGCGTATTCTTTTAATTCTTCAAACCCTTTAGAAAAATATTGGAAATACACTTTGAAATAAGTGATTTTGCAATCACTTTTTCAACACAGTGAAGTCAATTTTACTGATTAAATAATAGTCAGTATTAATAAACAAATCCAATCCCCGAAAAATTAAATCATTCTGATTCTCAAATCAAAAATCACTATCATCTACAAGTATTCTAAATAAATTATGAAATAAATAATGGTAATTTGTAAGACTACTCATTAATTAGATTTTTGACGATCTTACATTACCGTCACTTTAGTGTGGACCTCCTGTGATGAAAGAAGACAATTAACGCTAATCGTTAAAAAAATCGATTGAATTCTTGTAATGATTTTAATCAAATGTAACCTATTTGTTGCATATACTACTGTGCATAACGGATGTCTCCTCCTCTGTACCACACAAATAAAGAAGAGATATAAGTATGAAAAAAATTATACGATGGGCATGACATCCAACAAAAATACTTCCTATGTGTTTAAAAAACCAATCTCCCACAAAAGTGATGATTGAAAATTCATAAAGTATTGCGTAAGGAAACATTTCCTCCGATTCCCCAAAGACTATTAAAACTCGGCAAAAAGGTCGAACCGAGCAACAAAAGGGGTAAAAAAGAAGGGGTTGAACGTCACATTGGGATGATTGCTTTCAAATCAATCTCCCGGGGCATTGTCTAGGTTGATTGAGCGGCGAGCGGCTGGGAGGTGCCCCGGGGCAAAAAGCGAAAACGGGCAAAAGACGCGTGAAAGCCGCATACCTCCGGCGAGGCGAGAGGCGAGAGGGGCCCCGGCGCGCACACACGCATCACCCGGGGCCCCGAAAAGGGCCGACTTCATCCCGATGCCGAGGCGCGATAAAAAAATTGCCGAGCCGGTGGCACCTCCGGCAGACTCCGCGGAGCCCCGAGAGAGCCCGCAGACAGCGTGGCCCCGCTCGCGCGCAGGTGCTCGTTTGTTAACACCTACGGGGCCGAGGGAGATCGAGCGGCGAGCCTCTCACGCGGCGGCGGCGGCGGCGAGGGGTACACCGCCGGGGCCCCGAAACCCATTACTTTTTCCACGATGCCAAATTACGCCCCCGCCTTCTCTTCTCGCTCCTCGCGCCTCTTTTTTGCTCGCGGGACTCGTCCCGGGCCCTCCGACCGAGGCATTTTTTTCAAGTAGCGCGAGCCCCGGCCGGAGGAGCGAGGCTCCATTCCTCCGCCTTGTCGCTGTCGTGAGAATTGGTTCTTTCGTCAAAACGTTCCGAGGATTCTCGCGCGGTCTTGGTCCTTCTTTTGCACACTGGCCACCTCTCTTGCTCTCGCTCTCTTTGTCCTTTTAGCCGTTTCACTCCTTTTTTTCAGTTTGTTTATGGAATTCCACAAAGGATGCGTGTGTGTCGATTGAAACGGTTTTTGCGGGTTTTAGGGATCGCTCGGAAATTGGGCTATTACGGTTTCTTTGACTAGGCGATTCGCAAGCACACTGTAATAGGATCACTCAATATTTGTGTTTGCTCGATCAGAATGCCAAATTATCATTCTGTATATTCTTTAAACAGTGTAAATATGATTTCATTTATTTAAAAAAATTAACTTAAAATTTTACGAATTATTTTACGTAGTGTTGGTAAAAAGTTTGAGATTTGTTGCGTTGAGTAAATTTACAAAAAGTTTAAAAGTTCTTTAACTTGGCAATCTTTTTATGCGGGCCAAACTTAAAAAGTCTACTTTAAATATTTTTACTTGGGTATGATACTGAACGGTATAGCCTTATATAGCATTTTGAGCTAAAAAGGAAGTTTTTTTTTCAAATGCGGCCCTTTTTTAATTATAATATTTTATTATGATTATCGTCATTTTATGAGCAGCTCTATTTCAAACAATGAATAAAAAATACGATTTCAAAGAAATAAATTCAGCGGCAGTACCAACGGGGCAATTTGTAGCTGAAATTTCATAATGATCGTTTTTTTGTACCAGCCTCGAAATGTGAAGAATTGTGGAGTACATTACCCAGTATAAAAGCACCGCAAAAAGCGAGAATCCGTGGTGAACTGTACACTGCACATTACCGGTCAGTGCTCAGTGACAAATTCCAATTCAATAAGAAACTGATTATTCAGTATAATATTTGTATTTTCATTTAACGTGTCACCTACAAATTTCATAGAATTTCAAAAAATGTATTGTGTATCAGTATTTAAATAATTGCAGAATAAACTTTTTATTTCCTCTTCTATCTACAATTTTTCTACAATTACTTTACATACAATTCAATTTCAAAACACAGAACATTAGTAATATTCTCGTGAACTTTAATATTTTTAAAATTTATAAAGGCCGTCTTTTTGCCGTCGCTGCATAATACCATCAGTGTATTCAGAATGATCTACGCAACACCCGAGCCGTTTTCTCCGAAGCAAAGAAGAAATAACGCGCAACAATCAAAGAGGAAAAGAATATTTTTCAGTCATATCATATAATACCCGATTATAATGAGATAAGCATTTATTGACAATGTTATTGGTATCCAACAGACACGCGAGCATTGTCGAAACTTAGCGACGCACAGCGGCGAGGGGCATATAACTCATTCTCGCGCGCGGCTCACAATATCCATTATCATTTTTCCGTGTACGAGCCGCGTGTACATATATACATACATACGCCCGGCGCATAACTTGTTTCCCCGGCAATGCGGAGCGATCCGTTCAAGCCGAAGCCGACACCGTGGAGAGGGGAGGCTCTCGTCTCGGGTGTACACGCATTCACACGCGGCCCGCGGTATACACTCGGTAATTTCATCCGCCGGCTAAGGAGGATACAAAAGGATCCCGCGGGGAGACGAGAAAAACGACCGGGGTGGATCGACGCGCGCGGTACAATTGGCCGCGCCGCGGCAAATGGAATGAGAGTGAATCGCGCGCGCGCGCCGCAAACCGGTCGCACCGGGGATATCGCGTGCGGCGTGTATATTCAATATTGTGATACTAAATACACCGAGTTGACGGCCGCCTCGGCACTTCATCCGCGATTCCATCTAATCGCCGCCGAGAGTGAGCGCCTCGGGTCCCCCCGGGTACAGTCGTGGGTATACACCGCGCGGGAGATGGGAGCGAGAGAAACGGCAATCGGAGGAGGGAGACAAAAGCCCGCGAGCGCCGGTGGACGTATCCCGGCGCGAAAATTACCTGCGCGCGGGTTTATTAGCCGCGGCGCGACTTTTAACGGCGACGCGTCCGAATCGATAATTACACGTTTGTTATTGCCGCGCGCGGCCGATTCGCTTTCAGTGCGGCCGCCGGGTGAAATATTTTCTGTTTGTCTTGCGGGCTTTGTCGCTGCCCACGGGATCGATCTTCAGGCTCGCTTTTCTTTTTTCTTATTTCGAGCTTTTCAGCTCCTTGTTGCGTGTGTACACTTGGGTCTTGACGATGCGGGATCGCGCGTTCCCTTTCGCAGGCGGTGCTTACGGTGTCGAAAGAAAATCGGTGAAAATGAAATGATTACCTGCGCGTTTTGATGTATCATTTATGACGCAAAAGTGCGTTGCGCGCGGGTTCCTTTGTATCGCGCTTCTATATGCTTTTGTACGAGGCACTGGTAATGTTTCATTGCTCAAAGCCTTTCTCGTATACGTGGCTGTGTGGTGTTCGCATTAAGAGGATTAATTTGCGCATCAGATAATGGCGAAAAAGTATTTAAATGAAAATTACAATGCCTTGTATCTCATATTTACATACACTTTGCATATTTATTAGCGTTCGCTGCAAACGTTTAAATCGATAATTATATGTCTCCAGCAGATTCAATACAAATTGCTGTACGTGATATTCTCATCGTTTGATATAAAAAATTCATTGTTTATTTTATAGCTTTTGTTAGCTTAAATACATATTTATTATTCATTGAACTTATTATATAAAACAGTATAAAATAAAGTCAATTTCAAATATATGGGTAAAATTTTGTTCTGCTTTCCACTAGATTCATTAAAAAAAGTAATTTAATTATATTACTTCGATTTTAAGTTGCATAAGTGTTCTTAAATAAGCGAATAAGTTTACTTAAATAATTGAATTGTTACATGAAATGTCTTCCACCTATTGCATTTAATGTGGAACACTAGGTAAGTGAAATTTTACTTTTTTAACTTTAAAGTACAATTTTTATTACAATTACGAAAAATCGATGTTTTCATTACACGAAACTAGCGCGTCTCATTCAAGAAAAAAAAATTAAAAAACATAAAGCGAACTCATGAGATACCGGCGTGCAGGAGTAGCCATATCCCCCTTAAAATTTCAGCGTAATAAAAGCGCGAAACATCGGGTTCGGTAGTGCGGCGGTGCTCGCAGTTAATTAAAGTCAATGCATCACGGCTGATTTATCGAGCGTGCGCGCGCGCGCGCGGCCGAGGGGAGCGGGGTGGGCCGCGCGCGCTTTAATCTGGACCGACGACTCCGGGGCGCGACTCTTAAAAGTCATCGAGCGCCCGATTATTTACGATAATCGTTTAGAAATCTTGTTATAAAAGCTGGCGCGCACTTTTCAAAATGTATACCGGGGAGCGCAGAAAAAAGGCCATTACTCAGAAAAATTTGCCTGTCCCGCGTCGTTTGCCCGAGTGAGTTATGCGCCGCGAGCAATAAGACACGCACGCCGCGTTTTCGCGAATCCGGGGCCGCTTTGAGCGTTATTAAATCGCCGCTTTTTTGCGCGCGCGCGACCTTTTTTTTCGGCCCGTTATATTTGTACTTTATTCGAGGCCGATTAAACTGGATTCGATTGCTTTTACGAGTTTTAATTTATACCGATTGTTATGGGTCGAACGGGAAACGGGATGATCGCGAGTAGCGTGCGGGGCGGGATGGACTTTATATAAGCATTTAATTAGGATAATGCTTATTGTCTTATATATTGCTCGATATGGGGATTAAACTGTCGCGGCTGATCATTAATTTTGATTTGTCGTGGAGAAAAGTAATTATTATTATTGTTTAACCAACCGTATTTCAGGAGATTAATCTTATATCGTTTTAAGTACCTCAGGGTAAATAAGAGTTACAATCGAATTGTCGTGGTTCTTAATAATAAGAGTAAGTAAATTATTAAAAAATGTTTGTACAAATTTCTAAATTTTCACTGTGATTTATAAAACTCCAAGTGCTGTTAAATAATTTCCTTTTTAGTCATTATGACTCAATATTCAGATTACCATCTGTACGATCCAAACGCGAAGTCGATTGATACTGAAAAATCTTTGAAACAATCATAACAAAAATATCTAATTACTTACTTAAATAGTAATTTTCGGTTAACAAGAATCACAATTCATAGATTCTAATATATTTGAAAATATTTTTATCGAAAAATATACTCCCATTTAAATCCGTAAATGTTGCCCGTTGCAAAAGCGTAAGGGGTTACCGAGACAAATTGAAAAAATTGACCAATCGCAAATCCCGCAGAACCGTATTATTGCGCCATTACAGCACATCAACGTTTCCACTCCGCGCATCTCTCGCCAGCAGGTGCAATAAAAGCCCGAGCTGCCCCGATCCACCTGCGACTTTCCTGCTAGTGTCACGTCCACCTCGGCGATCGAGCTTGTACCTACGCGCGTGTATACGCAAACACGCGTTTACGAGGGCCAGGGCGCGGGGGAGGGGCGTCCGCATCGCTCGCTGCTTACGATGCGCGTTAGGAAGCACGTACGTCGGAGAAATCACTGCGCGGCGCATGCCTCGGGGAGAAGGACCGAGAGAGATAGACGCGCAACCCCTCGCCTCGCGGCGCGCGTACACGTGTTCGGAGTTAATGGCACGTGGATATTACATTGCGGATGGAGGGTACATTATGCGCGGGGGAGGAAAACAAGGCGGCGACCGGGGGATCCTCCCAGACTCTCGGCGTCGATTTCACTTCCTTTTTTTTATTCGCTTTTATACGGCGAGCAAGACGTAAGTATCCAGAACTTTGCTGCTTTATGCGCCGCGAGTTTTATCGTTCGAATGGATGTAACGATACTGCGCTGAATGTTTCTTGAGAGGAATATTTCAAACGTCGCTTTTCTGACAATGCTAAATGGAGTTATTTCTGCGGCTTCCCGGTAAAAGAGCATTAGTACACTTTTTGTGAAAATTGTGATAAGCATGCTACGTTTAAAAGGGCACGAGTCAAATTGGACTCAGCAAAAGTACACCCAAAAAGAATGTGGAAGATAATTTATTTATAAAAATATTTTGAGCTCTATGGTGTATGATTATTTGTTTGATAATAAGAAATTGTGCAAAATTTTGAAATTTATCTTGCAGTCATTTGATACAGCTGATTGTAACAACAAAAAACTAAAAACTCAAATATCTCAAAAGTGGAGTTATACCCTTTTGACGCGAAGCCACAAATTTACCTACTATTGCTAAGAATTTGAATAATTTTACGTACGAGTCAGAAGCAATTAACATCGACACTGTTTGCTTTGCAATAAAGTTTATGATTCTATTTGAAGTCCGAATCTCTTTCATCCTGACTCTGGACAGTACATTCTTTTATTCCACTTTCGAATTTATACGATGCCTTTCTTTTGTTTCGCATTGCGTTTGGGCAGTAAACGTCACGGTAAATATGTTATGGAATACTCTCCTAGGCATGTGATTTTCATTATTACGAGTAAAAAAAAAACCTGCAACAAAGGCGTTAAAGTTACGTCCAGAAGTTACATCACGTTAATGTCGCCAACAAATTAATGTTATTCTCGATTCACGTAATTTTTAGTTACATAATCAATTACCTCCATTACAGTCATAATATGACGCGAGCATAAAAAACAAGATAAAATTGAAAATTAAAATCAATATATAATTTTTTAAAATATATAATTTAAGAACTTTCGCAATCTACGCTACCGCGCTACTCCGAGTTACCTCCGCGTCTCGTAATCCCAGTCTTTAAAATATTGTAGAATGAATCATAAAAAAATGATGAAAAAAGAGAAAATTAAAAAAAAAACGCGCACTCGCCGATCCGAGGACTCGCACGCACCTATGCGCCGGCGGCTTTCTCACGAGAGCATGAAAGCCGCGGGTAGGCGTGCACCGCGGAGGCCGCGACTTCCTTCTGCCCGCGTCGTCCCCGTCGCGCTTCACGGGACGTTTCCGCGAAACCCGTCGGAATTCATCGCCCCCTCGCCGTCGCACACTCCACTTCTTTTACGAGTCATTGCTACCGAGCGCCGCCTTTATTGTTGCCCTCTCCGCCCGTGCGCGCCGCCGCCCGCTTTGCGTAAATGCGGTAGCGCGGAGAGCTGCCCGCAATGCTCGACGGACTTTTTCTCCTCTTTGTGGACTTTGTAATGGTCTCCGTAAACTCGACGGGAAAAAATATCGCGAGACCGAGAACGAGAGGAATAAAATGACTTTCAAGGCGGTTCCCGGGAAGGGCTGTAAAAGTTTGGTATTTAATTTTTCGGAAAACTGCTATTGTTATAGAAAAATCGCTGAAAATAAAGGGGTGGAAATTGATAAAGATTGTGCGAGGAAAAAATGGATACGAAACATTCAATCAAAGAAGCAGTAACGTTGGTTAAGTTGAGGATTTTTTTAAATTTAATAACGTTTCCCCAATTTTGCCACCTGCAGGTGGACTGTGGATCATCTTACTCGAAAACGAACAAGCTGCCTCAGTTAGGAGTAAAACGTCTCCTAACGATTATTTATCAAAAACTTGAGTTAACTGAGTTATTATAAATAATGCCTGGTATCTGCGCCTCTTGCATTGTTTCGCTATTGAACCAGCATAATTTCCTTCCATCGATTACTCTACAAAATGGGCTGTTCTTAAATTTGTCATTTTCTGCGTACGTAAATCCTGTTTAGCCATTTCTAATTAGTTTATAAATTTGCCAAATTTTGGTAAATTTCTCGAATGAATAATAGATTCAATAATAATGAAATTTTCAATTCTATTATCGAAAAATTCCATTCTTGATTTTGCAAGTGTTACAATTATTTTGTACATTACGAAGCGCAGAACATTCAATTAATTGTAAAGTTGTAAAGTTGTTCAATTATAGTAAATTTTTCAATTTTTTAAATTCATCTTTTTGAAGCGTATTTTAACAAATGACTCTATGCACTAAAAAGGTTTCATTATGCATTATACTGTTTTTCAACGCATGTCTAAACTTTTTAAGTTTTTGTTTTCTTAAATTGACGATGTTATCTAATCATAACTAATATTTTAGTAAGGATTTATAAAAACTTGTTAGTAGTTTTGTAGATTTCAGTAGTTTTTCATTTTATCTAGCGTTTTTAAGCAAATTTACAAACAAAGTTTTTAGTCTTCTTTTAAGTTAACAAGAAAGGACTGACGCAACCCCGACCACAAAACACGAGCGTTTCTATCGCAACTCCCACCAAATATAATGTGCGAAAGCAGCGCACAAAAACCGAATGTTTTCGCACAATAGGCCACCCTCAACCTTCTGTCCCTCGAAAAAAAAAGTGGGCCAAACCGGCCGAAAGAAAGAGGAAGCCACACCGAAATCCCGCGTTGCCTCAGCACCCACCTTACCGTCACTCGCTACACATCCGCGTCGGGCCGGCTTTTCCGCGTGCGACGCTCGCCGTTCGCCCGCGCGAAATAAAAGGAGAACGCGGCGCCGGAGGAGGCGGAGGAGGAAGAGGAGGAGAGGAAGGACAAACGTCGGAGCGACGAAACGACCGCCTCCGTGCGGCCGCGGCACGCGAGAGCCTCCGCCCTCGGCTTCCGGTGCGTCGCCATTCGTTTCGCTCGCGGCTCTTGCGACACAGCGGCCTCCGTGCGCGGCGCGCAATTGAAAGACGAACGAGGCGAAAAAAAAAAAAAATGCCCGCCGAGTCATGCGCACCGGGAAAGCACGATGGAGGCCTCCGGCGTGCAGGGCAAACATTACGTACGTCCGTTTTTTCCAGGAAAATTCGATTGCACGGCGCAGCGAGGCTCCGTTCTGTAACCGCATTGTGCCGCGGTCTTTTTCTTTCCTTTGATTGAGGGTTTACTTGTTTGTCGCCGCGCAGGCCAAGTTACACAGGTTTTATTAGAGGAAATATTTGCCTCGGCGAGCGCGCGCGCGGAAGTCGCTGAAATGCCGCCGCCGCCGCGTGATGAGGGCTCATTTGTATCGCGGAATCGAATTGATTGTGCCCTCGCTGTTTTCGTAACTGACAGCTCGCCGCGCGGCGAATTGTGTGTCATGATAAATGATTTCGGTTTTTTTTACTGAATGAGTAATATTAGCGTTCCGCTCGCCTGTTTGCTGCATTTTTCCTTTTTTTTTTCCTTTTCAAAAAATCACTGTACAAGACTGATCGCTCCGGAATATAATTATGTAAGCCTTTGTTATTTCTGCGAAATTTAACCATTTAGATTGCTTATCCTGCACTTCATTACTTTTTTTCTTCTCTATCTATAAAAATGCTGCATACTAATGCACATCTGTGGCTTTCTAGCAAAAGGACACATAACTGTATTCTTCGCGTTTTTGAGACATTTGATTTTTTCATGTCCTTTTGCATGGAACAAAGCAATAAAGTAATTTTACTACATTCACTTTTTGACTGAAATTGATTATGTAATTTGTTACTATGACATTTATTAATTAAACTATTTTTACTATATGAAGAGAAAAGAATAATTTAACAAATAGTTACGTCCTTATTCCAAAAATAATTGCACATACCATTATGCTGAGAACAGTTATATTCGTTTTTTTGCAATTTTTTAGTGATAGGTAGTGATAACTGAAAAGTTAATAATTAATACATTCCTAATTCCTCAGAACAGTTGTATTCTACTTTCATCATAAAAAGAGAATAACACGTTTCAGTGATACCGTTGTAAATTTTTATGGATTATTTACTCAGTACATACATATAATACCAATTTCTTACAAAAAGTTTAAAAAAAAAGAATAATAAAATTACAGGAAATTTAGAGCAAATAATTTGCAATGATTATTTTTACCTTTCGCCACATGTGAAATATACTTACGCCCCATAAATAGCCTGCTATAGACCCCCCTATAAGATAAATAAAGTGCAATCGGGTAAAAAATAATTTTTTTTCGCATTTACATTTGTCCCGTTGTTGAAAGTAGATAACTGTCGTGCGCTGTAGGACGCAGCTATACATGTTATGAAAATTCTAGACTCGGTTTGATTCTCCCCTTGTACAATGGTAGAGAGTTTATAATTGCATAAAGGAAAAGCAGCACGCCATACTTAACTATAAAGTAACAATTACCGTACACATGCGCATATTTTTCAATTTTAAACGCCGCAACCACTATTGTCAACGTTTGCATTACAATTAAGTGGATCGTTTCTCTTCTATTATCTGCGATTTTTTTATGCCGTACTGACAAAGATATTATAAATACTTGCAAAAATTTATATGAACTTAACATACAGGTAGACTTACAGGTATCTGTAACTACTACCTTATTTGCAACTGTTCTAGAAACCACATTGTAATAATGTAATCATCCATTTACAAAAGTAGATTGTCGCATTGAAATAAGTAATTTATCGTGAAATGAATACGCGACTATATTTTTCAAAGTGCTGTAGGTACATGCTTTACAGAAAATTATCGACTTAGTACGTATTTTTTTAAATTCATTTTATTTGAATAATAATGACTAAAAATGCCGTAATTACACAATAATCCGAATGCATTAAAACCAAATTTATATTTACACTGCTTATTATACTTTTTCGAAAATAAAAACTTAAATCTGTTGTTATGAATAAATATAAATACTCCTTACAGTTGAAGATTATAAGCAGAATAAAAATATCGCTTTTAAAATATTCAAATAATTTAAAAACAATTTAGTGCTACTTTCAAAATATTATATAGAAAAAATTTAGTTAAAAAATTTAAATTAATTCTCTAAAATAATAACCTGTCCCTTCTAAAAATTGTCTAGTTTATTCCCATCAGCGATTTTTTGGCTATTTTTCATCCGTTATTCAATAGCCGTCTTCTAAACTAAGAAAACTAGACATTTTTGGTCCTTTCTATAGAGACTGTACGACAAAATTAGCACTCTGTAAAATAACTGTCGCATAAAATATATTAACTGCAACATCAGTAGCTTAATATTATTAATTTTATAAAAAATGTCAGCAAATTATTTACTAAAAACAATTAATCCTTGTTGAACTATCTCATTACGGGTCAATCAAAGTTTAATAAAACTTCGACAAATAAAGAACCAAAGTCTATCAGCTCGTCTGCCCATCAGAAAAATCGAGAGTAAAAAAAGTTTAAATAATGAATTCTCGGAATTTCGAAATTCCATCATTTGAAGAAAGGTCCGGGCAAAAAAAAAACGAGATGCGAAGAACCGCGCCATCCCATTTTTCTCGAAGTTTGATTAATCGCGGAATCGCGGGTCCGTCGGTTCGCGCATTAAACGCGCCCGTCCGCAGGCGCGCACGAAACCGAGTTTCTTATAGGTATAGAAAGCGACGGCGGCGGCTCTTCTCTATCCTCTGATTAATTACGAGCTGCGAGTCGCTCAATGTGATCGCGCGCCCGCCGCGGCTCGCGTGATTTATGGCGGCAAATAAATTTAATAAACTCCCCGATTTCGTCCATTATAACGGGCACACAATGTAATCGTTTTGACCGCGCACACTGAATTCCTCCGGGTGTTTAAAGTGTCGACGCGCGGCTGTCTTCTCCGATGTGGGATATAATGCCTCGTGTGGACTGTAGACAAGATTTTCACGGTGGCCTGACAATGGGTTTCGAGTTGGTTTATCTATATACGGTTTGAAGTAAAACAATTTTGTAGTGCTTCGAGCGTGATGTCTTTTAAACAGTTCTATTGTATTTTCATCGTGAAAGAGTAAAAAGCAAGTACTACAAATATTAAGAATACCCTCTTCTAATAAATTAACTGTAACCGCTGCCTACAATATGGTATCAGTTAGAAATGATGTTCCTAAGTTCACAAATAATAATTTTTTTTACCTTATTTAACTCTGAATTTTAGAATTTTACATTACCGTGGATTGGGTTGTGAAGGAACCCACAATTACCGGATGTTATTGGAGGTTTGCAAGTATTATGTACAGTGGTCAGTGGTGACTCAAAGGCAGATTTGGCTGAGACCAGGAATCATTTGACTGATCCATTGATGCTATTCGAACCTTCAACCAGGTAAGTGTTCGCGATGATAAAGATTGACAACTCGAAGAGGATTGAACTGAATCTCCATCGAAGAGTGCATCAAGTTTTATTTTCATCTCGATAAAACGCTGAATTTTTCATTATTACGTTTGCAACACATTTAAAATTAATTTTCTTTCTTTTATTGAAAGATTAGGAAATACTTGTTACATTGGTCGCAACTTTTTATAAAAATAATATGAACTTTATTATTCACAATTATTATGCACAATAAATTCCGAGGTAAACAGTATAAACAAAAAAACGCTAGTCGACAAATTCAGATCATAAAAAGAATTAACATACATATAAAAATATGATTCCACAAATTCGTCCAGATGTTTTGGTTGTTATATATCCATTCAAACGAGACAAAAGGAAAGAATCAAAGGTAAGTAGTAATAAGTAAAAAACGTACTAAACTCTCCGATGTCACTTTGCAAAAGTTCGGTCGTTCCCGATACTCCCCAAACCATCATATATATATTCTAAAAAAGAAAGAGTAACAAGTATCCCAAACTGCCCCTTCCAACATAATTACATTGTATTACCGGTAATAAGGTACCAGTCAGAAACAATGTTGCTAAAACTCACAGCCAACAATTCGATCCGTTAACCAGGCAAACGTGCGCGCGCATGTAAACACGCGCGTAGATACGGGGAAACGCGCGATGAATAATGACAATCCACGCGGGGGGTTGAATCGCGTCCACTTCGGGGCGCGCCGGGAAAACTTGTTAACGTCGCAACTCCCGAACGAGCCCACCCCCTACTTCACGATACGCACATAGTTAAGACTTATTACCGCTCGAGCGATCCGCTCGCCGTACTTTGTTTCGCCTTTTGCAAAATCCTGAATTTTTCATCGCAACCGCTCCGTCCCATCCGCACGCGCAGCCCCGGTACCGCGGAATTGCACGATTCGCGGGATGCGCGTAGCGTACACACGTACACACTGCGATCGTACACCGATAATTCCCCCGGTGGTGCGGCTCGCGTGCGACTCCGCGCGTAACGAGAGGTTAGCGTCGCGCTCGGGAGGATAGGCTATTGTTGCGCGCCTCCCATTGTACAGCGGGCATAAATGAATTATGCTCCTTGCGGCGGGTCTTGGCGACTCACCCCCTCGCGCCGCCGGCGGCCCTGAGTTACTTCGCTCTCCTCCCGAGGAGCCGCTACCGGCTACACTTTGTACGCGCGTAATTCGCTCGTTTGGACTTTGAGGCGAGACTCGCTGCGGGTGGTACTTACGTACGCCGACTCGAGGGGTGGAACTTCCAGGCGATGCCCGCTATACCTTATTTGATCTTTAAAGTAGCCTGGAGAAACTTTTTTTTATGGATCGCACGGTTTACGGCGAGGAGTGGATGGCGCGCAGTTGAAGATGTACAGGGGCCTTCGAGCGAATGAAATATGCACGCGGGGAGGTACAGAGCCAGGGTGAAGTGGTGCGATGCAATTCAATTACATGCCTTGTGCGGGGAGAAATTACTTATCGCGTTTTGTCACGGTCTCGCGGACTGACATTATGGGAGAAAAGTTCGCGAAACAGCTCGTTGTTAATGTTAAGAAATTGTAATTTTACTGGAATGGGGTGGTTCCGATCATTTATAATGGAGATGGGAAAATTTAATAAACTTATTAGTGAATGATCTTTACCGCGTCTTGTAATCATCTTACCAATATTATGAAAAAATAGTTCCTTGATAATTTAAAAAATTATATTTTGATCAAAGTAGGTGAAGTGTTTCTCGACATTTAAGAACAAGTTATGCATTACTATAATTTGTATTGTTACAATCTAAGACAATTACCGTAAACTAGGATCTGCGAGACATGTCTCCGCTCTTGAAAACGGATCGGCTCTTTCAATTGTGCACACAAGCCATCTTAAGACTAGAATAGCTGTATAGGTGTATTCAGAAGGATGAGACCATATCAGTAAAGTCACGGATAAATTGCGCTTAATTTTTAGTTAAAAGAATTTAAATGTTCTGTATATACCTCTACTTTGAAATAAGGAGACAAACTTAATTGTTTCATGCAGACCGTTTGAATTATTAAAACGATACTAACATTGAATATTTCACCTAAAACACTTAAAGCAACATTTATAGTAAAACAAAAATAAACTGAAAATCAATTCAATCGTTTTAATTAATTGAAGAAAATAAACATCTAGAGAAATTATTTCTTCATAGCGATTCATTAATAAAAACTTGACTTACATAATTATACGCCCCGAGTGGATAAATTCTTTATAATATCAAAAAAAACCTAAGAGGTTCGTGAAATTATTATTCGAAATTAATAATGCATGTGCATATGTGTCATAAAAATCGCGAAGCAGCCATCATATACCTATTAAAATAACCCAGTCGCCGAGGCTATTGTTCTCTCCCATCTCGAGCGCGCGCTCATAAAAGTGACAAATGCGATTCTCGTTACTACTCCTGCGCTCGCGCAAGTACCTATACAAGAACTTCGAATTCGCGAATAAGCGGCGAAAAGAGTTCGATTTAATGGACAGGAAAAATGGCCTTTTTATTCCCCTCTCGCGGACGTCCCACCTCCTTCTCCGCTCGCACTTTCTTCCCTCCCGTCGCCCGTCGGCGAGCTCAAGTTGCATCGTTAAGTTCCGCTAAAGATCCGCCGCGCGCACGTACACAATTGCGCGCGAGCCCCGCGAGAGAGCCGCGCATAATAACGTCCCGAGCGCATAAGTAACGACAAGCTTAGGCATCGCGCGTATACACGCGTCCGAAAAAAAAGAAGGGAAGGAGCGAGAGGCGAGGCTCCGAGAAAAAGAGGAGAAAATTGAGCTGGCAGGAGAGAAACAGAGAGAGAAGTCGAGCGGGCAGTTGCTAATAGTTTCCGCGCGCTCGCGGCCTCGGGGAATATTCATTGTTTTGCGGTTTTCGTCCCTTGCGCGGTACGATAACGAGAGAAAAAGAAGCGGCGAAGTTTCCAACTCGCCGTTCGTTTGCTCGGCTCGAGTCGATAAAAAGAAAAACTGGTATCGGCGCGCGCAATGACATAATTGGAGGAGCGCGCGCGCGCGCGTCCTTTGCTCGCCCGCGCAAAAAGCGGCGGGGCACACCTGCGACGGCGCGAATTCATCAGCGATTATAATGCGCGCCGACGGAAATTATCGTGCGCGCACACGACGGACGCGGGCCCCATAAATCTCCCGCGAAAGTTGCGCGCGCTCCATAAATACGAGCCGCGTTGCGAATCGAGACGGACGCGGCTTGCACAATGAGCGATCCGCGCACAATGGGATTTCAATTTGCCGAGGGCTCGCGGTTCAAAGGGGTTAAACGGGCCCGGGGTGCCCGCGGGGAAACGAGCGCGCGCGGCTCCTTCCGCCTCCGCCGAAGGGGGCTGCATAACGGTGCACCTCGGGCTTTCGGAGGAAAAACGCTCGGCGCATCACGCGCGCGAGAGGCCGGAGTGCACGCGCGCGGTGCAGTCCGTCGGTGCACCGCGCGCGCGGCTAACCCCGGGGTCAGCTCTCGCGTTACCATTAGCCCGAGCGCCCGCGCGCGCTCAAATTGTAATGCGCTCGGCGCGGCTAATACGTGCTGTTATTTATCCGGGGCTCGATTTAGCGCGCGTACACACTGTTGTCCCAATGCCCGCCTCGCTGCCGGGAGAAATTGCCGGGGTTACCGGCGATACTGCTGATGCTGCTTGGATGCGCGTTGCGCGGTATTTTTCTTAAATGGGACGGTCTAACGTTCGGCTTTTCTATTCGGTGCCGCTTAACTTTTGGCTCGTTTTGATTAGAATGGAAATGTATTTTAAGACGAGAAAATGCATGGGTACTACTACCGGCGCGGTAGTTTTTTAAAATTGGCCGCTTTGTCATTAGTCTTTTCTATAAGGTGCGTCTTAACTTTTGCTCGATTTTGTTAGAATAAAAATGATGCTTTAAAACTTGAAAACTGATGTGGTTAAGGTAGTGTTTCCTTATAAATAGTATTTATTACGAAATTGTAAGAATATATTTTTAGTACGTTTTATTTTTATATGCAAAAACTAATAACCTAAAGAATTGTTGCTATCAGTTTTAATGTAGCAATTTTTACTATATAATACTAAAGATAACCATTTTTTTATTTCAATATATTAAATAATAGGTACAGAATTTTTTACTTTATAGAAACAATTATAAAACCTTTCTTTTACTTTCTTAAAATCAATTTTGCAAAAACTAAATTTCTCTAAAACTAAACTGAAACAAATCGATAGCCTTACAAAGAAATAGAAAAATATAATCGAGAGAAAGGCGCATCAAATACGAATATGCACCGGCTGCAAGTAGTTACATAGTTTCACTAAACCTCAACAATTTATCTCTCCCGCGGAGTAGTACATACTCTCGAACGTATCCTTACCAGTGAAAAATGATTTTAATAAGAAATAACGACGTTCGCTGAAAGGAAAAAAAATGAATGTACCAAACGTTAATAGGAACAAAAAAAAAGACAAAATTTCAACATCGACTTTCATCAAATTGATACTCCTCGATACAAAAAAAAAGGAGTTAATCAAATGTAGAAACGCTCATTCTCTCGCATAATCGAGCGATTGTTTATTTCTTAAAAGAAATTAGCATCGAATGGCGGTGAATCACCGACGCACACCTGCGCTCCGTGTATTGGCAATTCGGCTGGTATATAGGTGAATTCGATGACGCGGCACATCTCGCGGCGTTTTGACTACCGCGCGCGCCGCTGCCTTTTGATCGTGACACTGCGCGTCCGGCGTGTTTTCATTTTCGCTTTTTTTTTTCGTCCTTTTCTTTTTTGTGGGTGGGCCCTGCCCGATGAAAAGCCGCTGCCCAACGATCCCCGCCGAAGGAGGAGCCGCTCGGTTACTTTATCCGTGTAATTAATTGAGTGTAGCGTGTATAAATAGATTCAATTTCTGAGGAAATCGTTTTTCACGTCGCCGCTTTTTTTGGCCGCCTCGGTTGCGCCGTGAAGTATGTCAGATTTTAAGTTGATACCCCGGGGGGAAAAAAACGGATCCACTTTGTAATCCTACACTAATTGCGATGCGGCTTCTTGAAACGAGTTAATGCGTCTTAATTTTTTTTTTCAAAGTTTGTTACCAATCTCGCCGCATAAAAATACATTTTGAATATCAATCTTCACTTGTGTTATGTGCACGTAAGTACGCGTCTGTATAAATGATTGTGAAAAAAAGTTGACTCTGTACCTCGTGTAACTTACAAAAGTTTCTCCCGAAACGAAACAGCCTCTTATTGATGGTATCACTTTACAGTGACACTTGCATAAGTACATCTATTTAGATAATGAAAAAATTGACTCTGTACCTCGTGAAACTTACACACGAGTTTCTCCTGAAACGAAAATGCCTCTTATTGATGATATCACTTTGCAGTGACACTAAATACGTGAAATGTTGAGTATCCTAAAAAAAAATATTGTTACACTGAATGTTAATGTCGGCGCTCGCGTGACTCTCTGAGCAAACATTTAAAAAACAATTACTTCTTAATTTCATAAAGGTAATTTGAAGCGCGCTAAAGGCCCCGCGTAAATACAGTATTTATTGTGAAAATAACGTCGAGCTTCCAAAAAGTACAAAAAAAAAAGGAAAAGGAAAGAGAAAAGGTATAGAGGGAGTAAAGAAATGTTGTATTCCAAGATTAAAATTCAAATGACCACTAGGCGCGTATATATAGACGCAGTCCACTTAGATTAAACGTTTTTCAAATAAAAGCGTATACTCAGAGCGAAGGAGCCATTATCCGCAAATTAGTACGAACCGGTTCGAATCATCATCGTCTCTCCCTCAGCCTCTCTCGCTCTCTCCCTCGCGGAGGATGGAGGGAAAGAGAGAGAGAGAGAGAGAGAAAGAGAGAGGCCTTAATCTCGCGCGAGCGGCTGCCGACTCCGGGGCTCTCGGGCTGCCTTATTACCCGGGCATCAAACAAATACGTGAATCCTAATTAATTTCCGACGCGCGCGTGAAAGCACCGCGGCTAATAAAAAATCACGCCTTTCAACTCCGATTCATCTCAGGGGGGGCTTCTAGTTTGCGGCTAATAATGTCGTGTAATACGGCCGCGGCTCGCGCGCACACCTCGCCTTAATTAAAACCCGAGCTGCCCTGCCGGGATCCTTTCATTTTTCTTCCGCGGCGACGTTTATCGAAATTTAATTTGTTAAATTTATCGAGTTTACGCGGCTAATTATAGGCGTCATTAGTCTCCATTTTCCAGGCCCATTATTCAAGCGTCGATAGTTTGATCGTAGCCCGTAGATCATCGCACTGAGTTTTCCAAGTGCGCTCTCAAAATGTGGAAGAGTGAGAAACCACTCGATTCGAATGCCTCTGATAAAAGAATTTTGTATAATAATTAATTAATAAATAGGATAACGGTTAACTTACGTACTGCTGTGAATTTTGGCGAATAGATAGTATTCGTAAGAAATGTATCAGAATCATTTTTTAATGCAATATCTAACAAATAACTGCACTGCTTATAGTTTCTATCAAAAATATAAATTTTAAATTCAATAGTTATTAATCTAATACGATTCTAAATGTTTTAAGCTCCATAAAACAACAGACAATTAATTCAATTTAGATTTATTGACTAAAATGTAGCTTTTTTTAATTTTAATAAAGAAATTTGTTAACTGTTTTACGAAATTCTTGCCTCAATGTAATTGGATTAATGAAACTTAAGCGAGCACACGTTTTTCTGAAAAAGAATAGAACGAATTTTTCACTCTTTTTTCAAAATGTGGAAGAGTGCGAGTTTTTCTGACAAAAAAGGCTGAGGCCGAGGGTCAGTTTTTTCTAAAAAAAAGACTGATTTTTTGAAATTTTCACTTTTCTGCATTATAAGAGTTCTTTACATTAAGCGACTACACATACAGATGATAATATCGAAAAACCGAAACTGTATCAATGCGCGAAACGGAGGCAGAGAAATCAAAAGCGTTACATGAGTCATTGCGCAACGGGAAGCTAATTTACAGCTTTCTAGTTTATAAATTCATAAATTCTTCAAGTCAGCGCCTACGAACGAATAAAAAACCGTAGAGAATCACATCGGCTCGCTCGGAGGAGGTGGATCCTCCGAAGCGAGCGAAAAGCGAGTTTACATAAGCCCGGACAGGCAGTACGAATATTCCCCGAAAGATCAGAAATTTATTATCGCGGCGTGAAAAATGCCGGGCAAAGAGATGATCGGTGCACGCGGAGAAAGAGAGGACGAAGGTTGCGGAGAGAACGAGAGAGAGAGAGAGAGCTCGCCGCGCGCGCGTGTATCTCGAGGAGGCCCCGAAAGTTACTTAAGGCACGTTAAGGAGGCCTTAAGAAATCGGCGCGCGGGGGGAGAAGGACGGCGGACACGAAAGGCGAGAGAAGGGCGAGGAGAAGGTGCGAAGAGCCGAGCGTCCGAGGGGCACAGCTTACACACGTACAAGAGCCGCGCGAGAGGCGAGAGGCTCGGCGCGCGAGACGAAGATGAAAAGATGAAAGGCATTCCGCCTTGAGCCCCTGCCGCCGCCGTGTCTGGTCATCAACACCCGGGACTCACCTTCTCTCTCCCTCGCCCCTCGCCCCCCTCTCCCTCACCGTCTTCCCCCCTATACCCGCGAGAGGCCCCCAGGCGCACTTACACACGTACGGGGCCAAGTGCCTATAACTAACGCGGCGTAAGAGCAGCCGAGAGGCCTAGAAGACCTCGGAGCTTGATGGATGGAATTCCTTCGTCTTCTTCTTCTTCTTCTTCCTCGCCTCCTTCTGCCGGGGCGTCCTCCTCTCTGAAAGCCGCAAAACTGAACCAGAAAATATTAGCCGGCCGAACTATTACGAATGCAAGCGGCCCTTTTGCGGCTATCCTCCGGGGTCGCGCCAGACGGCGCGTCTCGTTTGATGTGTAAATAATTTCGCGGGGCGGGGGACGGGGGGATTAATTCGAACGAGCACCGCCGAGTTATCGGCGCAGATTGCCGGGCTATTAGTCGATCGCCGCGCGATTTTCTCGCGCGGGCCCCGAGGAATGCGACGGCCCCCTGCTCCGCGCCGGATGACTCACGGCGTCGTCCTTTGATTCCGGGGGCCCAAGTGTATCGACGTTTCGCGGCTCCTCGTACGCGAGGAGATATATCGCCCTCCCGGCAGTGTGTAAATTAAGCCGCTATTTGATGAAACGTCAGCGCCGCGATTGTTCACCCCGGCTTTACGACGGGCTGCCTTCATAAATCGGCCTGTTTTCGGATTCCATCGTTAAATTTATCCGACGCGCTTTTTTTTTTAAACCCTCGCGCCTGCGCCTAATCTCATTATCGCGCGTTTATGCTAATTTCATCGGGCTGATTGAACCATTCCGGACTTTGTAAAATTCAATTGCGAATGCCTGCGCGGATTATCGCGGTTGTTTCCCTCGTCCTCAAGTTCTGAGTGCACTTTCCAATTAGTTGCCTTTTACGGGCCTCTAAGCCGACCGACAAGGTATATATACGATCGAGTGTGCATTAATATATTATTATACAGCCTTCGCGTCGCTGCGTCGCGCGCAGCCAGTAATCCGATTGCGACAGCAATTTTCCCTCTCGATCACAATCTCTTTATCGTTTAAAATCTTGCGCACACACTCGGCGAGCGCGGGAAAAACAAATTTTTACGCTCAACATTAACGGTCGATGCGGCGTGCGCGCGTAAAACCGTAAAGTTCGTTTTAACGCGACGCGGAAAAAAGGAATCTATTTAAGAACCGAAGAAACACGTGTAAAGATCCTAATCCCGATGCCTCTCACTCTGCCGCTGTCGAATTCCAGCGGCGTTTCTTCGCCTCCGCCGTGCGAGTCCCGATCGATCCCCAGAAGCGGTAGCTACGCGGCTCGGACCTCCGGTTTTGACGCGCGGCTCAAAGAGACGCCGCGAGCGCGCGCCGGATTATTTTTTTCACTCGTATAATCCCCCTCCCCGCGCGCCCCTCGTATTGGTTTATATGCAGTGTTTATTAACGGGAGCAGGGCCGAGGTGTCATGAATATTCGGGACTTTTTTTCCCATCCTAGGCCCCGGCGTCCTTTTACATTTTAATCGCGGTCGGCCGCTTTTTTCGGACAATTTCGGGGCCCCATTACCGTCAGGCCGCGTTATGTGCCGCGACGGCGCTTTAGGCGCGGATCGTTTATTCATAATGAGGAGCGCGTCCCTCGTAAAGCATTCCGTTTCTCCGGAGGAGGAGGCGTTACTTTTTTTCCCGTCTTCGCTTTTTTTTTCTCTCGTGTCTTCGGCGTAGGGGTTAGCGCGCCGCGTTAATCCTCCTCTTTATAGCGGCGTCCGGGGACTTGGTTTGTTTGAACTGGGACCCGCGGGCACGAGAGTTAATAAAGATTCGACGTTTTCATTCGGCCACCACCGACCGATTCGGGGAATGCATATTTTTTTCCACCGGCTCCTCGGGGAATCAATTAAATTTACGGATTTGTCGATTTCGAGTTGAGCGATGGATTGTGCAAGCGAGCTATTCATTTTGTTTCGCGTGTATTTGTGTATGCGTAATAAATTATGAGCGCCATCGGCTATTTAAAATTTCAGGCTAACATTGCAGCTATTGAAATATATAAAAATATAAAAGAGATGGAGGTTTTTTAGTGTTACAAAGATTAGGACTTATACATTGTAAAATCAAGTATATATAAAAATTTTTTTTGTTCTCTTTCTAAGGTATTTTAATTTAAATACTGATAGTGTGTATTTCGTATTGTGCTATCGGCGCTTCTTTGTAAAACTGTTCTTTATTTTAATTTAGTATTAAGTATAATTATAAAAATATTTTTTTAAATAAATTTTGCAATCATTAAAATCCTTTTTAATAAGCAATTTACATAAATAATTTCGAAGAATTGTATTATTTTAAAATAGGTTTCTACACAAAAACCTAATCATTTTTATTTTTGGACCTTGAATTTGTATTTTATATTCAATGTAAAAAAAATTTAATCTCTTACCCAATTTTTTTCCACATTCTTATACACCAACTTTACAAGCATATCAAGCTTTTTTCAAACATGAGATCCAATTAGTTGTTCGTGGTCACTTATTCTTTCTTAGGATATAACAAATAAAAGTATTTAACTAATCCAGTGTTGAACTATATCATACAGAACAAAAAATCGAGTTAAATTTTAGAAGACACCCACCTTAATATAAAGAAAATAATCGTATTGGAAAATCACTAATTTTAAAAAGTTAAATTCTTGTCTCGAAGCATATATTTTTTACGAGTAAATTTTCCTCATTTCTATAAATATAGCCTCAAGATTCTAAACCCACATTTATTTAGTTGTTAAAACACATTTTTCCGGCATCCGACACAAAAAGTTCCGGCCAGCCGCAAAAACTGAAGATTCCCCGAACACGGAAACGATCGGTTTGCCATAATGAAAATGTCGCCAGCGTAAGCGTGGCAAAAAGCGGCGAAGGTATCCTCCGCGCGGATCCCGCCTGTCGGCTCGGCAAAAAGCGCGGCGCGCGTGATTTAACGCTCGAGCGAAGCGACGGCGGCCGGCGATCGGAACGTCCCGATCGATTCGTCACCGGGCCGCTATTTTGCCCCGGATTTTTCGAATCGCCTCTCACGCCTCCCCTCGCCCCTTCATTTTTTGCACCCCGCGCGCCTCCTCCGCCCGAAAATTTAATTAACGAACCTCGAAAAGCGCCCGACACGCCTGCGCGCGCGCGCGGCCGCCGATGCGTGGCAACGAGAAAATGAAATTAGACGAAAAAAAAAGGGAAAGGAGGCGGACGGTGGACGAAAAAAAAGAGGTGGGTAACAAGAAAGCGCGCGCGGGGCCTCGCGAGGGTGGTCGCATGACTTTGCGGATCGCAGCTCCTTTCTCGCGGCGGAGCCGGAGAAAATGGCGCGCCGCGGCGAACAGCGTGCATCGCGATGTCAATTGGCTACTTGAACGCGGAAATTGCGGCGCGGTCCTTTCTTTTTTCCTCGCCTTTTCGGTGCCGCCGCCGCCGCCGCGGGCCCGCGATTTTACGACGCGCCCGACACTTTTGAAGCCGGCGGTGCGCGCGGGATACCTGGGAAGAAAGTCCCTCGTTTACTTTCCAATGCAATAAAACGAGAGTTTAGCGGGGCCGATGATAAGGATAATTTGGCCATTTTAAAAGTGTGAAGTGCCGTTACGTAAATATGTAAATGGGGATCAATTTCGACGTCATCGAAAAGTCAAAAACAAACTGTGAAATGTCAGTTACTTTTTTTTTTATGAAAGTGAATAAATTTTAAAACATTTTGAATTTTCGAATAATTTCTTTTTCTTTTATGTAGTAGAATTCGTGATGATTGAATTGCTTCCTATATATGTCTCTCTAGATTAAAAAAAAAAATTTCTGAATACGTCCATATCTCAAATTTTTATTAATTCGTATTATAGTTTCATAAGTAAAGAAAAGATTTTAAACGTTTAATTTAAATTTAATTCTCAGAGGCTTAATAAATAAGTCACCACATTGACGTTTAAAAAAATATGTATCAATCGTGCATCAACACGATTTCACTTACCATCACACACACCTGAAAAAATCCACTGAATCTAAAGTACGGGTACAGAAAGTAAAAATAAGAAAAAATGAACGAAAAAAAGCCAATAGCATTCGATTTATCATCGTTATTTATTCTCGCCGTCGATACTCTCTAAATAATATTTACAATAATTTATATCGCTTCTTGTTTTCCTCTACATTTACAAATACTTATACGTTTCTTCAGCGCGAGTAATAGCAGTATAGTAGTACAATTCATTATTTTTTTTTCTCATTAAATAGTAATAGTAACTGCGATCGAAGACGAGGCTCTTGCGACTTGCCGTGCGCGCGGCATACCTACGAGTTAGCCAATTTTTTACGAGGGCTCGCGCAACGAGCGACAGGCGCTTCCTCGCGTGTTTGTTTCTTTCTGGGGGGATAGTTATCGATAGAAGGGGGGGTGGGCAGAGAGAGAACATCACTATAATTCACGTTGATCAGCTAAGTCTACTATACGCGCGTAATACATATACAAAGATGTCGCCGGTACATTGTGACACTCGCACGTTTCTCTTGCACGGTTGATGCAGATTTAAACGATCTCTCGCGACAAATTAAAATCCTCGAATTATCGTCGTATCACTCTGGTTATTCCTTTAATCGGGTTTTAAATGATTTCGTTATTACAGCTTTAGCTTGAACATTTATTTCTTCGTTACTTTTCGAAGCTTCGTACATGAGAACGTAATACTGACACATTATTTTTATATCCGTGATTTTTGATAAGCAGCCGTCGGGGACAGTTTAAATACACTAAGGAGATCACATGTCGTTAATTTGAACGGTTATGGAAAATTTCGATGACGCGCGGATAAAACTTTTTTTTTATTGTCGCGCGCGATAAAAATTAATCACGGGAAAGAAAGGGAGGGGGCGCGCGGCAACGGTAGGACCTTAAAGGCTTAATTTTTGCGGGCAAAACGTTTGCGGAGAGGTTTAATGCGCCGATAGAAAACGATAAGCGCTTGGGCTCTTACAAATTTGCGCGCGAGCGTGAAATCGGCACCGCCTCCTCCGCGCGGCCTTCTCTCACGAGTTTCCTCCAATCGACGCTCATCACAGCAAACCTTAAACCTTATTTACTTCGCTCATCTCGGCAAGTGTGCGCGACGCGAGGAGAGAGAGGGACGAGCCTTCTTCAAGTTTCACTTATTTAAGAATGCTCCCATGTGCACTCGAAAGAGCGAGTCGCTTGAAAAATTTTTCGTAATTTTACTGTAGCAGACACTTCGACTGTCCAATAGGTATAAGTCTGCAGAAATTTTTGCAAAAGTCTACAGGCTTATTGCCTATGTGGTACAATTTTCGATCAAATGCTTCCGTTCAGTTCGAGTTTTCGAGTATTTTTAAGCAAATATCTCCTTTTCACAGATATTTCGTCGATCTTTCATCTTTTAAAATAAAAGAATAGTACACACGATAAGCGACGTTTGAAATGATTTATTTTAAGACAAAAATGAACAATTTCGTTGCGATATCCGTTTAAAATTAAAAAAAATTCTTCAAATCTCGAAGTTCTCTAAGAACATTCTTAAAGTACAATTACACGTCATTTCGACAGCTACTTTACCGACATACCCCGTTCGCTATTTAATCGAATAATTAATCGCGCCCGCAGCGAACTCGCCGAGGCGCAACTAAAAGCTATCTACAAAAGAAGATAATTTACAGCGTTTTATTCGCAAACAAAACGGAAAAAGAATCCAGTCAATGCCGAGCGGCGCGACACACAATCGCGGAACACAATTGAACGAGACTCGTTAAACGTATACTTTTCTTCATATCGCCATCCGGGAGCGTCCGTCCGCGCACTTTTTAAGTCGCCGCCCCGTAACTCGGCCTCTGGTGGGCGGCGTCGCCCAGGCTCGGCTGCATGGCGAATCCCGCCGCGTAGATCGGCCGCGGCATCGACAGCACCACCTTCTTCTCCTCGAGCTCGGCTATCCTCTTGGCGCTCTGCTCCTCCTGGTGGTCGTCCGGCGCGATGATGTTCTCGATCGTGAACGGCTTCTTGGCCCGCTTCCCGATCTGCTTGCCCACCAGCCCGGCCGTGCCGCCCTGGCCGGCCAGCGAGACCGGCGTCGCGGTGGCCGTCGGCGCCTCCAGCACCAGCGGACTGTACCCCAGGCCCGTGGCCGCCGTCGTCGACTCGTCCTCCAGCCGCTCGGCGCTGAGCCGCTCGCGCGCGTAGTAGCTGCTGGCCTCGCGGAAGTTTAGCGCCGCCACCGCCGCCTCGCTCTCGTGCAGCCGCAGGTCCGCCGCCGACGTCGGGGCGCCGCTCGGCGCCGGGTAGCCGGCGGCCGCGCCGCCCCCCAGGTACCCGCTGCCCCCGAACGAGGAGAAGCTCCAGGAGGCGGCGCTCTGCAGCAGCGCGGCGGTCTCGAAGGCGCCGGCCGCGCTGACCGCCGGCGGCTCGCCCGCCGCGCCCTCCACGAGGCGCTGCCGGGCCTCCGGGCTGAGCAGGTAGTAGCCGGGGCAGCCGAGGGCCCCGCCGACGGAGGTGGGGGGCGCCGCCGCCGCGCAGTCCGGCGCGCCGGGGAAGCCCTGGGTGGCGGCGGTCGCGGCGGCCAGGATCATCCGCCTCTCCTGCATCTCCCAGCGCATCAGGTCCTCGCGCAGCCGGTGCAGGTTCGCCGGGCTGAGGCTGCCGCCGGCGGCGGACGGCATGGCCCCGTGCTCGGGCCCGAGGGAGTTGGGGGCGCCGAGGTCCGCCTGCGGCGGCGGCATCGACGACGCCAGCGCCTGCAGCTCCGACTTCAGCAGCTCCTTGTCCGGCTTGTGCAGCTTGAACCGCTTGCGACGGCGCAGCAGGCTGCCGTTCTCGAACATCGACAGGGCCGCCGGGTGCAGCGCCCAGTACGCGCCCTTGCCTGGTCGGTGCGGCCCGCGTGGAACCTGGAATCATCGAGTAATCACGTCGTTATTGAATGGCTTTTTTTTCGCTTGACCTTAGTGTTTTCATTTTTTTCTGACTAAAGTTGAATTAAGGAAAAACTACCACAGGTAGTGAAATATTATGAATTAACTAGTGAAGTGATTTCTACTAATTTTAGTAGTTTTTCATTAAACGAACTGTAGAGGGTGTGCAGAGAAGAAAGTTCTATAGAAACTGCAGTAGCATATTTTAATATTCTCACTTTCTAAACGTAGGTGAAATATCACTCAAAAATTATACAAGATGTAAAAAGTTTTACTAAAAAATTTAATATTTTAAAGTTTTCCCTAAAAGCATTCCATTAAATTCTTTTAAAATTTACTAGAAAACCACTGTGAAAACTTACAACAAAATTAAATAAAATTCCTTAAATTTTTATTATAAAGTTTACCAGAATTCCCAAAAATTTGCAGATTTGTCAATTATTTTACTTGATAGTGAAAACTATTTTTCTTGCAACAATAATGTAGACTGTGAAAAACAATAAAATAGTATAGAACCTTTTTCCTTTTAATGCAAATTAATATCAAATTCACGAATTTGTAGACATATTTCCCCTTATATTTCAGATTTCAATTTGGAATTTCACTGATAATCAAAGAAACTTTACTTCTTCACATTTGGAGAGTCCTGTTGAATGCGCTTTATAAAATTCAATTAAAATGTCATAAAATCTCATAAAAAAGTGACATAAATGTTAACCACTTTCTGAAATTTTGTGAGATTTAAATAAAATTTTACAAGGCCTTTCCATTTGGAGTATAACATACTGCTATTACATCTTTTAAAATTGACCACTGTGTTATACTAAATGTACAAGAAACAAACTGTAATTTTTTCGAAAAAATTGTAGTCTGCAAGGTAATTAAAAAACACCACTATAATTTTTAGTGCACCAATTTTCTCCACCTGCGTAAACTTTCTCAATTGTATGAAAATTCGCAAGCATTGTACAAAGATAGCGCCATCATTTTATTCTAATTAGAAAAGTTACAAGTGTTCCATGCATATTTTGTTCACGCTCTATTTGCCAAGAAAATAATAGAGAAATAATTAAATATGCTCACGCAACGTACACGAACCCATGCATATTAACGATCGCACCGCTTAAAAACGGATCATTCTATAAATCAAGCGCAACAAAAATCGTCGAAATAAACGTCGAAAAGAAAAAACGAATCACGACAAAGGAATTACGTCCCCCGGCTGATATAATTGAATTCGCAGCGACGACCGCGGGATGACAGTAAATTAAGTCCCAGCGCAGCCCGGAGCTACTAGCGAATCGACTCGACGCATTAACCTTACATAAAATAGAAAGTGCGCGCTTTTAATATAAAATTTTCATTTAAAAGTTTCGTGCCGCACGCGCGGGCGCTCTTTTTATTCGAGCGCGATGGAAAAAGTCGATCGTAACTGTCAATTAATGCGTTAACTGCGCCGCGATTTTCATTCGCTGAAATTCACGGCGCGGGAGCCGCTCGTGCGAGTCCTTTCCACCGCATCCCCTGCAAAGTGTGCGCCGTTTTTTTTTTTTTTTTACTTTCCGCGCGCAGCCCGATCCTCTGGAGCGCGCAAAAACCGCAAGGCGCTCGCGTATGCACGTAGTTACGAGCGCGCTCTCGATGGTCTTCCGTAAGCGTTAATTGTTTGATCGTATTTTAAAAAGCCAATAAAAAAGGCCTTCCGCGCGAACGCTTAAATTAATTGCCGCTCGCTGAGTTTTAGAATACGAGCGCGCGCCCGAATACGTACCTACACATACGCATATAACTACGCGTATAAATGTATTCTGTACCTACATAGGTGTACTCTACATACGTAAGTGCGTGCACGGGTGTGCGTCTACCACCGGTTCAATTTAGAATTACGAAAGCGTCGGCCGGCGCACTAGTGTGCCTTACTGAGGCTCTCTATGCGCGGTACTTTTACTTTTCGCTGAAAAACGCGTGTTTGAATTTCGGCCGCGGCTGAAACCTGCCGCTCGTTACGCGGCGTTTATACGCGCCTTTTAGCGCGCGCGCTCCGAATGCCGCTTCGTGAAATATTAGACGATTGTTTGCGCGCGCGCGCGCGATTGTATTCGCCGGCTGCGCACCTGTTTGTTCGCTTTTCGAGATTTTCTTTTCGGGTTGCGCAACGAGATGATTCACGCGGTGCGCGCGCTTCTGCAAATAATTAAAATAGTAATTTTCAACGATTATTTTCTTCGAGTTACGAGTGGGTAATAAAACTAGTTAAACTGGAAGATATTCCCCTAATGGCAAAATTATTTACAATAGTTCTTCTTGAATTACGTCGGTTTTTATAGCTTCGTTTGCTATGTAGAAGGCGTTTAAATTTAATACTTTATGACGTTTCCTTATGTCACAGTGTGTACCCTGTATGCATCTGTATTTACTTTTATTATAAATAAACGCGAAGGCTTTGACTTCGCTAATTGCAAGATTTTAGTACTACTTACTGCAAAGTCTTTTGAACGTCACCTTTTATGTATAATAAGAGAAATTTCAAATCCACATTTTTTGGTAATAAAAATAATAGCAATAATTATCTTAAAACGTATACTATAATATTTATGAGTATTCAATTATTATCTTTAAAAAATTAAATATATTAATTTTTAACTAAGGCAATAAAAATTATCATGATTTTAAATTTTAAATTTTAAATTTTAAAAGATTTTAAAAGGAAATACCTATAAAGTAAACGTTTAAACTAAAGGATTGAATCAAACGCTTCGTGAAAGTTTCAAACGCGACGAAGAGACAATCGATTGAGCAAATAAGATAATTATTGCAAGCGCGTTACTTAATTACCGTCAACACGGGATACCCCGACGCGGGCGATACGATCGACCGCGTGCTGTAATTGCGCCGCTAATAACAATTACTCCGCGGAGACAGTGACAGCTGCTTCCTCGCTGCCGCGCGAAACTTCGAGTCCTCGGAAGACATTTTAACGACGTAATTGCGCTTTCCACAAAAATTTATTCATATTCAAAATAATTATCCTGCTGAATATTTTTCTTTTACGTACTTTAATTAGCTTTTGATATTTTACAAGGATATGAGGTAAAAAAAAGTTTCTATTACATCAAACGCAAAAATGTAAAATTTTGGAAAAAAAATAAAAAGGATAGCAAAATATTGCCGCGGATAATTAAGAAAAAGAAATTACGCGAAGCTTGCACTTTTTAACAGTAAGTAATTGAACCGAACGCAATGAATTTCAGGCGTTACTTTGCGAACAAGTATAAAAATGGATGTTTATGCATAGCGCTGTAAATTCAAAGATAATGCTGTAACATTAATTACGCATGCGAAGCTTATCTAAACCCAAATTAACGCGCATTATTATAACGCGCCGCGTTATTGTGTTGTGTGTATAAATGAATTTTACTATATTATTAATTTTAATTAATTTCATTGTAATTAAATTACTAACGTTAAAAAGATGAAGATTCTCCTACAGCCTACGCGTTAAATTAGTCATGTTTACACACACTTGTAACTTTTGTCGCGTGTAAATATTTAATCCCCGATTGAAAATCACAATTACGCTAATCCCATTATTTCTTCGGTAAAATATTGTTTCGTCATTAGCGACTCGGTACGCGTCTTGATGCGCCGCGACCGAGAGCTAATAAACGCATTATTGTTGCCTCTTATAAAAGTCTTCACGAACAACGGCTTAGGCAAGCGGCATCGTCTGTTATCTAAAATAATTAAACGCCATTTGAAAGCGGCACACCGGCATTAGAACTAAGTGCTCCGTCTATTATGATCCCCGAGCCTCGCGTTTCTTTTCAACATATGCATATAGGAACGACGGCGTAATTCCCGGTTAAACTGAACTACCGGAAAATTACATTGTGTACTTAAATAATGTTTTCGCAATAATTACGCGCAATGATAGTGACGCGATATGAAAAATTCAAACTCACGTGCATTGCACAACGGACGAGTGCCCCCCTTGTACGTCGCACGGGCGAAGTCGTGTCGCGGCACCTAAGAAATTCATAGGAAATTGCCGGAGGCGCGTAGCTTTTTTTTTCTTTCGTCTCGTAATCTGCGCGCCGCGCACTTTGGGGAGCGAATTTTCATTTTAAAGACACGCGGATATGCGCCTACGGGATTTCCATATTCACGGCTTATAACCAGCTATGTAAACAGACTTTCACCACGCACATTCGCGCTTATATCCACTGTGAGAAAAGTGCGGCGCCGCCGACGCGGAGAATAATGTGCCCGTTAATGAATTTTTATTTTTTCGGGAAAAGCGTTTTAAAAAGGGTAAAAAATCTATAGCTTCGATTTTTCATCGCGACGCGCAAGAAATTTTTCGCGAAACTATCTTATTTCCTTCGATTGTACGACGTCTGCAGGGTATTCCCCGCGTAACTGCAATTTTTAAATTTTTTCTTTCTCTCGATTAGCTCCGAATATTTGCCGAAGCATTTCAAAGCGATCTTAAGCCGCACAATTTACATAATGCAAAGTAAACTTATAGCATCGGCTTTCCTCGCCGAAAAAGCTATTCCCGCGAGAAACCTAATCAGAAAATGACACCGAACGCAAATCACGAGCGGGAACTCGTTTATAAACCTCGTCATTACCCCGGCCGATCGACCGTAAACGCGCGTATCCGAAGCTATCGCCGCTAAACTTGAAACATTGTACCGCGCGAGGCTCTCGTAAAACTCGGCCGCCACCGAAGTATCAACGTCGGCGCTTAAAGCGGCGCGCAAAAAAAGTCGCAAAACTGGACTTTCCTCCGCGCGCAAAAAACCAAATCCCGCGCGACGTAATTCAATTATTAACGCGCGATTCATGCAAATGGATCGAGCCTAGCCGGGATATCGAGGCGGGCATAATTGGCCGGGCGTCCGCGCCAATGAAATTTAGCGGCCGAGTGAGAAGGAGAGAGACCGAGCGGTGCAGGTGCGAAACAGATGGCTCGTGTGTGCATCGTGCCGCCGCGTAATCACACTTTGCGTGCCGGCGGGCCCGCGAGGGACGACTGCCCGCGCGCGCGCGCGTACGCGGACGCCGAGGAGGCGCTTCGAACACCTTGCCGCGCGGGTCTATGGCGTGCGATACGACGCGTTGCAAAATTCGCCCGGCCGAGGCAGGATACAGACTCGAAGCCGCGCTACTCCTGCCCCGAGGCGCGCTGTAGAAACTGGAGAAACTCTAGCGCGAGACTTTGTGCGCAAAACTGTTTATCGGGTTTCTTCGGTTTTATTTGTTTGCTTTAGGTGCGTCTGTAAGCTTCTCTTTGATTTATGCTTTTAAATGGGTTGCTTTGAACACTTTTTTTTATCAGTAATGAGATGATAATCGATTTGACTTTCACAATTATGTAATCTTCAATGTCTGCGTGAATAATGTGTATAATAATTATCAGTTTCAATTATTAGAAGTTGTCAGAAATCGGATTTTTGAAAATAATATTTAAGGTAACGCTCTGGTGAAATTTGACGATTTTTTATCCAGGAAGCCTTTCAGAGTGAATTAAAATATTGCAACCAAGATTCGTTTACTTGAGTGTATGAAACCATAGAATTTTTTCAAAGCACATGATAAAAATGGGATACACCAACCACACTAAATGAAATACGCTCAAATTTTATGTGAAACACCCTTTTTATACTAACAACATTTTTTACCAAACTCATCTCAAAAAAGTAAATATTACGAAAATGTTTATCTTCAGAACGTTTACCTTAAAAGTTGTGTTAAAGCTTTTGAACAGCGGACTTTGAACCTTTCAACTCTTTTAGAAACTCGTGTACGTTTAGTCTCTAACACGATGAATGAATTTTAAAACAACTAATTACTTTAAAATAATTGAAGAATGGTGAAATCATTTTTTTTTTTACTGAATATTCGAACAGGTCGCGTTGGGATGGACATTGAAAATCCACTGAACGTTATATTCGATGTGATCTGCGACGACCTCAGAATACTACCTCGTACATTTACCGCCAGGTGGGTTCTACGGGATATTTCTCTCGCTAAAAGATCTGCTGTCTCATTTTTACATGCACACCACTTTAAAACCCGGGTGGTTCGGTGCCTGGAGAAGGCTAGTGTCATTACACCCGCACCATCTGATTGATTGCAAACAAATGTAACTGCAATTTTGTAAAGGATTGATCTACTTTAAATTACTTGTAATCGTATAATTATTTTAAATGGGTTGCAATCGGCGGAGTTGTAATCAAATGTTACTAAAATAATATAGTCTTTTTCAATGTTGATCTGATATTGACCCGATCTAGCGTAAATACTTTAAACTTAAGTATCGAAAGGGAAAATTAACCAAACGTTAGTACGACCATTCGAATTCCTTACACAACTCCACAAATATAATAATGATAAAAATAAATGAAATCGCTATAAGAAGAAAAGTTGACAAGGCCTTTCCGGCGAGACCGTAAATATTTGCTCAAAACGAGAAGGCGAGTTATGCATTTTCAATATTTCCGGATCAATAGCACTCTAAACCTCCCCCGCTTCTGCTGCCGCGAAAGTTAAAACGGTTTTCTCACGCAGGCCGTTCGCCCGCGCGCGCAGCCCCGCCGGCTCGAAGTCTCTATCACAGCCATAGCGGGGGCGCGATTAATTCAAGACACCCCGGAGGTGCGAGAGGTGAAAATCCGGCGCCGCGTGCAGCGCGGGGCCGCCCGTCCTTCAAGCTGCAATACCGCCGCCGTCAAATTGCTGGCGTGAGCTCGGGGGGTCTCGCTCGGATCGACCGACGGCTCAACTGCTTTCATCTCGTGCGCGCGGCCGAGCCGAGGGGGCCTTTGTCGTGGATTAGCCGGCTCGATTTAGCGTGTCGTGTTCCGATCGAGATTTCATTCCGTTCGAAAGCTCTTCCCTCCCCCTCTCTCGCGGCCTTTCTTTCGGCCCTTTTCCCGGCCGACACGTAGGTATATAGCCGCGCGCTTTCTCGCGGCCCGGCCTCGTTCGCGAGCCGCGCAGCCAGCTGGAACGCTCTCGCCTTATTCAAATTGATTTTCCTCAGCGTGTTTGTTTTCTTTACGGCTGATTGATTCGGAATTGTCCGATCGCGCGCGCGCGCGCCCACGACCCCGCAGTCCCTCGGCGAATTAGCCGGGGCAGACGGACGCGCCGCGGCCCTCGAGCGCCTGCTGCCAAGTGTTTATTTTACCGGCTGGCGCGATTTAACTCTTGGGACGGCACCGAACGATTTTTTACGATGATTAAAGAGCTAAGAGATTTTATTGCTTTTATATAATGTCTTTGTTATTTCTTCTGTACTTGATAGTGGAGCATTGAATATATTTTCTATATCAGAAAATGTGAATAGTGATATATTTTGTGGGAAAAGTCGTTCACTTATTCAATGTATGAACCACTTTTCACATGTAACTCGTCACTATTCGCATTTTCTAAATTAATTTTACATTTTTTAGATTTTAGATGAAGTAATTGGAAAGTGATTTATAACTTATGTAAATATTTCTATTGCAAATATATAAATAAAAAGCACCTGACATATACATAAGTTTCCCTTAGCAGAAAAAATTATATTCAATGCTCATCTTCGTAGGATTACTGCAGTCATACTGAAGATATTTTCATCCCCGGCTGTGATCATATATCAAGTATTTCGCCCTCACTATAGTTTTTATGTAAAGGTCATTTTAAGTGTATTAAGTAAAAAAATAAAATATAATCTTTGAATACAATGCGGCTGCAAAAAGATCGGCATTCAGAAGCGTTAAAATACTGCATAAAAAAATTTTAAAAGCACATTATGTAATCCCGCAAAATATTTCAAAGCCCGTTCTGACAGTCGTAAAATGAAATGGAGAAACGCGAAGTGACTATGTTAAATTCATCAAGCTGCACACCCACTAAGATTTCAATTAAAAGCAAAGCGAGTTTACCAACGCAAGGCATCCGCTGAAAACTCGCGAGCGTCGTTTAAATTTCTAATTGAATACGAAACGACGATATAAAACAAATAAAAATTAGCCATTAAATCTTCTGTTTGCATTTGAAAACTTAGCCAGCGCGCCTAGCGTGTCCCGTCACAATCCAGCGCCATGTAAATACATTTTTCTACATATCTACACGATAATTTAATTTGAGATAAAGCCCGTCGCGCAGCCCGCGCATAATTAATGTTACAACATTATCTTTTGATTTACAGCGCCCAAGGGGGAGGGGGGGAGGCGTATAGTGCACCGTTTTTATTTTTTCATGTATATGCACTCCCACTCGAGGCCTCTGGGAAAGCATCGCGTGGCTTGATTAATTGCAAATAATTCAGAAAGCCACTCTCCGCGGCGTTCCGTGCGCGCGCTATATACACGCGCGCCGCGTCTTTATAAAAGGCGCGCTCGCGTGTCCTCCGGTTTTACTCCGCGAAAACACGCCCTTTTCGTGTCTCGGATTGTATCGCGAGTCACGGTAGCTCAAACGAATATTTCGTCACAGCCGCGGCCGCGAGCGAGAGGCCCCGGCGGAGATGTATAATAGATTTGCCCGCGCCCACCGGTGCGCGCGAGCGGTAGCCATGTTTGCTTAGCGAGTTTATAAAATCTCCGCGAGCAGATGTATGCAGCGACCGTACGGAGGGGAAAAAAACGCTCGATTCTCGATAATTACGCTCTTTTCTCCGGCTTGCGCTTACAACGCGACTGTCTCGTTTTTTTTTTAATCGCTGGTGCTGGATGCACGCGTGATAATGAATTATGAAACGCGCGGTGTCAGTTTTATTGATTTTATTGATTTTAAACGACGATAGCAATGATTTTTCAACGCCTCGTATTAATAGAGTTTACGTAAGATTGAAAGTTTAATCTCTCTAGGCGTTAGATTATTTGCCGTGCGAGATAAAAAATAAAAAAAATATATAATTACCGCCAGATCCTTGATTAATATGTATGATAATTTTGCTAATTTGTTTGCCAAATGAATTTGCATGAATATGAAATGTGTTGATGCATATCATAAAATGGCTTCGGTAATTTCTTTTTTTTCTAATGTCGCCTTATATGTCAAGTTTAGAATTAAAAAGGAGTACAAAAAATTAATATTTTTTAGTAACTGGGCGACCTACTTGATCGTATATATAGCTTTTAGAGAAAACTTCATTTTTCAATAATCGTTATACGACTGCAAAAGTATTGGCAACAGTTTAATAAAAATTGTGTAATAAAAATTACAATTTAGTATCAATTTTGTTGAATCTCTTCTGCTCTTATAAACTCTCTCTGCGAATCGTTGGAAGCATAACTGTTATTATGTGGAGCTCTCTTTCAATTAAATCACATACAAGTCGGTAAAAAAAATAAATTTGCATAAGCAAGCTTTAATTGATAATGTATGTCAAGAAAATATGAAAAATACATTAATTAAAAGAAACGAACACTTGGAGTATGGAAATAGGCAGTTCATTCTTTACATCTTTATAAAAATTAAGCATCTGAGAATTTATTGCATAATTTCCAGTTCATCTCATCTTATAAAGTCATATATGAACAACTATATAGAGAGAGCACAATACGAGCCACATTATCTATAGTAATTTTTAATGAACGCGCTGTATAAATTACTAAATTTATATACGTTGCAAAAAATGCACGCTGATCGATAAGGTCACCCCGGTATTATTAGAAAAAATAAAGTAATTTTTTTACTCTTTTTCTCAATGTAATTATAAAAAAATCTAATACAAAGTATATAAAGAAGCATAAGAAACTTTTTTATCAAACTAGATCAAAACTTTACATTGGCAACTACTCAACTTACGGTTTCAATCTTATTACTTTTTTTAAATATAACAAGTAACAATAAAAACTTAAGTCAATGCAAATTTGAGAAAACAGTCATGACGGCATCAACCCGCAAAAGTTTTATAATTATTGAAAAACCTTCGATAAAATAAAAAACGAATAAAAACTAATTTTGAATGCTTTCAGAGCTTTTTTGCTAACTCAACTTTAACAGGCGCAAAATCATCAATCGAAAGAACAATCGCACCGTGCAATAAACCTTTTAAAAGAAGCTCAACCCGCTGCAACCTCGGTAAAAGCGCGAGCTTTACACACGAGCCCTACCTCGCGCCTTCCGTGTCCCGATGTATCGATCAGGCGCGGCGCAAGAGACGCGCTTGGCGTCGCGTTTGTTTGTGCCTCGCGGTGCAACTCTTTTTATAAGGTTATTAGCGGTTACGTATAGCACCGCAGAGCCGGCCCATCCGCCGAGCCTTCGACGCGTCCGCGCGGAATATAGCCCCGCGCCTCCCGAGCCCTCTGCGCCGCCTGCATAATTCAAACCTCTTTGACGTACCCAGGCGGCGAAAATGTCACTCGATATCGCACTCGCCGCAGCGCTTCGAGCCTCGATTACACCGGCGCGGGGGCGCAAGGGCTTGAGGAACGCCCGGCTATGTATACACCGTTTGCTTCGGCTTTTTCCCTTTTTAATAATCGTCGACCGACTGCGGCGTGCGTTAACGGCCCCTTGTGTGTTGCACTTCGCTCGCGCGCGGTTAATATTAAAAGGCGCATTCAAAAGCGGGATCGACTGGTGCGCGCGGGTGGCTCAATCGCGGCGCCGGGGGTAGGCAGTGCGGTTTTATCCGAGAGACTCGCGTATTGATTTGAAACAAGTGACTGCGGGAAAACGTCCAAATACTCATTTATTTACGCGGCGTAAGGAGAGACACGTGTAGAGGCAGCGCTGCCGCCGATGTAAATGCTAAGGAGGATTTGCGCACGGCAAATAAAGTTTTTTAAAGCAGCGTACGTACATAGCGAGGTGTGAAGTAGCGAATCTCGAGCGTCAAGTATTTATCGAGTGTCTAAAGACTTAATTGTACAAGTGTTATGTGTGTACCGGTGATTTTGAGGAAAGACTTTCTCGATGTGACATTCGCGGTCGATGTTGAAAAAAACACGCGTTCGTTTTTGTTTACCTTTGTAAGTTAATAATTAAGAAGCGAAGGCGGCCGCTTGCAAAAAATGTACACTTTCGTAGGCACATTGCACTCCGAGATTGCCGTAATTGCCTTCGAAGGCGGATAAAAAGTATAGGCTGTCAATCGCTAGACAGTGTGTGTATTCAATGTGCGACACATTTAATGGGCCTATCGGGTGTTATTAGTGTCACTCATCTTATCAGCTAATGCTATTAATTGTACACGTTGGAGTAAATAATAATTATAGAGAGAATATTGCGGGTTAAAGCATGTAGAATTATAACGTCCCGGCTATATAATCAAGTATAAATATATGAAACGCACAAGTCTAATTGAAAATACTTTTGTAATTACTTCAGAGCATGAAAAGTATTCGCAGAGAATTGAAAAATAATTCAAGAAAATGCATGGCCTTTACGATGTATAACACAAGATGCAAATACACGCAGTGATAAGAAATACTTTCAGACAAATGCGGTACATTTCATCTAAGTATTTGCAATAGATTTAAACCTAAATATTGCATGTATAGTTTAAGTTAGTAATTAAGCTACCACAATTAATTGAAAGATTTTCTCTCAGCATATTTATTCTCCAGTTCAGTACCTTACAAGTTAATACAATAGGTGATCAAATCCTATTTATTTTCTTCTTGAAACAACGACAAGTTGATATTGTCATATTCATAAAGAAGGCTTACAAGCGAATGTTTGTTTTGAAAAAAAAAAAAATCACAAATCGTTCAAGTTCCTGTCAGATTAAGGTGCAAGTCACTTTTCAAAATCGGTGCTCCCCGCAATCTTAATACCCACTCGAGCATCTAAAGCGTACTTAAAGGATATTTCGACCAGCACCTCTCGAGGGTGTACACCCGATGACAGTCGAAAATTGGTCAGGTTTGAATAGAGACCCTCCCGCCGAGTGTTTTCCAAAGCCGCAACTCCTAATCCCCCGCGCAAACACTCAACAGTTCACACCTGCCGCGACCTCCGGCCCCGTAAAATCGCAAACCCAAACAGGCGCCAAGGGGGATCGAGAGAGACGCGCGTTACAAGGATGGAGACTACTTAAAATGCGTTAAAAAAATATTTTTTTTTGTGCCAATTTTTTTAATAATTACCTACAGTAAGTCTTTTTATTTAGTATATTAGAAATGATATTAAATACGAAGATGAAATAATTCATCGCCAGGGCTATTTTAAAAGTCATTTTCACAGTTCAAAGTCGATTTTCTCTGGTTCTAAAGAATCTTTAAAGCACTATTTAGTCTAATATTCTTAGTTAAACTATTTTTCATGCGAACTATTACAAAAAAGTCGCCTCCATCCTTAAAGAATCGCTCGATAGTAAAAAAGAACGCACCTTTATGAAGCAGTCGTTGAAGGACAGATTGTGCCTGAGCGAGTTCTGCCACCGTCGGGTGTCCTTCCTGTAGTAGGGGAACCGGTCGGCGATGAACTTGTAGATCTCGGCGAGCGGCAGCATCTTGTCCCTCGACGACCAGATGGCCATCGCCGTGAGGGAGATGTACGAGTACGGCGGCTTCTGGTCGCCGTAAGTGTCGCGCGAGGGTCGCGGCATCTTCGCCGCCCCGCCGACGGGGCTACGGCGGCGATCGGCCCTTCGGGCACCACCACCACTGCTGGCTGCGCGGGCCGATCACCCGAGGCTGCCGCACCTCGCGGCGCCGAGGCCGCCGTGCCGCCGGTCCGCGCACATCGTCCAAGGGAGTCCCGAGCCTGCGCGACTGATCTCCGTGCGTCAGCGGTGCGCTAGATCCGCATTCGTCACTTACAAAACGCTACTCGCTTTTATCACTGCACTGCGATCGTCGTGCGACTAGGACGTCATCCAAATTTCACTGACTCTTCTCGACGGTGTACTATCATTACTCTCGTAAGAAACCAGCATTTCTTCGGTTACCTTAAGGTACAATTGTATCCGTATGCCTCTTGCTTTGTCTTTCGGAGCAGGTTACGATCTCTTCGTAATTTATCGAGGTGTCCGCTCGTCCGTCGTCGCTCCAAAACGCGTCATCTCAGCGTCGATCATCGCGACTGTCCCACAAGTACAAACTTCACATCCGCTCCAGCATGAGAAACACTATTCACTGAGCAAATCACACGACGATCCCAGATGAAAGGAACAGCCTCTGCGCGCGGCGCGCGATGGATTCCGGTGTGCCCCGGTGAACGCGCAGCTTCCCAGCCGAAAGTGCGGCTGCCACGGGAGGAGCGGAGCGGCGTGGGCCCAGTGCGAGGTCGTGCAGCTTCCGCGTTCGGAGCTCCTGAGGGACTGCCGCGGCAGCGAGCCCCACACCCTTGGCTCTTCTCCGAGCGACGCCCACGTCTCCCCACCGGCGGCGCGGGGCCCCGGCGCCATTGGCCTCGGCTCCCGCCGCGCCGGCCAATGCGCCGCGGCCCCGGGGATTTTTTACGGCGACCGGTGGGGGGCAGCCGGCACCGGGCCGCCGGGGCGGCGCCCCCGCGGGGCCACGCCCGGCGCGCTCTCACGTGCGCAGGGGGGGAGGCCCCGCGCGATCCGTCTTTCGCGAGTGTGCGTGCGCGATAGGGGGGATCGGACGAAAAATCATTTCTCGCTTTTACCGACGCCTGATTTCCAGAGGATCAAGCGTAAAATGACGGCTGCTTACGGGGTGCGCGCGAGCGAGGCCTGCAGGAAGTCACGGCTGATTTGGCCTTTGGGGCTAATGGCTGAGAGGGAAGATCGCTGCGCGCGCGTTATGAGCGCCCGGTGGATGATCATGTATTTACGCGGCGAGATTATTGCGGGAAGATTCTGTTTCGAATGGGGCCCGTTGGCTATTGATAAAGTCCTTTTTAATGAGGCTTGTAATGGCGAGCGTTTATGACTTATTATACGCCGGTGCGCGCGCGCGAGAGCCTGAGCGCGTTAATTTCAGTTTTCCGAGGCGCTCCGTGTAACGGAGAGGTGCGGGTATAAACGCGGAAGGCCTGTAAGGATTCAGAAAATTGAATTGAAATTTATTGACGTTGCGCGGGGCATGAGCCGCGATGCGCTGCTTTTCTAATATCGATCGCTTCGAGCTCAAAGCGACGGCGGTTTTCTTTTAAGCCGTTAATGCGCGTCTACGACGCCGCTCGTTCCATTTATCACTGAAATCTTTTTAATAAGCCGCAGTTATTGACTTGCGATCTGGTTTGTAGAAGAAAATAAAAGAAATATTAGTTTCTCTGGGTGAAATATTGCGGTACTTATAAAATAAATTTTACCTTGATTAGGACGACGTTATTTTATCTTAAATCAAAATTGTAATTTAAAATAAGCAGGAATGAGGAAGAGGACAGCTAACATATAGAAATAGTTGGTGGAAAAAAACGAAACTCTAAAATGGTTGTTCTTTTTCAAAAATTCGAAAAAAAATTCATAATTTTGCACAAAAATGTGTGTCAAGTATTGAAAATTAAGCATTGTTAATTTGTAACCCAGATAGATTTAACTCTTACACACTGTGCACACCTAAATGGATTTTTATAAAATATATAAAAGATTAATTTTTGTAAAATTTTTATGACAATAAAATTTTAGAATTGGCTGAATCGTAAAAAATAATGATAAAAATAAACTTTTAACTTTTTATACGACGAATAAAATATAAAAAAAAATAGTTGAAAAATATTTACAGAGAAATTAAAATTCTAATAAAATGGTAATTTTATGACATTAATATATATGGTAATGAATGAATAAAACTATGCTGATAACACCTTGCTTCTATCCACTTTTGTCCAATGACTACTACATACAGTAAGATTACGATTCGAATCTAGTTCTACATGGGTATATATCCTCCATGTACTTGACACGCTAAATCGCCTAAAGTGAAATTTCACTGAAATTATAAAGTAAAATTTATAGTATATAGTAGACTATATCTTCAATTCGAGTAAAATTAGTTACGATTTAACGTATACAAAGGAAATATAAAAAAAATCTTTTAACATTTAAATCCAAAAGGGTTCGGCATTTTCCAGAAGAGCACCTTATTAGCGGTCTTAAAACAAAGGAGGAGGGTGCGCAAGGTCCGACTCGGGATCCCCATTGATTATAGTACTCGCACCGCGACGAGGCTACACTTTGAATCTCACATATAATTTGCAGCGCGTGATATAATGAATCCGCCCTGCATGAGAACATCACGCTGCGCGCGGCGAGCCTTGGGCTGATAGGGCAACGTAATGGCAGCAATAAATATCGCCTTGTTTGACGAACTTTTTCATTTTCTTCCTTTCGAACTCCTCGGAGGAACTGCGGCAATTTCTCGCTTCATGCATAATTCATGTTGATTTTTTTTTTATGAAAAATTCAAATTATTCCTTTGCAGAAAACGAATAACACCTGCACGTAAAAATATGCTTATTATAACTTTTACACCAATAGGTGCACTTTAAAAAAAAAAACGAACGCTTCCAAAATGAAACTTATTTAAAAATCTTTCATAATTGTCATTATAGTTCTACCTTTCACACTAAACAAGATCATTTTAAGAAATTTATCTTTTCCGACGTGATTCAAAGTACCCGCAGAACACCGAAGATAATCCAATGAAACTGAAATTTTTCATTTTCGAAGCAGACGCTCCATAAAAAAAAGAGTCCGCGAACAAACGAGTACCGCAGCATTTATTTAAAAAAAAAAACGTATACGAATAGAAAAAGAAAAATAAACGAAATCGCTGAACAAACTATCCATTCTGGATTCGAATCGCTCTCTCGCCTGTCGAGTGGCTAATAGAACGGTAGCGCGATGCATCTCCGGCGTAACGAGCCCGCCGCGTCCCCCTCCGGGCCTCAGCCTCGCGCTGACCGCTCGCTCGCCGGATTGGCGCGCGCTCGAGGCTGGGCCGAGCCGTGGGCGTGGCCTTAGCCGGCCAATCCCCAGGTGGCGGGTAATTGATTTCACGCTCGAGCGAGCCCCTTCTCGCGGCGCCCGGCTGCGGGCACTTAGGGGCCCCCCCGTGTGTGTGCGCGTCCGTGTGCGCGCGAAGCCTACTTGCCGCCGCGCGGAAGAGGGACAGAGGAGCAGTCGACTCGTAAAGTGCAGCACCGAGAGAGGCTCGCCGTGCCTCGTACGTCATGGCCGCTAATATACTCGCGCGGGGCGCTCCTCTCCCCGGCCGGGAGGCAGCCCCGTGCGACTGCCTCGCCGGCGCCCCGGCCCGCGGGTTTCACCCTCGCGCTCAATCGCGAGGTCGCGGTGCCTCGAGCAGCCGTCTTTAGGGTGGGTGCTGGACGTAGCTTTGAAGGAGCCGAAATTATTCGCCTTCGGTATAAATTGTTCGATGGCGAAATCGAACCTCTATAAAGTAGAATAAAATTTGATCATTTGGCTACGTAACTTTTGTTATAAGCTAATTAAATTTCTATAACAAAACTAAAGTTGCGAATAAGTGCAATTTCACTTTTTCAACTTTGGATAGAAAAGAAAAATTAATTTTACCCTTTTCAGTTAAATAAGTAAAATTTCACTTAAGTAAGCGAAGTTAAAAAGTCTTCCACGTAATGCTATATGTGGAAGACATTTTACGTTAAATATAAGTGACTATTAATTTATTCAACTTTAGAGGGTACTGTGGTCCTGATTTAAAATTTCATCTAATATATCTGCGCTCCAGTTGAAAATTACAAATCAATTGGTTATAAAATGAAACATTTATTTTTGAACTATAATTTTGAATCTCCTACACGAGCGCATGCATGCATTTAATTAATATAATGGCAGTCTTTATTGAAATATTCACTAATTGAAGTCCGTTTTTTATGATCCAGTTGCAAAAATTTCTAGATTTTTACTAAAGAAGAATGTCAACCCTCCGGGTTACCGATATGCATGTAACTTTGGAAATCGTTTTCTAAATAGCTACTCCTAATTCCGATCTCATGTGCTTTTATTTATCACGCTAAAAAGGTTGCACTTCAATTTAACTTCAGAGTATTTCATTATTCGGTGTTAGAAAACAATTTCCGGAGTTTCATACAAAATCGGTAACCCGAAGGGTTAACACTCTCCTAGTATTTAGGATAGTATAATGTAAATCGTGATTAATGTTCAGGATTTACGTATTATTTTATTAATTTGACAGTTATGAATTTGTTTACAATTATTTCAATATACTAACCAGTATTGCATTATTCCTTGCAATAATAGATTCGACGCATAGAAATGAAACGTTAAAAAACTCAAATTTGACATTTTGTACAGATATAAATGAGAATGCAAAATGACTATCGGGTAATTAAAATTAAATTTTCACATATTAATAAATTGTCTATTGACACTGTCCCGACGAATAAATTACTTAAAATTATCTCAAAAAGTAGCAAACGTCTTGTGATATTCAGTTGATAAGTAAAAATAAATGGCTGACGTGTAATTATGAAGATTATAATTATCAATTTAAATTAATTGCCGAAAGCAGTAAAAAGAGTAAGTTTCTAACGCAACTTTGTGGGCGATCCTTTCACAGTTTATCAAAATTATATATTTGTTGTGAAAGCTGATTTTTACCACAGCATTCCAAATAAATCACCCTACTTCTGAAAATGGAATATAATCGTGAATGAGTTATTATCCGATGCAGCGCCAACCACACCTATGCAGTATATTAGGTCTAGAGCTTATTATTGATTTCGTAATTATACAACATCATAATGTATATTCCGACCCGACATAATGCAAATTTACAGTACATTAAAAAAGTTAAGAAATAATAATTCTGTGAATAATTCAATAATCATCAACTATTGTACACAAAAAATGAATTCATTTGGAGATTAAAAAATATATTGTCGATTTTTTAAAAAAAGTTTTTCTAATTTATTATAGTATTCTTAGGATTAAGTGACCTTTTTGGTGTAAAAATTACAACTTTATTCTGAATTACAAATTTTAAACAAATTTCAAAGCTGCATGCACTTTGTCAAGATAATAAAAAAATTTACTAAACTATAGACATGAACAAATAAAAATTGCAATTTTATTAGTGACTATTTCAATATTATTATTGAGGGCAAACAAATTTTAATTAAATTATTCAAAATTAAGCAATCAGTGCGTAGTTACGTACGATGACAGCGTTTAATGTTAAATGAAATCTGTCAAAAGAATAGAAGTGAAGTGACTTTCGTATTTTTTTATGCAAGAGTGCATTTCCAAGAAAAACGGAAATAGTAATAACTAATAACTGCCTATATCACATTCGCAAACGGCGATTATTGTCCGTCGCTCTCGAATCATGTCTCCTTGTAATGCAAACGCGAGTTGAATAAACACACGTGTTCTTCGCAAAGATTAGAAATGAATTTCATTACCTGTTAAATATTTTAGTGGCGTTAAGAAAATTTCTATAAATTAAAAAAGCTATTTTCTAAATTAAAGAAACATAATTCTTTGAATGAAACAAATTTTTAACTGACAGTCCGCATGTTTAAAATAATTTGTCTTAATTAATAAATGAGCCGCACTCGAAGTTAAAATTGTTCACTTTTCACTCTAAAAAGTGATCTTTCACCATTCAATACATTTAAAAATATCCTGAACTAGAAAAAAGATATTTGATGGAGAAATCAGCAATGTTATGTAAATACTAGATAAATAAATACAGCTACCAAGAAAATGTATTTGTTACAATTAATGTACTCTTAATAAATCACTAATTTTTAAATTTAATAAACTTAATAGACAGAAAATTTTGTTAGAATTAATATTGATAAATAATTGTAATAAAAAAATTATTAATCCAACATCATAAATTATAGTATACTATTGCGATTTCTATTTGCTCCGTAATAAATTAAAATAAATTGCTATTATTTATTAAAAGTATAATAATTATTTATACTACGCCTACGTTTTTATGATTACTGCTTAACGTTTTTATATACATACACAGCAGGTTGTTAATGCAGATTTGAAAAATCACTTATGATACAAGCGCGATAAGAAAATTAAAAACGATGTGAGATAATTGAATGCAAAACTAGCTTTTGAGTACTTAAACTCATGCGGTTAAATGGTATTTAACGTTAAATTTTTATAGCCTTTTTTCTTTGTGTCGGACACTTTAGAAACTCGTTAGACAGGCACGGAATTACAGCGCTCTGCATATAACACGCGTAAGTAGATAATAACGGTTCCTTGACATGGTCAGACAATCTATAGTTCCGAAGAGAAAGCCACAGTTTAATAAACGGTAATTATTTCTCGGTCTCCCATAATCAATAGCAGAAGCGGTAAAAATAAAAACACAGGAAAAAAGAAGGTAACCGTAAAGTGAAAAGTACAATAATAAGTTGAAAAAAAATTTATAGACTCTTATACGCGATCATTCTAATTAATTTTCCAATTATATACTTAAATAACATTTATCTAAATTCAATGCAACGATAATATAATAAGCCCTATTATTTCTACATTTTTCGGACGAGCATTAAAGAGATAACGAAAATGCAATATTAACTATTAATTAGAAATGTTATTAACAAATTAATCACAATCCTTTCTATAAAATTAAAATTTCACACACAAGCAATTTATAATTGCTGGTGAATTTGTTATACGTTCTATATTCTGTTTTCTTTATTTTATCATATTTTTGTTTGTTTTAAATTTACAATTATTTGTCAGTACTGGTTATTTGAATAATTTTCATAGTAAAAATTTGAATATTGAATATGGCATTAAGAATTTTCCACTCAAAATAACTTTCGATCTTTTTTTTAAGAAGAATGTAAAAAAATTGAGAGTTAAAACATCAACACTTAGAAGATGCTTTGATCACTTATATACAGCATTCCGAAACAAATAATGTTGCTGAGGGGTAATTGGATCAAGTAGAAAGTACCAGTATTTTGCTTATCTTGAAATCGCAAAATCGATGATTTCGAATCAGTTTTCAGAGGTAACGAGTTACGTCATCTTTTAGTAATATATTTTCAAAGATTTTTACAATATGAAATTGAATATCGCTAGTTTAACAAAATCTAAGTTGACTTAGAGAAACGTAATCTCATACATAAAAATATCTTTATCAATTTCTAATAATATATAAAAACAATTTTTAAATATTAATCGTATTAAGATGGCGTAACTAATAATTAAAAAATGTACAACTATTATATATAATAAAATTGAATGGAAATATTAAATATTTATTTTAATTATACATTATTTATATTTATATTTACATAATCGTTGTGTAAATAATTGAGCTAGAAAAATGTATAGAAAAGCAGTTAGGAAATAAACAAGGCCAATCTTATAAAATACTTCAACTTTATTTGTTTGTATAATCTATGAAAAGCTTCACCGCTTGAAACTTTTCAAGGTCGACTTTAAACATCTGCGTCTTACATTTGATCACGATTTTGCTTCACTCTCACTCCCTCTCTATCTTTCTTGCTCTTTCTCTCATAATCTCGTTCTCTCTCATTTCTTACACTGCCGAGTCCGACGGCAAGTCTTTCTTTTAAAAAAAAATATACTCCACCGTAACTTGCTTGCGCGCTAAGCAAATCCTTTACAACGCAAAAGTGGATGGCTCTTAGTGCGCGCTGCATTTTTTTCATAACGATTCCTTCCATTTATCATTTTCGTTACATGTCAATTGTGTCCCGTTCGTGATAATCAAAAAACGAAGGAGAACATTTTCTTCTCTTCTTTTATATATTGCACAGCATCTCGAACACACATTCATTCTCACACGCAAGAACAATCAGACGTTCAGTTGCTTGAAGTAGTGCCGGCAATAAAGCGTCATTAGCGATGGAGGCGCGTCAATTGTGCACAGTAGCGATTCCTCACTTTCCGTTAACTTGTCCAGTGACTGCGTGTACTCGCGATCGAAAACTCCTGAAAAAATAAGCAAGTTTAAAAATGAGAAAGTTCCTTTTAAAATAATCAAATTAAGTCATAAAGACGGTAATATACCTTGATCAATATTTCCTCTTCCAAGGACAATGAAAGCTAAAAAGAGGATATCTCGATAGATAGACAAAGGCGGTTGTTCGCTGTTTCGATTTCTGCTTCGCTCTAACGCCACTCGCTTGATCGGTTCAGCCAAGTCATTACACCTTACGAAAGTTATCACCTTTTGCATGAACCTAAAACGAAAATTATAATGTACAGTATCAATTCCACAAAAGTGATGTGTTCTTAACAATGTAGAAAGTACTTACGTTCGATCTTCGATATTGTTTTTCCATTGAACGTACATGGGCAACCTGTCGATATGGAGTTTCTCGTTGTCCCAAAGCGTACGTACACCAACAGTGGCGCACGTGGTGGCAAGGGGTTGCTCGGGATCGCGCTCACCTTTATTTAGCCAAAGCTCGGGCAGATGGCTCGTTAAGTTGATCCGCTCGTAATACCAAATGAGATTCCAATACACGATCGGATGTTCTTGGATAAACTTATGTTTCGTAAGGCACGAGTCGCCCTCCTGGCTCAGCACGTTTTCCAGTTCTTTTCGCAATACTAAGGGGTTAAGGTAGGGCACAGTGATCGGTTCGGGCAGCTCCCGCGGTTCTGGCAGTAGACCCGCCATCAGAGGGTCATGATTATCTTCACTATCCTCACATCTACAGTAATAAATAAGGTATTATTGTATTTTTCTTAATTACTTTTATATGCAGAAGGACATCTTCAGTAATTAGAAAATTTTACATTACCTGTAATCCAAAATGGTAACTGTGAGTAATGGAACTGTAGCTTTGTCGCAAAACTGACAGATTGTGTTTAAGTTTGAGTCTTCGGGTTGCCATCCTGCCATAATTTCTTCATCATAAAGGATAGCTGAACAATTGTGACATCGACTGGCGCTCGATAAGATCAATTCTACGGCAAAACGCTCCTCCAATTCTCTAGAACCTTTCGGATACAGACACTCAGCCAGCTCGTACAACGAACCAAGGTCCACACTAGCTTCCCCTATAACAATCGTTTTTTGTTTGTCTAAATATTTTGCATAAATACTTCTTTCATATTAAATATATAAATCTCAGTTTAAGCAGGAAATTTTTTAAATTAAAAAATATTTCGTACTTAAACTGAGATTTGAAAAATGAAATAACTGTTGAATGCAGTACTTGTAAACATTTCACAAAATCACCTGTTACTCTTGCTGAGAGCTCATTGCGATCAATCTGCGATCCGTCTGTGAGAGAATCTAAGCTCTCGTGCGATATTCCGTAGGCCAATTTTTGATCGCGCTCCTTAAGTTTGACCGGTGTACTCGTCGCCGAAATCGCCTCCTTGATCTCGTCGAACTTTTTCACGACCGTCGTCGCCGCAGACTTCAGGCTGTTCAGACCTCCCAGGATGATCTCGTTCGACTTCTTACCAGTCAGGCCCGATGGACTAAGCAAAAATTAAAAAATTAATAATTTTAAGTCGAAGTGTCAACGTGCTTTAATAATAAATCACTGATGTTGCATCACATTCTTTGCTATTATCCAAACAAAAGTCGTGGATCGCAACGTGCATTCTCTAGATCATTCTAAGTAAAAATCCATTCCAGAAGATTGAATTCCTACTTATTCAATAAAACAAACCTTCGTTGAGAAAAAACTCAAACAAAAAAATGTATAAATCTCATATTTCGAAGCTTACGATTTTTGTATTTTAAACATAAATTAATATTCTCTAACATTGCAAAAGATCATATAAAATATTATAAACAATTGTTCATTATTGTGTAGTGGAATTGTACAGTGTAATTTTGACTCCGTCTATAAGTGTAAAAACTGTGTAAAATATTTATATGAAAATTTGACACTTTCACCAAGCCCAACGTTTACCTGATGTAACTGGAGAGGCTGAGAGATTCAATCAGATGATTCGTCGATATCAAATCCTTGTTTTTGGCAAAGGCGAGTCCTCCGGTAGAGTAACGTCTATATTCAAAATCATACTCAAGCCAAACGTGCACAAAAATTAAGTAGTAGGGTAGTAGATGACGTTGACGAAGTTATTGAAAACAAAATTAATTAGCCAAAAAATTAACGCATATTAAAAAGTTAACGACTAAAAAACAATAAGTATATTTAAAAAAGACAATGACAAAAATAAAAACATTATTAGCGAATATAAAAAAAAAAAGTTTGATTAGCCAAAATAAAATTATTAAACGATCAGCATGCTTCTAATCTATTGTGAAAAAAGGAACGTAAAATTTCATACGTTATTATTGAATTGTCCGTTACCTGGAGGTCCACGGCCAACTAGGAAATTATCCTCTAAGTTTGAAAACTTTCAAGTCTAAATACTATTCTAATACTCTATTACAATTTTATAATAGAGACAAACGCTGTATAGTTACAAGGAGTTTTGCTTAAAAAGACATACATACGATTTGCAACATTTGGACGTTCATTAAATCATAAAACGTACAATGGATTTACAAATATTTAGTTTATCTGATTATTCTGCGCAACTATTACCATCTATGATTAGTAAATAAAAAGTTGTATTTATTTTTGCGTGGCATTATCTGAATTAAAGGAAAGCATTAATATTTTAACTAAATATTTTTCGTATTTTTTGTAATCTTGTAAATATTCTTTTTAAAGCAAAACTCTCCACTGTAACGACATAATTACTCTAAATACCAAATTTTAAAACAACAGCTAGTCGTTTGCTCTTACCCGAAACTTAGCTTGAGGCTCGAGCCAATACTCGACAGACTTGAAGTGACACTATCTTTATTCTGTGCCCAAAGACTACCGAGTTCGAGGCGCTCCCGTTCTCGTTCTTGTTCCGCCTGTTGCACTGAGTGTGGCATCGTTTCACTGCGTTGAAGGTGTCCGACGGTACTTGCTGCACCAGCTTCCTCCACTGCCTGATGAAACGTCGCACTTCGTGGTAAAGCATTACTAAAAAATAGAAAATATTTGATTTTAGAACTTAAAATATATATTTTTGTGTGTATATAAAAGTTTAGTAACTTCGTTTATCGTACTTTCGAAATAGTAAAGGTCCACCAGGTCTGCTGTCTTCAATCGCATTATTCAGCACGGTCAAAGTACTAGTAGAGCAATTCGAATCGTTTTCTTCACTAGGTGAAACGACTGGAGTGCATTCATCGATTGCCAAAGCTCCTAACGGATCATTTTCAGTAACTGGCGTCCTTACTGGACTTTTTATTGGAGATTCCACACTTCTAGCCAACCTGGAACGTTATTAATTTTCTCATCATTTACTGAAAATCATTAATTATTTCCTTAAATCAAAGATATTACCGTGGATCACTTGGTGAACGATCAAGCGCTTCCGGTTGCGAACTACAAAGATTAGCTGTATCTTTGACAATACTGTTTTGCCTGGGAAGATGCTTCTTCATCTCGTTAAGCCCGAACGTTGGAAGATCCGGTATCGAACTGCCTTTCAAAGCTGAAAGTAAAATTCATAAATGTAAGCAATTATTTGAAAATTAAAACAACTACGCCGAGTAGAAAAGAAAAACGTACAATCACTATGTGCAGCCTCAGTATCTTGCGAATGAACACTGTCGAGACTCGACCTTGAGATCGCATGTTCCATATTTTGAGTCTTGAGATCATCAGCAGTCAGTACCGTCTCGCTATTTGAACCTTGTCGGCGTCTCGCACTCTTCTTACCTGCCTTTTTAAAAAGTGCTGCACCTACAATGACATTACGCAATTTATTCCACATCAACTGGCTTGAATTTGTCATGTCTGAGGGCCACGTTGCTTCTAGGACGGCCTATGAAGAAAAAATGTTATTATTATTTTTTAACAAAAGAAAATAAAAAATTTAAGTCTAAATTGTCAGGTTAACCTACTTTATTATAAAATCCATATGTAAGTGCATTTGGTTGAACACCACTGCGTTTCATGTGAAAAAGTAACTTGACGGCAAGGACCGGTTGACCGTAAACACCACACAGTTGCATCATAGCTCGATAACAAACCTACATTGGAGATTTGAATAGTCATTATTTTCCATGTATAATGGCTTTTTAATTCTAAACATACCTCTTCCATGGGATCTAAACGCAACTTTTGCATTTTTACAAGTAATTCGTAAGCTTGATGCAGCACATTAGCTGGTTGATTAGAAACTTGCAACATTGCCGGCAAATGTAAAAACCATAAACTATAACACGTATTAAGCAAACAACGACCCCAACGTTCTGGCATGGCAGCCTATAAATTTTATTTTTTAGATTAATTTGATGTTTTTTCTTCAACTTACTATGCAAGAAACAATTCCTAGTCTTTTACGCACCTGCTTCCGAGCCATTCTTTGAGCAACTTTAATTTCATGTTTTGTCCTTCGAGCCATCGGACTGCCGGGTGTCATGCCAAATGCACTGAACGCTGGATTTTTTAAGTGGAAATTCTTCTGCGGACGCATTAATTTAGAGTCTAACTTAAAAGTTTCGTATACAATTGGCGGTTGATTAGGACCTGGCTCTGGTGGCGGTATAAAAACTGTTCTTTCGCTGTGTTGCGATTCGTCCAATTCCAAGAGCATCACTGAAATAAAATATATATTAAAAATCATACATTTTCTACTTTAACAAAGTTTACACTTTTTTTACCATTTTCTTCTTCAACTCGTTCAGTGCATTCATCAAAGAATGCTAGGCCTGCCATGTCCATATCAGAAACAAAACTTCTTTCCTCAATAAACCTGATTAATTTATACAAATATAATAGATTCATTATTACAACTTAAATAGAAAATGTTCTAAATAAAATAAAATTAATTTAAATTACCTAATGAACATTTGAGTACGAACGACCATACTATAAAATTTAGCATGATTCTTATCCCTACTCCTGAGAAACGCTTGTATATTAAACAAACTGGTCGGATCAGTGGCACCTACCGTTGGCGCCTTTGTAATAGGTAATAGGCAGGACCTGTATCCTTTTAGTATCATCGCCATGAACCTCAAAAACGCATCTTGAATCTCCAATTCGAGCGCTTGTTCTCTTCTTTTCTGTTGAAATTCCTTGTCGACACTGAAATCTTTATCCTCTATAGTGCTTCCTGTTCTTTCCTGCTGATGATCCTTATTTATAGTCAGTAACTTTGCATGCAACTTCTCCAACAGGTTTTTCAACATTCTGGCGGCTTTTTTCGGCAAAAGTTTACTATTTAGATGCTTCTTATCATCGCAAATGGCAATGTTATTTGTGTCGAGATTGACACAATTGACATCCGACGGGGGATCATAAAGATCGAAGAAACGTGAATCTACACCGATAAGAAACGGTAAGGGCGCGTGCAAAACTTCGGCGAGTCCAAGTGGACAGAGCGGAATGTAAGGGCACTGCCACTTAAAAGGAAATAGAATCATGGCTATCGCTTCACTAACGGAAGTCAATACATCTGGACGCAATGAATGGACGAGGATCTTTTGTTCAGTGAGAATCAATAACAGAATTAACATACAGTTGTCTGCACCTGTATTAAAATTAAAAAGTTATATTTAATAAGTTATTTTTTTTTAAATAAATATAATAAAAAATCATTGCTATACCTAAATTGATGAGTAGTTGTCGAAAACTTGCTCCAGATCGAGGAAGAGCTAAATCTTCAGGTTGAGTGAGAATCAGACGGTCATAGGAACTCAACTGAATAAAAATTCTTGGACGTTGAGGACTTGGAAATGGTATGTCGCAGAGAAAATAGGAGATGTACTTTTCAATAGGCACGCTTTGAGGCTGGCGATTGACAAGACCATGTAAAAAGACAAGAAACCGCTCAAAAGTGTCAAAAAAAGGCCAGTGTGATAATATACATATGGACTTGCTTATATTTAGGGACTGAGTGGATGGATCATTATACTGGAGTTTTTCCAGTTGTGAAAGGTTTAATTTCTTGAGAATGCCGAACTTCTTGAAAATTTTCTTTTTCATTGGCGGCTTGGAGGTTATTATTTCGGACGGTTCTGTTGTATTTTCTGCAAAATATAATTCGTTTTATAAATCATGACAAATATTTAATCAAATAATAATTTATGTATGAAAGAATAAAACATACCAGTTTCATTTTCTGGAACTTCTGGGTTTTCTTTGAAAATTTCATTTTCGTTAACAATATTTTCTGGAGGTAAAACTTCTTCATAAAAAGTTATTGCAGACCCATAAATTTTTTGGGCAGCGTCGGCAACAGTTAAAACAAAAGTTGAAAAAACTGGCTTTGGTTTACTTGCAATTTTTGGCCAACATTCTATAGTTGCCCCCATTGGCAAACAAAACATGGCAACAGAGTTAGGAAAACCGAAGCTATCGTAATCCGTTGTAGGGTACTTGTATAAAATTGCAGGTTTAAATGATATTAAATTAGCTCGGTTCATTGACTTTTTATAACAAAGATATACATCACTACCAAGCATTCCTTTGTTTAGATTTTTTCCAATCACACAGAAAGCATGAGGAGGACTTTCTCCTTTGTTCATTAAAATAACACATACGTCTGTTACAACTAAAGAATTACATGGCATCTTTTTACTTGCACGACGATACGTAACAAAAATTCTTGATGTAGAATTATTAACATTAGCTACAAGTCCAGTTGGTGTTTTTAAAACAATTTCTGCATCCTTCATTATTCGTTCTTTACCATCATATATTACACCTAAAAAATTAAAAATATTTTCAATTATTTAAAATAAAAAACCCAAGTTTTTCTATTTATGTCATGTTACAAATTTTGATTTACCTATATCAACAAGTGGTGGTTTGTCTCTACCCCTACGGTAACATAAATAACACTCTTCAGTCCTTAAACTACCATGATTCAAATCAGCTTTAAAACCAGTAACTGTATACTCCAACAAAGTGTAACCTTCAGGACACGTTTCTCCCAGAGCTGGGAAAATAATAGCTAAATCAGTTATTGGTGCCTGTAAGTTTGTATCTTTTAAATGTGTTCCTTCCTGACACCAATCCTCCAACTTATCACTATTTTCTTCCTTTTCTTCTTTTTCATCATTCTTCTCATTGCTGGAACCTTTGTCGTCGTCATCTTGCGCCGGAAGGCCAGCAACAACAAAGTAATCCGCCACTCTACGCTCGTCCATTGCGATAACTCACTTTAACGCCCACTTAGGGTAAGATTCAGCAAAACAATAAAAAATTTCATTTCGCAATCATGAAGAATGACTGCACCAACTTACATCACGCAACATCTTCTATAAAAGATCCTTTGTATTTTCCTCTAGAATTGATTAATCCACATTTCAGATCTTTTGTAAATATAAAGGCCTAGAAGCAGGTTATGTGAAGCGATTTAGGAGCTGCGAAATAAGTCTCGTTCGAAAATTCTTTTTACATCATCGAATACCTTTTCAATGACGTTTCCTCATTTAACTCCCAGGTTTTTCAGTCATTCTGTCTATCATTATCTTCTTTTTTTTCTGCCTCGTTTAAGGCGGAGCAGTTAGCAACATAACCTGCAAATTCTTCGACGTTCCTCGTCCAGAACAAAATTCGCATCAGTCTATGAATTTGTTCGCCAATACGATGGGTTACCGAGGCGAACGAGGCACTTTTATTATGTTTTGCACTACTTAAATATGCTTCGTTGATGTCCTAAGCGCAGCGTGTTTGGGAAAAATATTATAGTCGAGGATCGCTCGATTGTCAGTTCGGACGATATATCTAAGCCCCCATGGCGTGTTTCCACTGCCAGTCTTCATTGAGAACTAACCTTTTTTGTACTTTTCTCCACCTTTGATGGCTTTGATTGAGTGCTGTTTTGTTCTTCAATTTTTGCAGACCTCATTTTGAGTCGGAGGTAAAATACTGAGTGTAACCTACCTATATATAAACCTATTTCAACGACATTTTCTTTTGCATTTTATTGTTTTAAATCTATACTCGCTCGATGCAAGTATTGTTCAGCCTTGAAGCATTATTTATGAAGCTTATAGCTTAAGTACACTATTTATTAAAGTCCAGTCATTGTTAATTTAAACGAAATTGACAATCACACGAACAATGGCTAATTGATTGTCACAATTGATCTTTAACGAGTAGTATAAGTAGATGTATGACAAGTACGGCAAGACACGTCTTATTATACTCGATATACAAAATACAACTACTTACATTATCTTAAATGAGCCCACGAGTAATACATCAAAATTTAGATACGTTAAAACAATGGGATTTTTTTTCTATTTTGAATTTTTTATCATCTTAAACTTTGAAATTTTCTCTTTCATTAATTTACAATTTTATTTATCGAATAATTGTTTATATATATTAAACAATCCACTTTTAAAATGTTAAAAAACATTTTTCTTTTATTAGTCACGATTTTAGACAGTACCGTGAAAAAGAATTAATTTTTCAACATTTCCAAACAAATAACCCTTAAAACATTAACTAAATAACTAATCTGACCGTTCCCATTCTTTTTCTACTTATTAACCGAACATATATACATAAATCATCAAAACATTCTAACCTGACCCGGCAACAATGACATAACGTTTCGTAGTTTCGTACAGTAGTGTCCGCACAGATACGCGTAGAGTACTTATTGCCAAGTTATAAAGTACCGAAACGGTTTTTGGCTCCTCCGACCGATTGATTAGTAAATTCGTGTGATGTAACCCGTGACAAGTGCACCTCGCGTCGGCATCCGAGCGATCATCGAGATATAATAACTATGTTATCGTTCTTTCGCAAGCTGTCGATCGGCAGCAAAATACGAGATGGTTTACTGCCCGATAGCGTCATGGGAACTGCCGAGGACGTCTTGAGGGCCAGGAGTCAAAATGAGCTTGCGTACAAGGACGAGACCGAGCTCAAAGAATCCATTTACGGTACGAGAGTATTTCGCGCCTCTCCTTATTCCCTTCCGTGGTTTTTTGCACTCGTACTCACTTGAGAGTTTTTACCGCCTCGAGGTTATGTTTATCAAGCACTGTGCTGTGGAAAACAAACCTTTGGAAGTGCAGGATATTTATTTTTACTTGTTTTATTGACAGTTGATTTGCTTCAGATCTTCTGCGAACAATAAGAGATCCAGAGAAACCGCAGACCTTAGAGCAACTTGATGTTGTTTATGAGGAGTGCATCAATATCCAAGAAGCTACTCCAGGTGGTGTAACAGTTATTAGAGTTGAATTTAATCCAACTGTACCACACTGTTCATTAGCGACACTCATTGGACTCTGCATAAGAGTAAAACTGGAGCGGCACTTACTTGCCCTCTTCAAACTTGACATATACATCAAGGAAGGTGCACATTCAACTGAACAAGAAAGTAAGATTGCATTAAGTTACATTACTTTCTGAGCTCAACATTTTTTTAAAACAATTATTCTGCTTGTACTATTTAATTTAGCTATATAAAAGATAATTTTTTTGTTCAGTAAACAAACAAATCAATGACAAGGAGAGAATTGCTGCAGCTATGGAAAATCCTAATCTCCGAGAACTAGTGGAGAAATGTATCCAAGAAGAAGAATGAGTTTTTTTTATAAGACTTGTAAATAATTTTTAATTGTTATGTAATGAAGTTTTAAGATTTAAACACGGTTTTGTACATATTAATGAACTAAATATTTTGTAATTAAAATTTTTTAAAGAATACCACATTATTCAGTTACTTGACCACCACCATCCATCATGAGCTGTGACAATCTTATGGATACTCTTCTTTCCTCTTCTTCTTCTTCTTCTTCCTCCTAGAAAGTACGATATTCGATAAGTACAACTTTCTTTTTATATTTTTTGTAATATATGAATATAACGAAAATTTTACTGGATAAAATTCAGAAGGATAACGGTATCTAAAAACTTTTTTCGGAATTTCTTCCTCAGAAGCTTCAGAAATTGCATCTTCTGTAGATTGGTAAATAATAGAGTTTGGTATAAAGCCGTGAAGTGGAAGCCTTGCACCTCTGATGAGATCCGTTAAATTTTCGACTTCCTCAAGCTCTTCGACGCCATATCCTAAGAAAAAAATTTGTATCAATCATACTTATTAAACTGTAAAGGTATTATCACTTTATCTTTAAATTATATACCGAAAATCATTTTAAAAACTCCCAATTTATTATAAAATCTTTCTTTTGGATTATCTTCAACTATCTTTGAAAAGTCATAGGCGGGGAGATCTGGCGGTACACGGGTCAAACTACTCACTAAATCACTTACATACTTATCCCAATCGGGCTTATTCATGAGTGATCTATTTCCAGACAACTTCTTAGTTTCAACAAGATTGTCTCTTATTTTAGCAATATCTAAAAAAACAAATTTGCATTGCTATCATTATAAATTTGAATCATATTTTTAGTAAATTTCAGTACGTTTAAACAAACTTAAAAAATCATGTTAATTAAAATTATAAACTAATTCTATACTTTTACATTAACAATAAAATATTTATTATACAGTCACCTTCATCTCGATCTTTCAAAAGTGCACAAATTTGTTGTTGAATAAGAACATGTACTTTTGGAGTGTCTGGACTTGACATATCCAATGATAACAATGGTGTATTAATGTATGGATATAGTAATTCACTTCTATCAATAACGTTTTCATAAATTTTATATTGCAGATCTTCGGAGATAGGGTTTTCTTTTTCTTCTTCAGGTATATCTTTTACAGCTATTTTTGCTCGATATTTTGGCGGTAAATCTGTAATGATTAAACATTTTTTTAATTATGTCTTAAACAAACAACAAATTATAAATAAAAAGGATTTTCATCTTTACAATTTTTATGGGGAATTTGATACAAATGACGGCCAGCACTAAAAGTAATATCGCCTCTAAATGATGAAAACGTTACTAATTTGGAGCACGTATTTATTTCCAAAATCTAAAATAAAATGTCATTAATGTGTACAATCAATAAGTGTTTTAGAAAATTGTATACTGTACCTTTAAAAGCGTATTTTGGTCATCCCAAATTCGAATAGTGTAATCTAAAGACGATGTTGCACAAATCCCCAAAGTGTCACACGTTGCCATATCTAATATTGGAGCAGTGTGATCTTTAGACAAAGGATGCTGCAGGCGCACTAAAACAAATAACTGCATTTTTATGGTGCAAAATATTATGAGAAATAAAAATTTAAACATATTTTTACTTCTTTCCATTGTATTTTCCATCAACACTTGATGTACTTTACTAGTTGGTGAACTATTAACCATACATAAAACGTATCTAAAATCAACAATGCCAATGTTAACGAATAAAAATCACAAAATTACGTAGTTTTAATGTAAATGAAATTTTCTTAAAATAGTAAATACCCCATCGATTTTATGCGAGTTATAGGGATAATGAAATAAAGGGTGTAGTACACTGCCAAAGGGTGACGTAAATCCGCAAAAACTCGCCAAACTTTAACGCATCTATCGATTCCAAGCGAGATTACGCGTTGCGTGTTAATGGCCGTTTGCAATTGTATAACAGATTCATTGTGAGCCTTTAATTTTACTGCTTAATTAATTAACGTTGGATAATAGGAATTACTTATTGGTGAACAAAACGTATGACTATGAGCTTACTGGACATGTAGATTCGCGCTTTCCAGTATCAGCGTTTATAACCACCAGCTGTCCGTCTTCTGTTCCAACGATCACTCGAACATTAATTGGATAAAAAATACGCGGTTCTAAAATTCATATGGAATATGGAGGTTCACAATTGTTCAAATTAGCAATTTGTATAAATGTAAATAATGAATTTTACTTTGTGTAAAGCGATCCTTATCTCGAATTTCATCAAAATATTCGTAAATAGCTAAGCAAGTAATTACTGGTCCGTCGTTCACAAACACTGATCTATCATTGTTTTTATACAAAAAGATAAAAATCGATTATTGATTCTTGCTCCTTAAATAGCACATCAACAAATTAATTTACCTAAATTTCATTGGACAAGTAGTAAAATCACTTGCCAGAATTTCCCCCGTTTTTAAGATAATCGTGAACAGTTCCTCTATCGTTAATCACAATTTGATAAATTACCATAAAGAAATCACCAATAATATAAAATAGCTTAGTTTTCTACTTTTATTTCCGCTAAAAATAGCCGCCACAACGTGCACGGGTTCCTTCGGCAGCAGCTGCGCATTGAGCTGTTTTCCGTACGAGGAAAATACCCTCACGGTATTATCTTCACTGGCGACCACGACCTTTTTCGAATACATCGGATTCGTCGTGGACGTCAAATACTTCGCCGTCATCCTGCAACGAGAACATTCGTAAATTTCGCACATCCAATTACACCGGCGCGTCTAATAAATCACTTACGACAAGGGCGCGAAAAAGTTGTAGACCTGATGCATCGTCAAGAAGTAGAGCTTGGCGGCGAGGACCGCCACGACGGCCGCCGCCTCGTTGGGCATTATGGCCTTTATCCGTCCGAATTCGGTGAAATCCTCCGTTTTGTCCCGCACGTTGCAGCTCCACACCTGCAGCTTGCTGCTCTCCGCGCCCATAGAGTAGGTCAGGAATCCGCAGATCGACGAGTGTGGCGCGATCATCCTCACGCGCTCCTCGTGCGCCCCGGTCACTGACATCATGCATTGCAAGCTCAAGCTCCACGCCGACACTGCCGATTAAAATTACACTTTTATATATCCATTTCAGAACGCTTTATTCGTTAGTTAATAATTTAAGAATTATTATAAATTATAGAACATTTTTAAACTATTTATAACTGATTTTATAAAGTATGGTACTACCTAAATTTTTATATTTCTTTAATTAAATTTGTCTATTATACTATGATTATAATTTTTTAGCTCAAAGAATTCCAATATATCATCATTCATTAAACTGTGACTACTATATTAATAGCATTAATTACGATTACAATAAGATGATACGATTACAATAGATGTAGCAACTTCATCTAATTTACTGTTCATAAAACCGCTTCGCCATTATCATATACGACCCCTGCTGTCTTACTTTTAAAATAGTACGCATTCATAAAATAATTAATTGTGATTCAGAAGTAAACTACCAGTAAAGAAACAGTTGGCAATCTCCCTGCGTACATATCAGAGAATTAATTGTCATGAATGAATTGACTTGCTCATCAAACTTTAGATTTTATTCAACTAGTTTTTCTCCTACAACAATCGACTTGTTCATTCAGAGCACTGAAATCTTGCTTAAAATTTTTTACTGTCAAGGAGGCTCGGTTATTTTTTCCTTCAAACGTAGTATAACTTAAAATATGTATCAATATTGTCTTACGATATTAATTACAATATTAATGTAAGTAGGCAGAATCAAATATTATTATATTTTTAACATAAATTTTACAAGCTTTATATTTTTATGAAATGTGAGCACATTAACATTTAATATAACTATTATTTCGTAAAAGTTTTTATAAATAGTGCCTCCAGTATTAGTTTCATGCCCGTATCACAGCAAACGACTTTTTACCGTTGCATTTCATCCACGTGTGTCCCAAAAATGGGGGTACCGATTAACTGCAGTTGTATGCACGGGTATTTGCCAACACAACATTAGCAATTCTTTCCATGTGACTCATGCCCAGAGCGAATAGTACCCTAAAATACTCCACTGAGCGCGTCAGATTTATTAAACGCTCTAGTTGTTAATTCTTAATTAGAACAATACAGAACTATTATTTTCTTTTGTAAAGTTTATAAACGGGATTTGCTAGTTTCACGCTCAAATATTGTGAAAATATGTTGCGAAGATTCAGGCAATGTTTTATAACGCGAGCTTAAATTTTTGCGTCGCACTTTATGAAAAAAGGCGTAGATAGCAAAAATACCGTTTCCTTGTTGATCGCCAATAATAATCCACGTGCTCGATTCGTGATAATGAAGAGTCGTGGTGGCTGCTTTCGAAGCGTTCGCTTGTTTTCTCAAACACTCCACGTTTCCATCGTTGTCGTCTTCGTCTTCAAGAACAATCGGCATGAGGTATAGTGTTGTCAAATAGACAGCTGCAAGTAGGGTCGGATTCGCTGAAAAACCAGTTGAGAATTTTGTTGATTTAAATTTGTTTACATAGTTAATTATCATTTTACGTCGAGAATTTAAACAAAAATGTTAATTACAAAAATATTGTTTTTTCTCAAAATACAAAAGTCAAGGTTTCCGTATAATTATCTCTGGTATATTGGAACTTTTATAATTAGAATAAAAAATTTCTAAAAACTGATTCACTTAATTTATGGTTCATAAAATTTATAGTTTCCCACGATATATACGTTCACTTTTAAAAATGACGAACATGATGTTTCAGGAATTAGCGAGGCACAGTCGAGCTGCCAGGTCGGTCCAAATTCAGGGTCAGTGTAAGTCAACGCTTTAGTCACTGGCTCCAACTCCTGATCTTTTTGAAGATCGACCACGTATCTCTTTCTTATTAAAAAAATTTCAGTATAAGTTTCCAATTTTTTTACAGCTTTATATTTTACTTAACCAATTAAATAAAAACATTGATTAATAATTGCTTCTTATTCTTAAATTGGATACAATCATTTTAAATCCCATAAGGTACATTATCAGGTAGAAAAACGATCGATATCACTAACTCTTTGCTTTTTTCTTTCAACAAAAATATAACAAGTTCACTCTAAAAATTACAAGAAAAAACGTCATCATGGAACGGTTTGCAATACTGGTAATTTTTACCGGAAAATCATCGTAATTTTTATTTTAATATTGAACGATTACGGTGATTAAAATTACGGTGATTTTCCCGTATAAAATCTTGCAGTATTGCAAACCATCGTACGATTACGTTTTTTCCTATAACTTTTACGGTGAAATTCACCGTAAATTTATCAGAAAATTTTCTTTGTATAATTAACATTTTGTTCGAAGTCGCGAACACAATTCATCATTTGAACTTCTAACTTGCGACATTTTTCTTCATAAACATTAAATTGAAACAAAAACTGTACGTCAATTACATTTTCGAAATTCTAACTGATGATGGACCTACTGGAATTTTTCATGAAATCTCTCCACTTCATCATCTCTCAATTCAAGCGAATCTTAATCTTAGCGCGCGAATTCCTCTACATAAAATAAGCGGAAGTAGCAAAAGTCCAAAGCGTCATCGCCGTTCTGCCAAAAGTTTGAGAGCACCGTCCGGGCAGCCGGTGATTTTTCAAATTATTTGGAAGTCCATCGGAGCGTCGCATTAGCAAGCCAAGAAAATGCCTCGTGAAAGAAAAGTTTCAGGAGTTGCCGACCAAATATACCCGAGTCGCGGCACGAGACTCGCGCGATCAGCGCCAAAAAAGATTTTCTGAAAAAAAAAGAGACAGACACACGCGTGTACAAAACGCGCGGTCACGTGCGACCGAACTCACGGCCGTGTGGGTGGTGCCGACGGCGACGATCTCGTTGCTCGCGGGCTCGTAGAACAGGCCCTTTATGAAGAAGTCGCAGCGGAACGACTGCAGGGACGTGAACGAGGTGCTCAAGACCCACGCGGAGTCGTCCATGGGATCGTGGCAGACGATGCAGCTCTGCTCCGGGATCCACTTCATGTGCTCGAAGGTCATCGTCGGCTGCAGCGCGTACGAGGGCTGCAGGTTCTTGCCTTGTAGGGTGTACCTCTGCACCTCCACTCCTTTGTCCAGGAGAAGATATTCCTGCAAGAATTGCACACATTAGATATTTTTATAATACTTGAAGCTTAGTCATAATTTAATAAAAAAATATTATCAAATATTTAAAATGTATTCGTATTTAGGGAAAACTTTAAAAAAGTGATAGTTATTCGCGATATCAATAATATTTATCTTTCATCCTTTAAAAGGTACGTTACATAATTTAACAAAAAAATTTAATATAAAAACAATTATTTTTAAAATTCTCCTTTCGACTGTACTTTATTGGAACAATACGACGTATTGCGGGTGACTCGATATCAGTAGATAATGTACAATAATAGTCAGACAAATCAATAATCGTGCATTTACGGAAAATTCACTACACTGCCAAGGCTTTAGCGCATTAATTTTTTATACATAAACAACAATCGACGATGATTGATGTACTAAGAGTAATTATTATTTATTGCAGACGTTACTGTGCAATTACTTTGGTTTTAGTGCAGTAGCACATGTCGACGAAATCTTTGGGCAGAGTCTGCGTCGTCGACGTCAATTTCAAGCCGTGATAAATCTTTTCGTCATGCACGCCTTCATAAACGTTCTCATCTAGCCGAGATTTAAACTGATCGTTTATTTCTTTCAGAGTCCCTCGCCAACTCTCAATCTTGTCCTCCATGTCAACCTCATCTTTGTTGCCCATTTTTTCAACTTCGAGGTAAATATAGGTATCCGATACTTTAAAAAAAGGTATATTTCGAAAGATTCGCGATACTATTTACAAAATACTTTAGACAAACATTAGTCATCTGAAAAATAATGTGTAATCGTGACTCGAGTGAAAATTTTAAAACACTAAAGGTTATGACGGTTTTCGTAAAACAATGAAGTACGCAGTTTATCAAAATGTTCTTAATTAGAGCAATTAAACTACTGTGCATACTCATGCACAAGTCGGGAACTGGTGTATCGCACTTTAAGCGCTGTAACGCGCAAATTCATAAAGAAAAAAAAATTTAATCAATTATTTCGAATCTGCTTTCCGCAGCAGACGCGCTTTTCGTTGCAGCAGCCGGTATATATTTCAATTAAGAGAATAGCCGGTATAACAAAGCGGATTGCGCAACGCGGCGTACACCATTGTATAATTAAATGATTCGCGCGCGCAAATCGACGTTTTCCAATTATCGGCTTATGCAACGCGTCGTTAAAATTTCGCTCCTATAGGACCACCCACCCCTCCCTCCACCCCCGTCACGTGTTCTCAAGCGTTCCGCGCGATGACGCGTAGCGTCTAAAAAAAAATAATACGAGCTTATAGAAGTCGATTGGAATCTCTCTGCGACTTTTTATTTTTCACACTCCGACTAAGGTCCGACGGACTATTTTCGCTCTTAATTAGCGTCACTCTTGGGGAAGCACGCTAGGTGCGGACATTCCAGGAAACTCCGAGTTCACTTCGAGATGCTTTTCTCGCCGCCTGTGCAATGTCTTGAGATTTGCGCGTATACACACGTTTACTTATTCGTATAGGTACGACGCATAGCTGTCGAGTTACGGACCGCGCAAATAGGCAATTTAGAGCATTTTGGTGATTTTAGTTCAAAAGTTTTCATTCTTACATTTTTATTTTTGAAAATAAACCGGATTTAAGTTCTCTTTATAGAACATTGATACATCGTATTTTCCGAAACTGCTTGTTTCAATTACTTTTTAAAGTTTTTGTTTACAGAATGGATTGCAAAACATTGAAGTAAAGAATTTAATCACTGTTTCAGTTTTTTATTAGGTACTTTTTACATTTTCAATATTGATTATATTTCAAATTGTTCATTTAAAAGTTCCGCAATATTTCCCTATAGAATAAATGCTTTAAAATGTGATCCTATTAAAATGAAACTTTATATACTATCTAAATATGAAAATGTGAAATTCTCTTATAGAAAATGTGAATAGCGACATATTGTATGTGAAAAGTCGCTCACTTGTTCAATATATGAACGAATTTTCATGCAATAATATGTCGCACTATTCACATTTTCTACAATGAGAGAAAAGCTTATTGTTACTAAACAAATCTTACTTAAATCGAGTAACATTTACTTGGATTAAAGTGATATTTACTTGAAATAAGTAACATTTATTTAGTAACATTAAGCTTTTCTCTCAGTGTAGTTGAAATTTCACATTTTCAGATTTACACGGTAGTTGTACCCATCCGTAAACTTGCAAACGTGCAAATACTCAGTCTCGCAAACCCCTACACGCAAAAGAAAGCAATAATAAATCATTCTAATTCGCCTTTCACGATCATCGGATATAATTACCCTGCAAGGCCAATCGCCAAGAACAACGAGCAATCCGCTCTGACAGTCCGCGCGAGAGAAAAAGAAGCCGCCGCGGGGAAGCTGCCGCTTTAATTCGCGCTTCCGCATATCGCGCCCGGTCGCGGGCAATAAAAGGCGCCGTCCCACTTCTCTCAAGGTACCCGCCCGGCGCAGGCGGCCAAATGACGCGCCGCGCGGAAACGGCGGATCTCAGGCCTCGGCGCGAGCGCAAGAAGACGAGGCGAGAAAAAAAATCCGAGCCCCGACTCGCCCTCTCACTCTTGACTTTGATTTTGGCAGGGGAGGATATCGGCCGTCGCTCGCAATCGGCATTGTGTCGCTATTTCGGCCGCTGCGCAGCGACTCTCGGTACCCGCCTCTGCCGCGCGCGAACGCGAATATCGCCAGGAATAGCGGCGTTATTTTTATCGCGAAATGGAGCGGCCGGCCGACGCCTTCGCCGCGGAGAGCCCGAGGGACGCAGGGGGGAGGGAGGGGTGCGCGGAATGAATGGGAAGCCTTACGCGCCTCTTTGAGAACTTTATAGCGCGGCGAGTTTTGCACCTTCCGCGCTCGTCGCCGGCGTCGCGAGCTTCGGCTCGTCTTTTTCGAGAAGCTACAACTGCTTTCGATAAGCGAGGGGGAAACGCAAACGCCTATTTGTTGCGGTCGGCGAATTAACGCTGACGTTTACAGTTGCTTAGAGAGGAATTATGTGCGAATTGCAGTTGTGACGCGTGCGATAATTTTTGAAGAAAAATTCGCATTGTAAATTGATAAGAGCTTTTTCGTACCCCAGTCGTTGGCAGAAGAAAGCTCTAGAGGCGAGATTTCTGGAATTCAAAACACCAGCGGTCATTGAGATTCGCGCTTTTCTAAATTTGCAGAAATACGGTTCTTTATTTTTGGACTTTAAAGCCGGTTTCATTTATTTTCCGTGACAATGAACCGAAAAAAATCGAACGATTTTACGAAAATACTGAAAGAAATTTAAATTCTTTCACGATAAACTTTTTAATTATCATCATGGCAAAAGAAATTTAATTTTCATGTACATTAAAATATGATTGTTTCAATAAAATCTATTTTTTTCTTATTAATATTATTTCGTTTTATCCACGTAACAACGTGTGTTCAAAGAGAAAACAGAGGTATTTATTCAAATACGTTTCTGCAGTGATTGAATGTTTCAATGAATAAAATAATAATAGTCTCAGATACCCTTGTAAGAAAATTATAGCTTTAGATTGCATTGTCGCATTTCTTTTGTGTTACCGTCAGTGAAAAACGATAAAACTCAGCTTTAAGTGACAATATTATCTTATTTTTCTTTTTAATATGGGTAACTGATAACCACTATTTTAAATATATATCTCTATATACAAATTATCTTTTTAATACTTAAAAATTAAAATGAATGTAATTGCAATTATCAAAATAAATTTAAACTATAAAACCATAAATATTAATGTGTCAATAACTTGAAATTTTTAACTTGATAGTATGCATTTTTTGATTTCTTAATCTCAATGTTTGTAAATAGACGTGTGGATATGCAATGAACATCTATACCTAACATAACAGATAAGCTTTACTAAATTTATGGATATTAAATTGATTAGTCAGCAAAGACAATAATACGTAGACTTTAGCAATGATTTGTAATATAATTTAATAAATTATTTTTTTTAACGATGAATGTAAAATAAAAAATAGAATATTGTGTTTACCAGTTATGGAATGTCTGTATTTAATTTAAAATTGATTATTCAGCAACTTTATAGTTTGCTTGGTAAGAATGAGAAAATTGAAAAACATGCTTGGTTTGCACTACTTGAAAATGTTATTACTATACTTCTATTAAAGAGTATAATCTACTATAGTCGACACGGCTGACCAAACACTGTTAACGTCTACTTGAGAGTATTCCGGTATCGATTATTTATTCAATAGAAATGGTCGACATTATAAAGAAAATCATTTACGTACGTTAGTAATTACTGCTTTGCCAATTATTTTTGTACATTTCATATGCAAACATATTCCAACGGTTAAAACCAAATGCTGCACGACCTGTCTTTAAGGCGTTCTGGTTATTTTACTTCGTAATATATTGCGACAAATAAATTCTAATTTCATGCTTTATTAGAAATAGCATATATAATCAAACCTGAAACATAAATATTTATGCTTTTAATTTATTACAAACGGAATATAATAATCTCATTTAAATCACAAAAAAAATTATGAAAAATCGTACCACCACATTTTTTATCGTATATATCGATAGAAAAAAATGTCCGTCAGCCTTACACTGCTAGATTTCCTTTCCAAAATTCATCTTACCGTTACGTCGAGCTAGCAATCGCTGCTAAAATACAAATTAAGGAGAAAAGCGACGCCGTTCTCGAAAAGAAATCTTCTCGAAGCGCTGATAAAGCCAGTGCGTCTGCATATCTACATCTTCGAGTGACTTTCGGCCGTCTCTCTTTCTCTCCATCTCCCTCGCCGCATCCAAGCGTAAAATATGCACGGGAGAAAGACATCCAACACTCGGCGGCGTACAGCTGATGCAGCCGGCTTGTGTATACGTCAGAGCTGAGAACTAGCGGTGCACGCGCACGCCTCTCCCCCACCTCGCGTTGTGCACGAATACGCCGCCGCCGCGGCGGGCATCGGGCTCCTTTCTCCGCGCGCTGGCCGCGCAGACACGGACGCGTCGTATTCTTAGAAACGTGGGAGCGCGGATAGGCACGCAGCCTCTCCTCTCGCGGCCGACAGTCAACAGTTTCTCGCGCGAGGAGCGGTGCGCGCGTACCGAGCAGCGCCGCGCGCCACAGCATCAGTGTTGTTGTGCCGCTGCCAGTCGAGCGGACGGTGCGTCGCGGTGTCGCAGCCTCGGTAGCGTCGGCCGGTCGCAGTGATCATTGGTGCCGCGGTAGTGTCGGCTACGGTGCCCCGAGGATGGAAGAGGAGACGGAAGTGAGCGCCTCGCTCATGAACCGCGTCTACTACGCGGCCAGGGACGGCATGGCCATCACCCTCTACGCCATGCTCAACGACAAGGAGCCTGAACTGAGCACTCGCCTAATCAGTCAGGTGAGATATTGTGTGAGTTTTCAGCTGTCCTCGCTGTGCGTTACGTTGTTGTGCGTACGATGCGCTTTATACTTAAGGATTGATCTCGTTGTCTAGGTGTGGAAAAAGTGATTGTGTTCAATTTAGGTTTTGTTTACTCTTGCAAAATAATGAGCGTGTCCTGGTGACACTTTTTCAGCACGATTTTTTAATTTTTATTTATTTATTTATTTCGATTTGTAGTCTAGTTTAAAAATTTGTTATGTAAAATGAACAGGTTCTTTGAGATTGATTTTTATAGAATGATCCAATGACTTCGCTTGGTTGACCGTTATTTATAAATAATCTATTGATAGTTTAGTGGTTCAACAAAGGTTGAGATCTAGATAGAATAAATTTTAACATACTATAAGAACTAATCATTGTAAGTAGTTGAAAATAAATAACTTTTAAACAATCTTTAGAATCTATTTAAAGATATTGCACTTGCTTTTAAGAAATAAATCTTATTCATTTGTTTAAAAATATGCTCGTTTTATTTATAGTTCACTTTATCGTTTCTGAACTGATGTTTGATAAATGCAACATTTCTTAAAAACTGAGAATGGATTTATCATTTATACAAAGATAAGCGTAAGAAATTTAAATAATCTTTACGAAAATTAACAAATTTTCAATATACCTTAAACTTTGCACTGCCATATATGCAATAAATAAAAGCTATTGATTTTTATAAGGATTTAATCCAGTATCCTTTGTCTTGAAATCAAACAAAGCAAGGTAGGAGGTAGGAGGCACGTGTCTTCCAATGAAAAGTTTAAGAATTTGGCTGCAAGCCAAAATTATTTACGTTGGGGTCATCAAACAAAGAAGTGTAAAGATTAAGTAAAAATTTTTACTTTTTATCAAAAGAACCTGTTCCATTTATTTATTAATGATATTTTACGATTTCTACTAAAAGTTTTAATAGTTTCAATGCTTTTAATTAAAATTTTTTTTTTATTTAGAAAGTGCTTCAAGAAGATGGTCAGTGTTGTTCACCTTTTATTGTGGCTGCAAGATTTGGCCACAACAAAGTTGTAAAAATGCTTTTAGAAAAATTTCCCTTAGACATAGAGCAAGAAGGAAGAGTGAAATTTGATGGATATATCATAGAAGGTGTTAGTGCCTTGTGGTGTGCTGCAGGTAAAAACTGTTTTTACTAAATTTAGATTAATTAGTTTTTTTTTGTCTACAGAATTTATGAGATTGTATTGAATCTAACTGTAAAATAGAAAAATATTCTTTTCCTTTTTTCATAAATCAAGAACAGAAAAATCATATTAATATTTATTTAACAACTGTTTTGATAATTTGTTATATACCTTGAATACAATTAATTTTTACAGGAGATGGGCACTTGAATGTAGTAAAAACTCTTGTAAAAGCTGGTGCAAATGTAAATCACCCAACTAAAACAAATTCTACTCCTGTAAGAGCTGCCTGCTTTGATGGAAGACTGGATATTGTAAAGTATTTAACAGACCATTCTGCAAATATTCACATAGCAAACAATCATAATAACACCTGTTTAATGATTGCTGCATATAAAGGACACCTTGACATAGTAAGTCCTTAAAAAGTATTTCTTTTATTATGTAATAATAAAAGAAATAAAAGATAGAGATAAAAAGATATTTACTTCATAATACATTTTTATTTCAATTTGTAGGTGAGTTTTTTGTTAGAAAATGGAGCAGATCCGAATGAAGCAGCTCACTATGGCGAAACAGCATTGCATTTTGCTGCAGAATGTGGCCACTGTAATGTTGTTAAAGAATTACTCAAACATGGCTCAAAAATGTCAAAAAATGGTAAAAATATGACTCCCCTGATATCAGCTGCTGAGCGAGCGAGGGCTGATGTTGTAGAATGTTTAATAGACCATGAAGATGTGAGTAGGGAAGATATAATTGAAGCCTATGAACTTCTTGGTGCTTCATTTGCAAATGACAAAGAACATTACTGTCTTCAAACAGCATATTCTTATTTACACAAGGCCATGACACTGAGGTGTGTTTATATTTTCTTTCCTTCTAATTAAAGTAAATTTATGTTCTTTTCGGGATAGTGGGGTGGAACTAACATCTTTTCTCTCTGCATCCATGCTTCAGAACGACTAATTGGAAAGATCGTAATTTCGACCCCACTAGATCGAAAAATAGTACATGTTATTAACACGGGATGTAAAAAAAATGCCTCAAATCGCACATATATCACCTACGCCTTTGATGTAGATGATAATTTACTTCCGATCTAGGACCATAGTTTTAGCTTGCTTGGTGCATAATCTACTATTATTATTGTCGATTTTAAATACCCAATTACAACATTTTAGGTTTAGTGATCCGAATAACGTTATAAGAAAAATTCCGAGTGACCCAATACCAGCATACGAAAATTGGCAAGAGTCAGAGACTATTCAAAGGCTAGAAAGTATAAAAAATAATTCTAATGCTATTCACATGGAATCTCTTACAATAAGAGAAAGAATTTTAGGTATGATACGATCGCAACCGTTTATGTGAAGAATTTTATAGAATTTTGATATTAAAATTAATTGCAACTAAATTTATAGGAAAAAATAATCCCGATGTACCTCAACCCGTGATTTACAGAGGAGCAGTTTTTGCAGATAATGCAAGGTTTGATAGGTGTATTGACTTATGGTTGCATGCATTGAATCTTCGTCAAACAAATAATAAATCAATTTCTAAAGATTTGTTAAGATTTGCTCAAGTAAGTAAAAATTCAATTCACTCAACTAATTTAAAGTATTTTGATTATTGTTTAAAAATTATTTACATCAAATAATTTAAAATTTTTAGGTATTTTCACAAATGATTCATGTCGGAATTGAACTGAAATTTCCACAAATATTAAATGTATTAGAGGCAAGTGTTACTGAATTAGAAAGAAACAAACAAAAATTAGTAGAACCTGATTTAAAAGAAGACTCTGATCAATCAATTAACGTTAGTACTTTTACCTTACCTTAATTAAAATTATTAACTATTTGAATTAAAAATTAATGAGTTTAATTTTTTGTAGGAAGAAATTGAATCTAATATAACAATCACTCTGTATATTTTGACAATTTTAACAAAATTAATTACATTAAACGAAAAGGGAAATGATGAAGCTGATATTAAAAAGGCACATTATTTAGTTCATAAGTTATGTGCTCTTAAAATGACATTAAAGGATGGTCAAACTTTATTACATCTTGCGGTAAATGCAGATACTCCAGTGGACGATTTTCATACAAATGACGTTTGCAAGTAATCTTAAATTTGCTTGATTTTACAAAAATAACTGCAAATATTTCTTGCAAATAATATACGAAAATAAAAATTTTATTGTTTTTAGGTTTCCTTGCCCAGCAACAGCAAAACTTCTTATTCAATGTGGTGCTGATGTTAATGCTATGGATAATGAAAGGAATACTCCACTTCACATTATTGTACAGTATGAAAAACCAATTAGTGGTTTTATTACGTTAACTTCAATTATTTTGAATCTTGTGAATGCTGGAGCACACATGGACACTGTAAATAGTCAAGGGAAAACTCCTTTCGATGCTGCAACTACTGGTAATTTTCATATCTACTATATCATATATTATTTCATTGAATATTGCAACATCATATAAAAATGAAAATTATTCTTTGTTGTAGGAGTTGCAGAAATAATTCTTCGATCACAAAGAAAATTATCGTTAAAATGTATGGCAGCAAAGGTTGTCAAAGCATACAACCTTTCATATTGTGGTAATGTTCCTCGTTCTTTGGAAAGTTTTATTGAGTTGCATGGTCCGGGACTCAACCAAGGGTGACATTGTCCCTCTTTAGACTTCAAATGGAAATTTTCTTAAATGTTCCTTGTAAAAAACTGTACTGATACCAAAGGAGATTGTAGATATAGACTTTTTTTAAGTGAATGAATTAAATCTATTTCTATCATTTCAACAATTATGTATAAAGTTTTAAGTTTTTTCTAACTATATAAGATGTAAAAAGTGTTAAAAAATAAAAATTTTATTACTATTTGGAAAAATTTGCACACAATAAAACAAATTTTATTTCTAATAACAATTTAAACTATATACTACATATAATTTTAAAAAATAATCTTTTTCATAATTCATAAAATGTGTGTATATATATATATAATATATTTCAAAGTTTAATTCGTTACAATTCAATGTGTACGTATAAAGAGATAAAACGCGATTGACTTTATAAAAATACAAAACTGAGAAGTCGCCTCACGTCAGTGAAATCAAAGAGAAGAATTTAAATGCTTACCTCGCGATACGTGCGAGAATAATCTCACTCTCTTTAACTTCAATTTTCACATTCGACATTCAATTATATTACATTAGATAATCCTTAAGATTATAAGTTTCAGAGAATATAATACAAAAATAAAATTGCTAAAAGAGAAATTCGTAAACATCTCGATTGTTTAAATATTAATTAGATATAAGAGGCTTTGAAACATGATTTATTGGATTCCAATATTTAAAACTGCGTACGCCTTGGAACGGGATATCGAAGAACTAGCGCACTATCAGCCGAAATTATCGGAAGCGTATTATCGCAGTGATGATTCACTAGGTGACTCACACTATCAAATACTCTATCCTTGGTTCTTACCTAAAAATGGATTTTAGTTTGTTTCAAAAATTTACAATATTGTTTAAAGTTATCTACTCAAAATAATCTACTGATTTCGCATGACTACTTACAACTCCTTCAGGATCAATTAGTAGCAGATGTTTTGGAATTCCATTATTCATCCCAGTAAGAACATATTGCCCTGGTGTTCCTTGAGATTCACGAACAAGAAAATCTCCATCCTAAGAAATTCATTTAGAATTAAAAAAAATATTTTATGCAATATTTTGAAATAATAATCAAATAAAAATATGTACTCTATTTAACATGGATTCTGCTTCAGAACGACTAACACTTCCATGATACCAAATTTCCTGTTTTAACTGCTGCTTTTGAGATTGTGGACTTAACTTATTCATTTCTGATATGGCTGTACTAAATGGCTCTGAAAATATAGTTATATGATATATTTTGTTGAATCTAAATTTAGATTAATAATAATCTTTGACCAAGCAAATGTAACTTACGCATGTCAAATGCATCAAAAAACGTTGCTGGTTCTCTTCGATTGTCTCGATTCGCTGCAATCACTGTATCATTAACATAATTGTGCTCTGGATTTGGACTGCAAGCTACACTACCATCTGAACTTAAATCAATCAAATTCCCTGTTTCTATTTGTGAAGAAATAATTTAATTACTATTTGCCAACTAAAGTTAAAGATTAATGTGGTTTCAAATTAGAAAATTACCAGGCCATTGCTGTGGTTGTCTTCCACTTTTTCCTGCTGGATCAGGAAGTGGAGTACTTTGTATACTACTGCAAGCTGCTCCACTAGTGCTTGAAGCTGCATGATGATGCTTTAAATTTGGTAAAGTTGCAGAACAAACTGGTAAAGGTGGGACAGGAGGTGGTCCAATATCTGGTGGAACCTTCCCTGGTAAATCATTGTAATAATCTCGATCTGTTTCTCTTAATCCATTCAAATTAGGGCTACATAATAAATAAAATTATAAATTGTCTAAGGCATTTAAAGCATTTTATAGTAATTTAATATTTAAATTCTTACTGTAAAGAAGATGGTTTTGTTAAAAATTCTTTAAAGCGTAATTCAAATGCTTGACCAATAGTCGAAATAACATCCTGTGCTCGGCCACCTCCACATTCTAATACATAACAAGCTCTAACATCTTGCATATTCTTTGCAACATAGGCCACAAAATCAAGAATTTCCTAAAGTTTATAATCATCTCTTTAGATAAAATTATGTTATCATTATAAATAAAACAATAACTCAGCTTACAGTGTCACCACCAGAGGCAAATGAAATTCGAGGCATTTCATGTTTTGCTATAACTTGACCCGTTTCCAAAATTGTTAACATAAGACTACAACTACTGATTGTCAAATTAACATTTGATCCAGCATGATCCATGCATGGTTTATCTGCAATGGCTCTTAAAACTTTTCGATCAACCTACAATAAATGTAAAATATAAGTTAAATTATATGTTGAAAATGTAAATCTCAGGAAAAAGAGAATATGCTAAAAGATTTCATTACCCTTCTCTTTTTATCTGCAGATTTTAAACCAGCAGCTTCACAAACTCTATTTATACATTCTCTGAAAAATGTAAAGTAATCGATAGTAACCACTTTTAATGTATTATTTATTTGTAAGAAAGAAATACACACTTTGCAACGGATGATCTTGTTTCAAAATCCAAACTTTTCATAGATGTATGAACTTCCAAGCAACCGATATACTGAAAAATTAGGAAACAATTAACTTTCTATGTAGAAAAATAATAAAATAATATTTATTCCATACAAAAATACTCACTCTAACTGCATACGTAATTCCTTCTTTACTAACAAGATTATCTGGATGCAGCCAACCCCTTGCTGGTTTACTTATAAAATTATTTCCTCCAGTTGCCATTGTGAAATTTACATTACTTCTGTTTTTTTAAACAAATAAAATTATACATTTTTTATTTTTGCTGTAGTAATAAATGCAATACTAGCATTTATAAAGGCTGACATAAAAAAAACTATTAGTAATTAAACCACTCCAAAATAACACCTGTGTCTATATAGTTCTTCAAGTTACAAAAATAGTACCTAAACGAAACTCGTCTATCAAAATAAACCCTAACATAGAGGCAAATAAAAAATCGTCTTTTCCGACAAAATACCTGTTTAAGTTGCAAAATATTTATTGCCTCCAAGATTGCGAAGTTCCTTAACAGGAGAGGTATGCGTCATGCTTCTCGAGCAATTTTATTGGAATGCAGTCTCAATTATTCTGCCTTTCATCTTGCATTTTGTCAAGTACTTTTGTCCACCGTGGTATTTGCTTCTTCGCTATCCACGCGTTTCACACCACCACCGCAGCACTATGCGATCGTTTACTTAGGCGCCGATAAAATATGCTGAAAACATTGCGCGGAAACGACGTTGTTGCGCCTTGACTGCAAAGTAACTCCGGGGCTGCTCCGAACTCCGAAACGTCGTAGCCGTATTGCTGTCATGTATATCGAGAAGTTTGCTTTGCTGACATAACCTTAACATGAATGAAAACTCCCTTTCTCTCGGGAAAACGGTGATTGGTCAGCACTCTGAGACACACATTCTGCGTGGCTATCAAAACCCAATTTCAGCAATTACTGGAAAATTAAAGGAGAGTTTTACAAAAAAAGGGTTTTAAATTATAAAAATTGCGTAAGGCATTTTTTTTAATATTGACGAAAAAATTAAGAATATTAATTTTTTTAGTATGAAAAGAAATGTTTGGATAATGTTCATAAAATTAATGACAAATAAAATATTTTTTACCAATTTGTTAAAACGGAAATATGCAAAAACACACACATACCACACATTGTAGAAATGATCTATATTATACTAGATTTTAATTACAAAAAAATATAATTAAACCAAATGAGGGTTTAAATTGTATATATTTATAATTTTATAATACTTAAAATTATAATGCATTTTGACTTTTAAGTTAACTTAAAAATACGTGGCATTACATTAATTTGGTAATTGGTATAAGCATTTTCATCTCCAAGATTGAGATCCTTTGAATCATTAAATAGCTATTAATTTAAGAAGTCAAATTTTAATGAAACTGAAATTGCATCACAAAATGTCTTTTTAGATACGTCTTATTCTGATTATATTTCGAAAAATTAAATGCATTCAAATTTTGCGCTTGTCTGCTTAAGTAAAATTCAATATTATACTTGACTTCGTTGTAAGTTTACAATGTATGCGTTACTTGAAGCAACTCCGATTATATCAGTAAAGTAGTAAGTGGGCAGTTTTATCAAACATGTTAATTAATTTTATTAACTTTAAAGTAGCTTATGAATAAATAATTTAGTAAAGAATATTATATATAATTAACATTAACTATATTTTGTGTTGCTTTTTTTTTAACGCATTATATAGCATTACTGTTGCAGCTTATAAAATGCATTATTACGAAGATGCAAATAAATTTGACTGATCTGATTATCTGAATCCTATTGTTAATTTTCATAAAATCGATAAAATTAAGTTTAAAGTAAAAGTACACACCTATTACTGTTTTTTCTTTCAAATACTGCATCATGCGACTAAGGACGAAATAATTACGCAGCTCCAACAAGTTTGCGAAACATCAAAAATAAACAGTTAATTTTAGAGTTCAAACATTTACCGTAATTTACACCGAAAGTGTCGTAACAGCCGACGTAGAATACGGAAAACACACGGGGCATGTCCGCGAGTCCGCATGTGCAGACGTGCGGTGCACTGGCGGTACAATACGGCACTATATATAGTAAGTCGGTGCACGTAGTCATGTCTCGCCGCCTCTAGCCGCCGCGGCCGCCGCGTCCTTTGACACGCTCCTATAACCGCGCGCACTGGCCAGTGCGGGGATAAACATCGCCTTAGCCCGCTGCAGCGTCTCACCGGAACGCCGAGGTCGGCCAGCCCTTCGACGCAGCCCAGCCGCAAGTATCGCCGAGGAGGCGGGCAGCCCGGGGCGCGGGCCGCAAAGGAGAGTCGTCCGCGCTTGGGGGAGGCGCGCGCTGCTGGCGGTGTGTGTAAACGGTCCTCTCAACTCGCAGTGTGGTCGCGAACACCATCATGCCAAGTGTCAGGAGCGCGGAGCCCGGAGAAGACGCACGCCCAGGAGCGAGCCCGAAGCAGCCGTCGCGCGGTGAGCTCCGCATTTAGCGGCCTGGAGGGACGCGTCGCCCCGTCCAGCTCGGCCCCCCCGAGAGACCCGCCGCCGCGAGCGAGGAGAGAGCCCCGTCAGCGCCTCGCCGCTCGCACCCCCGCAGCAGCCCGAGCCCGCCGTCGCCGCCAGCCGGAGTGCACGCGCCGCCCGCGCCCGAGCGCAGCGAGAGAGAGCCGCCGCGCCGCTCGTAAGGGCCAGTGTCCGGGTGCGCCCGCAGGAACCTCCGAGTGCAGTGTTTCGGTGCAAGTGTCAAGCCACGCAGCCCGTCGCCGCCGTGACTCCTTGATGCCTGTCCTGAGGTAAATAAGCGCGACCGCACGGCCGGCCGAATGTTTGGCCGGATTTCAGATGAGACAGAGCTGTCCGACGTGCGTCCGCGCCTCCAGAGGCGCGAGGACACGCTGCTCGCTTTCCTCGGGGTCGGGGGCGCGGGATTCACATAAGCTCGTTAGCTTCCCGGCGTGCGTTGTATATACTTGCTCTGAATGGGAAGCTGTTGCAGCTCTGGCCTTGTGCGAAATAGAAGCTGAATTTTGAATAATTCAGCCTATCGTGTATGTTTTGCATTAGTTTTTTTGAGCCTCGTAATGCGTGTTTATTAGATTTGCAATCATTAATCGTGCATTCAACATGTATGTAGCTTTTCGAAGCTTAAGTTATGGTCAATTGCTTACGTACTCACTTGCATTAATGCCTTAAGTATATTAATTTAGTTTTTTGTAGTCTTGAAGCCATAATTTAAAGTAGTAATAACTTTTGAACAATTCTTATTGTTTGCAATTGAATTAGTTTCGCTTAATTCTGTTATTTAACTGATTAGAAAATAAATAAATGTGATAATCCGTAAATAGTGGAGCACGAATGTTAAAGTTTGTAAATTATTAATTATCTTAGACTCTTTACTTTGATTTATATGTTTCAGAATTTGGAAAGTGTTTTAGAACATTATTAAGGTAGCCAAATTTTTTTCGACAACCAATATTACACATCTTTCAAGATGTCAGAAATTATCTACCCTACAGGGTGTAGACCCATCGCAGATGATCTTGGGCCCGATGAGTTAATAAGAAGGCTCAAGGTAATAATTTTTTTAATTTTTTTAATAGTCTTTAAATATTGAAAGAATAAATTTATTAAACTATTAAATCCAAATTTTTTATTAGACACTAGCTCATACCTTGCAAGCAATGGGTCAAGATGAAGGAATGTATCAGCGATATATTCCATTAGCACTACATTTAGCAGAGGAATGCTTTTTAATGCATCCAAGCAAAGATGTACAATTATTAATTGCTTGCTGTATTGCTGATGTTCTTCGAGTATATGCTCCAGAGGCTCCTTATAAAGATCCTGATCAAGTATGGTCCAATTTGATTAGAAAAGACTTTAAAAATCTGTTATTTAAAATTAATGTACAATATTATTTCTATGTTTTAGGTTAAAACTATATTTATGTTTCTCATTAAGCAGTTAAATGGTCTAAAAGATCCTAAAGATCCAGCTTTTAAAAGATATTTTTATCTTCTTGAAAATCTAGCTTATGTAAAGTCATTTAACATGTGTTTTGAGCTTGAAGATTGTACAGAAATATTTTGTGCTCTATTCTCATTAATGTTTAGAATTGTCAAGTATGTATAAAGTACCTAATATTTACTTTTTATTTGTAAATAAATTAAATTACAATGACAAATCTTTTTTCAGCGATGAGCACTCTGGTAAAGTTAAAAGTTTCATGCTTGACGTTTTATGTCCTCTCATTACTGAATCTGATTTTGTCAGCAATGAACTATTAGATATCATCCTTATAAATATTGTTGAACCACAAAAATCAAACAGGAAAAATGCATATGCATTGGCTAAAGATCTTATTATAAAATGCAGTGACACTTTAGAGACATACATTCAAGCAGTAAGTAATCTGTTGCTTAAGAGTTGTTGCTTATATAACTTAAATATAAAATTAAAAATCCATTTCTTTTTTAGTTTTTCAATCACGTGCTTATTTTGGGTAAAGAAGAGAAGGGTCTGCAAATCTGCAACAAAGTATACGATCTAATCTATGAACTCAATCACATATGTCCCAGTGTCTTGTTGTCCGTCCTGCCCCAACTTGAATGCAAATTGAAATCCTCTAATGAACAAGAACGACTAGGAGCAGTTGCTCTTCTTGCTCGAATGTTTTCTGAGAAAGGATCTCAATTAGCAGTTCAACACTCACAATTATGGCGCGCTTTTCTTGGACGCTTTAACGACATAAGTGTATCGATACGTATTAAGTGCGTGCAGTATTCAATGCATTTTTTGTTAAATCATCCAGAACTTAGAAAAGACATTACTGACACATTAAAGATGAGACAACATGACGCTGATGAAAACGTGAGGTAAGAAATATTTTATAGAGTTGTTAAAAGCCTTTTCAAGTATGCAAAGATCAATATTTAATAAGTGTTATGTTTTTACTTAAAGGTACGAAGTAGTTATGGCGATTGTTACAACGGCGCGCAAAGATTTTGAAGTCGTTTCCGACAGTGAAGACTTATTAGAATTTGTAAAAGAAAGAACGTTAGATAAGAAGTTTAAAATCAGAAAAGAAGCCATGTCTGGATTAGCAATGATTTATAAGAAACACTTAAATGATGCAGACGTACCTCAAGCAACAAAAAAAGCTGTAACGTGGATAAAAGACAAAATTCTGCATGGCTACTACATGGCTGGAATGGAGGATAGATTGCTAGTAGAAAGATTGCTAAATACATGCTTAGTGCCTTATCAATCGCCGGCGGAGGATAGAATGAAGAAACTGTACCATTTACTAGGTACAATTGACGATCATGCATCCAAAGCTTTCGTTGAGCTACAGAAGCATCAATTAGCGTAAGTTTATTTTATACTGCAATACTGTTATAATATATAATTAGGTTCATGCTCTTAATATTCTCTTTGTTCTTTTTTTTACGTTATTTACAATTACAGTGTTAGAAGATCAGTTGCTGAATGGATTGAAATAATCAAACGAACGGAAACGGGAACAAGTACCGAGTTATCGCAAAAAATTTTGCAAATTTCCCGGTTTTTACCCGACCCCATGAAAGTGCAAGAATTCCTTCAAAAATTTAGCGCACATTTAAAGAAGGATCCAGCTCTCATGCAGGGCATGGAAACAATATTGCAGCCAACTGTATCGTGCAAAGATTGCGCGGAAGCGATTAGTGCGGTGCTCAAGAAGTTAGGTCAACCTGTTATGACGAATCTTTATTACAATACCATAAAAATGTTGTTAGAAAGAGTTAGTTCAGTAATGATCGACGAAGAAGCGATAAAAGTAAATTAGCAAATAATTTTTAATATTTTTCAGACATTGGCAATTATCTACTTTGAATAATTATTTGACTAAAATATTTAACTTTAATATAAATTTAATGAAGATTTTAATAAAAATAAATAAATTGTTTCAAAGTAGAAAATTAGCTTATGTCTAATTATTTAATTCATAAATGAAGAATAATACAACTTATTACTTTAACAGGTATTGATAGGGTACGTTATGGACTGTTTAAAAGGTGGAAATGTAATAGAAGAAGTTGGATTAAATCCTAATAATGCAGGTGAAAAAGGATTGAGGCTATTACTGGTAAGACAATACTAATATACCTTCTAGAAAGTGATATCTTTAAGTGACATCTTTTGTTATAATTAAATATCTGTATTTCTCTTTTCTAGATGCTTTCTTTTGTATTTGCCCCACATTTCTTGCATAATGATATTCTCCTGCAACTCATGAATCTATTAGACTTGGATGATGAAATGGTCGCGCCACTTGTTCTGTCAATATTTACCTTTTTAGGAAAATATAGACCTCTATGCGAAATTGCTCCAGAAATAATGGAACAACTAGTACCATGTTGCAAAAATTATGCCGAGTCTGGAACACCAAAACAAGCTAAACAGGCTATTAGATGTTTATACGTCAACATGACCAATAGTCATGATCAAATTTTCCCAGAAATTATAGATAAAATTAAAAATGCACTTACACCTCAATCAGATTATTACCGTACAGCTATTGTTGTACTCGGACATATTGCATATAATCTGCCTGAAAAATATCATGTTCAAATAAAAAATATGGTTTCTAGAAAGGTAAATGACAAAATTTTACGCGTCATATTTATTTTTACTGATTAATTTACATATTTCAATAATTTAATTAATTTTTTGCAGATTGTAAAAGAACTTTTAGTTAAAGAAAGTAGTGAACAGCAGCACGAGCATGAAGGAGATTGGTGCAGGGAGGATGAATTACCTGAGGAAACTAGATGTAGACTTGAAGGACTTAAATGTATGGCTAGATGGCTGTTAGGTCTAAAAAGTGATGCATTGTCTGCTCAAAAGACATTTAGGATGCTAAATGCATTCATTGTAAATAAAGGAGATTTATTACAACAAGGTCGTCTTAGTAAGGCGGAAATGAGTTGGCTTCGCCTTCAAGCTGGATGTTCCATGTTAAAAATTTGTGAACAGAAAGGTGTAGGTGACCAGTACACTGCTGAACAGTTTTATAATTTATCTCAACTTATGGTGGTTAGTAATTAATTATAATTTGTATATAGGTTGAAATAAAGAAAAATCATGAATTTCAATTTTCTTTTCATGTAGGATGATGTTGTACAAGTTAGAGAAGCCTTCGGTAATAAACTACACAAAGGTCTTGGCAGAGGAATACCCAACAAATGTTTACCTTTAGATTTTATGGGTTACTATGCTCTGGCTGGTAAAGAGCAAAATAAAAAGTTGAAACAAATGATGAAAACATATATGCAAACTGACATTAATAAGAGAAGGGATTATGTTAAAACATTGTCATTGGGAACAGTAGAGCGAGCTATGGGTAAGATTGAACGTTTGTATTAATTTTGGTTCTCTTTTATTTTGACATTATTTTATTTTGGAAATACATTTTTTTAAAAATTTATATTTTTTACTATTTTTAGGTAAACTACCACACATATTACCAGATTACATGTTAGTCTTTGCAGTTCCTATACTTGCTCACGACCCCGAATTCACAAGTCACACTTCAATTAGCCATTTGAAGGTCATACAACAATGTCTTTGGTTCATTTTAGAACCGTTGATTACCAAAAACGAATACTATTGCTACGGATTTTATAAAAATCTCATAGAAAGAATGAAAAATCACAAAGATGCTCTAAGACCTGATGACGAAGCCATGAACTATGTAAGATTTAATAATCCTTTTTATTTTAAATGAATGCAGCATTGAAAGATGTACATTTTTTTATTTAACAATTTTAGAAATTATGGGCAGTTTGTGATATGGCGATGAATGTTATTTTTACGAAAACAACAAACTTTGACATGAAGGAGTTTCCAAGTGAAACGCGAATACCAACAATGTATTTTAAAAGAGCAGATGAAATTTCCAACACTAAAAACTATCTGCCAGCAGAATTACAAATTAATATGAATAATCCAAAAGGAAAAGGAGGAGCACTTAATTCTCTTACGAGTGAAAGGACCTCAAGGAAAACAAAGGCAAAACAGAAAGAAACAGGCATTGGACCAAATGAAACAGATGCAAGGGTAAGGATCCATTATTTAAATACTATCATTTTAAGTCGGAATTTATGACTTCATCAATGAACGAACGAATGAAACTTGAGCTCACAATTATTAATTAAGTTTCACTGCAGTACTTGCAATAACATTGTGATTTTGAATATTTTTTTTGCTTCTTCCTATTCTTTAGTGTTGAGTAAAGGTATAATAAATATAATTATTTTTGCAATATTTGCAAAAAGTGTGCAGGTTTTTATTAAATCAAACAATATCTGATTATTTTTTTTATATCCATTTACTTTTCTACTACCATCAAATTAACATTGTTTATTGACATCCTTTCTTTTTTAATTTTTCACTCGAAATTGCATTCAACATGTTCATTCATTGATCTACTTATTAATATTTTTTAATAAATTAAACAAATAATATAAAGTCTATAAATTCTTTTACCATAATCAATTTATAATAAGAAACCCTTGAGCAATCATAATTGTTATTTCAAGCTGCATGTCGGCGAAATGGAATGTATTGATGCTCAGGTAACGACAATATTAATCGATGTATGTCATTGTCGTGAAATTTTTCTTAGTATACAATGTCGTAACTTAGTTGCATGTTCCATCAAATTAGAGATTTAGCATTATTAATATGTTAATTTTGTCTTGCAGCCTGCTGAAGCATCTGAAACAAGGATTCATCTGCCAGGATTAGTTGACGATGTGAGTACATGCATTATTTATGTTATTAATTACCCAACACTCTAATTTGACCTTATATACAAAATAACTAAAACTAATAAAATGTTACAGATGGAAGAACCACCAGAAAAGAGACCACACAAAGAATTGGACAAAATGAACAAATAAGTGTTTAAGTGAATTGTTCAAATGGAAAGAAGATAAAAAGGTGAATAAAATCAGAAACGAAGGTGTGATAACGCTGTTATACGAACATTAAGTGAACATCATATAAATTAAAAGCAGATTATTTTGAATATGTACAACAATTGATAATTCAATCGAATCGTTCGCGTATTCTTAGATGAAGGGAAGGATAAGATTAGTACATAGGGTTAAGAAGCGGTGACGTAAAACTAATAGACGCGAATCTATGTACTTTGGTGGCAGGTAGTACAATTACGGCTGCCAAAAATCTGAACTCTTATGAGATTAAATGGCGCTATGTAATCTGTATAAATAAACAATCGACGTTAAATTATGTTTCATAAAACCTGATGGCAGATTCGCGTCGAAACTGACGAAGAGTTTATTAGTGCGACTCTTTCTGACCTGGTTAGAAAATTTCAAGTGAAATTAAATACAAAATGATAAAAAACTTATGATATATTTTTAATTTTAATGATGGCTATAGTGTAATTAATGGATTTTTATATATCATAAGACATTTTTAATTAAGTTCATTAATCACAGCGCGAAAAATATTTATAATCCTTAAACATAAACAAAATAAGTTATGATAAACTACAAAAAATCGGCAAAAGCAGTCAAAATTTACGTATATTCAGTGATCGAATCCTACTACGTGCATTTTATAAATCTAAAAATATTCGTCATTAGTAATAGGATACAATTACTTGAGAGATATTTATTGTAGATCGCATTGTAATGTATTTTGTTTTGTTTTTAAATTCGCAAAAAGTGACTATAAAAATTACTATCGTTTTTACTTTTATTTTCTAACCAGGTATATGTCATTCAATTTTTACGTAAATGTAAGACCGTTTTCCATTGTTCATCTGACATTCCTTGTGTCGTTCAGTCTTAATTTATGTAATAAATATTAAAATAAATGTTACATCAAATCTTTTTTTTACAAAACTTGTAATGTGGTAATTTAAACCTTTTTTTCATTTTGGTATTTATTTTCTTGTTACTATGTAAAATCTTGTAAGAATGTAACAATAGTAATGTTTATAGTTATATTTTTAATTTTGATCTATTTCAAATAGTGTATAAAATAAATTTGTATAATGTATCTAATAAAAAAAGTAGAATGGCACAAAGATATCAGATGCTTTAGTTTCATAGAATTGTATATTTTGAGACCATCTATAAGTTGCGTGTTTTCGGCAATTTAAAGTTTATCGTGACTAAAATTTTTTATAACTTTTGATTAATGATGAAAAATAATCTTATCAGCTTAATGATTTTCGTAAAAAGCGTTTATTTTCATTTGAATAATTATATTTCATGTTAATATTAAATAAAAGTAAAAAATTCAACTTGGCCATCGAACGGCATGATCTAGGGTTTTCCTTTTATTGTTATGTTGAATTTAAAAGACATATATTTAAAATTATGAAGTAATTTTTATAAAAAGAAGAGAATTCGAATAGAAAAATTAGAGCTTTTATTTGCTTCGATTTGGTAATTCACATATATATATTGTTTACGCTGTGCGGAGTTTCTCTTGCCGTTCGATTACCGATTTAGAAGTATTAATACTAAATAATCGTATGCCGTTGTGTTGATTCCAATATAGTTTTCAATTCTTTTTCTATTATTTCTGTTCCTCTTTTTTATAAAAGGTTCAATACATGGCATTCAACGGGTCGTGAATTAACTTATCTTGGATTGATAACAAGATAACATGAATTCGATTGCTGCTTTGGATGTAATACACCTTTTTGTGCGGGCCTAGTTCTTATACATTTTTTGTGGTATTTCAACATGATTACAATTACTACGATTAACAGTGTGATTGAGAAAACGATCGATTTGTAAAAGATGTGCATTTTGGGAGAGAAACATGTTATGAATGTTGATGATTGGTCGAAACTATAATATAAATATAATTATAACAATAAGAAAAAAGGATTACTTCATGATTACTTCCCTGTCACTGAAATTGCTGTTGATAAATTCTATTCACTGCATTCCGTCACTAATGAGAAGGTATCACTTTTCTATGTACAATATCACTGATCAATTTTTATATAAAAAATAAACTGTACGATTGAATTAATAATCATTCATCAGAATATTTAAAACACTTGTATAGTAATGTATCGTACATAGAATAATGTATCTTTTTTGATACAAGTAATAGAATGTATAATTATTTATTGATCAATTACTTTAATAAAAAACTACCATGAATAATACATAAATTCTTAAAAATTATAGATTCGATTAGTCAGTGCTATTCATCTTTCGATCGATGAAAAAAGTATTGTATTGGATCTATAATAAAATTTGCTAAAGTAAAAATTTTACGTATATTTTTAGCGTTTATTTTACTATTTATTTTATGATACAATAATTATTCAATTTCGTTGTTAATCTATATTTATTTAAAAATTTATATTACAAAATAATTGCTGATCTAATAATTACTTTGGAACTACCTCTTCTTAAAAGATTTTTTTTGACCAGGTTTTCCTCCAGCAGATTTTGCTTTATTAAATGACTTAATTGATTTTTGTTTTTTCTTCTCATTTGCTCTAAAAACACAAGTATTTATTTATTAAAAATGTGTAACAAAAATTTAATTTAAATGTCTAAGAAGGTAGTACTTACTCGTATCGTATTTTCTTCACTTTTTTCTTACTAACATCTGTTAAGTCAGCCGCAAATGAAGATATTTTTCGTTTTTTACCTAAATAAACAAAGATAATTAATGTTCCATGCTAAAATGTTTTGACAATTAATATATTTCCTATACCTCTCTGTTGTCCATTGTTGTATTTGTCACTGTCATCTACAATAGTTCTAATTTTCTTCTGTTTATTGCTTCTTTTAGCAAGTCTCGCTTGGTAAGCGGCTACTTTGTTTAATTCCTTCATTGCTCTTTCCTCTGCAGGATCTAACTCTGGAACTTTCTTTTTAGCTTTCTTAGATTTTTCTTCTACAATATTTAGAGCTTGTTTTTCCTTTTTGTTTTTAGCTTTTTCTTCTTTTTTCTGCTTTTCAGTCAGAAGTAATTTGTCTGTAATAAGATTAATTAGTTAAAATAAAATATCATCAATATAATTTATGTCTATTTGTAAATTTAAATTTTACTATTAAACTGACTTTTTTCATTTTGTCTCTCTTTTTTAGTCTGGAACCAAGTTCGGTCATCTTTCGAATCGGAATCTTTCAACATATTTTCCACTCTGTTGGCTTGGTTTTCTATTTTCGCTAATTCACGCTCTTGCCGCTCTTCTTCCAGAATTTTTTCTACATCTTGTTCCAGTGATTTTAATTTTTGATTGTACTTATCGATAATATCCGCAGGTATTATTCTGTGTTTCACTGGATTCTTTGCATGTTTGATTACATCTTTAACAAGTACGCGCTCTTGTTCTCCCGCTAATGATACGGAAACACCCCCACGACCTGCTCTGGCTGTTCGACCAACTCTATTGAGAAAAATTATAATTTTGTCAATGGGTTAAAGCTAACAAGGAATTTAAAATAGTGTAAATTATGTAAATTATTGTTTTACCTGTGAATGTAATGTTGCAAAGTTGCTGGCATTACAAAATTAATAACAGTCTTAACTCCACTAATATCCAAACCTCGTGCAGCTACATCAGTTGCTAATAATACGTCGATTTCTTCATCTTTAAATTTTCGTAAATTTTCTAATCGTTGAGGTTGCGTTAAATTACCATGTAATTCTCCTACCTAAGGGTTATGAAAATATGTTCAATGAATAATACATTCTATTTGTTATATTATTTTTTGTCGATACTTGTAAAGTGAATATAATTACTTTAACGCCTAATAAACCTAATAGAATATGCAGTCTGTGAGCTTGTTTTTTAGTCTGTACAAAAACCATTGTATGATCGTGGAATGTACGGCATATTAAAGCGGCCAATATTGCTTCACGATCGCGTTCCCTTTCCTTTCGGATTCTAAATTATAACAAATGTTATAAACTTTAGTAATTATTTTTAAAAACATAATTTCCAAATAAATTTTTACAAACCTAATAAATTCTTGTCGCAAGTTGAATGCAACATCTTGATTGCTATCTACAAAAACTTTTACAGGTTTGTCAAGAGATACGGCTGCTAAATCTTTCACTTCTTCTGTCATTGTAGCAGAAAATAAAATGGTTTGACGAGTTCTTGAACATTGCCTTACAATATGTTTCATTTGTTCAGCAAAATATTCGTCTAACATCCTACAAATTTATGGTGATAAATAATCCTTCAAATTTAAAAATAGTCTATACTTTTAAAATTTCTTATTTTACCTGTCAGCTTCATCTAAAATTAAAACTTCAATGGTATCTAAAGTAAATGTAGGGGTGTTTGCTAAGTGATCAATTAAACGTCCTGGTGTGGCTATCACAATATCTGGATTTTTTCTAAGAACGCTTTCCTACACATCAAATAAATATTAATAATGATTTGCCAAACAATCAGTTACTATAAATTAAACAATAAAAATATTTAGGATTTTATTAACTACCTGAACTTTAACATCCAAACCACCAACTGACAATCCTACTTCAATAGTTGTAAATTGACACAATTGTTTGGTCACTTGATAAACTTGAACACCCAATTCTCTTGTTGGTACAAGAACTAAAACCCTTGTAATTGCAGTACCATCAAGAGGTCTGTACAATAATCTTTCGAGAGTTGGTAACATGTATGCAGCAGTTTTTCCAGTACCTGTTGCAGCGCAACCACATATATCTCTACCCATCAGTGCTACAGGTATAGTAGCAGCTTGAATTGGAGTTGGATTAACAAAGTTCATTGCTGTAACAGCCTAAAAATTAAAGTTAATTAAAAAAGTTTTCTTCATTAACTAAAAATGATATGAATAATTACCTTCAATAGTGGTCTTGACAAGTTCATTTGATAAAATGTAGCTAATTTGTCATAGCCAGAGCATTCTTCAAAATCAATTAATTCTTTTTCTTCTTTAGCAGCTTTTTCCTTTTTAATTTTCTTATTCTTAGTTTTTATAGCATCTAAAAACATTCAAAATTATTTTAATAGCCTGATAAAAATTAATATTCAATAAATTATGAATTTAACATTCAAACAAAACTAAAATTAACTTAAGTCATATTTCATACAAATGCAGCAGTGCTGCATTTAATCCACGTAAAATACGTGGATTTGGTACGAATAGACACATCGTAAAAATAATATGATTTATTTCTTTTATTTTCTGAGTTAAAACTTATTAAAATGTGGCAACAAACCTTTTTTAAGATCTTCTTCTGAAACAAACAGATCTGTACCATCTGTGTCTTCTATTTTTATAGGATTGTCTTCACTTCCATTCTGCAACACAATTTGTAAATAAATAAAAATATAAAAGAGAAGAAATTTAGAAAATGTAAGAATATACCTGTTGGTGTTTACTTCGAAACTTATTTATTTTATCATCAAGTTTTGTTTTAACTTTGCGCTTGATATATTTACTTAAATCATTCCAAGTATCTTGATTGTACTCCTCGACACTGGTTATAAACTGAAAATCTCCATCATCTGCCTTCTTATCTTTTTTCTTTTCTTTTTTTCGAGGTTGAAACTAAAAATGAAGTTTTAAGTAAAAGGCAATACATGTTTAAGAGTGGTTAATATTTCATGTAAAAATTTAGAAAATAAGTAACTCACATCGTCCTCTTCATCAGATGGTTCCGATAAATCAGGAACTTCTTCATCTTCTTCAATCGTTTTGATTAAATCAGCCATTGTTCAATAGTTATTTTATAAATTTTACAACCAGTATAAAAGTATCAACAAACAGACTCGGCAAGCATTTTCAGGCTTCACCAAAGAAAGGTTAGGTTCTACCAACCACGTGTGCTTCGACTTTTCGTCTTTCGATATCTATCGAAATAAGTTCGATTGCATGCATTGTTTTGCATTTTTTACGCATGCGCAATATACTTTCGCAGACCGTTTATGGCGGGAAAAGCCATCTGCACTTTCATTCTTACCGCGTTTTCATCCGCTATATACTAATGTGTATAAGTAACCCTCAAGGTAGAGAAGTAATAGATTTTTCTCAAGTATTTTGTTTTGAAAAAAATTAAAATGGGTATTTTGGGCCTTTCAAAATTAATTGCGGACATCGCACCCGAGGCAATCAAAGAATGTGAATTAAAGCACCTTTTTGGTAAATACTTATTCCGAACAGAGCATCAGAGCTAATGAATAAAGTTAAAACTTGATTACATTTTTATTTGCAGGTCGCAAAGTTGCTATTGATGCTTCCATGTGTTTATATCAATTTCTAATAGCTGTTAGATCAGAAGGAGCACAACTCACTTCTGTAGATGGCGAAACAACCAGGTATTTATAAACATTGTTTAAACAATAATAATTATAAGATTTAAGAATGATATTAATTAATATTATTTTAAACTTTACAGTCATTTAATGGGTACATTTTATAGAACAATAAGACTCATAGAAAATGGTATAAAGCCAGTTTATGTTTTTGATGGTAAACCACCTACTTTAAAAGGTGGAGAATTGGCAAAGCGTGCAGAAAGAAGAGAGGAAGCACAGAAGCAATTGCAAGCAGCGGAAGAAGCAGGTAATGCCTTTTTTGACAAATCAGTCCATTTATATCATTAAGTAAATATCTTACTCAAATATGTGAAATTTTAGGTAATGCTGAGGATGTTGATAAGTTTAACAGAAGATTGGTTAAAGTAAATAAAAATCATGCAGAAGAAGCAAAACAACTTCTTACCTTAATGGGAGTACCATACGTCGAGGTAATTATCTTATAAAGAAAAAAATTTTCTTTTTTATGTCTACTTTAGAATACCCCTTTTTCAAAGATATTTAACATAATATTTTAGGCTCCGTGTGAAGCAGAAGCACAGTGTGCAGCATTGGTTAAAGCAGGAAAAGTTTATGCTACAGCAACAGAAGATATGGATGCACTTACTTTTGGTTGCAATGTTCTGTTACGGCGATTGACCTTTAGTGAAGCTAGGAAAATGCCTATTCAAGAAATACAATATGATAAAGTGTTAAATGGATTAGATTTAACTAGAGATGAGGTAAATATAATTTTCATATTATAAATAATTGTAACATGGATTAATATACTAAAAGTTTAATGTATTTTTAGTTCATAGATCTTTGTATCATGTTGGGGTGTGATTATACACCAAGCATAAAAGGAGTAGGTCCTAAAAGAGCTATAGAATTGATCAGAACTCATAAAAGCCTGGAAAAAATTTTGGAAAATCTAGATACAAAGAAATTCACAATTCCTGAAGATTGGAACTACAAGGAAGCAAGAATGCTGTTTATTGAACCAGATGTTGCGGATGCTGAAAATATTGATGTAAAGGCTTAAACAATAATATATTTATATAATATATTTTAATTAAATTTCTTTCACATTTCCATAATATTTTTTAAATATTACATTTAATATTTTTTCTAGATAAAATGGAATGATCCAGATGAGGAGGGTTTAGTTAAATTTTTGTGTGGAGATAAACAATTTAATGAAGAGAGGGTAAGAAATGGAGCTAAAAAATTAATGAAAGCAAGGCATACTGGAACACAAGGAAGAATAGACTCGTTCTTTAAAGTTTTGCCAAATTCAAATCCAACTCCAACAAAAAAACGAAAAGTAAGAAATTTAAAATTTATTTTTTCTTAAAATAAGAATTTAAAAGCTAGCAATATAGTAAATTATAATTTATTTAAAATTTATCGCTTTAACAATAATGTTTTCTTCTTTTGCAATAGGCTGATGAGAAAAAAACACCAGCAAAAAGAGGAAAAACCACAGGTGGTGGAAGAGGGAGAAAGCCAAAGTAATTTTAAAATAAAAAATTTCAAACTTATTAAAATAAAAATTGGTAAAGTTGCTATAATGACAACTAATAATTGTTTATATCATAATTGTCTCGAATATCGTTAAAGAGAAGAATCATAAAGTTTTATTTTTTATAATAAGTGTGACTTGTATAAAATAGATTATCAAAATTTTTGTAATTTTTTTTGTAATATTTATTTTCTAGAATAACAATTACATAAAAATATAACATGAGAAATGTCTTTGTATACTCTAACCTTTGTAACAATAATCCATTTTAAAAAATTTAACTATTTAACAGTTACTCACTTTTACTTAATTTTACTGATAATGAGTAATAAAAAGTTTTTGTACATCAGTCTAAAAATCTTGCAAAATTATTTTATTAAAACCAGTCTCAAAAATTCTGTATTAAGAATAAGTTTGAAGACTGCTTGACTTTGTTAAAATTGAAAATATTTTAAAAACAGATCTGATAGCAAAGCAACAAAATATACATTAATTTAAAATGTAAGTATAACTAATATGACTTTTGTTATAAAACTTGTATACATATAAAAATGTTTATAAATACTTAGTTTTATACAAATAATTCAATAAAGAATTATGAAAACAATATTTACATAATATTTTTTCAATTAGTATGTACATTTTGTTACTGCTATTTCTGCATAATTTTTGTATGCATGAATGAATAACGGCGCGTAAGAAACTACGAATTTATAAAATAAACTGTACATTTTAAAGTATTTAAGAACTGTCATTGAAATTTAATAACAGTACTGCCAATTGCATTTGAGTCCATGACATGAGCCAAAGCTTGATCAATGCAGTGAGGTGCATAAACTCTATCTAAAATAGGTTGCAGCTGATCTGCATCAGCAAGTTCTTGCAACGATTGTAAGTAGGCAGTGTTAAGTTTTGAACCTTCTTTCCAGTGGCAGGTACTAGCACCAAAAACGTACTAAAATTAATAATCGATAATTAACCAATTAATTTTAATTTTTTCATTTTAGAAATTTATATTTTGAAACTGATTTTAAATCAATACTATAAGAAATAAAGTAATTTCTTACTTGAAGCAAAAGTCTTATTCTTATACATCCTGAGAATAAACTTCCACTAATATATCCTAAAGAGTCTGAAATTAAATTTTCAGGAACTGTAGATGCATAGGAACCATATGGTACTAAAAAGCTTTTTAACATTTTTTCGTCTACAGGTTGTCCACCAGTATAAAATATAGCATCATACCTGAAAACAATGATATTAATTATTATCAGTTATAAGCAGCAACAGAAGTAATTATTAAAAAATGCTTACTTATCACGAAGTTCTAGCTCTTTAATCACATCTGATTCATTAAATAAAATTATTTCATCTGCACCTAAAGCTTTAATTACTGGTGCAGCTTGAGATCTGCAAACTGTGACAATGTGGCCACCCCAAAGCTTAATCAATTGAATTAAAATACAACCGACAGGTGTACTTCCTCCATAGATTAATACTCTGACAAAACAAAATTTAGAATAGAAATATGTTGTTTTATTTAGGAAATTGATATATTTAAATGTATTATAAAATTTTATTATACCTTTTCCCTTTAGCATTTCCTTCTTTAATAATGGAGCGGTTGACTAAAGCATCCCAAGCAATGCAACCACTGTATGGTAAACTAGCAGATGCTTCAAAAGGTAAAATCTTTGGCATTTTAGCAACTCGAGTTTCAGGTACAACAATGTACTCAGCCATTGTGCCTGCAGACCATGATGGAACAGCCAAAAACACTTTGTCACCAATGTCAAAGTCAATGACATTACGGCCAATATCAACGACTATTCCAGCACAATCTCTTCCTAAAGTTACAGGCAAATCTTTATATCTCTAAAATTTCATAATTTTCGAATTTGATTATAACACTTCTTCATACCATTAAATGTGCTTGAATTGGAAAGTAAATAAGTATTTTAACTTACACCACTATTTAATAGTTTTCTGTAAGTTCTTGAATAACCCGAGCATATTTTTAAATCTACTTCATGGAGTGATGCTGCTTTAACTTGAATTAAAAGCTCGTTTGACTTTTGAATAACTGGCATTTCAGCATCTTCTATCATTGAAACTCCCTACAAAATTTAATTAATAAAAATATATATAGAAAAAAGATCAAATATAAAATAAATGTAATTTATTATATTTACATCTGCTCCAAGATAATGCTGGCAAACAATTGCTTTCATAAGATGCATATGTTTCGGTATATGCCAATTTAAAGCAATTGAGTATCCAATTAAACTGCCAGCTACCAAACCAGTTAAAAAATAAAAAAATTCTCTTTTTGACACTGAAAAATTAAATAAAAGATAAAAATAGTAAAAGCTAAAGAACTTATCTACAAAATCAAAATAATGTTTTAAAAAAAATATTTAAATACCTTCTATAGTATACAAATTTCCTAGTTGTTGCAAAATGTGTTTTGGATTTAAAATAATGGAAGACAGATGATAATGAACTGTTTGTATTTGTGTCTGAATCCACATAAAAATTTGTTGAAAAAATTCTTTGAGTTCTTGTCCCCGAAGATCATTACATACATCTTGAAGAAGACGTTGACCCTGTGAGAGCCATGTACTTATTAATTGTTGACCATGTTGTGCAGTTACAGAAGTTTGAATCTGTTGATAAAATAAAATTTATATAGCATTTATATTTCTTTTAGTACCATCATTAAAATATTGAATGATGTTGCAAATACATTCCAATTTATTTAATTCATTTTAATTAATAAATTTCTTGATCGATTACAACAATATTTTAAAGAAGTCAAGTATAGAAAAAAAAAGATGCAACCTCAATGAAGCATTTAAAGCAAAGAAATTAGCACAGACCTAAAATAAGCGAATTTGGAAAGCTTCCCAGTAATTGTAATCAAGGTCAATGATTCCCTTTGAATTGAATGACCTTTGATTCCACTACCACATTAACAAAACGTAACAAAATATAGACTTTTAACACAAAATTAAATGGAGAAAAAATTTTGTTTTATTCACCTGTAAAGCTTCAAGCTGGTTAGACAATCTGAATAAAATTTCATCCATAATTACAAGAAATATATCGTTTTCGTTGCGTTCGAAATCAAGGCCTCTGACAGAGTGACATGTTTGACACTAAGTATTTATTTTTCTTTTTTCTGAACGGAGTCGTGCTTTTTTCACGTGGAGTTGCAGAGGTGTCGGCGTTTACGTTAGGTCGAGTCAGAAATTCGTACACTTGTGCGTTATAAATAACCGATTATAGCGCACTGCACTAGACTCGAAATAGACACCAAACGTGCCTCCATGCTCAGAATTTAGCAAGTGATATTTTCAATTTTAGCGGATGATGTTGATGTCTGCGAATGCATGAGGGGACACGTTGGACTGGGCCACTGGATCGACTCTTCTTCTTCCTCGAACATTAAACGGTGAGAGGGAACTACAATTTGCGGTTGCTGCTTTTTTTTTCTTTTTTGTTCCCTCTTCCCTGGAGGTTAAGTTCACAGTCCCATTTTGGCACAAATTTGTTTATAGAAAATCAACTGTCGTCGTGACGTAACATCGTTAAATACTAAAAATACCACGTGATCAGGGTCACATGACAAACCATATGGATAGTAAAACTTTAAAGAAACAGTTTGCGTGCTTGCTAGTATAATTATTTATTTTCTATAACTATTTATGGAGTACTTTTTCATTATAAAAAAAATTTCACTTGTTCAATTCGAGCACATTATAAGTCACCTGCAGAATCCGAGTTGCATGCAAGCCAGCTGCCAAAGCCATAGACTTGCTTCGACAATATACATACTAAAATTGGAACGATATTCAGAGAAGATAATTAGCATGGCCTGTTATTTAGTGTGGGATAAATAATGTTAATATTAATGAAGAAAAAAAGTCAGAGGCCAGAAAATGCTTTTTGAATCGTTGCCGCCAGCGGCCATGTTTTCATCAAGGTTCAAGAGAGGTCATATAACGGTCAAATTTTGACCACACTGACCACAAGCAATTACACACTAGTCACATGGAGACCCACGGTCGTACCCCAGCTACTATCCACTCAAAACATCGGACATAACCTAAAATATTTAAAAAAATTGTTATTGTTACCATAGTAACCGATGCTGTCATACCGCAGCCGCTATTACAAGCATTTCATATTGTTGTTAGATAAACATTTGAAATCGGAATTTTAATTGTTAACAATACGAAAATGTTAAAGTTTCTTATTTTTTTCTTTTGCACCATAATAATAGATGACATCTTGTGTTTTACGAATAATTTTGATATTAGCGGATATATTGCTTATTGCCCATGCATGGGTAAGTTACTTAGTTTAAATTATTAGTTCTACTTTTTAAAAAGTAATAAGAAAATATTTTTGTCTTTTAAGGCCGTTTTGGAAACCAAGCAGATCATTTCTTAGGTGTTTTGGGATTTGCTAAAGCATTGAATCGTACATTAATACTACCTCCTTGGGTGGAGTATAGGACTGGAGAAGCTCACTCGGTGAGTAACAATTTTTATAAATATATCTACATCATGAAATTATTTGTTGTATTTGAATATTATTTATTTTTAAATTTATATAAATCTATATAATTTTACAGTTACAAATACCTTTTGATACGTATTTTAATGTATCAGAAGTAGCAAAGTGCCATAGAGTAATTTTAATGGAAGATTTTATGAGAGATGTTGCACCAGAACATTGGCCTCCATCAGAAAGAATAGGTAATGGTCTTAAAATGTTATTTTACTTTTAAAAAAGTTATTTATAAGTTTATCATTTTAATGTAACATTGCGTATTAGCATTTTGCTACAAGGCTCGTGGATCAACTGACTCTTGCAATGCCAAAGATGGTAACCCATTTGGTCCATTCTGGGATACATTTAGTGTTGATTTTATTAATTCTGAGTTTTATGGACCATTGCATTTCGATGTACATCATTCCGATATGTCATATCAGTGGAGAAAAAGGTATTCTCCAGCAGATTGGCATGTATTAGCTTTTACTGGAGCACCAGCTAGTTTTCCCGTTCAACTAGAAAACAAGAAATTACATAAATGTTTAGTCTGGAATGATGACATGCTCAACAAAGCAAAGGCTTTCATTAAAAAAACTCTTCCTTCAGGGGCATTTGTTGGAATACACTTAAGGAATGGTGTAGATTGGGTATTTATATTATTTATATTATTGGTTTATTTATAGAAAATAACAGCCATTTATATTTTTAAATTTTGTGCAGATAAGAGCATGTGATTACATTTCTAGTACTCCTAATTTGTTTGCTGCTCCACAATGTTTGGGATACAGAAATGAAAATGGTAAAGCCACTCGAACAATGTGTCTGCCATCATTTGAAGTAATATTAAAACATCTTAAGCGGGTGATACGAAATGGTAAAAATATCAAGTCTGTATTTGTTGCTTCTGATAATAATTACATGATCCCAGAATTAACTAAAGGCTTAGAAAGAATGGATGTAAGTAGACAATTAATAAATTAAATATCTACAATAATTTAAACATAAAACAAACGATTATACATTTTTTAGATTAAAGTTTTTAAACAAGAAGGTACTGCATCTCCTCACCTAGATTTAGCCATTCTTGGGAGAGCTAACTATTTTATTGGAAATTGTATTTCTTCATTTTCGGCTTTTGTTGCAAGAGAAAGAGAAGTTAAAGGATATCCAACATATTTTTGGGGCTTCCCACCAGAAAGAACTTCATCAACATCATCATCATTCTCATCTTCATCAACGACACACGAAGAACTGTAATATATACTTACATGTAAAAGACTGTGTTTAAAAAGCATGACCCAATTTTTATTTTATTTTTATAAAAGAAATGACATCAATTCGACAATACCTTTGAAAGGTAAATTTGTACTCCAACTTTTTATATTTATTATATTTTTTTTATACAAGTAATATAATGAATTTTGTGATATACTTTACGAAATAGGATTAAGAAAATAAAACATTTTTTATTAATTTTATAAAAATATACAAAATACGTATACAATAATTTTTTTAAAAATAATGCTATTTCTATGAGAAAATTAAAAATACCTTTAAGTTTATCTTAAGGGATTCAAGAGTGATCATCACACGTGGAAGAAAATTTTATTAGAAACGTGTCCGACTTTTTTCTACTCACGCGTAGAAAAATTTCCTTGTAACTTCCACGTCTTTTTTATCGTATAAGAACGATATATTTTGTCCATAGAATTAGAAACAGAAGACCTTCAGCATTTTACTTATCTTGCTTCCCAAAACTTCTAAGAATCAGTCAATTAATCATACGATATTATGATGATCGAAGCGTAATTTCGTAAGTTTTTTAAAAATTCTGAAAGAAAAAAAATAAAATTTAGTCGTCGCATCTTTAAATTTGCTTCAAACTGTACTTTCTAAATACGTATAATTACTTTATTACACTAGTATTTATTACTTTATTATACTGGAAACAAAAGATTTTACAAATTTTTATTTCACATTTACAAGCAGTAAAAGTTTTAAATTTATATGTACCTTCGTCAAAAGCGCCATTCTCGTTGTCAGTCGATTGCTCAGGGATTTCCGGATTGGCAGGTTGAAGAAAGAATTTTAATGGGCGATCCTCGAACAACCCCACGAAGCGGATGCAAGGGAAGATACGTTCTAAGATGCCCATCATCTCGTGGCGGTTGCCATTCGGGTGCTCCTCGTGAGTGCATTCTGCATCTACGCAATTGAACGAGCTGAGCAGCCCGATATAGTGGCGTTTGCAGCGCTTCACCTTTTCCTTCAGCGCGTGGAGCTTGCGCTCGATCTCTTGGCGACGCGCGGTGCGGAAAATGAATGTGCCCCAGGACTCGACACCGGGGCCACTGATTCTCAGCGCTATGATAGCTTTCGAATTGTTTCGCCCGCAACTCTTGCGTTGGCGATTGTCCGCCAACGCTACTAGCTTTCTTCCGTACAGGCAGGACCATACTATTCTTTTGCCATTTCCTTGGGCTCTATAATGGAATATGTCATTAGTTATTGTTATTGTAATTTTCTAAAATTTTTTCTAAAAATATTATTTTAAAATTACCTTTTGTCGAGCTCGCTTATGATGGGGTAAAAAAGCCTAGTTGGCGCAAACCCCACGATCAACAAGATCGTGGACTCGGGGTATTTGCAACTATTCAAGCCGAGTCTTTTAGCATAATAATCAGGTGCAAGTGTTTGTCGGAGCAGATTTTGAACTGGGCTCCAAGCAACGTGAACCTGAACCTGCCGCTTCATGCTTGGAAGAAAGAGCCCCAAGATAGCCGGATTCTTGTTTTCCTGAAACTCTGCGTCCTTCGTAGTAAGACATTCGTGCGTCATCAATACTATCGTCTTGTTCGGGAGCTGTTTTCTAAAATCTTCTAAAACTGAAATTCACCACCCACGAGGTCAGTTTACCGTGTTAAAAAGAAAAGATAGTAAAGAATAAAGGCAAATGAAGAGGAGCGAGACTAAACATATATACTAGAGATTTTTACTTACGATCTTCTTCCAAACCATTCGATTTCATAGAAAAGGGATCAAACCATTCCGTTGCCGGTAGTGATAATGACTTTTCGATTGACGAATCATAAATCAAAAGTGATACGTAGGGTTTCACTTCCAACTGGCTAGCCAGGTTGCCGATTTTGTAAGGTAGGCGCAATTGCTGAAAGTAGCATCTTTTCCCTGTCTCGTATAATGCAGCGCAACGCCATGATCTGAAAAGGATTTTAGTATTATTCTCAAATTTTCTGCAAGAATCGACTAATATTTTCTATTATAAATTTATACTGTATATCATGTATTGGAATGCCCCAATAACTTTATGAAAAAGTAAAAAATTTCATACTTCAATTATAACGGGAAACGTTAGTTGTTTCTTCCATTGTAGGCTTTACTATGGCTCTATCGAGGGATGATACATCATCGTTAATTAAATAATACGTCAGTTTCTCGTGTTATCCCGTGTTGTCTAAAAAGGACGGAAATGCCCATTCAATGTATCAAATAAATAAATACATATGCACCTTTAAAAACTTAAATTTTTTAACACTTACTTGCACACTTCAGCCACTCTGCATAAATCTTTCACACTCGAATATTTGCAGATTATGTGCATTACACAATGGAGAACACGTTCCCCATCGATCTGGCATTCACGTATATTGTCCAATGATCTTTTAGTACAATTTCTTCTGGTTCTTCCTCTAGTCTGGTATCGAGGTGAAGTTTCCGTCTCCAATTTAATCTGCTTCATTCTATAGCGGAGTAAAACGAGCTTACCGATCACAACTCGGTAAAATTATATAGCTTGTAGACTTTAGAGTTCAGTTTTTAGATACAATTTCAAAATTCAAAATTTTATTTTAATACAATTAAAAACTGCACATTGAATTTAAAATGGTATTTTAATTTTAAAATGCGCGTTTGAAAAATGACGAATATCAACTGCTTGTAACTCCAATACAAGTAAGAATGTCTTGATCGGTTAAAGGTCAAGACGAGAATGAAATTTGGATGGTATAGGCAGTATGCACATTGACCTAAAAGGCCCATGCAAAAGGCCCAACGGATCGTTCCGAGGGTGGGTGGGGCAGGAGAACCATAAAGCTCCTCGTACCTCGCACAGCGTGCTCCAGAATTACTTCCTTGAAATTTTCGGTGCCGAACCCTCAGAGGGGATTAACAACGCATGGGTTATACCCATTTCAAAATTCCCATAGATTTTCGTCTTCAATTACCTCTGTACTTCTCCGAAACTCCGAAACTCAATTCTTAACAAAAGTTTTTATATTTCGTTTTTATAAAATCGAAGCAACTATAAAGTTGAAATTAATTGGTTTGGCATAGCGTATGCGTGTTGCTTAACTTTTATTTTATTTTGGTTATTAGACTGCGTTTAAAAATCATGATTAAATTATTTTCTTTTTTTGCTTAACTAATGAAATTGGATTAAGAAAAAAATAACAATTTTTTAACATTTTATAAAAATATATTAAAACCTTTTCCGTAAAAAATATATAAAAATCGGTTATAAAAACTTTTTAAAAAATAATACATTTTCCATAGGAAAATTAAAAACAAATCGCGCTAAGCTGCAGCAAGATTTCTCATATTTTGCATTACTTGTTTTAAAGTAGCTGCAAAGTTTTCAGAAGAAGTTTCAGGAAAATCTCTGAAGGAAGAGCAAGCAAAAAATATGTCGTTTGGACGAGGGCTGTAACAACACCCATATCCTTCAGGAACAACAGGGCCGTAACACATGAAAGAAGCAGTTTTGTAAGCTACTTGACTAGAAGTTAAATTCCAATAAGTGCTCCTAGAATATCCAACGTCAGAGAAGAAATCGGGTAACTTAATATTGTTATCTTTTGCTATCATTTTTAGTCCAAAAAACAAACGATCAACTCCTTCAGCCATTGTTGCCTGAAATTATACAAGAATATTTATTTTATTTCATGCAAGAGTATTCTACTTAAACTTAAAATTTACCTCAGTTGCAAGTTTTTTATGTGCATTTACTGCTGCAAACATAGCTGATTTTTTTACATTCATTGGTGCATGATCACTATTAAATAATTTAGCAAAATGAACAGACTCATTACAAGTTGATCTAATACATTCAGTTCTTGCATTTTTAAATCGACGTAACGCAGCCGATTCATAATGTGCTGGAGGTTTTTGATGGAGTTTGTAAAAAGTTACTTGCATGGCAATTTGTATAAAACTATCAGGACTCATTTTGCACTTTTTAATTTCATTTGTTCCAAATTCTTTAAAATTGAAACATTCTATATCGATATTTTGAGACAATCTATATTTGTAAAATATTTTGTTATTATTATTATCATTATTAAAGTTTCTAAATATACATTAAATTTGTTAATAAAAATTACTTACTTATCAACAGAAACAGTTGCCTTTTCAATTGCATGCTCCAGTGATTTATCTAATTCAAATTCTAGATGTTCAGCTTTAGGAAATTCAGTAGGTATGCTAATTTTTGCATCCAATTTGTTTTTTCTACAAAATTAGTAAAATTTACGTTATAGATAGTATCATGGGTAAATGTACTATTATAATAGTAATATAAAGTATAATTTATATTTTCTTCACACTTACACATAGTTTATAACATGATCTTGCAATACAGTGATAGGTAATGCTTCACATGGACTATGTTCATATTCCATGCCAACAAATCCATCATATGAAACAATATACTAAAACAGAGAAAATAATGATTACATAGTTTGTATTAATTTTATATTTAATATCCAGCATCTTATCGAATTTTACTTGAAGAATTTTGTCGTGCCATCTATTTCCTGCATTTGTTGAAGAACTAACTCCTGTTAAACTCTGTATTGCACGAATTGATTCATTGTTTTTATTAGTAAACAATTCTTTTGGTAATTCCTTATCCAAACAAAGCACAAATAATGCAGTCTCAAAGTCATTTAAAATTTTATTATTTCTTCCCAGACCTTGAAAAAATTAAATTTCTAACATAAACTATTAAATTTGTTATTATTTAAATAAAAATAAATATATTGAAATATTAATTACATACTTTTTAATTTATCATAATCATTTGCCCAAGTGTCTCTATCATTTCCTGTTAGAATTCCAACTGGTTTTGCAGCCTCATTAGACCTCTTTGATATATCTTGCAGAGTAGCTACCAGCTGTTCTTCACTTATAGTATTTGATAGTGAAAGTTTGAAGAACTAAAAATAATTTATTTTAATTATAAAATATTTCTGCTCAATTATATGACAAAGATAATTAAGTAACTGATTATTTTTTACATGATTATTTCTGATAATGATAATATGATTAGCATTATCAGTATGAAGCAATTTATCAACATCTTTATTAGGCCTCCGATGTGTGCCTAAAATCATAGCATAAGGCTGCATGTCCAACGGAACATCTTTTATCATTTCTTGTTTTATGTTGCAACTGAAAATTAGTTTGAAAAATTAAATCAATATATGTTTTTCTAACTGTTCATTCATATAAAGCTTTCTAATTTCACCTTTTTATCATATCATTATAATTACATATGGCACCAATAACATGAGCAGCATAACGATGAGCATCCTCTTGCGAAGTAAAGTTTTGTAGTGGACCTACGGTACCAGGACTAGAGTGATATATGACAGGATATCTATATCCCAAATAAGCCGCTTGAAGCCACCAGTCACTCATCTAAAAATATTTTACTTTTGTTTTCAATACTAATAATACTCTTTAAAACGTAAACAAGTTTATAATTTACCCAATTTTCTGTTTTATCATATTTTTCTTGCAATTTATGATAAAGCTCTCTCCCAATTCCTCCTTCTTTGATAAAATCATGAACAATTTTTTCTGTATTTTTATATTCTGTATCACTTAAAAGTGGTTGTACTGATCTAAAAATTTTTTTTTTTAATTTTAATTTGATGCTTTTTTTAAATGAAATCTATTAAAATAAAGAAAATATTAAAATTTACTTCAAATATAATTGAGCAGTCTTTTCCAAATTAGGTACTGGCTGTTTTGGCAGTGGATGTTTATTTAATTGAAGAGATGTTATGGTAGCTATTTGCTGATTATCGAAAACATTTTTCAATCCATCGTAAAACTGTAATTTCAAAATAATTTATTTAAAAAAAGAAATTAAGAAAATTCACAACATAAGAATATAAGAAAAAGAAATAATTACCATTGGTTTATTTAAAAAGGAAAGACCAGTAATAAATCTCTGCATGTTTCTAGTTTCACTGGTGGCTATATTTAATTCAGCACCATTCCTACAACAAAAAAGTATTTGAAGATATAAGTATAGTTCAGTGTACTAGCTTTGGAGTCTCAATTGCAACTGGGGCTATTGAATATGTGTGGTACAGGATGAGCAATTGCTACAATCTAAATGAATTAAGAGTGATAAAACAATCTCTTATGGGGTCTGAGGTTCACTTGTGAACCATATGGGAGACAACGCATACTCTTTCCTCTTTTTACATTCTGAACTCTTTGATACAATGTGTATTGACATTTTGCCAAAATTTATTAGTAGTGCGTTGAACTTTTTTCTACTCACGTAGAACAATTTCTTTATGACTTCCGCGTCTTCTTTATCGTTATAACTGAGCGCGTTATCAGAACCATATATATACCTATTTGTGACAATTTTTTTTTCAAGAGGATCAAAAGACTTTCTAAATTTTGTTTATCTTCTTTATAACATCACAAAAAAATATTCTTTTAAAATTGTATCCTTTATTTATTACTGTGTTCGTCCTAGTGCGGTAAAGCAAAAGAATGAAATCACGAATTATACTCAGGAATGTGTTTATTACGATATAAAATCGATTTGAAGCAACAAGTGTCTACGAATTCATTAAAGAAAATATTTTCGTTTTCCGCTTTCTTTGCAGAATGAGAAAGTTACCGAGTAATTGGTGAAAGTTAAAAATAAGTAAGTAAACGGTGCCCTATAAAAACGGAGCATTAAACTTGGAGCCCGAACAATTAAGATTTATATTTATTTACTTACCAGTAAACCTGCAGTTACCGATGCGTCGTCAGCTCCGCCTCCGAATCGTCGTCGCAGGTGGCGCAATCAATGTTTTTCCCCAAATTTAAATACCCTAGACGCAGTATAAAACTGCGAGATAAAGTCAGAGATATCTCTGAAGTATTATAATAATGAATGAAAGAACTGCATATCTGTCTAAATTTTTATACGATTAACAATTAAAAATATATCGGTGTATTACGACACACATCACGAATTTCATTTTAGCAATACAGTGAATAACAAATAGCCGGTGTAATCATTATGATTGCTTGATTACATTTAATTCCATAATAGGAGCACATAAAATTTGAGAATAAAATTAACAAGAGGAAAGCGACGTAACTCTTTTTGAATGTAAACGGTCAGTACTGTCCATCTGAAATTCCCCAGAGGCTGATTTTATCTGTCGCGGCTTGGCATTGCCCCGCGCATGCACTCCAACAGTGCACGGTATTTCGGAGCAGAAGCGAGAGAGATCGTATAGGGTGGGGGCCACGAAAAGGAACATGGCGACAGTGACAAGAGAATCCGTGAGCGAGTGGCAGCAGCAGGCAACCGGAGATGCGATGGGCGTCATGAAGGTCTGAGTGAGAGAGAGAAAGAGACAGAAAGAGAGAGAGTGCGCGCGGCGAGAGGGAGCGGTACGACGGCTCGTGCCGCCAGTGTGTTTTTCGCTTCGATAAAGGCCCCGCCGGAGCCGCCGACAGCGCGAGGCGTCGTCTTATCAGGCGACATCAGTCGGCCGCAGAGGAGAGCGCCGCGCTCATCTCCGTCAACGTCATCCTCCTCCGCGCAGTGCGCGAGTATATCGCTCCCTCGGGGAAACGCGCGTGCAGATCCTCGAGTCGTGCGTACACCAGTGCGCCGTAAAGTGGCCGCCCGCCCGTCTTCTCCTCCTCCTCCACGTCCTTCTCGTCTGTCTTTGTCTTCCCCGCGTCCGTCATCGCCGTCGACGCGCACCACCACAGCCGCCTCGTACGATAGTGTGCGCGAGTGCCGCCGCCACTGCTGCTGCGCTCCTCGGTGTTTTTCTCTCGGTGTGTGCCGCTTTCTTCGCGTCCGCCGCTGACCCGTGAAGTGTGAATCACAGCCGACGGCGCCGCAGGACTCGGAGGACGTCAACGCGGCCCCAGGGTGCACGAAGAGGCGGGTACCCCGCGACGGCTGCGCGCATTCGGGGAGGAGGTGCAAGCGTGCGCACACACTCACACGCCGACGGCGGACGTGTATACGACACATATCAAATCAACGGCTGAGGAGCCCGAGCACGAGGGGCAGACACGTCAGAAATGGCCCGAGACTACGATCACTTGTTCAAGCTGCTTATCATCGGCGACAGCGGTAAATAAAACCCTGGCGAGCCTCGCTTCTGCATCCAATTGGTTATATACGCGCGACCCGGTTTTTGAAGCTGCGATACACCCACTGGCTATTGCCGTTGCCGTCCTACTCCTATTTTTTTTTTCGGAGCTCTGTGTCCTCGTCCGCGGGTATGCAGTGGACAACAAAATCGTTGTTCGGTTACGGATCGTTTATTGTTCCTTTGTGCGCTTGTTGTTTTCACAGGTTTTCGGACAAAGTCCTTTCAGTGCATTCAGAGTATATCTGTGAGCTCCGTGCCTGTGAGAACAAAAAAATGAGTACATTAATCAGTAATTCACTACTTTTTTGTGTTTTATTCGGCCATGAAATTCTTCTTAGAATCGTTTTTTTTTATTGATCAACTAAATTTAATGCCGCTTAAGTATTCTATGAGTAATAAAAATACTTTTTTTATGGCCATATTTTAGAAGCAAGCATCAGAGTGTAAACGATTGAGACGATTTTGTTTGTAGACAAACAAGAATATAAAAATAAAGATTGTAAAAAGAGACTATAGAAAATATATTTTGGAGCATACGCGATGTTATTTCGCGTAAGGTTAATTCGATAGACGGACGCGAAAGTATTTAAAATAACTAACTTATTCAAAATACAATAACCCGACAATCTTTTGATTTGGGGATTTGATTCATTATTAATTTTTTTTTCGGCCTTCGCGTACGCGACCGTTAATTCACGTTAGCGTAGGTCAATTAACCACGCGTACGTTATACGCGTATAATTCGCCTACGCTCCAGGATGCCCCCTAAACAGATTCTTATAAAAATATGCTGAATTTCAATACCTCACTACATGAGAGATAATTATTTCTACTCTGAGGCAAAAGATGCCAATGAGTCATCTAAAACAAGTTTTCAACTGAAAAAATCTCTTCTGTGTACATGTGTATTCACCATATTATTTTCTATAAACTGATTAATTACAACAATCAGCATATTGGTCATCTTTTTACTTATGTATTAAATTATTTTGTCATGAATAAACAAAATAATCAATTTTTAATAAAGTATATAAGTTAGATTGTATGACTGAACATTCAGATTGCATTTTCATCTGATTAATATGAAATAAATTTACAAATGTAATCCAAAATAATAAATAAAACATTAATTTTAGGATATATTAATTTTTATAATTTTTAAACAAATTTTACAAATTGTTTTCTAATTACATCTTAAAATCTTAAAAAGTAGCGATTGAAATATTTAACATTTTTTTATTTTAGGTGTTGGAAAGAGTTCACTGCTTCTGCGGTTTGCGGATAATACATTCAATGGAAATTACATAACAACGATAGGTGTGGATTTCAAAATCCGCACAGTGGATGTAGATGGGGAACGAGTAAAACTACAAATCTGGGACACTGCTGGACAGGAACGATTTCGGACAATAACTTCCACATACTATAGAGGCACACATGGTGTTATAGTTGTTTATGATGTTACAAGTGGAGATTCCTTTGCAAATGTCAAAAGATGGCTACATGAAATTGAGCACAATTGTGATGTTGTAGTCAATAGGATTTTAGTTGGAAATAAAAATGATGCACCAAATCAAAAGGTTGTCTTAACAGAAGATGCTCAACGATTTGCCAATCAGATGGGTATTAAACTATTTGAAACTTCAGCTAAAGACAACACTAATGTTGAAGAAGTGAGTATTAATTTATAAATTATAAGAGACTTACATAAAGATGTATGAATTTGAGTTAGCTCTTTTTTCCCTCTACATATTTATATTTTATTGAATACTGTAAAGTGATATTTTAAAATAATCGTGAAAAATTACTATTTCATTACTTAAATTAAGTCATGAAATATAGCTTTTTAATTAATATTATTTGTATTATACAGATGTTTATGGCAATAACAAGAGAGGTTCTTCGTACGAAAAAAGAAAGCAAGGAAAGGCAAGCGATAAAGACCAACGATACAGTCAATCTAAGGACACGCACCAAACAACATAGGAAAAAATGTTGTTAGCGTCTTCGTTGTGTATTAGATAGATTATAAATAATATTGTTTTTGTATAACAGTCAAGCAGAGTAAGACAGAGAGCGTGTGTTATTAATGGAGTGGACATGAAATGCCATAAACTCTTTGACGTTACCAAGACAACAATCGTGAATTACCAATGATGCATTTCTTACTCACGTTACAATTTTTATCTAAGTACCTTTATTACCGAAGGTAAATACGTAACAATGGCACATAGATTTTTTGGAAAAAAGGATATTGTACCAAGATCCATTAATGAGATACCGACTTTCGATAAGATATTATCAGTAGTAAGGAGATTGGTTGTTAAATGTTTACAAATATTCGATAGAACAAAAAAATTATGTAAAAGACTCGCCTAAATGTTTTGAGACCTATACAAAATTCAAATTTATTGATACTTTACAATATGAGCTAGATGTAATTTATATTAAGTTGTGCTATTTGTAAAATGTTGTCGAGTGTTTTTTAATAAAAAAAGAAAAAAACTGAGATTTAATATAAAATGTACTAAAGACTTTTTCTTACATACAACGATCAATTATCAATAAGAAAGCTTGCACAAATTTTATTCTTACGTGGTATTGCATCAATTTATTTCTTAGCCAAATAATTAAATGCCAATTAGTTAGATGAGAAATGTGTAAATACTCGAAAGCGCACAAACATTTTACAAATAGGGTGCTATTTATATTATCAGGAGGTCCAAGTAGATATTAAAGTATTTTTTAAACGAGGTTCCTGAGATTCACCAATATCTTTGCTGCGATTTGTACCAAAAGAATGATTTTCATGTTTTCTGAGTAAAGTTTGTATGATCCGTGTCGTCGAGGAAATGTAATTTTCAATTTTATTATCCGTATGCAAACCTCCAAGCTTCTATACAAAGGGTTATAAAATGTTTAAAAACAGAAGAGACGAAAAACGCACTTGTGAAATTTGTAAACAAATTACGTGTATACGTGTAGTGTTCGATAGCAGAATTGTAAGAATCGTTGTCTCAGTCCTTGAAAGCGGCAGGAGGCAGGCAGACAAGGTCGCACATACGTAGACCGTGTCCAACCATGACAGAAGCTGTCTGTGTTAATCTGTGATAATAGTTAAATTGCGTCTTCTGTGTAATAAATGCTACCCGCGTGAGCTGCATCTCGGCAAAGAGAGCCGCGAGTAGAGAGACTTCAGAGGAGGAATTCTTTTTCCGAGAATTCTTGATGAAACTATTTATGCTTGGAAAATATTTCATTCAACTTTATTACCGAAGGCGATTGAAAGTAACTTATTTTTAAGCCGATTTCTTTCCAAGATTTATTTAAACTACATTTCTCAATGGAGTTTTTATGTAATTTTAATATTAATAGTTTTAGTAATTGAAGAAAGTATTTAAGAATTACAAATTAAATCGTTTTTTTTATCAGTAAAACAGTTCTACTTTTAAATTTTAAACATTTTATAACGTATTTAGTATAAGAATATAATTGTAATGAGCTTATAAATAATATTTTTCGAATATTATCATATTTCGCAGAATTAAAAATAATTAAATACAATCGTCTTCAGTTCTTTTATGCCGTTCTATGAAATATTTGCTACAATTTAATAATAATAATGAGAAAATAATACTCGTATAAAATGGAACATCCAAAGAATTTGGAAAAATTTCTCTCTGGAGCAATGTTATATCTATATCTCTATAACGTCTCTACTGTTGCTTTTGACTTTATATATATATGTATCTACATTTCAATATATGTATATATATAAAATTAACAATTCTGAAGGCGATTATTAAAATAAAAACCGTTCTCCTAAAAAAATGTACATAAATCACAAAAAATCATGGCTTAGCAGCAAATTGAAGTATTTCCATAGGCATACTCTTAATCAGCTCATTTATTGAGAAATATCATTACAATTCGTTTTATATATTATGATTAATTATTGTATATTTACTTTTTTAAACATCGTAATCAACTTATGTATGCTCCATTTGCACAATACAAGGAAATTGAGACAAAATTTTTGACTGTGTGTATTAAATTTTTATTTTATCAGATACATTATATTAGTTATTTATGAGTTTAAAGTTGTGTATATAGATTTTAAAGATTTTAAGTTGAAATAAATTCATTTTTATTACTTTTAAATGATACCAATTAAGAAACTTATTTTTTTCAGTAATATTAAATAACATAATAACAATTAGTAATTATTAATTTTCTAGTAGAAAATATGCGTCGAGTTTTTCCTATCACGCTGGTACTGATCGTACAGTCTTCATTTTCCCATATCTATTCTATATTATTTCTGTAGCATTAATTATGCGTGATTAGTAACGACAAAAAAATTACCGTAGCTATTAAGTCGTCGAATTCTAGTTAATTATAAAAATATGTTAAACAGCATTTACGAACAAAGATATCTTTCTCGGAACCGTCGGAGGTCAAGTTATCGAAATCTCCATTCTTATTAAAAATATTATCATATCAAATAAATGCGACAAATGTGAGATTCAATTAATGTGAATTAAATATCTATACTAGTAAAACTAATTCGACTTTTACTTCAGTGACAACAGTTTGTAGGCAATTTTTCTTTTACGTTTACCAATCTAAATGTTTTCGGTACGAAAATGCGAAACGTAGGCATCTATTTATGCAAAACTTTATTATTATGTTCGAATAGTAGAAAAAAGAAAGAAAATTTAAGATTTGATATTTTGTATACTTGAGATTTTTTATAGCTCGTTTCTTATTTAATGTATTAAATCGACTCAAAACCGTCTACATAACAATAATGAAAATAAAACGACTAAAATCGAGCGACCTCCTACGTAATTTTTATTTTATAATCTGAGAATAATATTTCTTATAATACTGTAAATTTACTAATTTGGAGATTGCTTTTAAACTTAAATAAGAAATTATTATATCTTGAGAATCAATAATAATCCAACCCATTCTCAGAATAGAGATTTTAATTTTATTATATCTTACGATATTAATAATAGTAGGTAATAATTTTCAATTCTAATCGGTTACTTTTTTGTTTGCATGTATTCACTGTTGAAATAAATAAATAAAAATTATAAATTATAGTATTATAGTATAAATTATAAATTATAGTATTATTATGAGGTTCCACAAAAATATAATTTAGGACCTTTTACTGCATACAAAACCGTAATTTTTTTTAATCAATATCTTACCGAAAAGAGAAATGCATTTCTGTCAGTGAAAACATGAAATTCTAATAACTTTGTTAGTTTTGTGTTCTACTCTGCGTTTAATAGAATATTGTTATTGTTTAATGCAATTAATAATTTAATAAACTTTGTATTAGTTAATTTATTAATTATTTACTTGCGAAATCTGCGAAACGTATACCATTAAATCCAGTACTCCAGGTCAAGATCCTTGCACCCCGAAATCTACGGCAATATATCATGCAATGAATGATGGGCGGAGAAGGACCCACGTAGGGCCAATTTGACCTGGACTAACGACTTAATGGCAACTAGGTGGGATCTAGAAAAATCTGTAGCTGACACTGTCTCCACTTAACTACAACTGCTATTAGAAAAATCTGTAGCTAATTCAGAATTTTAGCCGAGGGTGCGCATGAAGACCGAGTATAGACTTGTACAAACCTCTGGCAATCAGAAATTCAGGCGCTTGAGTTAGGAACCTATATGCGTATTCTTACTTTTAAGTATAAACTACTGAGAGAATTTTGTTACATTCGATCGGTAATTCAAAAAGCCCGCTCGATTCAGCGCGTGTTAATAAGAGTCTGAAATCTCGGAACGGACCGACGTCACACTTCAATTCCTCTTTCTAGAGTTTTCTATGCGAGTAGTTTGGGTATGTCTGTTTATACGTACGCAGATTTGTACGTACGCGACAAATAATTTACTATTACTTTATTAGCATTCCCTTTAATATTAAGTGCGTTGTTTTAACTTTATTTCGAACAAAAAAATGAATATCCACTCGGCTTCCGTTGAGTTAAGCTCTTATAGGGACCAACATTTTAAGGTTAGTATATCTGTGTAGAACTTAACCTATAATTTTCATGAATTTTGTATTTTTATTATACATCTATATTTAATAGAATGAAAAATTTGTTATTATTATTATAATTTTACACTATTAAATAAGTATTCATTGATAATTTCAGGGTTCTCGAGCAGAACAAGACAGGCTACTCAGAAATTCTTGTACTTTGTATGTAGGAAATTTGTCTTTTTATACTACAGAGGAACAGATATATGAGTTATTTTCAACCTGTGGAGATATTAAAAGAATCATAATGGGTCTTGACAAATATAAGAAAACTCCTTGTGGATTTTGTTTCTTAGAATATTATATAAGAGCTGATGCAGAGAATTGTATGCGCTATGTAAATGGAACACGTCTTGATGACAGAATTATTAGAACAGATTGGGATGCTGGTTTTATTGAAGGACGACAGTACGGTAGAGGAAAGACTGGTGGACAAGTAAGACTAATTTATTGATCTAGTTCTAACTATAAATCTAGTTTCTATTAGTCTTAATAAATATTAACCTTTTTTTAATAATAAATTACATTTTAAACTCTATTTTAATTATTTTTAGGTACGTGATGAATATCGATCAGACTTTGACAGTGGCCGAGGAGGTTACGGCAAAATATTGCAACAAAAAGTTGGTCCTTTGGGTGAAGCAGCTTTCTAATGGATTAATTCTTGATAATTGTGAGAAGTAATTTAAGTATAATTTCTAATTTGAGCAATTTAAGTGTAATTTGTAAATACAATAAAATGAACTTTTATTACAACTATGCGCGTAGAAACAGAGAAAATAAACTGACTTGATGTGTGTTACAATAATATATTATATTTATTTAAATAATAATGTATCTAATTTACAACAGGACTTACAACAGGAAACAGGCGTGAACTTTAGTATCTTATTAAACTGTGATTATGCTACTATATAGATACAGTACAGTGTTCATGGCAGTAATTTAAAAATACAAAGTGACCAACAAACATTAAATGTGGGTATGGAATGGAAAGAATGTGTAAAGAAATAATATTTAAGTATTAGAAAATATTGATCTAATTTTATAAAAGTGGAATGTGAAACTATTTAAACAAAATCATGTCATAGACTTCATAAAACTTAATTGCGTTTAAGTTTCATATTATGACTGTCCTGAATTGTGAAATTTTTTTTTTTAAAAAGATAATATTGTAGAAAATTAAAAACTGTCTTTCTGCTTGAAATTTTGTGAAGAAATGAAGCACATATATTTGTTTTTTGTAAGACTCATTTGAAAATAAACTATTTTCAAGTATTCATGATTAATAAGTGACTATTTCTTTTACCATAGTAGAGAAAAAAATTATTCAAGAAACATTATTTTTCAAATCAAATCAGATCGATCAGGAATACATTAATAGATCTAATATTTATTAAAATATGTAAAAATAAGATCATATTCGATATATTTTATTACCGAATAAATATTACTAAATAAATGCTCCAAGTATTTTTAATTGAATGTATATTACTTATAATATAATTACAATTCAAATACATATATGTACTAGGACTTGCTAGCATGATGAATGTTGAAGAATCGAGGTACATACAAAGAGAAATTTTTCATTAACTTGCATAATAATAACAAACATTATAAATCTTAAATTATAAGATACTGATAAATTTTAAAGTATACAATGTCAATATCAATAAAATATTGCTAAATACTTAAAAGATATCGAAGAATTACAAAATACACCTAAACGATTGTAAAAAAAAGTGCTTTCGTTGGATTTTCACGCGTAACGTCAAATCCTCGGTTTCCGTAAATTCGTTATTCTCGTGCACAGGCAGTCTTCGCTGCTAATTATTTACAACACACACGACCGAATGAAAGCTGTATACTGGCACTTAAAGACGGGTCAACGATTCGTTTACGACATTTAAAAACATGGAAACACACAATGTCTTTGGCTCGGTATCGCGCCCCTCACATGAGCATGCAGCAGAGCTTCCGCAGAGCCGGTCTCTCGAGGACGGCGCGCACCGCCTCGGTGAACACCTCGTCCAGGCCCTCCTGCATCTTCGCCGAGCACTCGAGGTACTTGTACGCCTTGATCTTCTTCTTCATCTTCTTGCACTCGCGCGGCGATATTATGTCGCTGTTCTCGGTTCTGAGGTCGCCTTTCGTCCCTGCAGGAAAAAAAAGGTTCATAAGAATTTGCCGAAGGGTTTAGTAAAAGAAAAATAACGAAAGAAGTGTTAACTTACCTATTAAGATTATGGGTATGTTTGGGCAGTGAATTTTGAGCTCGGGATACCACTTGCTGTACACATTTTCGTACGAACTTCTCGCGTTTATCGAGAAGCATAACAGGAAGCAGTCCGTCTGTAAACGATAAAATTTTATACGTAAATTTAATGACTTTTTAAAAAACACAAAAAGTAGCTGCTGCTCAATTCATTCGTGTAAAAAAAATCATTATTAAATTTATCATTAATTACCTTTTCAAAAGGAAAACATGTGAGAAATGTAAATTATAATAATTAATTTTGATTACTGTTTTTAACGTAAAATGTTATTAATTTGTAAATAACCGTTAAATATACATGTGTACTTCTATATTATTAAAATTATACAATTATTGAAGAGTGTAAAATTAAATAAGAACATAAAAATTTTAAATTTATGCTTTTAGAATATGAAAAAAATTGTTCAACAGTTCATTTAAAAGTCTGACGTTTTCATTCTTTTAACAATCATTCATGTTTATTAAAGCATCCAAAACATCAAAGTTTTAAACAATCAAGTAAACTCGTCAGTATCAAAATTTCTTACAAAAACAGTATGTTTTTCTTTCTAAAAGACCCAAACAATTCGCACATTGAGTGGTCGCGTTCAAAACAACATAAACCGATGGCTTACATTCGGATAGGACAGAGGCCTTAGTCTCTCGTAGTCCTCTTGGCCGGCGGTGTCCCATAAGGTGACGTTGTACTCGTGGCCGTCCACTTCGATGGTCTTCGGATAGTTCTCAAAGCTGGAAAGAGCGAGCGTTCATTGAGCGGATGATAGAAAAAAAAAGAGAGAAGAAGAATCGGAGAGGCGGTTAATTGAGAAACCGGAGAGACGCCTGCCCCCTTGGCGCCTTCAATTCGCATTCTTGGATGTACGGCGATATTGGCCTTCAAGGATGCGATAGATCAAAATTAACCGCGTATCCGCGTTATCGCACTTGTGTAACAGGCGTGATCGAGGCCTATTTTCGTAGCCGGCGTTCTAGTTGCAAGAAAAGTCGAAGCGCACGTTTCCGTCTTTTTTCTTATACCGAAGCGACGCGCGGAATGCGCTATAAAGTCGCTATCGCTAATTACTGCGAATTAACTTTATGTCGCAAATGTTAATTAAATTTATTGGTCGAAATAAAAAAAAAAGAGGTGACGGCTGCGTTATTGTTATTAAATCGTTTAATTTTGTTGCGTGTATAATCGTTATTGTTCGTAGAGGAGGGGGTGAATGCTTAAACGATGATTTATGAATTTACAATGGGGTTTGACAATTAATACAAATTGATTTTATTCAAACTAGGGAGCCGCGAGCGTCGGCTACGGCGGCTGAATAACAAAATTCGGAGGAGGGGGAGGGCCTCACTCGCGAGCGTGAATGAAAAATTAATAAAAACTCACACGGTGGGGATGTATTCCATGGGAAACTTTTTTTCGGTGTACGTGATGAGCATGCACGTCTTGCCGACCATGCCGTCGCCCACAGCCGTGATTTTTATTGGCCTCAGTCGGGACATTGCGTTCTGTTTATCTGCAACAAATAATAGTTGATACCAATGAGTCAAGCGAAATAATGACATTAAAAATTGAGTCACACGGTGTTTTACAATTGTTATTTAAAATCGTTAATTTCGCTTTTTTCTTTGTTAACAAACGTGATATCATGCATTGCTCGCTTTAACGGGGCAATGAGTTTATGATTTCACGGAATAGAAACAATGAAGGTTGATTAAGTTGTAAAAGTTACAAATCTAAAAAAAAGAGTAGAATGATTTATAGTAATATTAAAAAGTAATATTACGTATTATTTTAAATATGACATAAATACTTGCTATATTTTGAGTACTTCGTTAACAGTTAAACGTCTTCATTTTAATCAATAATTATACAATTTAAAAAAGAATTAACTGTTTCTCAAAACTAGTGTACGGATTCTGTTTACTGTGTAAAATACAAGAAATTGACAAAAATTTAGAAATAATCAATTACTTAACATGCAGTAACAACAATTATAAATAAATAAATAAGCAGTTAATGTTTAAAAATAAATATAATTTTAAAATAAAAAATTTCTTATAATAATTTTAATAATAAGCATGAAAAGACACTATGGACAAGTTTTCGTGCTCTGGTACAATCATAGCAAAATCGATGAGAAAATGTGCTTTTCTCTGACTCACTCTATTATGCTTATGTTATTTCCCCATGAATCCACGAAATGACTCACTTTAGCTGTACTACTTTAAGTTCAAATTTCAGGATAACATTCAAATAGAAAATTGTACAATAAACTTTCTTATTCTCTAACAAAACGCTGCTAATTGATTTCGTATTGAGTATTCCATCTCATAAAAATAAGAGCAAATGATATATCAGCAACAACAATTTAATTGAAAAAAATCCGTTTTATTTCCAATACTTGAATAATTCGCTTAAGTTTTTAATGAAAAGTGAACATCAAATGCTAATGAAAATAGCAAAATAACACAAAAAATATTGAATATAAAAAAAAATGAAATTTGTGTCATTCTTAGCGTCTTTAAATTTACTTAATATCGAAAATGATCTACAGAAACCTTTAATAATAATTGAAACTTGTGCCTAACATTCAACGGCAATCCGCAGCGCTTTTCCGACGTGGCTACAGGGAATAACACATTCATATACAGACATTTTTTAAATCGCACTTTTACGGACACTTTGAGCGTCGAAAAAAAAAAATACTCAGCGACAGAAGGCTCGCTTTAGATGAGTAAGTCAAAAAAGTTAAACCGCGACATCCTGTCTCACGACGATCGGCGACCTATCGCAAGAAAGAAGTCCAGGCCGCACCGCATTGGCCTTTGGCTCGGTATCCGTCATTGGCCGGCGTAATTCGCATACACGCGAAAATATGAGTGTACGTAAGTATGTACAATGAGAATTTCTCCGGGGTTGAAGGCGATGCGCTCCGGCATTCCTGCACGCGAGTCCTCGTCTCATTTTCATTCCGGATCGCTCGGCTATCTGCTGACCCGAATCGGCCCGCGGCACTCGGCCGCTCGGCGCAGGACACATTTCCGTCTATTATCCATTTGATTTTCATTCGCGCCCGAGCTCTGCGCCGCGGCGCGGCTCAAAATTAACAAAACGCTTCCTACCGCTCGCCGCGGCAATCTGCCGCCGGCAGATGAAATTTCATTTAGTTCCGCATCGAATTGTTATTTCATTGATTCTTTAAGCGAATTTGTGTGTTTTGTTTATTTTTGCGCGGCTTCGTAATTGAAACATTTATCAGATCATTGATTAATCCAGAGGATTGAGGAAATTATGTCAGCAGTGAAGTATTCATGTTTCGTTATAAAGACGGTCAGCAGAATAGCGCTGCAGCAAATTCTTATTAACATTATAATTTTATTTGTGCGCATAAAAGTGCAATGAGAAATAATTGTAATAAAAATTATAATACTGTATAGGAAAGTGGCCACAGAATTTAATTAACTAGTATTAATGATATTAAGTTTTGATGAAGTACCTCCATATTTTAATTTAAAAAAGAAAATTGTTACTTTCATTGATCAATGAGAACAGATTCTTATGAAACTATTAACTATAATAAAAAGATTCTCTTGAAATTATCAAACTAATAATTAATGATTAAACTAATTGTTGTAGGAAAAACTCCTTATTTTTAAAGAAATATAAACATTTCTTGAAAAGCTCTCTTAAAAAATGAAAGTTTCCTAACATTTTTTTCTCCGTGTAGTAGTAAATCAAAGAAATCATATTTATATCTCGAAATACATCAAATACCTTCCAAAACACATTAACAAAACAAAAAAATCGGACAGGCAATTTTTGTTTTTCGCTTCGATCCACCCCACCGTCGCAAAGAATACATCGTCCGAGCACACCGACCTGGACACCCAAGAGAGGAAAAAAAAACAAAAAAAAAAGAAGAGGAAGAAGGAAGACTCAACCGGGCGCGGCGGGAGCTCGCTTTATACGTCGTGGCAGCGTCGCCGGGCCGGCGGTGCGGGGCAAAGGGATATCGCGAGCTTCCCGAGCGTCCGGCGCATCCGCCCGCCCATCAAGGCTGCGCCCGGTCACCGGCGTCGTCTTCGCTATCGCCCGCTCGGCATACAAAACACTCAACCGGCTGCACATTTCAACGCGCGGGACCTCCACATCCTCATCTTCGGATGCATCGCTCTTTACGTACGCTCCGCCCGACGCGCCGCGCGACGACCTCTCCAGCGGCCAAATTGACCGCGAGGAGCTCCTTTCGGACTTGACTCGCGACGGATTCGCCGCTCGGTGAGAGCTGCTGACCGTGACTCACTTTTCCAGCGGATTTGAGTGTTCTTAAGTATATGATGTTTACATGATTTTAAGATTAGGAATTTTGATTGGATTGCTATTTTTAATGTTGGTTTACATAAGGAAGTTAAGATTTGTGTAATATTTGAACAGTAGGGTACCTACTTCTTATTTTAATTTTCAAGAGACACTTCAATGCACAAGTTAAAAGCAGTTAGTTTTCAAGGTTTCTTTTTACTTTTTTTATTAAACATTAAATAAATTGTTTTGTAGCCGTCTTAAATTCTAAATTTGAGCTGACAAAAAATATAAATTTTTAATTTAGAAATGTATAATTATTATTATAGAATAGATTAATTAATATGAAAATATAGTGCTTATCATGCAATTTGTAATAATTTGAAAAATCACATGCTTATGCACTTTTATAGAATAAGGGCTCTATAAAGTACAGTGACTTTACGACGGTATAGACATGAAAAGGTTGATGCACCTAAGAGATCGTTCCTCACCTCACAGCTATAAGGTGAAAAGAAAAAGAAGCTTGAGTAACACCATTTCGAATACAAACGATGTGGTATTTTTGATATTTAATTCATGAAGTGACGATCTTTATAATAATATAGTAATTTAAATACAAAAATGAAGTTTTTCAATTCATTTTATTAATAAGCATAGTGAATTTTTCAGTTTAAAATTAATAAATTATTTATTTCGTAAAAAATAACTTGGAAAATACTGTAGGACTTTGAAATCATAATAATTATATATCTTGAATTAATTGAAATCTTTATTTCACGAGAAACTAAAAAAATAATTAAATAAAAATTAAAAGTGCTTTTTCTATTTACGCTATTAAAACGCAAATTGAAATTATTGTTTAATTTTCTCTTTAATATCATAAATACCATTTTATTCACAGTTTTTAAATAATATAAATTTAAGCAACAATTGCAGTAACGCATGCGCGTAAGAATCGTGGTATGAATTTAGCAATCGGCCTCTTTAAATTCTTAGAAGGTAAATCATCATCGTGCTTTGCGGTCGCGACAAACGTTTCCGACTTCCTCACGTAGAAATCACCGCGGCAAGCACGACGAATTTTTAATGACAATAAAACATGTTTTGGGAATCTTATTATTGATTCTTGAGCACATTTCATTATACAATTGTTTTAATAACAAAATGCCAAATTTTTGTATTTGCATTCAAAATGATTGAAAATCTTTTGAAAATTTACTTTCGATTGAAGTAAAAGTTGATTTTACTAATATTTAATTTCGTAGAAAGTAATTCTTTTGTATTATTAATCTTAATCTAAAAATCTCTTTGGTAGCCTTACTGACTAAGTCGTGTAAAACCGATTTTTTCGCAGATAAAGTCACCAAAGACAATAACCCTTATCTTGACTAAAAATAACAAATGCAATAGAAAGAAAGGATGGAAGCTACGTTACCTTTGCTTCCGTTTCCGGTGCCCATTGGGAATTCCCGATTATTCGGTTTTCTTCCTCTGCAAGTTTTTCCCTTTCCTGTGAAGATAATAGTTTATTAATCTCATAATAATTCTATTTTTAACGACTCACTACAGTGATGTAAGCAAATTTTTCTAACTGTCTCTTTAATATACCCTTATAATCAGATTTTTAATTTTTTATTTTTAAAATGTTTTAATAAAACTTTTTTGTTTATCGTACTACAATTATCTCATGTTACGTCCGATAGATTAGGTATTAATTAATAATTTACCAAATTATGTGGAACCCGAAAATTTGTCTTTGACAACATCATTCTACATTTTGGATATCCGCATAATTTATATTAAAATTTTAATAAACCAATAATTAATACATAAGCACGGGACGTAGTTCGCGTTTGCCTTTGAAAATATGAACTGAAATTTTTGAATTATAACTTGAAAAATATAATAATTACAGCTTAAAAAAATTACTTTTAAAATCCACACGAACGTCCACTTTCCCACCGCAACACAATCCACTCCGAAAAAAAATTGTAAGTAAGTTCCGTAAAACATGGGTATACTCACGAGAAAAAAAAACGGCGCAAGTGTCGCAGAGCAGCGTCCGCGAGCAGAGTCGAGTGGAACAGCTTCCCGCGTCCGGACGGCGCGTCTTCTCGGGGCGATATCGCACACCTTATCTCCGCTCTGGCACGCGTGTCCTGTGCGCTCCTATCGGCGAGTCGAGCGTCCGTCCTGCAGGGCCTCCATCGCCCAGCCCGTCCATCTGCGGCCAGAAAACAGAATGAATGCGCCGTGACAAGCGGTCTACGCTCCGGATAGCGCGGCCCTCTTATCGCCCGGCGATAATTAAAGTAGCCGTCACGAATTTTACGCTGCCCCCGTGGCTATGCGGTATGTATATGTCGTACGTCGTTTAAACGTGGTTTTCGTTGCTTTGAGTTTTTTTTTTGTTTTACTGTTAAACTTTCCTTGCGATAAGCTTGTGATTAAAGCTTATTTGATGTCTAAAATATTTCTATAAAATTTTCATTTTCATTTTATTTTAATTTTATTTATTTTGGAAAAAAATTAAGGGAATGAGTATATATACTTTAACATCTTAGAAGATTACAGTAATCGATCATTTTCAACTACCGCAAGCGGTGAACATAGTGTAATTTTCAAATACTTATGGAGCTTAGATAACTGTTAACTTAGATAATTGTTTAACAAACGGATCGATTAATTTCAGTTAAACATATAGGTAAACACTTAAACAATGCAAAGTACTGTGGAAGCTTTAATTACAAAAGATTAAATAGCGATTGTTGAAATAAGAAATCTGATACTAAAATAAATTATTGTTATTTTTTAGATTGCAACTATAAACTACTTTACATATCCCTATCTGTAAGAGAAAATTTACAAGAATTTTACAATTGTTATAAAATTTATGGAACGAAAATGGTAATTGGAAATTTTTACGGGGAAAACACTACGAATCATATTTTTCTGTTTTTTTTGTTTATAGGATTCCTTACAATTTATCCTTAACATAATAAAAACAGGAAAGTTTAAAATGTTTCGCGTATCTCTTATCATTACTGTAATTGACGTAAACGAAGCATTAATTATGTTTAATGCAAAAAACGGAAAATACAGGATGTTTTGTCCATTCTTCAATCGGATGTAAATATTTTAATAGCAACATCAATTAAAAATTGTTATGTTCATTAAATTTATGAAACTGTAATAATTTAAGATTACGTCCATGAAGATCTAAGTCCATTGCACAGTTGAAAGCAGCACTTAATAAAAAATTATTGATGGAAAAACTACATTTTATTGTCGACATCACTTGTATCATTTTTCATTAATTATATATTTGTTTAATCATCATTTTATTATATTTTCGTCAGTTTAAATTTCAATTCCTTATTGAATCAATAAAACAAATTCTTCCTCCGTATAATATTCGCTATGATAGTCTCGCAAATTTTACGCGAAAAACTCCTTAAATCCACAAATCAGTAATAAATTCTGTTCTAACATCTCTACATAATCATACCAACAAAGTTTCCTATACGAACTAGCGCCAAAAGCGCACTTATGATTCAGTGGAGCCGCTGTTATAGCGAACTGACCAAGGTCTGCGCAAAAGCGCGCTATAATGTAAAAGGCGCGGGCGTACAACTATACGCTCGCGAGTTAAAATTGTGAAGGGGCGCGCGCGCGCGTGTATCTTCGCCGCAGCATCATAGTCGAAGGCTCGCGGACGTGCCTCGACTGGATTATACACCCGACCAGTCGTGAGGTGCTGTTGATTTTCGGGTCATCGACTGCCGGGGGTATATATACGCGGGGGACTCGTCGTGTAATGCACGTGTTGATCGATGAATTTTTAGTCTAAACTCCGCACGCGACTCGGTAGCGCAACGAGCCGGGGGCGACGCATTTGAATTTTATCCGTCTGTTCTCATCGCTTTTACGACTCCTTTGATGGAACTTTTTTACCTACGCTCATAATTAGAGTGGGATTATAAGGAAATACTCGTGAGATTAGAATGGCACCACTCGACGAGGTGGAATATAATTAAATTTTCCGGGTGATATTTATCTTTTCCGTGCGAGAATTTCTGTATTAGTGATGTATGATACAATTTATTTCGTTGACAGCAACGAGATAAAATAGTTCGTATAGTGTTCCTCGAAAAGTAAAAGTACGTTAAAATATAAATTAATTTTTTTCATTTTACTTTCACGTCTGTACAATAGAGAGAAGATGTTTCCACGCCACTATCATAAAACAAAATTCTCAAAATATGTCGAAGAAAGAAAAACCACTCGATACAAGTGATAACTGAACCAATCGAACTTCGGGTGGCTAAGTTTTTTTCTAAAAGAAAGATTTTTCACTCGAACAGAGCGATTTTTAAAAAATTTCACTCTTCTACATTAAGGGTGAAGAAACAAACATTATATGTATTTATTAAATATAGTTAACCACTATATAATTAAACTGCAATCTAGACTCGATCATATCATTTCAGTACAGGTCCAACCGCGAATGACAGATTATTCACGAAAAAATAAAATCACCAAGCGCTAATGAATGTCTTCCTCTCGGTTCTATCGTGGAAACTGGTGGAAGTACATTACACGCCCCTCGGTTCGTTAAAAGAAAATAAAAACACGTACAGGGTGAAAAGTCGGAAGGAAGCGCGGAACGCGATCGGTACATAAATTAATAGCGGTAAAGCGCACAGGTCGCGTACGCGCGCGCGAGGGAGGGAGACAGAACGGATGCAAACCCGGGAGAGATGACCTCTGCTTGCGTGGGCGTGCACGGAGAGGGTGTGTCGTGCTGTCGTATACAGCTGAGGCACACCCTCTCGGCGCCGCTTTTAGCGCAGCGCATCTACTTACTCGTGTTGTGCACTAGTTTTTATTTTTATTCTTCTTGTCACGGAGTAGATCGCGGTTTAGTGATACGAATACATGTCTGTACGCAATTCATTTGATTTATTTTAAAGCGATGAGGGTTTTTTTAATTTTTTCCCGATCAAGATTAGAAAGCGGCTTACGTGTTATGTGTTACGTGTTACGTTAATGTGCTTAAAAGGAACAAATGGAGTTGCAAAAAAGAATCGGTACAGACCGTACATAAGGAGTGGAGAAAAATACAAACAGCTGGCTTTTATTATCATTTTCGCGTTTACCTCGACCTGCTTTCCTTTCTACATAATTACTAGTGTTGGAGCTTTAACAGTGCTCACGTGGTTTTATTTTGGAGATTGACTACACTTTTCGAACTCCGGTAAAATAAATCGACTTATTAATTAATTGACGGTCTTTCTATTCTTTTCTTTCAAAAGCAAATTTGATATTATAGTTTCATTTTCTTTCATGACGAATGCATTGATCAATTTTTTAGAAAAAATTATGTATAAACGTTAATCATCAAATATCAATTTTAAAAACCGTCAAAAAATAAAATTGTGGTGTAAAAATCACAAAAACCTTTCGATATAATTTTACAGAAACAAAATGAATAAGTTTAATTAAGTAATGAAATCAGTCATCGAATTACCCTTATTGCGGAGTTGGATAAAAAAACGAATGACCTCGCTTTCCCGACCATATCGATAACCCGCAAAGATTTAACGCACGACCAACCGCCGAAGTCACATTGTACTTTAAAAAATCGAAGGCGCCTCGCTTATGCGCCGCGACTTGCGCACGCCTATTCCTTTCACGCGCCTCTCATCTCCTTATGGAAAGCGACGATATATATTGCTGACGTAATGTAAAGCCGTCGCCGGAATTTCACGTACCTCACGTAATTTCGCGCCGATAAGATGAAGCCGCGCGTTCGCAGCTTTTTCGGATACGTCATTCTTTAATTTTCCTCTCGATTTTTCATTTTCTCTCTCCCTCTTTAATTAATTAAGTAATTGGAAGGAAGAGTAAAGATGACAAATGCGGGTGATTGTCGCAAGAATGGACCGCTATTGCACTTATTTTTTTTCAACTGCGCAAATTTACGCTCTCGCTGCGATTTGCCGTTGCGGTTCGACGTTTCGCCTTTAAAGACTATTGCTAAACCGTGAACGTCCGCCTATTAGCAACATGTTAATTGCGCTTTTAACGATTTCTTTGTTGTGGTAAAATTTTTTCAGGTGAATAGGTATTAAATTGCGATTATTTACAGATCGTAATTCTTATTTGCCTCTACGGCCGGTTACATTAGCATTTTTTTTCGATTTAATATTTTACTACTGCACTAACGTTAAAAGACGTATAAGAATCAAAATCCTTTTTTTAAAGAAAAATGTAAGTTTTACTAATAGGCAATTCGTTTTTGTCTGCATTCTTCGATCACAGAGAGAATGGGTCGATAAAATTACTCTTATTATTTTTGCAGAAATATATGCATGAAAAAAATGCTGGATTGAAAATAACTATAGTCTTTACTAAAGCGATTATAAACATAAAATAAATTCAACAAATTGTGCAACTAATGCAGTAAAATGTAATATAACAATCATGTAATACAAAATTAATAATATTTACTATTACCGACATAAATTTTGATTTTTCGAGTTCGTGTTCGCTTTATTAAAGACCAGTTATAATTTTTAATGTAAAACATTTTCTCAAAAACTATTATAAACTATAATTACTAATATTATTATTATAATTACTCTATCATTTTAAAATTAAATGATCTGCTTGATAAAAATTACCATTAAATTGTTCTGACTAATCTTTACAACGTGTTGTGATAATTTCTTCTTTCCTCCGCGTAGCTATCGAAAGATGCACGCCAGTGCAGAATACGTTATGTTTTTTACGAAATCGTGGGAAAAGAATGAACGGCGCGAGACGCATCCTTGAGCGCGGGTGCATGCCGCTTTCGCCGCCTCGTACCCCCGGTGCGCGGCTCGCAACGTGATCGAAATCGCTGACGAGCGTCCGATTGTTTTTCCGCCTCGCCGTTGCGAAAAAATAGGCGCGCACGTAGCGCGCGGCCGCGCGGAATGCTATTAATGGGATAAATCGAGAGAAACCGGTCGCGACCGCTGTCACCGCGGGCGGACACCTGCGCCGGCCTCGAAAGAGAAACGTCTTGTTTATCCAGTTGACGGGCATAATTTTTTTTTTTTTAATCTTTTGAAAATTGAGCGATAGGCAGTGCTCGATGGTTTCGGTTATTGTGCGATCGTTTTATTGTAGTGGAAAATTATTCGATAAGATTCGAGGCGATGACAGACGGAGATACGAGGCAGATTAGCGAGATGGACATTTGCATTTTCAAGGAATACAATGCGGTCGAGTGTGTTTGACGGTGATAAAATGCGGTAGCTGGAAGATCATTAAGAGTTAAATGGTACTCGTGAAGTTAACACTTTCTCTGGGCATTTCACAATCTGTATCGTTAAAATTACATTCATTAAACTGCGACGGGATTGAAATTTGTATATGTATGGTATTGTAAAATTTTGAATTTTACTGAACAGGGAATTTTTTTATCTATATTTATAAACCTAATCGATACCTTTTTAATGGTATCTTATCCTACCTAATCGAAAATTGTAAAAATTCGAAAAAAGGGTGTTCTATCGGATGCAAATATGTACCTCTGCGCGTGTTCTACGTGTTCGTATTTTCCGAGCTCGAGCTTATCGGACGTCGTCCTGTTTCGCATGTACAATTTAGCGCGACATTCGCAAGGAAATGGTATTGTTCTTCATCGCATTTCAATTACCGGTCATTCGAAATACAATGATCAGTTATATTTAACTTTCGATTTTTGTCAATCATATATTTTGCACTGTTCTCACTGTATTCCACTTAACATATAATGAAATTGTTACAAAAAAAAAACGAAACAATTTTCTTACTGATAATTGCACTAAAATTTCTTTGGAATTTCGCAAAATGCACGATTATTTACGTGAATTTCTGTGATAACTTTTTGAAACGATAAAAAGCGTCGGAATGTGAATGACAAATGGTTTATAAAATTAAAATACTCTTACGATGAGTCATCGCTATTTATTTGTAATATGCATACAATTGTCGTTTCACAAAAAAAACTTTGTTTAAATTTTTAATTTGACTGATGTAATAATGAGGTTTTACTGTAATTCATCAATCTCCTATACGTATAGCTTCGAATTTTGGCTGCGTTCGCGGTGTTTTTTAACGTCATTGTGTAAATTAGGCCGTGGTTATACAATGCATACCCGTGAACGCGGTGCTGCGAAAAATCTTTTCGCCGATAAGACTCAGATAAGATACGCAGGTAAACGCTTCGAGATTAACTTATGTTCGCGACGAGAGACGTTCGTCGTTGTACCAAAATTCTTATCGATACATGTAATTTTCTAATCTGAATTTCCCCTTAAACAATTGACTTCCACGTAAACAACGAACGCTTTTTAAACATCGCAAGTACTTTAACAAAAGAGAAAAAAAACAAAAACAAAACGCTCACTGCACGCATATAAATAAATTAGTCAATGGCAATATCAAAATTTTGCGACTTACCAAACGGTACCAATGCGGCCTCGAGCTGGTTGGGCGAGGGATCCCAAAAAGTCGATGATCTGATGCGGTGTCGAAAAAAAGTCACTTCTTCGAGGTGAACACGCCGAAGAGACTCGCGTGGAGTAGTTGGAGGAGGCACGAGCGATCGGTTCCGTCGCGCGCGAGCGACTCGAATGCCGCGCACAGACTGAAAGGTGTATCGCCGCGCGCTTGCGTACATACATCCGCGGCTCCTGCGAGGAGGGAACCCGAGGCGCACACATGCGAGACTTCTTTCTCTCCACTTCGATAAGATGAGCGCGTGGGACCGACTTGTGTGTCCCGAAATTTTGGTGCAAGGATTTGACACTTGCTTGAAGCCTAGATTGCCTTGATACAATTATCGACATTTTGATGAACGAATTTGAATGTACACAATTTTATTGAATTATGAAATTATACTTTTTTTAAAAATATTTTTCGAAGTAACTAAACTATGATTTAATTAAAAGTTGATTCGTATTGGGAATTTAAAATTGACAAGAATTGAAACTATTTCGCAGACCAAAAGTCGAAGATCATTCTTATTCTGAACTGCAAATTGGTGACGCAAATACACTCATGGCTATGTTTTATGCACTGATTGTTCGACTGATATGGCTTCATGCGTTAAAAATTTACATTGCCTACCATACATTAAAGGGTTGGTACAATGTTTAAGCAGCTATTTTCATTAAAATACTATTTGTTTTATTGCGTCATTAAAAATAATTTCTCATTAAAATATAAAACTTTACATTTTAAAATGATTTATAAATATGGTACTGGATTCACCATTATATACAATTTTCAAACGTTACTTTAATAGATTTTATTTCATAGGTACTGTTAAGAAAAAGTTTAAGCAACTTTTAAAAGAATTCGGACTTACTAGTTAATAAGCACAAGTTCTAATGATTGAATTTAAAAAATATTTTCAAATTTTTGAGACAAATAACTTTAAAATAAAAATAAAAAATTAATTAAGAATACAATCGAAGTTTATTCTTGATAAAAATAATTGATGTAAATTAAAATTATAAACATAAATTAGTAAAAACTATTATCAAGTCACAAACATGAATAAAAAAGGTACATAATTAAAAAATTTTCCAAAGAAAATTGGGAGTCAATAAATTAAATTGATTGTAAATTTAACCTGACATGTAAAAATATAAGAAACGTTAAATATCTTATGAAATTCAATCTTTAAAAATTGTGGTTTTTGTTAATTCTAAGATATTGGACATTCTTATGCACGATTTTGAGGAGGCCTTTTATACCTTCTTTCATTGCCTCTTTGACTTCTAATACGAGACCCTCGACCTGAAATAACCAATCTAATTAGTAAATAAAATTTTTCACAAAAAAGACATATTTTACCTATCGATGGAAAATCGTATTCATTAAAAATGTTCTCTGAACAATCTTCAGTGTAAGATTTTATAGCTAAAAAAAAAATTAATTTTGCTATCTCATATATGAATGCAAAAATAAGAGTATTTTAAATTTTATAAAATATTTTCTAAACTTACGTTTGGTAAATGGAGGATCCAATGGCCTTTCTAATTCTGCAGAAGTATTTTGTGATGTGCTACTGTTTTCTCTGTGATTTATAATCTGAATTGGACGAGCCATTGCTTCAGATCTTCGTTTTTGTTCATCAGCCCATGTTCTCTCAGATGGATCCTTTGGTTGCTTTTGATTATCGTGCTAATAACAGATTAAAATAAAATAACTTTAAGTTTATATACAATAACAGTCTAAAGAACAATTAATAAGTTAAAAAAAATACAAAGAAAAGTAAAACAATATTTAATTTGCATCTGATTTACGACTTTTCGGAAAAATACTTACAAAATTATTTAATAAATACAATTTTCAAATACTATTTTTGCAATCGCAATCATTTTCATGAAATATATTACTTTTATCTTCTACTAGAGTAAAGGAATTTACCATATTTCTTGCTAAATTCATTTGTTGAAAAGAATAATCCAGTTGAATAATATCTTCAATATTTTTATTCTCAACAGGTATATGAAATCCAGGTACTAAATCAATATCGAAAAATGAACAAGTGAACGAGCATAGAACAAAAATCCATCGTTTCACTATAGATTTACTACAGAAGTTTTCTCCTCCAGATGTTTGATGGAACTGTTTAATAAATATGAAATTATGAAATAAATTTTTGAAATTAGTGTATAAATAATGTAACATTTAAAATAAATTATACCTCACATGCAAGATTCTTTGTATAGTCATATGGGTCCTCGGTAAGCTTAATATTAACAACAACATTGTCAAATTTTGTTTCATTGTCATCTTCAATATTGATATTGTATAAGTCAATAAATAGTTCTTCAAATGAATAAACAATCAGATTTTCTCTAAAGTTTTCTAAAATAAAATAATTAATTTCAAAATTAATAGAATAAATTATTTTTTTGGTGCACATGAACTAACTTACTGCAGGAATTTGCAAAAATTTCTAATCCACACAATACTGAAAGTTTAACGTCTTCTTTGTTGTACAAAGTATATAAAGGTGGTAATTTACCATGACATCTGCTGGATTCCAGAAATTTAAAAATTTCTTCATACACAATACTATAGTCACTTTCACCAAAATCTCGAGGAATTTGATGAGAACTTTTAGAGTGTTCGAGTGCTGCAGATGCATATCCCATTTTCACTTTCGAATTCACTATTTTATGGTAAGTTCTTGTAATACCTTTCTCCAAAGAAAATTCTGCAATTCCTACTTCAGCTGGATAATATTCAATTTTATTATTTTCACAAATGCGGCTGTATAAATAATTTACATGGATCACATGAAATTTTAATTCTTTTATACCTGTAAAAGTTAAAATAAAATTTTTATATTTCTTTATTGAGTAATCTATAGAAAGAAATCATTTAACATATATTTAAATACCTACACCTATTTCTGGCAGCTTGTTCAATAATTGTCGATATGCATCTTCTCATCTCATCCATAAATTCTGCATCGTTTAATTCAGATTTCTCAACTTCTTCAATCGATTCTCCAAGACAAGTTTTTTTGTTCATTTTCATTTGATTTTTATTGCTCTTCTCTTTCTCCTTGTATAACAATTTAGCTTCAGCTGGAAGATTCTAAAGCATTTTTGAAATATATTTACAGCAATCTTAAAGTAATAACTTTTAAATAAAGCAATAAAATTTGTTACTTTTGTTAACTTACTTTCCAATCTTCATTGCATTTAGCATCTGCTTGAACATCTTTTAAACCTCTTGGAAAAGTTTGACCTTTTAATTCTTTTTGTTTTTTCCAATCCACCATAAAATAATAGAAGGCATTTGGGCTGTTTTTATTTTTTGGCATTACTAATTTTCTTTTCATAAAATAAATATGATATTAATTTATAAAACATTTTATTAAACAAAAGTGTGTAGAATTAAAAATGTACGTACCTCAAAATCACTTACAATTTTTTACTTTATGTTAATGTTTAAAAAATTAATAAATATAAATTATAAATAATCAAGATTTTCAAAATGAATATAACAAAAATTAATAGCGATAATTAATTCATTTTATTACGTTTTATACTTTGTTTAAATTCATTAGATGTTGAGCAGTATTTATATTAAAGCATGTGTACGTTTCACAGCTGACTAAATGAATTAATCAGGATTTCGTCATCAGTACGATTTCGTCATCAGTACAAGTAAAATGACAAACCGAACACTTCGTTTTCCCGCGCTTACGTGAACGGCGGTATTATTTAAAAATTCAAAATTTATAATCGTAAAATAAACTTGAATTGCCTTTAAGTTTTTATTTGCAGTTTATTTTTAATAATGATTTACAAATACTTTTAGATATATACTTGTGAAAAATTTGATTTTAATTTGATTGTTTATTATACTTTCTTCATCTTTCTATTTAACAAAACAATATTTTGCTAAGTATTTGTTAAAAAACTGCGATGATTTCCTTTAAATTTCATTTGTGACAGTTTACTAAAAATATAAAAACTAATTCTACATGTTACCTAATAATCTGAATGGATCTTGTACAACCCATTGTACTAATCGTCACATAACCCAATAATAAAATGACTTGATTAATTGATGATCATATTTAAATACAAACAAAATTTTTAGTATAATTGCCAAAAGGAGTCAAATTGTAAATTTAAATTACATTGAAAAAAAGTACAATCTTAAAACAGCTTGAAAATAAAATAAATATACGTTAATTTGAAAAACCCCCCTTACTACTTTAATTATTCAACCGCATGTATGTTAACTTGAAAAGACCTCCCTTACTACTTTAAACAAACATTACTTAATTAATTGATTTTATGATCTTTGGCTTTTATGATTTTAAACGAGCAGCATAACCTGAAATAAATTTAATAAATGCAAAAAATAAACTTTTAAAATTTATTGCAAATAAAATAAAAAAAACTCACTTAGTTCAGCAGACTTGTCTTCTTTTCTATTCTTCTTAGAAATTGCTCCCCTTCCTGCAAAGATTGTCGTAAGAGTATGTTTGATTGAATTTGTTGAAGCTTTCTAAAATCATTTTATTATTTAAAATCAACTAATTAGTACTCACCCACTGAGGGAAAACTATTCTCACTCCAATCTATACTAGATGTCTCACTAGTACTAGCAGCATCAACATAGCTAATAACATCTGAAAATCAGAAACAAGTATTAACTCTTATGTATTATGTGCTTTAACAATGATTTAAAAATGATCAAGTCTTACTTTTTGTGAATGGAGCCCGGAGAGGCCTTTCAATTGGTTCTTGAGGCTAAAAGAATTCACTTCATTAGAATAAAGTAAAAGAAGAAAGTTATAATTCTTCACATACACTTATTTATTCTTCTTTTATTCATTAATTGTCTTTATTAAAATTATATATTTTTATACTTACTTTTATAAGTTCCTTGTTCAATTTGCTGTGATCAATAATTTGAATTGGTTTCAAGTTTGCTTCAGCTCTACGACGCTGTTCTTCTTGATATGACCTTTCAGATACTTTTTGTCTATATTCAGTACTGACCTGTTAATTTTGAAATATATCATTGCATTATTAATCATAAGTCAAAATTTAAAAAATTTTTAAGTGATAAAAGGTAAACGTTGTTACCCCAGTCATAGATAAAACTGAAGTAGCTCTTCTACTTTCATTAAGACTTAAACCGCTAAGAGTAGAATTGAGAGATCCAATATGAGAACCAAATTCGTTATTATGTTTTCTTGTTCTTTTAGGAAAATGACACTCTTCAACCTTCATAATATTCAGAGGTTCACAACAATTTTCGCAAAGTTGGTAAATCCACCTTTTGACAAAGTGTTGGCTACAATTGCGTAAGCCATTTTTAAGCTCTGTATGATACTGTAAATGATAATATTTAAATTGTAACATATTAATCCATTTATAAATAATTAAAAATATTAAAAAACTACTAATAAATTTTAACATTACCGCGCACTCTAAACCAACTGTGTAATCAAATGGATCTTTAACAATTTCAAGTTTTGCAAGCAGAGGTTCATATTTAATGTCACTTTGTTCTCTTACTGCATTCAGAATACATGTAAATAATTCTTCATATGAATACACAAGTATGTAATCGTCAGTTTTTCCTACAAAACATTATTCCGTTGTAAGTACATTATACATCCTATTAATTTAATCATATATTACAAATGGATAAAATTAAAAACATAAGTTACCACATGCTTGCGCCAATCTACTGACAACAGATTTTACTGGATGATAAACATTCTCCAGACTGTGCATGGTGAATAAAGGAGGAAGTTTTCCATTTTTCTTTCCTGGTTCAATAAATTTGCAAATTTCTGTAAATATTTCTTGATAGTTACTTTTACCAAATGGTGCATTAATTGGAATATGATGAGTATTCTGGCTGTTCTCTTTTGCTTCACTAGTATATCCAAGCTTAATTTTCTCGTTTATAATTTGACTATATACTCTTGTAATACCATTTTCCAATGAAAATTCTGCAATGGAAATCTCAGCTGGATAATAGTCAACTTCATTATTCTCCAAATGGCGTCCATAAAAGTAATTTATGTGAATTACATAAAATTCTAAGTTTTGGATTTCTGAAATAAAAATAATAAGATTTTAATTGATTAAAGCAGTTTATAAATAAATGTTTTAAAAAATTGATTTTAAATTTGTTTTACCTTTCTTTTTTTTTGCTTCATTTATCAAATTGTGAATATATTGACTCATATTATCTTTAAAAATTTCCTGTTGGTTTTTCACTCTTTCAATATCAGATAGAGATTCTCCAAGACCAGTTCTTTTAGTTTGGTTGGGTTCAGCCTTACTAGTTTTTTCCAAATTTTTGTATTTAGCTCTCTCTTGGTCAGACAAATTCTAAGAGTTTATTGATAAATCACATGATTTAGTAAAAATATTTATTATCAAACTTTTTAGCTATTTTTTATGTACCTTCCATTCTTTATTGCAATCTGGATCAGTTTGAACATCTTTAAATCCATTTGGAAATGAACGGCCTTTCTTTTCTTCCCTACTCTTCCACTCCCTCATGAAATACCAGAATGCGTTTGGTTTGGATTTGTTTTTCGGCATGTTTACTGTAATATTTATTAATCTATTAACAAGTTATATTAATTTTTTCCTAAATTTTAACTTTTACGTTAATAAAAAGAATTAACTTGTAACAATGTTTAGGTTTGATTGCTTCACGATTATCTAATTTCATATATATTTCTGATTATAACTGAAAAGATATTCTGTAAAAGTACAGTAAAATGTTTACATATATACCGTGTTTGTCCTTCAAATTCTAGATTCTACACCGCTTGGGTAAATATTTTTTCTCGAATTAAAAATTTGAAATTATCGTTTTAAGTTTCGATCAAAATTTCAAATATATTAACGGTTCATAATTCATTAATCCGTTAAATTTCAATTAAAACATGAAAATATTACAACTGTTAATCGTAGAAATAGTAATTAGATTAAAACCTATACTTAAATATTTCTTCTGCTCAGCTTAATTCCTTTGTTCTCCTTTATCGCAGTTTCTTAGAAGTTGCACTTGTAACGGCCTCGTGCTCTCAAATTTTCGAGTACAAAATTTACGTACAATAAGAATTACACTTACACTTTTCACAAGAAACAATGGGATCTTAACGAACGTCTTTTAATTTAAAAAAAGTATTTACAGTTAAAAGTGTATCGGACGAGAGAAATGTGCTGCCAATGTAATATGAGTCGACCGCCCGCAAGCGCTCACCGACCGAGAATGCCGCGGCATCGCACGAGAAGCAGGCTCGCGTCGTAGCTTCGTTATGATGTACTTATGACTTTGTGCACTGTTTAGGGATATATTTGATGTATAACGCTGTATACAGACACGCTGCTTATACTGGGTAGTGGATATAGTTACGTATGTATGTACATTGTATACATATACCAATAGGCAAACGTACAGGTTTGAGCCTGTAAACTGTTAAACTCAACCGATTGAACCGATGCTCATTTGAAATTTATGTTAGATTTATTGTACATTATTTAATAATTGTTAATTTTTTCACTGGGCATTTTTATCTAACGTGTATTTTTTCGTGTATATAAAATAAGATTATTATAATTATATAGATTATAAGATCAGAAAATATTAGTACAATAAATATAATTATAATATTATTAATTAACTATTTGGCAGGAACGTTACAGGATAATATATAGATATAATAGTATACATCTGTCACAGGGTGGACCGTAAACTATCGGGATTACATATGCACAAAAAACTTTTTTTAATATCAAGTCCCCTTTTAAAACGACCTTTGATACAATTCCAAATTATTTTAATCATTGATCATCTGATCGTAATCATTGATCATTGATCTCACTCATCTGATTTTTAATTTTCCTACAATTTTAATTATGAATTTAAGAACTATTATTTTTATTAGTTGATTAATTTTTTTCTATTATTCTCGAATAATCAGCATTTTTTGTTATTTTGTAGATTGGCAATGCTGACAAAATAATCTATATATGCATATACGGCATTCTTATTGTGCAAATGCCAACCATTTTCTTATTATATTTGCAAAAGACTTGTGTTTAAACTTATTGCATATTACATTATATAAATAAATTAATAATATTACGTATATTTCATAGAATTAAAAATGTGTGATAAAACAAACGATCAAGATAATGAATCAATGCACAGCGATGACTCGGTCTTTTCCACGATGACGGCGTTAAAGGTAAAATAAATAAAAATCCTTAATGATTTTTTTTCGCGAAAAAAATGAAAATATGTTCCTAATGCATAAGATTGGATGCGAACTGATTTTTTTATAATTTGGAAAGGAATCACTCGAAAAATGGATAGACAAATCTATGATAGATTTCGGAAAACATCACGATTTAGAGTTAAGGAACAATTTATTGAAACTTGAGGAAGAAAATGTAAGCTTTTCATGCCGGCAGTTAGAAAGCGAAATAAAAATAAGAAACAAAAGATTAGAAGAATTTCACGAGAAATTAAAAAATTGTTTAAAAAAAAATTCTGATGAATTGGAAAAACAATTGTAGGTATACACGTAGGTATAACGATGTTAATCTAATTGTTAAGGTTGTTAACCTGTTTAAAATTTGTAAATCTGCAGGACTTTAGTGCAAACAAATTTAGAGAATGTTAACAATTTATTTAACACTGCATTTGAAAAATATGTAAGTAAAAAAGAATAACATTGAGTAAAATAATGCTAATTTTTATACACAGTATAAAAATACATACTGTCCTGATTTTTTGCAGAGTTCAAATTTTGAACGAAATGTAATAAATCAAGGTCTTAAAGAAATTGAAGAGCAAGAAAAAGAATTAAAAAGATTAACTAATGAAATAAATGCAATACAGCATACAGAAAAGATTACCGATTCATTAATAAAATCTAAAGCTAGCGAAAGAGTAGGAATAGAGCAAGTTACAAATTTATCGTAAATTTTTGTTTATTTAATAATTTCGACTATTTTTTTTATATTTTTTTAATAAAAATTTACTTTTTTTAGATCTAATTTGTTGTTGAATCGCCCCAATATAAAGTTAGAAGAGGAGTATAATGCTTTGACTAAAACAATTAAACAACTGGAAGCTAGAACAAATGTTTTGAAATCATTTCTAAAAAAGAATTAATCTATATAATCTTAAAATTAATTATGTCCATAACAATTTATTAATTTCATGAATATTGTAAATTAACGTTAAAGTAATACATTCAATTAATTGGTTAAAATCTTTGTATTTTTTCAGAATTAATAAAGTAACGTTATTCACTAAAATTTGCTAAATTTACTGATTTAACTTGCATTTTAAATAGATACCTAACCGAAAACCGGAAGTCCTTTTTCCCGCTGATTTTTTGCAAGTGGCGCCACTAACTACCTGTGGAGCGAACGCGCTTTTATGAAGGTTAGAAAATTAAATTTCGGAGCCGGTGTTATGCCGACGATTTTCCAGCGTTCAAGAAGAATTAAAACGTTTTAATTCTTTTCGAGGCCTTAAAAGACAAAAAGGAAACAATGGAGCTCACGGACGACAATCTGCTCACTTTAAGTGAATATTTAAAACATACTTTGAGTCCTGATGTCAATGTCAGGCGTCCTGGTAAGACTACTTTACATAAATAAACTGTTTGCATTAGCTTGCAAATAATGGCAAACTATTGTATCACTGGTGAAATTCAGTTAAGAGTTTTATGCAGTAATAGAACTACTATAAGTATTATTGCACAATATTGTATTGCGCATAAGGATTTTACATTCTTTTATAAGATTTTTGTTATCAATAATTTTCTAATTACAATTTCTAAATTTATGTAGTAAATATCAGTAAAATTAAAAAAAGGATTAAAAAATTATGTCCAAAAATATTGCAACTAATATTTTTTATCTATTCTTTTAGCCGAGAAGTTTCTAGAGTCAGTAGAACTGAATCAGAATTATCCATTGCTTTTACTTCATTTAGTCGACAAGGCTGAAATTGATATAACAATTAGAATAGCTGGCGCTATTGCATTCAAAAATTATGTTAAAAGAAATTGGAAAATCGTAAGTTTTTAATAAACATAAGAATCGATTTTAATATTTTGATTCAATGGAGTATCGTTAAACATGGCGTAATATTTATTTTTAGGATGAAGATGCAGTAAACAAAATACATACCCAAGATAGGGATGCCATTAAGAAGCTTATTATAAATTTGATGCTTCATTCACCTGACTCTATACAAAAACAACTATCTGATGCAGTGTCTGTAATTGGTAGGCACGATTTTCCTGATCGTTGGCCCGAACTAATAGATCAGATGGTTGAAAAGTTCAATACAGGAGATTTTCATATTATTAATGGTGTATTACACACAGCTCATTCGCTTTTTAAAAGATATAGATATGAGTTTAAAAGTCAAGCTTTATGGACTGAAATAAAATATGTATTAGATAAATTTGCAAAACCTTTAACAGATCTCTTTTTGGTAAGAAATATGTTTTAAATAACATTAAAAAAATATCAATGCTTTGTTATTAAATAAAATTAAACAAGTATTATATAATAATAAAAACTTTTTAGGCAACTATGAATCTTACACAAGTTCATGCAAACAATGTAGAAGCACTGAAAGTGATCTATAATTCGTTAACTATCTTGTGTAAAGTGTTTTATTCACTTAACTTTCAGGTACATCCAGAAATTTACTTCATGTTATAGTACTTAAAACATTGTTTGAAAAATAAAGTAATAATATTTTAATTCTTTGATTTTAGGATTTACCTGAATTTTTTGAGGATAATATGGCTTCTTGGATGAGCAATTTTCACACTTTACTTAATACCAATGTTCCTTCTTTACAAACTGGGGTATGTCTTTATTATACTTAAGTATATCTTTATTATGCTATATAATTAAAATTCTAATTTTAATTTCAATTAAAACTTAGGATGATGAAGAAGCAGGAGTCATTGAACAGTTAAAATCACAAGTTTGTGACAATGTATGTTTGTATGCCCAAAAATATGATGAAGAATTTCAACAGTTTTTGCCACAATTTGTCACAGCAATATGGAATTTGCTCACCTCCACAGGTCAACAGCCAAAATATGACTCGGTAGCTAAAATATATTCACATTTTTATTTTTTTACATACATGAATCACTTGAATAATTGAATATTACTAATTTTATTATATTTTTATAACTTCAGTTGGTATCAAATGCACTGCAGTTTTTAGCTACAGTTGCTGACCGAGCTCAATACAGACATCTTTTTGAAGATCCAACTACTCTTAGCAGTATTTGTGAAAAAGTTATTATTCCAAATATGGAATTTAGAGGTAAACTAGCTAAATTATAAATGAACTTACATATAACTGTTTTTATAATTGTTTTCACAGTAACAAAATACTCTTTTTTTAGAGTCTGATAATGAATTATTTGAAGACAATGCCGAAGAGTATATTCGTAGAGACATTGAAGGAAGTGACGTTGATACTAGAAGGAGAGCTGCTTGTGATCTTGTAAAAGTCCTTTCTAAATATTTTGAAGCTAAAATTATGGAAATATTTGGTGCTTACATTCAGGTAAAAAAAAAAGTATTTTTTTTATTATTAAGAAATATTTAAAACTCTTATACTTATTCGTGGTTTAGGCTATGTTACAAAATTATGCTGCTAAACCTGCTGAAAATTGGCGCAGTAAGGATGCAGCAATTTATCTTGTAACAAGCAGTGCTAGTAAAGGACAAACTCAAAAACATGGTGTTACACAAAGCAGTGATCTAGTACCTCTTCCTCAATTTGCTGCCCAGCATATTGAGCCAGAACTTGCTAAACCTGATGGTAATTTCATATTTAATGCATTAGTTGAAACATTTTTTTTTAGAAAATAAAACATTATTTTTTTTGCTCTAGTCAATGAATTCCCAGTGCTAAAAGCTGATGCTATCAAATTCATAATGATCTTCAGATCTATTTTACCACGAGAACAAGTTGTTGGCAGCTTACCACAGATGATTAGACATTTATCTGCTTCAAGTGCAGTTGTGCACAGTTATGCTGCATGTGCAATTGAAAAAATTCTTGCTTTGAAAGGTCCAGATAATATGCCTATGTTAGTAATAATTTTTTAAAACTATTTTTAACGTTTAAATTTAATTTAATTTATTTTTAATTTTTAAAATATTTACAATTTTTTAGAGTAAAAGGAGATGAAATTGCACCATTGGCTGCTGACTTGTTAAAGTGCTTGTTTGCTGTTCTTGATTCTCCTGGATCGGAAGAAAATGAGTACATCATGAAGGCTGTAATGAGAAGTTTTGCCACTTTACAGGAAGCCATTGTACCATTCTTAGCAGATTTACTTCCAAAGCTCACAGACAAGTTAACAATTGTCGCCAGAAATCCTAGTCGTCCTAACTTTAACCATTACCTATTTGAAACGCTTAGTATATCAATAAAGTTAGTAACAGTAATTTATCTTTTCACTTCAAAGTTTCTAAAAGACATGGATTTATAATTATAATCCTTTTTTTAAATTGCATTACTTTTATTTTTTAGGATTGTCTGTAAATCTAACCCAGGTGCAGTTGCTTCTTTTGAGCAAGCACTTTTCCCCACGTTTCAAGGAATTTTGCAGCAAGACATACAAGGTTGCTTCTGTAAACTATATTTTATTTAATTAATAATAAATTAATACTATTAGTTCTAATAAAAGTTTGTTTTTTATAGAATTTATACCATATGTTTTCCAAATTTTGGCTTTGCTGCTGGAATTACAAACAGGACCTGATGTTCCTGAATCTTATATGGCTCTCTTCCCGTGTTTGTTAGCTCCAGTTCTGTTTGAAAGACAGGGCAACATTCATCCATTGAACCGTCTTTTGCAAGCATTTGTAAGTCACGGTTCTCACCAAATTATAGCTCAAGATAAAGTAAGTGGTTTGCTGGGAGTGTTCCAGAAGTTGATAGCTTCAAAAGCAAATGATCACGAGGGCTTCCTTTTAGTACAAGCAATCATCGAAAATTTTCCGCCGTAAGTTTAAAAAATTTAACCTATTGTTTTAAATTATTACAATTGCTTAAAAGAATCTAAAGTAATGAAATATTTTAGGAACACTCTGGAGCCTTTTGTAAAACAAATCTTTATATTACTTTTCCAAAGACTTTCATCAACAAAGACGACAAAGTTTGTTAAAGGTCTGATTGTGTTCTTCTCATTTTATGTAGTAAGGTATGGAGCAGGCAGTTTAGTTACCATGATTGATTCAATTCAACCTCAGTAAGTATTTTTTTAATTTAAGCCTCTTTCTATAATATGACAGTTAACTTATTAGAAACTGATTATAACAACGACAAAAATATTGTTAATTTACAGAATGTTCGGTATGGTAATAGAAAGGGTATTTTTGGCAGATTTGCAAAAAGTATCGGGTGAAATTGAAAGAAAAATTACCGCAGTTGGAATTTCCAACATATTAATTGATTGCCCAGCTATGCTTGACAGTCCATACAATGTATTTTATCCAAGGCTTTTAGCAGCTTTAGTTGAATTCTTTGAATTGCCACATGATGAAACTCAACTTCCAGAAGATCAGCAAGTGTTAGAAGTTGATGATACGTCGGGTTATCAAGCAGCTTACAGTCAGTTAATGTTTGCTAAAAATCCAAGAAAAGATCCTTTGGCATGTAAGTAATCCAGTTTTCAGAAAAGAAATTTTTCGTAAAATTATCCTCTTTTATAATTGTAAATTGTTTTTTTTAGCTATTCCTGATGTGCGTCTGCATCTCGCGCAAGGTCTAGGCAGAATGGATCCAAGTAAATTACCTGGCTTACTTGGACAAATTCCTGAACCAAATGCAAACCATCTTAGAAATTATCTTCAAACAGCCGGTATTACGGTTGCATAATACGAACTTCAAGTTCGGGGCAGACTGAAAATACACTTGATGGCCCGTAAGTTTAACAGCATCGAATTAAATAACACATGATTGACATTGATATTTCAAGCTTTTGTTTTTAATGCAAATGTATGGCAATGAAAATTTTAATTGTTAAGTTGGTTTTGAAATTTTCGCTATGGTTTAAAATTAGGAAAACAAGAGCCATGATTAGTGCTCGATTAAAAGTACAATGGCTCTTTAATTTAACAATTTCTAATATTTTTGAAATGGTTTTTTAAAAACTACGTAATTTGTACTTTATTAATTACCCTATTTTAGAAATATTAATTTATGATAGCAAGAATTGCATTGTAAAAAATTGCCATATAATGCAAAAAAAATTAAATTATAAATCTAATTTATTTCGATGCAAATATGCATGATGTAGCTGTAAAAGATGAAATTTAAGCTACTGTTCGCAGTGACATGTATCATAACAAAGTTTTATACATGCAATTTTTTTTAAACAATGAAACGCCACAATCAGTGGGAAATTTATTCAACTGTACAGTCCGAACTGTTTAAAATGATCATTTGTTTATTAGTATAAGTAGCATTCACATTTTTTCATAAAAACAAGCGTAATAAAAATATTCAATTAAGTATGTAATAAAAAATTGCAATTGAAACTGAATAAATTGAAAAAAAATAATTTTAAGAAATGTGACTGTTATTGAGCTTTTTATTTTCAAATAAACATGATTGAATAGTCTTTTACATTTATTTATTTATTTAACTTATCATTTCATTTAAAATAAGAAAATATGTATAGCAAATGTACACCTTTGCATGTGCATAGCGCATACCTGATGAACTTGCGCTGTGTCGCTCAGTGCGCGCGCATTCTTCTTGGTAGGAACTTGAGGTGCAAGTACCTAGTGCAGATTACATTTCACTTTCGTACATAACCTTCGTTCTAAAAGACGTAGAAAACATAATTGTTTATTATTTTTTTTCTCCACTTTTTTGAATGATTGAAGTCAGGTTGTTTAGAATCTTAGATAATTCAAAGTTTATTATTTAAATTTAGATATACAGTATACATTCCTTTTTGCATTTAGTTTTTATTCACATACTTCTTTAGTTACAACTCCAAAAACAATGATTTAAATGATATAGGCTTTAAATTGATGCTTATTGACTTATAATAAATGTTTCATAAAATGAGAACATTAACAATTTAGTAAAAAGAATATTTGTGATAATAGGTAAGTAAAATTGAAAGATGCATTAATTTGCAGTTTATACCTGCAATGGAAACACTCAATTGTTATGATTTATTTTCTACTTACAGTGTTAAAAATTATAATGGATAGCACATTAGAAGATTCCCATCCAATTGTTCCAAAAAGGACAAGTGATTTATATCCAACATCATTAATAATCATAAATGGAAAGTCACCTGTAGCAGTTGAACTGTTAGTTTGTTTTCCTAATTCTAGTGTTATGCATAGATATTATAGGAGGATGGTTACACAATCTAACCAACACTTAGAAACTAATTATATTAATGTGAAATAATTATTGATCTTAAGTTAATGCTGAAATTACTGACATTTACTTTTGTTAATTGTTAAATTTTTAAAGAAAGGTTATTACTTTTAGAATAAATATGAAATAACTGAAGAATCTCTTGTAAATTACTTTTATATAGTTTTTGATAAATAACATTTTATTGTCAAACTTTTCATAAGTGAAATTTCATCCTTGTTAAACAAAATTTCTAAAAAGTTTCACTTATAAATTGCGTTTATTATTAAAAAAAATGTAACATAGAAAAATCAAATTGTTTACAAAGTAAAGGTCTAGGAAATATTAAAGGGATATCGTAAATTCAACGTGAATTATTATGCATGTAGTATCAAATTGGTGAGAAAATGAACTTGATGCTTTTAGAAATGATTTTAAATATCTAGTTGTTTATTTTCTGTTTTATATCATAATGTAAATATCGAATTCAAGCGAGAATATTATATAAAAGCGTGCATGATAAGACTGCCTCGTAATTATGTATGCGTGAAATTCAAATCTGTTTAAAAGTATATGCACTTTCGTCTTTATTATGTACAGTACAAATACAATCGGGCTAATAAATTTTGTATGTGTAAGCAAGTTTTTGAAGTAAAAAAACTTCGTCAAAGAATTACGGCAGATTATGAAATCGTAAAAAATTGAAGATAAAAAATACCGCTAATTCTGTAATTTTCGGGCAAATGAATGCAATTCCATTTTTTTTTTGTGAAAATTGAGATAATTATAGGCCTTACTATATTGAAGAGTCATTTTTAATCTTGTCAGTATTGAAAATTACCAAAAGATTGCAAAACATGCGAACTGTGAGGCTAAGGGCCTAAATGCAATAATGTTCTCGACAAAAGGGCATAAGTGAGTGCATTGTTATTTGTTCCTGGAATAAGGTCACGTCAGAATGTTTATTTTAAAATATCAATTTCTGTTTCAGAACTCTTAAAAGCATTTTTCATTTGTTCTCGGAAAACGACTTAAGTTATGTCCTTTTGGAAGAAAGCCACAGAAGAATGTAATTGCTCCATTACTGCATTCCTTATAGATATGGCACACGAGTCGTCGTATATCAACAAAAATGTGATTTCCTTAAAAAGTATGGCAAAACTTAAAAAGCGTGACTACTTATCAATTTCTTTTTAATGAACTGCGTACAACTTAGGAATTCAAGGCGATAAGCGGCGCAATCCCCGCACAATCGGAGCGACGCACGATGCAAATTTTCGCGCTATCTTCGAAATTCAGCAAACGCGAAAACCACGACGAAAGTATGCGTCCGCGGCGATATTGACGTTCCCCCCTGCGACCGGGGCGCGCACAAATTTACGCACCGGCTATTTTGGTCGCGCGCTCGGACGATTTTACGTGGCAGACGCCGGCAGCCAATCCGCGCCGGAAGGCTCGTCCCGGCCGAGCGCCGCGTATACCTACATCACATCGCGCTGAAAGGCACGCACCTAAGCGGCCGACGACGTAAGTGTGCTTTCCGAAGAAACGCAGCCGAGCGCGTCAGAAGCGCGCGGTGATGGTATCGTAGTCGCTCGACTCCTATTCCAGTGACTTTTTTTTTTATAGCCGGCGCCGGCCGCTTGCGTCAGAGTCGACTGCGTTGACTTCTAGATTAGCGATCTACGAGCCGCGCGACTTTGGGCGAGGAAAAAAGTCGCGCGAGGTGTTTAATCGCTGCTCACGCTAATTGCACGCCGGCGGCTTAGCGCTGGAATGTATTTTTGCGAAAATCTATGCGAGAATTTTCGACGAGCGGGAAATGTGTTCGTTGCGAAACGCGCGATGGCTTTTGTAATTTACGTGGAGACAATGATTTTTAAATAATTATACTTTACGATTGTACTTCTCCATATATATGAAAATTATTGTTATAATATGCAATGAATATGACTACCAAGGGCATGTATGAAGTGCAACAATCACATTTATGTATTCACTTTAAGTGTAATTTTGAAGTTGTAGAATAGGTATATGTGATTTAAGAATTGATTTAATATTATTAATTTTCATAATAGATTTAGAAAAATTTGCTGGCATTTTGCAGTCGAATCATTCTTATTTAAAGTTTTGCATTAAGTCAATATTAAATTTTTTATTGCCTTCTAGAGTGATGATGCAAAAAGTCATTGACAGGAACTTAGCAATTTTTCCACTGTTATCTAATTTATTACTAATGGTAAGATTGTAAGATATATAAACCGTTTATTCCCATATTTTATTGTAATTCTGATTAAAAAATAATGAATCATTTTAAATTAGTATATTGAAATGACTGTAGCTATTTTTCAATTGTTTTTATATTTTATAAAATAAATTCATAAGAACTAAAAATAAAAATAGACATATGGATTAGATTAGAGAATTTTTTTAAATTTTAATAACGAATTATTAGTTATATTGTACAGTTAATAAAAGAAACTGAGAAAATTAGTATCAAAAAAGAGGTTCAAAGATTATTGAAAAAAATGCAGGAAAAAATTCTGTTCTGTATGTTAACATTGATAAACAGTCGATAGTGTTTGTGTTAAATATTATAAGATAATTTTTTTCTTTCCTTTTTAATTTAAACAAAATATTGTAATGATTTGTAAAATGTCAGTAATGTTAACGTTTAAATGTAAAAATATGTATAATTTTTTTTATAGTGCGCCGTTTTTTAGAAATGTCTCGAATTTTGTGTGACTGCAGCTTTAAATAGAACAGTTTTGTAGGTATACGTGTTGAAATCTACCCTTAGAGGATCGAACTGGCCATTCTTAGTGGCCACCAAAAAACTTCGATATTGCATATATACAGATCACGTATGTTTAGTACATTGATCAAATTTGCATACAAAACGATTGATTTATATAAGAAAGAGTACCGATCGTCTAAGGATAAAATAATTTAGGTTTTTAAATAGAATCTTTGCTTGTTAATGCGAGTTAGACGTAAAATATAGAAAAATGATTGTTACCTTGAGTTTCGAAAAATGCATTATAAATGAATTTGCAGTGCATGCACTCGCGCAAAATAAAGAAAAAACGTTACTCCTAGTTCACCTACGCATACAAACATGTTTCCTTGACACTATATTTCTTATTGTTATAAATAGAATGATCGAATTTGAAAAAAAAATTATTTTTATTGAATTAATCTTTATCGCTTGTTCCGCGGTTACTGAATCATGGAATTTGTGTAGATTAGATATATTTAATACACATAGTTCCAAATGGATCTAAAAGAAATTAAAAAATATCGCATTTTTTACATTCCTTAAAAAAAAGTCTACATCAGATACCCGTATTGCGCAATTTACTATTTACAATGTAACTGCAATTCAAAGTGCACTGTTGATCCGAATGCAAATCGAGCGTGACGTTAAAAAGACGGTCACAGAAATTGAAACCGTCAACGCTTCATCGGCGAGCAGCAGCGAGTTGCATTAATATTCGACGCACGTATCCGTACATATCCTGCAAGAATAAGTACACGTCACACAGCCAAACTCCATTGCATTCGCCGCACTGCGGCTCGCTACCTCCGTCTCTCTCAGCCGCGCGCCGTCACACGCTCAACACAACCGTTTTTTCGACTCGCCTGTGGTTCGCCGAGAGAAGGTGGCGTGATTCGGCTCGCGGGCAAAGGCTTGACGCGCACCAGCAGACGGCCGCGCGCACAACTGTTACTCTCTCTCCCCCCACCCCCGCCGCGCACACGCCACTCGTATAGGTGTTGCAGTCGAGTCATCAAGTGTGGTGCGCGGCGTGCACTCGCGAGTCGTGGCTGAGAGGCCGACGCGCGCAGACACTCCCGACGATATGCGCTGAGCCGGAGGGAGCGAGAGACGTGCCCCCTTATCAGCTCTTATCGGCGCGAGGGCGTTTCGCAACGCGACGGACGCTCCGGTTTGTTGACAGACGCGCGGCGGCGGCGGCGTCTCGTGCGGAGCCGCAAAGTGTGTGCACGGGCGGCGGCTTCTCTTCGATTGAAGGGATCGGCGGTTTGCCAGGCCGTCATTTGTCATGGAGCAGGAGACGAGGATCCCGCCCAACGTGTCCCAGCAGTATCTGATGGCGAACGACGGCAATCAGCGGGCGGCCGCCGCGGCCGAGGCCCGGGACAAACAGCCGAGCCTGAGGAGCGTCACGATTAGAGAGTGGGTCGCCGTGCTCGTGCTCTGCTTCGTCAACCTCATCAACTACATGGACAGGTTCACCATTGCCGGTGAGAGGATCGCGTGTTTATCTCGGAGCCACCTTACCCCTCCTCTCGTTGCCCCTCCTTGCGCGCATTTCTCACCTCGCGGCCGTCGCACTCTCGCCGCTGCACACGTTGCGCTTTCACCTTTGGAGGGCACGCGCGCGCACGAGGAAAGCGCGATGAAAGTTCTTGATCCTTTTTTTTTTTTCGACGGGGATGAAATTTCAGAGGTTGGGATGGGTATCGGTTCTCTAGCTTTCTATGGACCGGAGCAATCAATCTGATTTTTTGCATTGCATGTGTGAAGGCCTTTTTTATTTTTCAATAGGTTTTGTTAAGTCTAGAAAAATAGATATGATATGCTAGAGTTAAATTAAGGAAAATAAATAATTGAGCATAAAATTGTTGGTGCGTTTGCTAGTCCAATCGATAGAATAACAAAATTTAAACTTGAATAAATTATACTCGTGAATCAAGCAATAAAAATAGCAGTTTAAAATGATTTTAAATTGTACAGATTATTTTATATTAATTAAAATGATGTTTATACTGTTAACTGTATTTACTAACATTAATAGTATTGAGTAAAACACAAATATTGCTATCGTCAAATATTGATAAAATTTAAAAACATAATTATCTTAATCGTCAGGCTTACCAGTTTTTTATTGACTTGTTACAAACACACACAAAGTGGTAGTGATAATTAATTGGTAAAAAAAAAATTTTTTTTCGTATTTTAATGATTTATATAATTTTGAATAATTTTAATCATTTTGAATAAAATTTAAATCACAAAAATTATTATTTAAATTATCAAAATAATTAACGGAATTTAAGACAATTCTTTTGTCTATATCAAATGTATTGTTCATTTTATTTTTAGAACCAAGAGACTGTGTTATTTTGTTCCTCTCTTGTATATGTCTGCTTTATTTATTAGGAAGACATTGCCTTGAAATGAAACATTTTTATTACAAGATAGAAATTTTATTTTACAGGTGTACTCAAACAAATCCAAGATGATTTCCATATCGATAATGGTGAATCTGGTTTATTACAAACAGCATTTATCATAAGTTATATGGTATTTGCACCACTTTTTGGTTATTTAGGAGATAGATATAACAGAAAGATTATTATGAGTGCTGGAGTATTCCTATGGTGTATAACAACACTTATTGGTTCCTTTATGAAAGTAAGAATTGTTAATTATTATATTTTAGAAAGATTTTTTTGTTAAATTAATGAAAATATTAAAAATTTTTTCAGACGTATGGATGGTTCCTGTTTTTCCGAGCTCTAGTAGGTGTTGGAGAAGCTAGTTATTCTACTATTGCTCCAACTATAATTAGTGATTTATTTATTAAAGATGTACGATCAAAAATGCTTGCAATGTTTTATTTTGCAATACCAGTTGGCAGGTAAATTAATTTACTAAATCAAAACTTTTATACTTCACTTCAAAATTCCTTTATTTGAATATAAGAGTCAGCAAATTCTTCTTTGAGAAAATTAAATTTATTCTTTCAATTTCAATAATAAAAGTAAAAATATAAATAAAATATTTTTTTATTCAATTTTAATCAGTAAATACATTTACTGAGCAAAATAATTATGAGTATAACAAATTTCGTTTTGTACTTCATGAATAATTTTTTTGACAGTGGTTTAGGATATATAACAGGAGGAGAAATGCAAAGATTAACTAACTCTTGGCAATGGGGACTTCGAGTAACACCAATTTTAGGAGCTGTAGCAATTATTTTAATATTATTGCTAGTACGAGATCCTGCAAGAGGAGAAAAAGAAGGAGGGGAACATATAGCCAGTACCTCTTGGGGAGCTGACATTAAAGATTTATTAAAAAAGTAAGATTCTTTTAAATTTCTGTTTTTTAAAATAAACGACCTTTTTTTAATAATTATTTATTTTTTTGTTTAGTCGGAGTTTTATGCTTTCCACAGCAGGTTTCACTTGTGTATCATTCGTTACTGGAGCACTTGCATTTTGGGGTCCAACTTTTATTCAATATGGACTTACATTACAAAATAGTGGTAAAATTATTGACGTTGATGAGTAAGTTGGTATAGCATATAAATCCAAAAAATTAGAATAAAACACATTTTATTGTTTGTTTTTCGTTTTTAGCGTGGCCTACAAGTTTGGTGTAATAGCTATGATAGCTGGATTAATTGGAGTACCTTTTGGCTCAATGTTAGCACAAAAATTACGAGTTCGTTGGCACCAAGCTGACCCGTTAATCTGTGCTGGTGGCCTTTTGATAAGTGCCCCATTAATATTCTTCGGAGCTATTTTTGCTAGTTCAAATGCAGTAGCCTGTTATAGCCTTATATTCTTCGGTCAATTAGCCCTTAACCTGAATTGGTCAATAGTGGCCGACATGTTATTGGTGAGTAATCGATGCACACTTAACTGCTTCAATTGTATAAATGATCATATCAGTACTTAAAAAATATTTAATTTTGATTTAAAACTGATAATGCTTCGTTCTCACAGAACACTAATCAATCAATTGCATTTAAAATTTGCATATAATTATCTCATGAATCGTTAAATTTCATTAAACCAATCAAATTAAAGTCAGACGTCTAGTGAAGGAAATAAGATAATTAATATGATTGCTTTTGTTTCAGTATGTCGTTATACCGACAAGACGTTCCACTGCTGAGGCATTCCAAATTCTTTTCGCCCACGCTTTCGGTGACGCAGGTAGCCCGTATCTCATAGGCGTTGTAAGTATTTAAGAGATTCTTCATGTTATGTTTCATACCGAAATATAGATGATATGAGTAATATGAGTTTAAATTTATAAGTTTATGTAAAATAGATTCATGCGTGATCTTTTAATAATGACTGGGAGTCCATTTATTATCGTCCATGACGCATTCAAAAGTGGAATATCTATATGCACAATGTTTTTAATCTACAGGAAACGTGTGATTTATTTTTTGCGCAAAACATCATTCGATGACTGCGCAGTATGATCGTGTTTACAAAAACATTTTAATTAAAGTTCTAAATGCAGAATAAGTTAAGGGTTAACTTTCACGACTGGCTATCTTTTGTTAATTATTGATACACAGTAAGAAAATTTTCCTACAGTGATAGTTTGTGAAATATGATTAGTCATCATTTATGACTCATAAATTCAACTAGTTATAATTTAATTGAAAAACTATGTATGTGCAACACCAATATTATCTTATGTCAATGTTTTTCTTTGCAGATTTCGGATGCCCTGAAATTTGTCTTGTTGCCAAATTTGACAATAGGTTGGGTTGAGCCTGTAAAGACGGGAATGTCCAAAGACGACGAACCGATCGTCGACTTTAGAAGTTTACAATACGCTTTGTTCCTTACCATTTTTATAGAATTACTAGGTAGTTTATTCTTCTTTCTCACTGCCATGTACATTGAAAAGGACAAAGCAATTGTTGATCTCACAATATCAGGTAAATACTGTTCAATGCATTTAATAATTAATTAAAATTAAGAATACTTTTTAACTGATAGCTAGCGTAGGCAAAAACGATTTTAACATCGGTTCAGCCATTCCTTTACTCCTTAACTCTAATATAAAAGCAAGGCAAGAAAAACTACCGAGCCATTGGTGACTGGTAAATAGCGGAAGAATATTAATTTTATTTGTCTTCAAAATGTTCACGTTTTTTTTTTTTCATTAATATATCAAGAGCATGAAAAATAATAGTCATATCGGTTGCATAAGTTTCAGCGAGCACTCACAATCAATTAACAATTTTTAATTGTTTTTTTTTTTTTTAAGTTTTTTGCGTTACTTAGCGATTAGCGACATTCATCATCTAGCTTTGACTAATAATAACCGCGCGGCGCAAAATTTCAAAATGTAACTGGCATAAACTGTTTCAAGTTTCAAGATTGAATGTCAGAGGGTGACAGAATCAGAAGTAACAAAAATACAACATTCCTCTTGCTGTGACGTAAAATAAAACCCATTTGATTTTCCTGTCCAAACGCAGTCAAGAATTCCTTAAATGAAATAGAAAATCAGGTATCAATAAGGTCATTTTATTAATATACAAAGTTACGGATTAAATACTGTTTATAAACTTTTTTCTAGGGTTTTAATTTTGAAATTCACATTGAGATGTTTTTTACTTGGAACTTTAAATTCAGTATTAGTAAAATAGAATTGTACTTATTATCGAGATATTGCGATTTATCTCGTTAATAATTATAATTATATCACTTGGAAAATGCATAAAAAAGACATAGATTCGCATGACCAAAAATTGTAAACAGTTGTAATTTAGAAATATTATAATTTTGTTTGCAATTGTAGATTTTGCATCACGCCTATTCAGTAGATTAATTTTGCCTTGCATTTTTTTCTTATTGATAATTAAATATTTTGTGAACAATTCAATTTCATTTGTTTGAACATTTATGTAGTGCAGGAACGATTAGTTATAAATTATTTTGTTTGGAATTAGCTAAATTATTTCAAATTAATTTCACAAAATGTTTGATTTGATATTTTCACTTTTTTTAAGTAACTTTTTCACTCATGTAATTTCATGATAATTTATTAAACCTCTCAAAATATAACACTTTTAATTTTATTCGTTATTTGTCTAACACATTTTACTTACAAAATGTAACGACAGTAGGCTTGTAACACTAATTTTGTAAAGAAAGCAAGCGACGCAATGGTACACATGTGCATAAGTACAAACATATGATGGCGCAATGCCAATGCGCCAGTTGCAGTGGTGGAAAAAATTATGTGTAACCAACGAAAAACTACGTATTTCTTGCAGAGAAAATTCTAGAAACTAAGAAAAAAGGACAAGCAGAATCGACGCGTTTATAGATCATCAGCAAGGGAATCACCCGAGTAGTATGCTGTTTATATCTGGTATCTAATTTTATTTCACACGATTTCATTTTATTCCACAAAATTTCAGATGTGTAATCAATTTGATTTTTACCTATTATACTTTTTTAGTGTTTTCAATTGTAGAAACCAGATATTTTTTTAAATTTTTTATCACCCTGGATGGAAATTTAAATAATTTTTTATCAATGAGTTCGGATAGTTAATTTACATAGAGACAAACAGAAGCTGATGTTACGTCCTCAATAATTTATGCTACTTGCAAATTATTATTTAGTCTGGGCTGCTGTTAGAGTTTGTATGCTTTGAGTTTTATCAATGGCTGTTTACTTTCGATCAGACATTGACATACTAATTAAAAATTTAATTCGATTTGTAATTGATAGTTTTTAGAATCATTCATTCACTGACTTTCTTAGTCAAAAACATACGTCACTTTTCTCAATGACGTCTAGTTTAAAAGTTTTCTTCCACTGTTTGCTTTGTGATGCTTCATTTACGCTGTATTTTGACATTCGATAAAACATCGAATACTAAATGAGTTTCTTATAATAACATTACATAATGGGATACACAATTCGTCAAACACGAAGTTGATATCATGTTATCGTTGAATTTTTTTAACCGCTTGTCAGACAAAATTGCAAACTAACTTATCGTGCTTTTTCGGCATACGAGTGCAGTATGTGAAAGTCGGCTAAAATTGAATGAAGCGTAAAATTGAATTGATTATACACTGGAGTCAAAGGAATACATTTTTTATGTTCTATTTTATTTTATGTTTTTTTACGTTGGACCTTTTCTTCATCATCTCAAAAAGTTTCATAAGTTTTCATTGATTTTTATTTTACCACATGCATCATGTTCATTGCTTGCTAAGTCGCTGTGAATTTTTTGCTTGCACGCACCACATTAGTAGTCTCATGATGGCTAATAATTGCAACTTTAGCTTGTCTAAAAAACAAATCTGACTAAAAAAAATTTAATTTCTTCACTAACACTACAAATGTCTAAGATTTAACGACTCATTAAAAAAAAAAAAATATAAGCTAGAGGTGTAAAAAGGAATCATTGCTTTGATTCTTCATCTTTTGCACTTGAATTAGTGTCACAACTGCATGGAAAAAGTCATTAATGCCAGGCGCAAATACGAGGCGGTCAATGGGCGGTTAGTAGTGCACGGCTTTCGAATGCGAAGGTAAACCCGCGAAATTGACCTACATGAATCAAGCAGGCGAAGGTTACAAGACTCTCAGGCTGCGAGGCTTCCCTGTTGTATATCTATACTACTTCTCCTTTTTTTTTATCTCCGAGGTTTGTTGCTGTTACTTTCAAAGGTTGCATTTTTTTGTGGAGAGAGGAGGACGAATTTTACATTATACGTATAAGGCTATAAGGACTTTTACATTTTTCCTTATGTATACTTGCTTTTATACTATATATCTATACAATCCTTTCCTTGTGATGGGCCTATAGTGTATTAAACATATATTTAAATCCTTTATAGCGGTCCTGACGTACTCGTTAGTAAATGCTTCGGGATGTGGTATTAGGAATTAATAAATTTAATCGGTAATGAAAGATAACTAAGGTAAAAATATTTATAGTATACATGATGATTAACGTTGGAAATAACTATAAAAAGATACACTTTGATTACATCAAGTAAATTACATGTATATATATTACGGTTTCGTGTCTAGCACTTTAGCGAATGAACAGCGATTTTTTCCTTACTAATCCCTTACCATGTTCTTCAAATTACCTCCTGATCCCGAAGATCCTTCAAGAGGTCCGTCGCAAGAATTAGCCGAAAATAATTGAGTTTAGCTTTATTTCACGAATTTTTTTCTTTTTTCTTTCATTAATCTTTGAGATTTTTTTATGCCATAAAAGTCTAATAAATTCTTTTTTAACATTTAAATATTCTATATTTACTAACTCTTAGTAACGCAGAAAAAGTAGTTCGTCAAAATTGGAGGAAGTTAAATAAACATTATCAAGCGCAGTACGTCAGATATCGCACGCCCTTTAAAACTCTATAACGGCAAAAAGGCGTTGGGAATAAGTGTGTGATGGAATTCAACTGGCTGGATACGCCGGTCTACGCCCCCACCCACATCCAGAAAAATTCCGTCTTCCTGAATCCTGAAGCACTGCTCCAAAATACCTCTTTCCCGAAGTTTATGAGTATACCTATTACATACACACACCGAGTCCGCTGTGACAGCGGCGAGGCGCTCGCACTCGGTACTTTGGAATTCACGCTAATCAAGCCTTTGTCCCGCAGCTGTTGCAGATGCCACGGACTCGGAGTCGTCCGGCGTGTACGACGACGGGCCCGAGGGGGAGTCCGTGAACGCGCTGATCCAGCCCGACTGACTCCGCGGGAGCACCGGCTAGAGGGAGCCCGACGACGACGAAGCGTCACACCTCCGCAAGCGTCCAATTATGCTTGGCGAGGCGCGCTTTCTCGAGGATGTTCTCGACTGGGATCTCCGAAGCCCGGGGCCTTTGACGAAGGGAAATCAAGGCGAACGAGCGACGCTTTTATAATGCTGCTTCGCCAATCGATCGATAGTTCGTTAAATGCATTATTCCGCGAAAGGCGTTCGATTATTTTCCCGAATGTTCAGGTGAAGTCGCGCGCGAACAAAGTCAATATTATAACGGAAACTGGAGGCGCGCGGTGACGGGGTGCGATGCTACCAAGTTAAGGAATTCGCGTGTACGACAGAGCGATTGTGTATAGTTCGTCGATGCGCAACAACGATGTACATTTATCGCGCGTTATTTGTAAATGCTATATTTTTGTAACAGTGCGTGAGAAAAAAGAAAATGCGAGGGTGAGAATCGACGTGCCCAAAAAAAGAAACTCCTCGACTGATGATTCAAATGAAAAATGTATGAGTAGCTTGATGTACGCGCTTGTTCGATGGGGAAAATGCGGTCTCCACGACTGAGTTAGAGAGTGTGTCTTCGACGTTGGGAAGTACGTGTGGTCTTTTTTTCTTTTTGGAGCGATAGCAGAAGTGCCCACTTAACTTAAGTCCGCGTTAAGGAGTCCATCGATCGTGCTAACGACGTTGCCTTTTATCAACACCTTGAAAATCTTCTAATAATCGCAATAAAGTATTTTATAGTCTCTCTGTTAATACACTGCTATCGGGAGTTTGTTCATAGGAAAAAACGATAAGCGCCGTTGTAGTATCATAAAATTTTTAGAGAACATTTTTTGCAATTCTTAAATCTATGGGATAGTGTAACAAAGAAAAGCTAATAGCAGCTAATATTTATACGAAAAACGTAGTCTTAACGTCGAACGTCCGTTAAAAAAGTAATATATTTTTAAGATTAATAATTAGCACTATCCAAGATTATATAATGCGATTTATTTCTAAAAATAAATCCTAATTTTTTCATTTTTTCGTTTTGTTTTGTTACATTTGATATAAACAGTTCATTGTTGTTCATTTTGAATTATTTAAGTGCAATAGCCTTTAAATTAATTTTTGAAGTATAAAGTGTAGTAATATCAGCAATTGTTGAAACATCACACGAAAGATTTTTTTTATACCTTTAAATATTAAACGGAAAAGTAACTTTATCTGTAATCACTGCATTACATTTTTTCTCTTAAATCTATTTTGTCACTTTTATTTATTTCATTTTCGGAAACATTACTTTTTAGATTAAAAATTCTACTTAAAATTGTTTAAACTTATTCATGTTCAATTATAAAAGTATTGAAACACTTTTGTAAGGGCATTATAAAAATAACGCCGCAGTGGTCAAAAACAATAGTGAAGCACAATTCTAAAGGTACGTTTGAAACGCAGAAAAGAGCAGTTGAAGCGTGCCACACCGTCATTTTTTTGCGAAACAACCAGAGAAGCGTAAAACGTCCGCGATGTACTCAATCGCGCGCTGAACGCTTTCGTGCATGCGTAGAAAGGTGTGAAAGCCGAGGAATCCTCGCAATGTGTTAAGAATTTTGTAAAGTAATTGAGTTCGTTGACTGTTTGCCAAACGAGTACCGTAGAAAAATTTTGTGAGAGAATTTCATGTTAATTAGTTGCTAAATGCCCCAATATGCGTAGACTGAGAAGCAATGCAGTTCCATGTGTTAAATATGTATTATATATATTGTATGGAAGGTCGCTGTATTATTTTACTTAAGCCGTTGTAAACTGTATTTAAATTATATCGATTGCGAGTAAAAATCATTTTTAGAAAGAAGTTTTTGGCACACTGTAAGAAATAAATTTAACATTAAATTTTTTTTACGTAAATTTTGTTATTTTTATCTTTTTATTTCAAACATTTCAAATATTATTATCCTGTGACATTGTCAAATAAGCGCTCCTTTATAGTGATTTTCCTTTGCTTTCAAACAAAGGTACATCTAGACTGCGCTTTGAAGCCTTAAGGATATGAGCTACTTTTATTGCAGTGAAAAATCCTGCTTTTATTACGGTTCAATTGCTCTAACTTTTCAACTCATTTTCAATGCTGCTACGTTTCTTTCCTTTTTTCATTTATTCAATCCGTATAAAAAAATATGTAAAATTAAGATTTTATAATTTATATGAACATTGACAAGAAATTAAAAAGAAACAAACTCAATCTTCTGTTGAAAAATTAAATAATTATATTACCTAATCATATTAACGTGACAAGTTCACATTTGAATTCTAGTTAAAAAAATTAAAATTTGTTATTTAGAAATACCTAAATAAATTTTACTCCGAAATTTAGTGTTATCCTCTTAAAACTAAAGAATTTAATCGTGACTATTTGAATTTTATGCGTGAAATACCTTATGTTAAACATTGGTAATGCTTTACCGGTCTATTCTGCAGCATATTTACTAAAAATATATATATTTAATATCGACCATTTGTTGATGATGGGATGGTGCTGGCAGTGTTCATTGACAATTGAATTCTCTCCTTCTTCTTCTTCTAGATTTAATGGCAACGGGTTAATCTTATAACTCCGAGGCCAATTGAATATTGATTCGAGTTCATTTACATCATGAGTTACCGAAAATTTGCAAAATTTCGTAAACTCTTGTTTATTTGATTAATGGAAATGAATTCGAGGTGAATAAATGTATTTCTTTTGCTCACCTTTAACAATATATGCATTTAGTGATATGGTATCTGATGGTAAATCATGAAAATAAGTCTTATTAAAAGTTTGCCGATAACTTTAAAAATAAAGAAAAATTTTTAAAATTCATAATTTTTAAAATAATTTGATTGTAATAAGATACATTAATAACTTAAAGATTTAAAATAACACTGATACGTAGCTATGTGAGAGCGTTTGTTTATCCAACTGAAAATAATCTATAAAATAACACTGGTAAATCCAATTACTTTTTTTTACTGCATAATATAAATGAATATATTAGTCGTTTCACATTACAATTAACTAGTAAAAATTGAAAGTCGTGTTCAATATTATGTAAACATTTTTTTTCTATCTTTTATTTTCATAATACGAAAAAGTGAAAATTTCAAAAGATTGTTCGGATGACAAACCATTATATTTGAGAAAATACTGAGACACTCTAAACTCGCTTGGCTCCATTTTCACTTGAACCGCGCGAGTGGCTTTTCACTCTGATCATATTATGAGAATAAAGACTTTTAACTATGATGAAAAAATATATTATTTATTACCATTGTAGCTAAAATGTGCTGAGTTTTCACAGTTTTCATAAGGAATTTCAGACTTAAGAAGTTGTTAAGTACATAACTAAGAGAGAACTTACATGAGATTTCATCAGAGATCTTACAGATTTTCTTTCGGACACGATGAGATTTTGTTTATAATGAGATTGTAGAAACATCTGCTTTGTATTCTGCTTGTGTTAATTGCACACGAATAGCTTTCAAAATTGTAGAGGCGCTAAAAGGAGAGAATAAGATAATTCCATTAAAAGTGTTAAAATAAAAATGACAAATTTTTAAAAGAGAATAAAAGAACCTTTTTATAGTATTGCGTATAACACTAAAATACTTCTTACCACTTGCACTTTCCTTTTTCCTTGAAAAAATTTATTCACCTGTCCCAAAAGTGTAAGTTTTTTCAAATGATTATTTACATAGTACTGAATAATTGATTAGCATACTAAATCTGTGTGAATTTAAAGAATATAGAGTTTAAGTAATTATAGATTCATAAATTAGATTCCCATGATTTTTTAGATTTTGCCGCGCGTCTGGAAGAATTTTGTCTTTATTAGATGAAACTTTCATTAGAACTGTTAATATGGCCTGGTAGGGAAAACGTACACGTATGTACGCTATGAAGCTGTACGCGGTATGTATCACTTATGTTCTGGCTTAACTTCTTTTTTATTCTGGAATTTTGAGCAATACTTTTTTCTGACATCCTGTGTTTCATCCTTCCGCGAGAAGAATACTAAATTTGATTCTTTTCGATGTTCATTTTTTATAAATATTCTTTTTTGCAAAAAATTATTTAGTTCTTCGAACTTTGTATTTTAGTTTTTCTGTAAAGAAAGCTTAACGAAATCAGAATAAATCCTTATTGTGGAAAAGTTATTAAGGAGTTTCTGAACAATAATCCTGAAAAGATTAGGTGTAGATATTTGTTAAATCTAATGTGGTGAATATATGACTACTGCGATAAGCGAATTTGAGTAAGTGTATGAAATTAAAATTTTCTTGCAAGTAGAAAAGTGAATTAATAAATGCCGCAAAAGATAAAAGGTATCAATCCACCGTTATTTATTTATCCACTTGTACTTATAATATCATTTTGATTAAAAAAAAATTGAATAATAGGTCAGCTTTTTTAAATTTTTTAATTAAATAAGAAAAAGGTAGGATAATTTTGCGAAGTATGCATATCGAATAAATTCGATCGCGCGTTTTCTTTAATTGCAAAATGGCTTTCTAATTTCTTTTCAAACCCTTAGTAAAAACTGTTTATTTTTTAAACATTTTTAAACCGCTTTGTCGTCTGTATTAGGCCCAATGCACGTTCAAAAAATCAATTTAGCGACATAACTTTTGTTAACCGCACGCGATTCAAAAACCGCCTTTAAAAATAAAAAAAAAATGATTCTCCTCTTCTCTCTTAAGCCGCAAATGATAAATAAAGCCCTAACCATCGAATAAAAAGCAATCCAAACAAATCTCATCTCCAGCCATGAAAACGTAAACACCTGGTTCCCCGATATCGCGCCGCGCCAGCTTGATCCGCGCATCAATCAATCGGCGCGCATCGCGTGAATTCTCCCCGGCGGGATCTGCTCCTCCCCCGTCGCGCGCTCTTGACCCGCGGGAGCAGTTTCGTCGCGCGCGCGTCGCCCGTAAAGATAAAAGGCGCGGGGGGCACGATGCGCGCTGCGGGCGCGAGGCTCGAATCGGCCCCCGCCGGCTACTCGGGCGCCGGTTTTCAGCCAGTCGGCCGCGCTCAACCGGCCGCGTCTGATAAGCCCCGCGCGGCGGCCGCCCTGTACACACTCGGAATTTCGCATGCGGCCCGCGCGCTGCGCGAATTTTCCCTCGGCCGGGGGAAGGAAGTCTCGGAGTGTTTGCGGATTAGTCTCGGGTACCGCGGGAGCCCGTTTCGCGCGGAGGAGCTATGAGTTCTTGCGGGAGACAATTTCGCCCGTTAAGCGGGATCCTCACGGAGCCGACGCGAAATTTATGATGGACGGGTGTGGTGTGATGTGAGAATTTTGATACGTGACTTTTCGCGGTTTGCGAGTTGCGGGTAAGTATTGTTGTTGGTTGTTTTGATGTAACACTATGGCTTGCGGGGGTAAATTAGATTTACGGTGAAAATATTTGCGGAAAGGTTTGCGGGGGTGAATTAGATTTACGGTAGAAATATTTGTGTTTTATATTTGTTCAAATTCGCGGTAGGAAACTAAGCTTATTCTTTAATTTTTTTTTGTGATTGTTGATTTTTGATTATCATATAAAGAGCAGTAATATTTCAAGGTAGCTGTGTCGTTAATTTTAAAGTGAAAAAGTTCAGATTTAAATCGCACTTTAGTAAATTCAGTTGTCATCACTATTTACATTTTTTAATTAATATGTTCTCAGAAACGCTTTTTATTGTCATATTGTAGTGATGATTTACGAGCTCGACACTCGCGTATGTACATAAAAATTTCAATGATTCAGTATGAACTGAGCAACGGTTGAAACTTCATTCACCCGTGATAAAGTAGGTAATACTTAAAATTGTTAAAATTTCACGTAGTATCGTACGATATAATTTAATTTCATTTAATTATAAAATATCGATTTAATTTAATCGTTTCATTTTGTCTTACGATTATACATATGAAATTGAATGCCTGAGATTGGGATGCCATATTAGGATTATAGACTTTTTTTCATTCATTTTATGAATAGCCTTGCGTTGCAATTTAGATCTCGGAGCGATTCAATAACGTTGAACCAATATTGATGTTTTACTGTTGCACCGGGTGTTTTCACATGCAATTAACCGTTATTCATTCAATATTGGTGTTTTACTTTAATAGCAGGTGTTTTTGGGTGTAATTTACTAATTTGGCTCAATACTCATAACTGCAGTGTTGTTTTATCATTTGAGGAAACTTATAAATTAATTCATAATGTGCGTAATTTATATATTATGTTCATTTAAATTCAAGCGATTTTAAGCGATATTGATTTCTTTTATTTTGGATATTTTTCAAATTGAATTTACCAATTTTCCTTCTAATTTATTGACCAATTTTTGCATTATAGATGTATGAATTTATTATATAATGTATGAATGATTTGACTATCTTTGATTTTAACTTATATATGAGATCATTAACTTAATTACACCTTATAAGTATTTAAATTATTTTGTGATTTAGCAAATTGCTACTTTATAAAAATATTTTAATGTTTTATAAAAATTTCCCTGAGCGAGTTAATTAAGTTTTTGATGTGGTTTGTTAGCGCTGGACCACTATTGGTTTTCCTTTTTACGCGGCAATCTAGTCCTCAGATCAAAAATAAATTTTCTAAATTAAACCGCGTTGATAACCTTTTATCATATTGTAACATTCATATCGATTATATCGATTTCTTATTATAAGTTAAATTTATGATGTCAAAGTAGAGCTGTTAAAAATTTCATGTTCTTAAAATAATTTCTAGATGATCAAATAATAAGTCGTTCATCATCTACCATTTCTGAATGCTTATACGAATCTTACTCACATGTTATTCTTCTTTGAAGTACTGGAACTTAAAGAATCACGAATGAAGCAGTTGAGAAATGACTTGTTTATTTTAATTACAAACACTATTTTTCTTTTATTAAAATCGATACCTTATATTTGACTTCAATTTGCCTATATTTATTTTCATTTTTTCATTAAACTGTGTATTGCAATATCGATTGCAAATAAACAATTCAAAGTTACGTTGTATTATATTTATTTCTATGGAAATGTTGATGCTCTTTAAAATTCTGCATTTCTAACGTACACTGGATCGAAATTAATTCGGTTAGAGCGTGTTCCGAGAATAATATCATTGTCCATAAAATGACATATTCTTGTGTTTTTTAATTTATGCATTGCCTTTTCGAACGACATTCGGACGTTGTCATTTTCGGGATACGTTGTAATCGACTTTGTGTCTTTAGAGTATACATTTAATTTATTAAAATGAGCATTTATCTACTGTCACGAGAGTAGCCAAAAAAATTGAAAAAGCAACTTTTTTATAATTTAGTTCGCACGCAAAACTTATGTTATTTGGTCTATAAATGACAAGAAAGTTCAATTTTACAAGAGCAAAATCCAATATAACTGAGAAGTATGTTCCAGGATACTTCAAAAGTTCCTAAGATTATAATTCAAAGTATGCTAATTAAATAAATTTATAAGATCAGCACAATTTAGTAAGTTGCAAAACTTTAGACATAAAGACATCGTCGTGATAATACTGCGGCGATCATATTGTCAGCAGGTCCAGAAATGATGCAATTTCTATATAAAATCATGTTCGATTAATCTATCAAGTTAAAAACTTTTTTTAAAAACGTTTTTAAGTGTGTACATTTACAATAACCCAAACAAGGAAAATAAATGTATCCGTGAGAATCGTCCGCAATCCTTGCTCTCCAACAATCCGTAGGCGCCTTTAGCCGAGGTAAACAGTTCAATTCGAGCGGGCGTGCGAAAAAGTTGTGCCGACAATCGCGCAACAGGGCGCGCGGCGTCTCGAGCAAACTAGCTGATCGCGCGCTTTCGCGTATCTCTGATCTCGCGCCGGAGCAAGCCTCTCTCGCCGCGCCGGCAATCGATGCGGGAGTTAATTTGCGCAGGTAGCCGAGCGCGCGAGCGGAATGAGAATTGGCGGCTCCGCGGCAAAGGAGCGTAGAAATCGAGCCGAAGGAGAAAAGCTCCTTCCGCCTCTCCCCCCTGCGGGGATATACACGCGCGCTCGCGTGATTCGCCGGGCCGTCTATTCAAACATCCGGCCCCGGCGCCCGAGGAGAAACTCGTCGACGTTTATTTTTTCGGTGGGTCTCGTTGTTCGAAAATCACTGTGATTTTAATAAGTTTTGGATGGAACGCTGTGGGTGGAGCACTGCTTCGCGCACACTCGCGGTAATGCGTGGGAAAGTGGACGCAGACTGAAATTTTGATGAAAATTTACCATAGTTTCTATAGTAAAATTTACAATGGCGTCAGCTTAATTTATTGTAAATGTAGAAAACTTTATTATACCGTATATAAATTTTAACGACAATGTCAGTCCATAGCCATTTTTCTAGATAGTATAGTAATTGTGCTAAATCACCGCTTTACGCAATTGTTGTATAAGATAGTATACGGTATTCGTCTCAGAAATTATTTTCGAATCCTCACTTTGCTTTAGGGCGCTAATTCACGCTCGTCTAAAGATAATCTCTGGAGCACTAGAATCGAAAACTACTATTATATACACTGAAAGCTTGAAAGTATTGTTATACAGAGAGTATAATATCCCTGTGGTAGACAAGCAAAGCTTCGAGATTTTCTTATCTCGTCACGACGTACACTAAAACCTTGCCTCGATAGATTTTTATCCTATAGAATTTCTTGTCTTTGTTCGAATATTTTGGATTAATACGCGAAAAATCTCGACAATATGTTGACTGAAATCGAGAGTATCAATTTTTGCGGAAACTCTAGAACGCCTTTGTTTCGCACCGGTTGAATGCTTTCATACTTAAAATGAAATATACATTACCGAGTATAAAAGTTTCATAAAATTTTCTTAATTTCATAAATAACATTATTAATTTCGCAAATAAATTTGTAAATTTCAAGACTATAATTTTAACGTACATCGAAAGCACATTATGCACGTGAAATAATAACTTGCAAACTTCTTCAAGAGTTTAGATACCCGAGGCTCTGTCGTCACTCCGTGTGTTTAACATTAGCATGACTAATTTATGAATTTACGATGTTTGACCGCCGAGATACGCGGCTACTTTAACAACAATTGCGCCTCTCGATCGTCGCATTGTGAGAGTCGGGGGCCGCGCGACTCGAGGTATACGCCTTCTATTTCGAGAGGCAAATAAAGCGCGAGCGAGCGAATAAAAAGTCATCTGTTTACCGCGCGCTCCACGGTACGCCTTCGGCGTTATAATGTCGCCGCGGCCGTATGTACCCACACAGGAAAAGCGCCGTCGCTCCTTCCGCGCGGGGAAGCCGCGGAAATCGAGCGAGCGCGCGCGGACTTCCTCCCCGCGGGCGGAAAGGGGCGAATTCACGCGAGCGAGTTAATACAACGGCGATATTCCTCGCGGGAGGAGAAAAAAAAAGAAAGAGCCGGGCCTCGATTGCCTCGTCGATCGCCGCGCTGGAAAAGCAAACGGCCCGTCGTTGCGCGGCTGTAATGTTGTGTGTACATACGCGCGCGGAGGGAAAAAGGCCGGTATTTTTAGCGCGTCGTAAAGGCGGGAGGCCCGTGTTTTTCGGCCCCGATCAGAGCCCGCCTTGGAGCCTGCCCCGTGAATTACGAGCTGCGCCGGGGGTGGGTGTCTGTATAATACACTCCGAATTCTTCGATTCGTTTAGCGCGGACTTCGCGAAGAGGCGCGGCCGAGTGCCGGCGCGCGAACGGTCCTCTTCGAGAAGGCGCGATAAAAACGCGCGCTTCTTTTTTTTTTCGCGAATCAGTGCTCGAGGATGTTTGGAAAGTACGCGTTTTTATGGCCGAGAGATAAATAAACCAGTTTTTTGTGGATACACTCGTACATTTCATTGAGTTCAAAACAGTTATGCGCACTTATTAAGTACTATAAAATAAATTTTTTAAGATTTGCTCGTATTTTAGTAATATCGATCTAATAGGAGTATTTCTTTTAAAATTAGATTTGAATGTAGTCAATAATCTAGTGTTTTATATATGGTATTCTATATGACATAATTACTTAAGCGCTAAAGCCCGTACATAAATAAATAAATTTACAACTTTTATTTTACAGTGATAAATGTACAACTTCGAAATTAGAGGCATTTTTTAATCTGATTTGATGAAAGTATCTTAATAGCTTATGTAAACAAAATAATCAAGTTCACAAAAAATTTCGCATACTGTATACATCGAGCAAGAAATCGAAGATCAATCTTCCTTTACCGCCTCCGCATTAGTCAAGATTATTGCGGATCCTGAATATTTACCTTGAAATTAGACCGCGAGGGTTATAAATTAATTTGGGAATTAATACCCCCGGGTGCGATTGTAAAACGCGGGCATAAATACACGTCGGAAAATCGGCTGCGATCGAGATTCATTGCGGACGCTGCGAAAATATCCGCGCGGCCCGAGATTCGATCATTAGATTTCCAGGCGAACGGGCCGGGATTCGATTTCGCCCCGATTTTATCGCCCCGGCCGTGTGCATTCGTAGTCTTGGTCGCGCGGCCTGCAAATAAATTTCTAAAAATTGATCAGCGCGCGGGAAATTTGACCGGGCCGCGACGCCGTCGCCCCGGGGGCGGAAAGTTCGTCGCACGCGCCTCGAGGATTACGAGGCGTAACTTTTTATCGCGCTCGAATTCGGCGCGGGATAATGCAATTAACCTTAATTTGATTCTTCGTTTACACTGTGTCTTATCTTCGAAATGGTAAAGCGGGGAATACAAACACTTGCGTAATGCGTTAGAAAAATTAAGAAAATTTTGGACCTCTTGATAAAGCAATAATGCGTAACCTTGTTTACTGCTTTAGGTTTAACTTCTTAAACATGTTAATGTTCTATTATATTAAACCAGATTTAAATCTAATAAATATGTAGTCATAATGTATCCGTTTAGTACTTAATGGGCTTGATATATTTAAGAAATTTTATTACAATAATAAGGTAATGAAAATTGAATTGAAAAGTTAGAGTATTATTTTTAATATTATTGCGTATTTTTATATATTAATAATTTAATCTCGAATTTAAGAAAATAATTAAGGTTGCATAGACTATATGCAGTCAATTTCAAAAGATAGTGAATCATTAAAATCCACAAATCAGTTAAATTTAAAATTAAAATTTACTAATTGATTCTTAATTGATATACATTTAAAAAAAAAGAAAATTGCTTAGTAAAGTTTAAAACTGAATGTACAGACCACACAACTTTAATTGTTTCACAGTATTTTTTAAATATTCCTAAATCTGCATAAGAAAAATTTGTTTTTTCTCTTCCGCTCTTTTATCTTCTTAATAGCCTTTTTAATAAATCTCTCGTGCTTTCAATCGAATAACCAGCACTACAGTTTGCAGTGTTGCCGAATAAAAGTTTTAATCTACCGCGCTCGCAGCTTAAACGCCCCAGCCATTTTCAGCGCCGCTATTGAATTAGAAAATACGCCCGAGACCAAGTGCAAAGCTGTACATTTTCATTCTCTAAAACCAAGGGAGCAGCACTCGCTTCGTAAGAGCAGAATAAAACCTCAGGCGCGCGGAAGCCGGTATAAAAATTCAAAAAGGCTCGCGCGCGAATCTGTACACCCCCGCTTCCCGCTGTAAAGGCGAGAAAAGAAAAGAAAACGGCGAGGGCGCCGCAACCGGGAAAAGGAGGAGGGGAAAAAGCAAGAGAGGCGGTGTCGATCGAAGGGAAATCTGAAAGGAGCGCCGGTGCACTTGCCGGGGGGCGCGCGTGTCCGACGCACAAAGCCTCGCCGCTCGGATTAACGACGTAAGCGCGGGGGCGTGTGTGATTGCAGCGAATGCAACGGCCGACTCCGAAATAAGCACCGCGGCCCCCGCAAGACGCGCGGGAAACTTCCTATTCGGGAAATGCGAGGGGAAATGGGATTTCGTTCGAGGCTCGTCGAAGGATTTCTTTTTTTTTGATCGAGGTCGCGTGGGTGGCCGGAGGAGGTTTTTTTTTCTTTAGAGCGCGTGGCTTTGGATGCTGCGCAGATTTGTCTCACTGCGTTAAAGTACGTGACTACATTTTCATGCGGCCAACGTCCATCTGAAATAGCGAGATTTATATGCATTTCGGGAAATAGTCGAATTCACGTTAGCCTATCTAGATTCGAACGGGTCTGTTGATAAAATAATTATGAGAGATAAACTGATCGCACAGCTAATCTATTGGGGGAACAGGTGTTACTAAACTTGGAAATAGTACATTTTTGCATTTAAAAGACTTCTGTTTTCTGAAAAACTGCCAATAGTTTCTTGCAAATAAATTTTATTAGAAATTACTTTTATCGTGTAGATCTAGTTAATATTAGTAGTCCAGGCATAAGAGATGTTTTTTGATAGTAACTCGTTAATGCAACAAAATGCTGATGTCAACACTTTTTTGAATTAGTAGTCTAAATAGTACATCTGATTCTGTGGATGGTTCAATATGATTCTGTTCGAGAAGTTTTTATTTCAAGTTATTAAAAAAAACTAGATATTATAATTTGCGGGAGTAGATATGAAAGTGTTATTCTTGAAAATGTAAGTTTTATAACAACTTTAATAGGTAACTTTGCAGTAAAATCAATATTAAACAAGATATAAACAAAAATCTTAAAAACATCGTTTTTTTTTATTACCTTAGAAAAAAACAACTTTCCAATCGAATTTATACTAGGCAATTTGAGTTCAATCATATGCACTATTTATACTGCCAATTTAAAAGAAGTCTCGTTCTTATCGAACATCGTAAACACACTTTAACCTCCCCGACACCATGCCTAAATGTAACTTTCACAAGGACTACAGTTTTCTCCATAAATCAAGCTCTTAATTGGAGATAAGATTGCTTGCGTTTGCCGAGGAAAAAAAATTGTCGTTATTTATTAAACTCAAAATTCCCGACGTTATTTGCTTGCGCGCGCACGCGAAAAAGTCTGACTGCTGATGCGCGCGACGGGGATGCAAGGCGACGGCATGAAATTCGACGGATGCCTTTTTTATTTTTCCTTAACGATAAAGACGCGCTCGTGCGTTATCGTGGAATAATAATTCATGAATCTCTTGACGGAAGCGCGACCCCGTCTCGCCCCCGCACCCCCGGCATCGACCGCGCGCGCGGGGAGTTTGTAATTTCGTCGGAGGGTGGGAGCGCGACCCCACCGGCGGAAATCAGCGGAACGCCGCCGCGAGGAGCTTTCCATTAATGGGGACAGACGCGGAATTCGCGCGCGGAAAAGGCTCGTGATTTCGGTGGGGAAGCGATTCCGCGCTTGGAATTAGCGCGCGCGGTGTGAAGCTGCGCGCCGGAAATCGTCTCGAGCTGTTTAGCCGAGCCCTAGAGTAAATAACGAAAGCGCGGTTTTGGTGGTGCGGTCGACGCTGTTGAAAGATCGGATTAATTTTCAATTTGACGGGGCAATTAATTAACAAAGTTACAGCGGGATCAATCAGGTTTTGTTCGACGGGTCGCGCGGTCTTTTGTTTCGAAATTTCCGCGCTTAATAACGGCGTGCGCCGCTCGAGCGTGTACGATTGTTTTGAAAGGATAATTTACTGTTTAATTTAAGTTGTTAATGACGTATTAATTGATGCTACACGGAAAAAATTAAGAAACAAATGTACTGGGGTAGGAAAAAGTAAAAATAAGATTGCATAATCAGCAAAATTGACATTTCAAAAGTAGAAACTTGATTTTAGATGAGTTAAATGCTACAATATATCATATCAAATTGTAATTTTTTTATACACAGATACTCATGAAAGTAAAATAAACTTGTAAATCTACAGCTAAATTGTTCAAAATATAAAATATACTGCTTTTTCGTGTGGAATGATGATTGTTTTCAATTTTTCTTAAATTATCTAATATTTGAAGAAAAAATTGTCCAGAGATAATTTACTTGCCATAAATAAAGGGTAAAGTTTGGAAGCGTTATGTGCACTGCGTAATAAATCCATCACTTTGCAGCTACCATGTGAACTCAATCGCGCCATTAAAAGTTGTTTTTACGATCTCTTGCACCGTACGGCCGCGAGAAAAAAGAACTATGTATTTTCTGGTATTAAGCCAACTGAGAACGTGATTTACTCGGAAAACCTAATGAACAATGTCAATGTCGCGTTTATACTTTTATAATCCCATACTCTAAAATAGTTTTGCCCGATGCATTGCGCAAACTCCTGCCTTCAATATTACTCGAATAATTATATTCCAAAGAATTGCAGAGGAATATAAATCGAATTGTTTGGATGTTTCTCTGCGTAAATCGAATCCTGCACAGAATTCTGACACGTGGTCCCTGATCTATCTAAACTTCTCCTGCAGATGTGTTACGAACTAACTTCGAGAAGTTCAAGCTGCGAGATCTTACTCAAGAGTCGCTGACGTCAAACGTTGGCAACATTTCGCGCTCTTCGTTACTGGACAACAATAAGTTAAACGCGAAGATGTGTAACAATTAATCTGAATGTCAAATTTCAACGTAAAATACGAAGTTTTAATTAAAATTGTAATGTTCATAAAGGATTATCATAAATTTGTAAGCAAGAATAATAAATTTTCAAATAAATAATGTGAAAATACTAGAAAAGTTCATGCACGGAAGATTCTTTTTGCAAATTATTATGTAATGAACAATATTAGTATAAGAAGAAAAAATTACTTAGCAGTTAGTTTATTGAAAAAATGATTATAGTTTCTGTTAAAATTTATTAGAAATCTGTAGTTTTAGTAAATTTTGTAAGATATTTATTTGCTATTTTTCCAACATGGGTAGATTATGCGAGGATTAGCCTAAGTAAGTAGACTGGTTTGAGACTTAGTCTATTTAAATAGATTTTTGTTAAAATAAAAATAAAATAAAATAAAATAAATAAACTATTGAAATTTTTAGTGAAACATTTATCTCCTTGTAAAAAAATAACTCATAGTCAGTCTTCAACCAATCACATCTCGAAAAATACGAATTTTTTTATGAAGGAATTTTCAAAGATTTAACCATTTACTTCATACAGAAAAAGCACTATATACTTATGTAATACCGTTCATTAAAGTGAAGCTTAACCCATCAAAAATCTTATTATTCATAAGCCTTTTTGCGCGGGATTAAACCGAAAACTCTAAAAGCCCTTCGTCCACTCTGGACTACACCCCTTTCGGGTGCGAGCTCGCTAAAGAAAAAAGGCTGATCCACCACGCGTAAGCCATTCCCGGAAGAGATTGCCTTTAGCGGCGGTATATCATAAGGGTAGCTCCGGGCGATTTTACGTAAGCGCATAGCTGAGCGGGCGCGATTGCGCGGCGTCGATTCGGCACTTACCTGCGAAATTGATATTGGCCGGCGAGGCGACCGATACGGGCTACCCCCCGCCGGGCATGCCGTTGCGTGGACGCAGAGTCTCTCTTCTTCCCTCTTATGCAACGGCGCAAAAATCCGCGGATTTGCCCAAGGACTCGACGGCCCGGCATCGAGTCTGCGAAATCCCCCCCCGTTATCGGCGCCCTCGATGGGCGTTAAGTTGAGTTTACAGTTAAGTGAATTGTTTGAATTGCCGATTTACACTCCGGGTTGAATCGGGTTTAAAGTTTTAAAGGGGAGTTCCCGCGCGGAGGGGTATAATGCTGAAGTGGATATTTGATATTTTTCTTATAATATTCTGAATAGATTTTTTATGCAAAGGTTTGAAACTAGTAAAAAGGAACATCAGCTCAAATTGAAGGCTATCTAGACTTTTATTGGCATTTCAAATTCGATAAATCTTTTTTTCATCTAGAATTTTTTTACTGTATGCTGAGAGCAATTTGAACTAAATATGAACTTTAGAAAAAATGCATATTTTTAATTTTAAGTCAAGTATTTAGTTGATTTTTTATTCAAAATCTAACTTCCTTCCGCAAAAGACTATATTACCCTGTAATTGTTACCTTACCACTGTCACTACGAAGGGGGCTGATATTAAAAAGCACAATAAATCCAAATCTAAACCTAAATCTAAAAGTCTTGTAAGCATTTTTTTCTTACGTTTGGTATGCACAGCATCTGTAGAAACGTGGCACATAATTTACTTTACGACTGATGAATATTTCACGGTTTTATTTCAGATAATGAATTTGTAAATCCAAGAGTTAAAAGCAGCACGGTATAATAATCGAGTTTATTTTATAATGTGCCCTTATATTATCAAGTCAATTTTTTAAATTTTATTTTTATTTTTATTAATTTTGAAGGCTCAATTAAAATTTATAATAATTTAATATTTATTACGAACGAATTCACATTAACATTTATTTTAAATTTAAACTTCTTTACTCGTAATTGAATAAAATCCAAAGTCCGACCAGAGCAGGTACATAATTTTATTCCTCTTGTTTTCACTTGTTTTACGCTGAACGAACGAGCGTACATCTCATTGCAAGATGCGCTCGGCGTATTTTTTTACCTCGCGGATTTTCCACGGGCTTATTTCAATCCCGCGCGGCTTGATCTCACGACTGCAGTGGCAATGGTACACCCGCGCGTCACCGCTCGCGTTTACGAGCGACTTTTTTCGACGAGCCGCGTGTATATACCTTTCGTTCTGCTCGCCGCGGGCTGGTTTATATGGAAAACGCCGCACGCACGTTGGTCTCCCTACTTCCTTCCGATTTTAACGGGGCTGCATTTTAACGGCCGAGTTTCGGCGAAATGGATACACCGAAGTTTATTGGATCGATTGATTTTATCAGTGCCGAGATCTCGCGATTTTTTATCCCCGCGGTGTACCGATGAATCGGGAAAACGTCGCTTTCGGAGCAAATATTTCGAGTGTTTTAAATAAGCGACCGCGCGACGAGGGTTACTCGGAGAGCGCGATTTTGAGGCGAGCTTTCGAGGGGGAGCCCAAAGACTGGGCCATTTATTTAATTCAGACGGTGCATTTTTATAGCTGGAAGAGGTCGGTAACCCGTCTGAATAACACACTATCAGGAACGGAAACACGTGCGCAGAAATTGCTTTGTGTATTGGTCTTCGAGTTAAGTAAACAAATCTAAACAAAAATTTTTTAATATTCGCAATTAAAATTTCATATTAGTAGATTAAAAAGATGAAAAAATAATAAAAGTCATTTTACTTTATTTTATTTACGTGAAAAATAACCGAAAATTTTAAGCAATACATTTTTTAATAAATTTTGCGCATAAACATTCAAGCAGGAATTTATTGTAGTTTTGAATGTATACAAAAAAAAAACAAATTTCTAGAAAAGTCAAAAGTCCAAAAGCAGTCGGACTGTTATTCCCTTTTTAAAGGGCCGACGGTGACGGATCCAAGCTTATTATTCATAAATTCCGCACCAAGGAGTTTTTGAAACATTAACATATCCTATTCATTGAGGCTTTCTTATCTTATCGTTAAATCAACTGGGACACCCAATAAATCTCCTATTCAGCGGAATATTCTGTTGTCGGAATCTCAATATTTACTTGGTAGTCGTACTATTTTCGAACTGCGCGCAGTATAAATTCACGAAATTTACATGAAGAACAGATTTTTCGGAACGAACAAATGACTTTTCATTCAATTTCCATCGCTATATAATTATGATGTTTGAATAATTATGCTTAATTAAATTTTTAACAGCGTCACGCGTCCGCGTCAACTTTTCCCCCCGACTTGGCAAGGCCGTTACCTTTCATTCAAAACCGTCGATAAAAGTTGTAAATTAAACGATATTCCCCAGACGCGGTAAATCAATATTACTTTTAGCGCTCCATTACACTTCACCTTTTATTCTCGCTCGTAATCGTCAAAAAAAATCACCGAATCGGAGCGTAAAACAACAAAAAAAGACGACCACGTAACGATGACTCTTAACACCCCGAAAAAAAAAGTTCGGCGCGAGAACCGAGAAAAGCGAGGTAAAAGCCGGCGAAAAAAAAGAGCAAAAGACTATTACGCGTTTCCCGGCACGTACTCGCCGTCTACCTATATTTATCCGAGTCGAGAAAATGACCAAAAACGCGCGGCCCCCGGCCCGACGTCCGTCGCGACTAATAGGACTCTTCCGTCCGTCTGCGACTCCCCCCCGTGCACGCGCGCCCGCTCGCACGCTTTCCTTCGGTCCGATCGGCTCCTCGGGCACACTTTTCCCCTTCGTCCAATTACCCGCGAGCCCCGCGTGTGACCCAGAGACACCGTGACCTCGGCCGGCGTAAATAATGCACGCGCCGCTAGCTGCGCGTACCGTCCGTGACGATTTTGGTCTCTAAGTTTATTAAGCTTCAAATTAATTCTGCTTAATATTTTAGCTGGAGTAAAAAACTTTTGGGCAGTTCTGAGGTCCGCGCGTGGAAAAAAGTAAAAAGGAAATCTAACTGTTTCGCATTATTAGAAAAAGTAAAAGTTTTCACGTTAAAAACAAATATAATGCCGATCTTACATTTCTAAAATGCTAATTCTACTTTTCTAAAAAGTAAATGTTCCGTTTCTTTAAAGCCTGTTTCAACGGATACCGTGGTAGAAATTTAACCATAAGTTGGTCAGAACTGGTTAATTTAGAAGATTAACCATATAGTAGTTGGCTAATGTATGATTAATTTTCTACCAAAATATTTATAATGAAAGTAAAATAAACTTGAAATTTTACAAATAAATCTACTGTTTAATTTGTTCCCGTGCAAATGGTGCATAAAGATTTTAGCGGATATAATTTCTATTGGGACTCTAAATTACCCACTTAGGGTTGTTCCACTTGACAGGTGTAAGAAATGCTTCAACAAGATCACGTACTAACGAAACTGCGAAGCAAAAGATCAAACGCTTAATAAAGTTAGTCATCGAAAATCACGTACTCGCGGACTAGTACACACTGCTTTCGTTTCGCCGTCTCGCAGGGCGAACCTCCCTATTACTCTCCAAACTTTCAGGCTGAATATTATCAATTAACAACGTCGCGCGCAGCCCGCGGCGCGTAGTCAAATTGAGTCGTGCGCCGGACAGGCGCAATCCGCGGCTACATCACCGATGCTGAATTATGAGGGCCGAGCGTAGTCCATTACGTTTTAGCCGGTGCCCGGCGCGCCCTCGGACTTCCAGGCCGCGCGGCGCGTAACGCCCCGTGAGCTTGCAGCGACGCCGACCAACGAATGAGGATTAACGAGGTGGATCTGGAGATAAAAGCCATCAAGGCTGTTTAGATTAGCTGGCTGTCGATGTGTTTCGTTTCGCGTGGACCTGCTGGGGATCAGTTAGTTTGATTGGGATAAATTAAAAATGTCACTGTATATCGATGTGACAGCAGTTTTTCCCGAGTCTTTGATTTTGTTTACTATACATGTACCTCCCGTAGAATGTTTTGAAAACAAGCGGAGATTGGCTGTGTACTTTAAGCTCGTTTAAGAGATTGAAATTTACTCAGTGGTGGTGTATTAGAGCTTTTGGAAATTTCAACGTTGCTCCTGCTGATTTGATAGGAATGACTCCGTCAGTTATCCGGTTTAATGCGGTCCGTTTCTCAATGAAGACCTTGACGTTTCATTTCCACTCCGCGATAGCTATCCTGAAAAGTGTGTCTCCTTCCAGTGAATGAAAAATAAAAGTTAGTCATCAAAAATTTGAATTATCTGCGATTGCAAAATAATTTCCAATTTTAGCATTTATTTGCATTTTTTATTGCAAACTCGATGTTTTAGTAATCAAGATTTTAGTTGCAACGTTCGTTATTAAATTATTTTTGAGAAATTAAATTGAAATATTTTGAGTATTTTCATATTCGCATGAAAATTTTAGTACCTCGAACAGTGAAACGCGGCGCTTGGCATCCGACATATTTTATATTGAGATCAATGCATTCGACTATAAAAAAGATGCAAGGCATTTATTTCTTTTTCATGAAATAAATATTCGAGATGAAAAAGAAATCCGAATATTTCTTCGGTTCCATTTTTTTCGAACTTATTTCTGCTGTCGAATAAGCGCAATACGCAAATGAACAATTCATTCGCATTTCATTTATTCATCTTTGACATAACAAAGAAGTGGTATTTGTACTTCCAATTGTAACAGTTTCAATTAAAATCAATACAAAAATAAAACACATCTCAGCTCGAAATATTGCGACAATAAATCAGCTGCAATATTAATAGAAATGCTGAAAATAATAAAATTTATCGAGTATCGGTGGTTGATTAATTCTTTATCGCAAAGCTTTGAGCGTAGTAAAGTAGAAGTGGCTGACAAGCGCAGGTTAACAGGTGATAGTGCTTCTGATAGGTGTATTAAAAGACTCCTTCAACTGTGATACTGCTTTGATGGAAGCTTCAAGGATGGCTTTAATACCTTCGGAAGTTATTATAATAGCTTTGAAAGTATAATGTAAGGTACCTGTATATTTGTGAGCTCCCTTTGAGAGGAACCAGTTCAGTGCTGTATAAAATGATTTTTCTTGTAAACACTTATTAAAGTTGCAAACACTTTTCAATCAGTGCAAAGTCATATAAATTTTTAATCAATATAAATAATAATCAACGAATCCAATCAAGTAAAAGCACTGTGATTTTTTAACAAAAGAATCACTACCAGCTGCATGAAAACTAAATTGATTATTGAATATTAATTTTAATTCGAAGGAGTTATCATTAATTAAATTTTCGGTGATCACTTTTTACCGTCATTTTTAAGTTTTCGTGTATCAGACCTCATATCTCTTCAACTCATGGACATAGGTTCTAAGATAGTTCGATTTATTTATAATCAAATGTCGCTGATAGTAGTTAGTTGAAATTGCGGATATAACTTTTTAGTTTCTTTTAAACTTTTTATTATATAACACAAATATACCTTGCGAAAGTTTGCAAAATATAAATATATGGTCCGCGTCGAACTGAAGTGATCGAATTTTCGCGACATAATAAATGAGCTTTATTCAAAAGCTCGCAGTAGACGAAATTTACAAGAAACTTTTACCGGCATCAAGTTCGAAACTAAAAAATGTACTTCGCGGGGATAATTTGTCGAAAGCGAAGTCCGCTGTTTCTGATATTACCCCAAGAGCTTTCCGGCGCTCGCTCGCGCAAACTTCGCGCAACTTTCATTTTCCGAGAGAAATTTTAAAAGTAGTCTCCCCAGCCCGGGAATCACGCTTCTCTCAACGCGATACTCGACGTCGACCTCGATATCGGCCCGCCTGCAGAATCGAACCCGATTATCTCTGAGCTGTTTAACTTCGATTCGAGGCAGATTCTGTATTCGCGATCGAGCCCGTTCGGCTCGTTAATGCCCAATCGGTCGAGAGAATTTAAGTAAATTCTTGTTTTCGCGCGCAAATAGCGGATCGCGTTTCGGGCGTCCTTTTTTCCTTCGGAATACTGGATTCAGCGGTTCAGAAACGAAAGCGGCGTCGAGATTGACCCCAGTCGACGAATTGCGCATTTTGTTGGTCAGCACGGTACCTACGCGAGCAGCGTCTTTCTTTTCAATGAATCAGATTTAATTTGACTTAATTGAACGATGTTTGTCATGCAAGATTTATAAACACGTCGAAATGATAAAGGGTCGCGCAATTTTTTTGGTACTTTTTTCACGTTTCGTTGTTTTGATATAGATGGAAAAGGTGATGAGAATTTTTTTAAATGGAATGTGTATCAAAAACACCGAGTTTATGAATGGGCGTAAAAACTGCAAGTTTCATTATCTCTTTCGTTTTCTCAATTCATGTAGATATACGCGTACGTAGATTCTGCAGAATTTTTATTAAAAAACGAAATCAGGCAAAATTTTATTAAAAATGTATTCTATAAATATTACCTTTAAATAATATTGTGGCGTAATGTTATCATTAAATATTTAACGACAGTCATTAAATTTACGAAAAAGTGAACTTGCAGAAAGTTTAATGGATCGTAACTTACGCACCTACATTTCCTAATATAATAAATATTAACGTGTTACACTTATTTAATAATCTAAAATAGAAGGATTTAATTTTAACAACGTCAATAAATAAAGCAATTTGATTATAACATTCGAACAATTACACTGTTCCGATGTTTGCTATTTCCACAAAATCAAATCGTTTATGTTATTTTCTTCTCATACGATTAAATTTAACGCATACACTATATTCCGCATCAAAATTGAAAACAATCTCAAACAGCCTCTCAATTTTCCCGCGCCGCCGCGCACTTATACATCAGAAACGAAAGCTCGTCAGTCTAAACGCGAATAGCGCACCCGCCTTAATCACTCGCTTCTTTCAATCACCATTAAACCGGTAAAAAAAAAATCCCGACAACGTCTACCCGATCGTTTGCTCGAGTCCCTCCCACTCGAAATTCCCCCCCTCCCCGGCGGGTCTCCGCACGAAACGTACACGGAACGGCCGCTCGTTTTCCGCAAGCTCTGAGAAAACGTTAACTGCGCCGGCGGATTAAACTGGGTTAACTTCCGCGGCAGACGGCCCATTAGAGCGCGGCGCGGCTCTCCGGCCGCTCGCAGCACTCCGACGGGCGCCCACCTCATTCCGGATTCATCTCCGCGCCTTTTGTTTTCTCATCCGCCCGCTTCGTTCCCCTCGGCTGCTCGCTTATAATTAAATCGTCCCGCGCCGCCGGCGGAGAGAAAGAGAGACGGACAGAGACGGTAAGAGAGACGGAGAGAGAGAGAGGCGCTGTCCCGTCACGGCCGCTTGACGTCTTCACCGATACGCAGCGGCTCGCCGTATGACGGACAGCCGCCACGTCGTGAAATTAAGCGAAATCGCCGCTGCGATGAAATGCCGTGGGGGGAGGCGGCGGGGTGGCTGATTGCGGTGGCGGAGCGCGCGCGACAGTATCGCGGTCGCGTAGGCGCGCCGCCTCGATCGTACACACCCGGGTATATACGGAGTGCAGTGTATCGCTATCGGGACGGCTACTGTATTGGCTGGTGCCAATTGCGCGTGGAACGCGGGGACTGACAAGCGCGAGTCGCGCGATTGAATTGTTTGATTTTGAATTAGCGCGGGGAGGCGCAACGGCGAGCCGCGGCTTTATTTGCGACGCATTATGCGCCTATTCGAGAATTCGACCGGCAGTGCTGCCGTTGGTTTGGTGTAATGGTCCAGGCTCGTTACTGTCAGTAAATTGGTCGGCGACGGCACAACTGTTTAAGAATTCTTTTCTTTTCTTAAATTTTAAAATAGAATGATATAGTAATTATTAAATAATTAAAATAAACTAATATAAAATAAAATGCTATTTTGCGGCTGCAGTTATGATTAATTAATTTTTTTGACACGCCGTATGCAAAGATACGATTTGCGCACGCTTTTTGAATATCAGCTACGTAAAATCGTACCTTGCACATGTTGTATCGAAATGCATTATTATTTTCTGAATTTCTGGCAGCGAATAATTTCTAATCACTGAAATATAAAATTTCATATAAAAAATTTCTCTCGGTGAAATATAGAGAGTACAAATAATAATTATAAATAAATTTTTGTTTGTTTCAATTACTTTGTTAGAAGCTAGTTTCTGTTATGAATTGTTAAATTTTTTTTTTTATAAATAACTTCATTCTTTTCTTTATTAAGTATAGTTGGCAACTTATTTTCCCCTCGATGGATCTACGACAATCACTAAAATAAGCGAAAAATCGTAAAAACAAAAACATTTTTACTCTATATATTCAATTTTGTATGTGCAAACTTTAAATTATGCATTGATTTTAAATTTTTCATCTACTCCCTCTAAAAAAAATTCGACAAACAACTCCATTTTCATGAAAATATGTCAGTTTTCTTGTGAGAATTAAACTCTACTTGAATTAACGTTTAATAAAAATATTTGTAAAATTTGAAACCTCCTGAAAAATGTATCATTCTGGAACACGTAAAATCGGATAGCGCTTTCTTCTCTATCTCCCAGCGACACGAAGCGCAGCGGCATACACCGCCAGTCGCGCGTATTTAAAGGATTGAATTTTAAAATTTAACCAGTCCCCTCCGAAGCGCAGATAAAAAAAGGCGAGAGCTAAGTGTTTCCTGAAATCGCGATCGGGCGCTTCCGCGCAACGTTGGCTTATCTCTCGTGTTTCGCCTTTCTTTTTCCCGACGTCGAACCGCCACCCCGGAGTGGCGGTTTCTCCACCCCCGCAGGCGCGCGTTTCCCCGGATATCGGCTATCGCGGCTCGCTTTCCTTTAAAGTTTCCGCGCCGTCGGCTCAAGGCCGCCCCCCTTCCACCAGTAATGAGCTCAACGGCCAGGGGTTACATCTCGATTACACGGAGTTCCTCCTCGCCCGCCGGGGTAATTTATATGCTTCGCGAGCGACGCTAATGGGGAGCGAGTGAAAAGCCGCCGACGTGCATTCCAAGATGTTCGGCGGTGCATTTGCTCGCGTGTAACGCGGTTTGCTCGCCGCTGATATCGGAGCGGCTGGCTGTTCGCCCCACGGGGAGGCGCGGCCGGATCGCTGCGCTCGCGAACTTATTGAATTTCGAGGATGGAACCGCGCGTTTAAGAAGAATGGATGGCGCCCGCGCAAATTAATTCTAATTGATGGATTTTAGTTTTGGCAGGTACTTCGAATGCGTGATGCAGCGCTTAATCATTCCGTTCGCGCACACACTCGTGAAAATCTTTATTTATAGAGCTCATGAATCTTATTCGCGTGCGTTACGGACTATTAAAGCATCTCGCCTGCCTATTTAGCGACGTTTCTACTTAAATGTGAATTTGGAAAATTATATTAGAAATTCTGAGACTTAATTACTGTTAAAAGTGATTTTAAATTAGATTTTTATAAATATTTTACTTAAATCTATTATGCAATATTTGTGTAATAATTTTGATTTCCGTGCATAGACTGTTATATGAAAATCATTATGTATGAGAAACTCAATGATTTATTGAATCTTATAAGAAATTTGTTTTTAACAATATACTTTGAAAATTCAATTTTTTTTTCTATTACAGAATACTCTATAATACGTGTCGTAATGAAGAAATCAGTCAAAAAATAAAATTACCTAATTGAACTTGTCATGAGAAAAACAAACTTATAAATAAATGGAGGAAGCGTAGGATGTGAGGTAAAAGGTAAAAAAATATACTTTGTGTGTACGTGCAAATACTTTATAAAACAAGTGGGATAAAGAAACTGGAAAAAGAACTTTTGAGAACGCTCCTACCGGACAATGTTTTTCCACTTCTTCTTGAGATGTTCTCCTACATGAAAACATTAATGAACACAGTTTATCGGTTTCCAATTTTTTTTGCACGTAGTAATCTATTTTTGATTATCAACGCGAAAAGGGATTTTAGAATCGTGATTTTCAATTTTTATGCTTCAACATCATTAAAAAGAATCAATCATTCTGTCTAAACTTCATTATTTTATTGCAAACCTGCCTTTTCTGATAATCATTTGGTCAATAAAAAATTTGGCAAACATAAATCATTTCCGCTGGTTTTTTCATGTTGGATACATCTAAGGAACCAGAGAAAACTTGTCCAGTAGATCTGCCCTCAAAAAATTTCTTTTCAGTCTCTATACCCTAGTCGTTCCATGAAGTTTGTGTATTCGCTCTTACATTTCATACGCGTTAGTGTATCATCGAGGCACTTATTTAAATAATTATAGCGTAAAAATTTAGCTCGTATATCTGCAACAATTATTTATTCGTGAATTTAAAAGAAGCATAGAACATCATCGATTTCCAATAAAAGAAATACGCAGCACCTTGAAAACGATCGCTTCCCAAAGCGTCCCTTTAATCTACGAGGCACCTACTTTCGAATAAAAACATTTCGCCCCGATAAATTGCAGAAAAGATTGGAATACACGGCGAGTCAAGGCGACCGCAAATGTTATCGGGGCCGCCGCGGCAAAAGACGCGCAATTTTGCGCGCGCCTCGCGCGCTGCCCGTCTCCATCGGAATTTTTAGTGAAAGAGCAGAAGAGCAATGATGCCTCCACCGCCCCCCCTTCGCCTGAAAACATACGGGGACGTGTCGCTCGCGCCGGCGGGAGGATGAGGCGCGCGCGGAGCTGAAAAATTTCCCGTTGTCGCAGTGCGACGCTGCTTCATTAAAATCGACCGTCGCGGGAAATGCAATAAAGCCCCGGGTAGAAGTCGAGCGCGCGCGAGCCTCGTTAAGTGGAGTTTTGTCGGGGAAAAAAAAGAGGAAGGAGGGACTACGACGACGACTTTGTCTCCCCCTCGCGCTTTGCGCGGATCTGATTTAGGCGGGTGCAGGGTCGCGGCCCGCGAGGCCGGATAGGGAAGGCGCGCGTCGCGATAATTTAAATGAAATTCTTTTTATCTCCAATTGAAAGTGTCTACGCGTGAACTTCGCGCGCGTTTCGGTGGTAATTTATGTTGTTTAAAGAGTGTAATTAATCGCGTTGGGATATCCGCGCGTGGCTGCAGTGCGCGCGTGGTAAGTTTAAATGGGACTGTTGGGGAGGGGCGAAGAAGGAAAAAACTAATGGGATCGCCTGACGACAAGATTGGAAAAATAGCTATCCCCCTGCGATGTTCAATAACTGCGAGGAAATGAAAATTCTCTTATTAAATCGGCGCGAGGAAATTTCCCCTTCGATCGGCTGCCCCACATCCAGGCGTCGCCCGATAATAATCGAGCGGCGCCCAAATTCGCGGTAATGGATTGTAAACGACTTTCGAACTTTGATGCATATCGCGCCCAGCGCGCTATTCGGTTCGTGAGTTATCGCGCGCATCGGAACGGGGGAGATATCGCGCGCCGCGATTCGCGTAGCGCGAGTCAAATTTTATTGCGCGCGTTTTAAAGGATCGTCAATATTTGCGCGGGAATCGAATATCGCGTATTTTTTTTTTGCCGGTGGAAAGAAACGTAAAATTTCGGTTTTTTCAAAGCATGAAATATGTCAATGTTTTTTTAAAATTTTGGAAAAATTTTGAGTGGTTCGGCAAGAAAGAAAATGTTATTTTAGGAGTAGCAATTATTGCGTAGTAACTATAAAGTGAGAGTGACATTTATTATTTCCTCTTTTTTTTTAATTATCTTTTTATGTTCCTCTAAAAATGCGAAAAAGTGGCAATTCTTTCGATTCGTGTGAAAACTTTCATATGAAGTGGATGCTCTATTACGCACTGTTTTATTTCATACAGTTCAGTTTTTAATACTAGATAAATAGAAATATTATAGTTCCGTGAAATTAAATTCATATTTTTTAGTCTATATTGTTGACCCTATTGAGTTTGAACTATTTTTTAGAAATTAAATAAATTTCGTCCTTTAGAAACGATCGAATTTCAACTAAAAGTTCCATTAAAATTATTCAATTTACTAAACTCAAAGCTGTCGATAAATTTATTTTCATTTTTCATTTTGTTACTACCAATTATTTCAGTTAACTCAAGCGACGTCTAATGCAATCAAAAGCCTATAAAAAAAGCTATGTCAACTACAAATAATACAATTATTCAATATAATTCACTGCCGACTGATAATTCAGCTCTCACAATGTAGCACGTGATAGATTAAAATGCAAATGCGATTAAATGAGCAGCGATTACGTCAGGTAAAATAAAAGTTAATTTTTTCAATGGAACGCATTCATTTGCACACAATTGCCCGCTCATCCAAACTTAACGAATATTCACGAGACTGCGATGTTAAACGATTTCGAGTATCGAGTGGCCCTGCGCGCACCGGGCGACCACTTGTTGATTTTTACACTCGGTCGGCTGCGCCCCGCCGGCCGCCGATCGCTACGCGAATCAGCCAAATTACAGATACAAAGCTAACAAGCTAATAATGCCGAATTTTACGCCAATGCGAAGATCCACAGGCGAGTGTGTGAGGGGAACGGTACAATATTCAAAATGTACATCCAATAGACGAACGGTATTGGTGAAATGTAATTTTATTGGTGAATACGGAAGTACATTATTTCAATTTAATATTTATTTTATTTTTATTTTGAGATATTATAAATTTTTATTAATAAATTATTTTTTTTTCATAAGTTTCTATAGCAAGAAACAGCGTTGCACCTAAAGAAAAAAGTATGTTTCAGTTTCCAGGAAAATCCATGAAAAGTAAAATTTCATGGATTTTCCTGAAGAAAAACACATTTCGCGAGTTTCACGTTAAAAAAATATATTTCGTTCGATTCTCTTAAACATTTTAATACAAAAACGCCCTGTAAGAACGTTCTTTTCACGATTTGTGCCATTAAGACCGCGAACGAAGCATATTTCGAAAGATTTCAGTAAAATTTCTTCTTCTCCGTGGTATATCTAAATTGTGCCAGTTTTTCATATAAAAAATTGAAATCTGCTTTTGTTCTTTTATAGTGCGGGAAACATGCTTTTTTCTAGAAGAAAAAAAGACGCGTCTTTTGCCGTAAGGGGCATCGATGCAAGATCTTGCAAGAAATCGAAACAAAAAACTACACGTACAAAAGATAATTTATTTACCTCTTTTTCCCCGTATAGCTGCAACTGATTAAAAAAAGTATATTTGCTGTTACGTAAGTTTTATTCGATCGGCCACCGGGGCGTTCTCTTTGCGCTCGATTCGAGCACCGCGATCAATCACTCGCGGCCCGCCCGCACGCGACAACTTTCCCACTCTGCTTACACGAAATTCTCGCTTTTTTTTTCGTCACTCACCGGGCGTATTTATGAGTCTCCGGCGAGTCGTCGTTGCACCCGCCCCGACTTTTTTTTTCGAATCGTCACGCGTGCCCGCGGAAATTACACGCCGTTCTGGTTTCCCGTCGGGGGGAGGCGCGGGTATACCGCTTGACCGGTTGCGGTGCGGCGCCGCATTGTAATGGACGACGCGGGTATGTTAACGAGACGCGAGGGGGCAAAGCGTTAATTCTTGATTTAATCTGAGGCGGTGTATATCAGCGCGGTGAGAGTGACTTTGGTAAATTGAGAATTATGTTGGCGCCTTCGTATTCCCTTAATATTTCATTCATCTGAGCTTCCTTAATTTCGCCGTGGAGAAGGCGGATTGCAAATTTGTTTGCGCCGAGGCACGGAGTTTATTAAAAATGCTTATCCGCTGGGATTGTTTACTTGCAGTCTTCTCTTTATTGCCTGTGAAATTGTAATTATCTTAATGACTTTTCTTGAAGTTTCCTCCAGGAAACTCGCGGGAGATTTCTTTATATTTTTTCCGATGAAGTTTGCTTTGATTTAATAAATTAAAGTAAATTTTTCCGTAAATCAGTTTTAGCCTCTGGAATTTGTTTTTATTTTAAACTAAATAAATTGGTTTAATTTTTAGTATAATGCGAGAAATGTTTGTTACAGATACTTTGCTTTGTGAGTAGAAGTTTTAAAAACTGAATGAATTTAACAACATTTATTTTAGGAATTTTTTTATAAATAACTTGGTTAGTTATTTCAGGAAAGAGTGGAAATATCGATTTATCACAAAAAAGTTAAGACTAATTAATGATCATGAACCTATTAAAACTTCTTATTCAACGTTGAAGTTTAATAAATTTCAGTCTTCAAGTTCATTAAACTAGACATTTAAACTTACCTCTTAAACTACATCATTTAATACATTATCTTACGGCTTTAATTTTTTTTCATCACTAATTAATGATTCCTCCCACTAATAAGCTTTAAAAAGTTTTAATGAATATAACTTACTCCGGTCCATTAAATAATATCGCAATGAAAAAATAAAATTAATTGTCTCGAATAAATGAATTATTGAATTTCCATCTTTCAATCCATTTTATAGCGTAACAAAAATGCATAAAACATAAAGGATCGTTTAATCCAATTTATCCCGTATATTGTTTTTCAATTTCGCCGCGAAATGGGATCGACCGTTGAAAAACGTTCGCCTCGGCAAACTGCAGCGAAGTGGTGCAGCTGAACGGTGATCGGTTTGAACCTTCTTGCAATGATCCGAGCGCACTATTCATTTTCCTCCAAATTTAATTTTTCCACCTCAATAATTTTCCGCGTGCAAGGTCGAGCGAAGAAAAGGTAATGAGCATCGCTGGTCACCCGCCGCTCGTAAACAAAACTCGCGAAGAGGCCGCCAAGATTAAGGGCGAAACGAGATGGGGGTTAGAGTTAAGAGAAAGCGATAAAGAAGGAGCGTAAAACGCTGTAAAACGAGGGAGGCGTGTACTCGATAAGGTCAAAGAAGCGCATCAGCGACAAAGGCTTTTTGCGTGTTCTAATGAAACTTCCTTCTCGCGAGAGCGGAAAGTAAGGCAATTTGAAAATCAAAAGTTCGTCCGTGGCAGGAATGCGAAGGCTTGAAAGAAAATCCGGCTGTATTTTAATTTAAAAAAGTTACGTCTTACCTTAGCCGGGCTGTTACTACTGCGAGCGGTGTATTATACGCCGTTTGAATTAAAGAGGAGTGAGTTACAGCTCCACTGTCGCTCGGGGAAATCAAATGCAGTTTTTAATTTCCTGCATCTTTCGTATCTTTTAATAACACGTGTTGCACTCATTTTAAATCTAGAATGTATATCTATAATAAGTATATCTATAATAAATAGAAGAGGGTCAGACATCTGAATCAGGGATGTCTTGAAACCATAAGAGATGTTTTTTTACATATAGAAGTGAAAGTTTTTGATAGTTTTGAAGTTGGGCATTATAATATTGTTAATTTTTATCAAAATCATAAATAAGTGTAATTAATGTTGCTTATAATTTACGCAATTCATTGCGCACTTGCTTGCGCATATGATTATGTCAAATCACTGGAAACGTTAAAATGAAAAGCTCTAATTTAAGCCTTGTTGGTTGAATAAATTAGGTATGTTTTCCATGTACAATGAAACATGATTGCACACAATTTATTTTTAGCAGGGTAACAAGGGTTCAATTACAGCATTTCGCTTTAACTTTTTATATACGGTTTGACAAGATTATGTATAATAGCAAGTGTGTTCAATGATTTGTGAAGCGATTTATAAACAATTCTAATCTTTAAACTTCCCACTATTAAACTAGGAAAACTTTGGCTACACGAACATATTTTCTACAGTTTCAACGAAATCCATAATCTGGAGGTCTGACAGTGCGAACCCTCCGTTGCCAGCGCAATAAAAAGAAAAAAAAATAGCGTGGGCATTTTTCCCGCCTCAAAAATGACAAAATAGATTCCCCGACCGATACTACACCGCTGCAAAATCAATGAAAGTCATTTCTCAAAACGCATCTACCCTAATCGCGTATACGTGCGTACTACTAACTTCTACCCCCGCCAGTAGTAACAGACGAGCTTCGTCAGCCGGCGGGCAGCATATATCCCCCTCGGTTTTCGGCGCCCCCCGCCTCGGGCCGCGATTCTCCGCAGCGGAATCCCTCCGTCGCGTTGGACCGCAAAACCGCCGCGTGTCAGGCCTCGTCGCTCGGGGGGGAGGGGGGAGGTACTTTCGCGGCGGCGCTCGGTGTGTATAAGAAGGCCGAGGCCGCGTGCGCGCCGCCGGCAACCTGTGGAGGGCGGCGAGCCTCGGCGCATGCTCCCGTCGCGCCGCCGAGCGCCCCGAGCCTCCCGCGGCTCGGGCGACGCGGCCAGGCAGCCGCCGACGGTCCAGGTGACGAGATGCGGCCGCGGGCTCCCGTCGACGCCGCTCCGATCAGCCTCTCTCGACGCGCAGACTGTGTCACTCGAGGTATTTTTTTCGACGGGGCCGCTGTTTACTCCCGGTCGATTCTTCTTCTTCTTCTTCTCTCTCTTTTTTTATTATCGTTTCTTTCGGTGTCGTGACTTTTGCGTGCCGGCGGAGCTTTGCGACGGCTTTCCGTGCGTATTCGAGGTGATTGCGAATGGAAATATAGATTGATGTCGAATTTAATGTTTTTGAGATTTTGTTTTCAAGAGAGCGAGTGTTCTTTATTTTCTTTTGCCCAAGTTTTATGAGTTTTATGAGGAGTGCGGCGTTTCTTTTATAACTTTATAAGTTCGGTAGATAATTTATGTAGCAGTTAAAATTCAAATAGAATTTACTTGTCAAAAGGAGTAGAGTTTATTAGGTTTGTTTAAAATTTAATTCTTGTCAAATTTTAATTATATTTGTTAAGTTGTAGCTTTATTATTTCAATTGTTTTTTCTTGAATAAAAAGTGTGAATTTTAATTTATGTGGAAAGAGTAAATAAATGTTTAAGTTATATTAATAAGTGCATCCCGGATAAGCGTTATAACTGTATTTTCCATGTTTATTTTTCATGTAATTGATATTTTAAACTTATTGATATTTTATTACTAATAATGTGACATTTGATCAATGGTATTTTTGTAAGAAAAACAATTTTTATTATCTGTATTTTCATGACATAACGGTAAAAATAAAATGTATTTATATCAGAAGCAATTACATTTGTCCCCTTTTTATAGTAACCTTTTAGTCAATTCCCTTAGTGCGAAATGAAATGGGACAAATGTACGTGGCCCACGTTTATCTCAATTTCGATTAACAATATAATCATGTTTATATAAGAACATTAATGCAAAGCTTAACCGTAATTTTATTATTCACGTACACGAATAAAAAAATGACAAATAAATATTTATCGTTGACCATTTGCATGAGATTATTAAACTGTACTTTTCATAATACCTCGACGAATAATGGAATTTCAATGAATCCTTTCAAAAAATAACAATTTTACGATATCGACGGAACGTGCCGGAAGCTCTCTCTTATATTACACCGATAAATTAGAAAAAAATGTCCGCAAAAACCCCTCGAACAAGGGTTTGCGCTTACAAATTGTCGTTAAACTTGCGAAACTTAAGCGGGACGTCCCGCGGCAACGACCGCGACCCCGAATAAAAAATCCATTCCTTTTTGTTACAGACAATTAGTTCCCGCTGGCGGTCGAGCCCGAGAGTTCCGGCTTCGTCGGGAAATCAGTCCCGAATCCCCGTAATGGCAGGAGGAACCCCGCGAGCGGCGAGGACGCCGCCGCCGCGGCCGCAGCAAAGCAAAGCGGAACCAACCGGCGAGCGGGCGAATTAAACGATGATCACGTTCGGCTCGAAGTTTTCACGGTGGAGCGACGACGACGTTTGCGAAAACTCGAATTTCGCCGGCGAGTGCGACCGGGACGTCATTGTGCGGGAAACTCGGCTGATCTCCTCCGCGCGATCCAATTGAAAGGTTTGGAATATTCGAATGGAAATCCGAGCGGACGTCGATCGAGCCGAGGATTTACAAAGTGAGACCGGATTCCGCGGGAATTGACTCAGCGCGCGTAATTCGGTGCAGTGGGGTTGGTCGCGGGAGTCGTCCTACGACGAGTGCACGAGCAGCGCGGCCTCTAAGATGAACGGCAGCGCGATTTTGCTTGGGTGCGGATACGGGGATGTTGTACTGGAGGGGCCGAGCTGCGAGCCCTCGTGGGACAGTCTACTGTGCTGGCCGAGGACGAGGGCCGGCGTGTTGGCCGAGCAGCCCTGCTTCGACGAGCTAAGTGGCATCAAGTACGACAACAGAAGTGAGTACTTCATTTTGTTCGACTAAAGTGTTTCTGTCTCATTTATGATTTTATTTTATGGACAATGCATCTTTTTATTGATTGGACTAAAAAAAGACAGTTTCATGATGAATACGACGTGCTCATGAAGAGGAGAAAAGATTTTTCTTATAGTGATTAAGTGTTAATTAATTTTACGATCGACGAGATCGTCTTATTTAATTAAACTATTTATTTTGTGTGTGTGTAATAAGTTATATTAATTATTATTCGTTCAAAAAGTCACAAGTTACTGTTAAAGTCTTTAGTAGCAAGGATAATGCATCACTATATCAACAAGCAAATATTGACATATGTACTTCACTTGACAAGTCAATATAAACAGTTTTAATTTTTTTAATGAATAATAATTGTAGTGTAAGTAAATAATTTCAAGGATACTACGGTCATCTTACAAAATTTTTGTTTAATATAATGCCCCTATATTTTAATGACTTCATATAATCAATAATCATTTTGCTTTCTCGTAAAAAAAGCTTTGGGTGAATAAAATGTTTTGCGGTAAACATCATTTACAAAAATTTTAATTTACTCGAAATCCTCGATAAAGACCAGATTATAAATTTATTCCAAAATGAAGGTTGCTGCAAAATTGTCTTTTAGTGTGCTCTAAATTTTGCCCGCAATTTAAAAATTCATTAATTTCGGAAGAGCTTAAAAAGTTGAAGGACGAAAATAATAAATCTGTTTTGATTCGAAGCTCATTTTATTAATTTTGGAAAATGTAAAAATCTCAAAGCTCCTCAATAAACTTTGTGGATGAGATTGTTTTCATATTTTTACTTCAGACTTTATTAAAGATGAAACAAGTTAATTAAAAGCTGAGTGATCTCTGTGGGAAATTAAGCTTAGCGACAAAGTTGACCGTGTTTCTTTTAATCACCTTTACGATTTATTAGTAAATTTTTATAAACTTTTTTTATTATGCTAAAATTTTTTAAATTATAACGTTTCTTATATGTAAGATAAAAAAAGAATTATGTTTTTTAAAAACATGGAATGCTTAGAGTAGAAAGAATATTAGAAAAAAAATTTTAAATTATAATGTCATGTTAAAACATTGAAATTATACAATCATTATACAAGACTTGAATTTATCGAGCCAAGTGCTTTTATTATTCCAAATAATAGTAGTCTAAGTAATCATCAAATACTTAAGGCAACAGATGAAAATTTCGCATCAAAATTGTTTATTATACAATTACAGAAATATAATGAACTCATTAGTTACAAGGATTACCTTAAGTACAGTCTCTTAATGAAGCTTGTGTAATCAAACTTCAAAGGGTTCCATAATGTGCTGCCATGAATTATTACTAATATTGAATATAAGCTCATCTAGCAATTACACAGGAACATCAATATTAGTAATGCGCATATCAAGGTTCATAAAGAAAATAATTTAATTAAACTGATACAAATTTTTAAAATATATTATAATTCTTTTCTAATAATGCAATTGGAGAAAAGAATTTTCATACTCTTTGAAATAATTAAATATTTGCTTCGCAGAAAGAATTAACAAATCACTTATTTTATTCAACATCAGATAATGAAATCCATATTATCAATTAAAAAACTTCTTTAGACATAATCAATGCAGTAATGCGAAATCAAGAAAGTTTAAACAAGCAAAGTCGCCGGGATCTATATTAGTACCTATCTAAGCGCGGGAGTAACTATTGATTATGAAGAGTGTACCTAGCAGTGCACTCGGCTCGAACACTTTTAACAAACCCGGTTAAACTTTCCTTGTTAGCCGGCGAAATAATGATCGAAGTGTCGCGCAAGTAAGTAGTCGTAAACAAAAGTTCGCCGCGACTGGCGAACTCGTCGATCTCGCATCAGTCGATTTAATTGCGCCACGCGCGCTCCTCCCGCCTACCTCGCTTCAATCCAATCCTCCGCTCGTTTCATCCGGTTTCAAAATTCCATGGCGGAACTGATTAAAAATCTAAAAGAAAATTCCAAAAAGTCGTTTTTTTAAACGAGACTGATATTTTTGGTCCGTAACCTTGCAGGTCGTTAGCGATTGAGTCACTGCGGGTAAACTCGGAGGTCACTCTGGACACTTATTATCTCGTCGGTGATTAGTCGAATTCGTCGCGATAAATCTGGGCTAATGATTCGGGCGCGGCGTCATCCCCGCAGTCCCTTGATTTACGCCTCGCTCGAATTGTATAAATTGAATTACTTTATCAAAACGCGCCCGGCCTGATCTCCACGGACGGTGAATCAGCCCTTCATAGATTAATGGCCGTTACATCGGTTTCGCCGGGCAACCGTCTACACTAATTCAGATGCAGCTTCTGACTCAATTTGTTTGCCTATTAAACGTCCGGATGACTTCGAGTTCCTTCGTTAAGATTCCGCGGAGATTCTCGCTGCTGCAAGTTCCGAAGTTCCCTCGAACTTTGCAGTACTGCGTTGTTTACAGATAGGGTCGTGAAGCTTATATTTTATAAAAAAATGCGAATATAGAAACCTTTTTTAAAAAAATTTCACGCGCGCAAGTGTAAAATAAACTTATACTTTTTTACGCTACTCGCATAAAACACAATTTATTCTATTTATTTTTGTTTGCATTTTGAAGTAAAATTTTTATGCCCATAAAAGTATATTACATCGTCTTAACTTCGAAATGATTTACAGCTGTATACCATGCACGCAGCCTAAATTCGAAGAGAAATAGGTTTGTGTGCAAAAAATAGAAGAGCAGAAAATTCGATTACGCTCGATTGATCTAATTTGGGAGGCGTTGATTAGGCAGCCGGCTCGGCGCTCAATTTTGCATCCTTCGTAAACGGGGTGAGGAAAAAAACGGCGGCGATGGAAATGCCGTCAGCGGAATCGAACGCGGCGGGGTAGGACACTATAACGCGGAAGGGACGTCTTACGTGCTGAGCCTAATTTTTGTCGCCTCCCCTAATGGCTCGCTGAGCGAGGCTCATGTCGCCCGTCCGTTCGGCGGGACGACCCTTAAATAAATGGATACTGCATGTGCGGGCCTAATTTAGTTTCGACTCGGCGAGCGTATTGTTACAGTATTTTTAGACGGCGCTCCGGTTGATAATACATTAGACCTGAAATATTGGACTTTTCTCATTAGGTGACACGGTGACATTCTTTGTTGGATCTTTCAGCAGCAGAGACGGCTTTGTTCACTGCTAATGGGGGTTTAATATACTTATACGAATGTACACTCGACGGAGTATCTTGCTTCTGAACCTGTTTGTAAATATAACGTTGGAGATTTTACATACAGTGGTACGTAAAATCTATATGTCGGCGTAAAAATATCAAAAAATTTATTCTGGTGATCCATTTTAATTTTAGTGAGATTGGTTTGCAATGATTACAAGAATTCGATCGATTTTTTTGAAAAGAATCGTGCTGGCATCCTGTGAAATTCATTATAAGGACACGATCTTGATTAAGCCTAGATATAATACGCTGCGTAAATCACGTTGGACGCTAATTTGTTGTTGTGGACATACTTTGATACAAGAAAAAAGTGACAACTATTTGAAAAATAGGATTAAATTGACTCGCGTTTCCTTTAAAGATCTGCTACTCCAGGCTCGAGTTATAATCCGATAAAACGGATCAGCATTCGGCTGTAAACATTAATGAACGTACCATCGTCAGAGGGAGTCGGACGTTGCTAATTAAACTTTGCTAACATTTATTTCCGTGAAAAAAATGTATATTGTAGGATGACCTTGTTATATATGTTCGACAAGGGTACCTCTTCTCCATGACCCGTTTGCGCGACTTAAACTTACGACACCGCATTTAGCGTAACGTTGCAGGTCAAAGTTAAATCGAATGCACACTTTTCGACGTCGACCGCAGAAATCAATTTTTCATTGCTACTGAATATCTTACTCGAGGACGATGCGTTCACTCCTAACTGTATCAGAATAAAATTGACACATAATTTTATCGGCCGATAAGTAAGTATAGCTAATTCTGGAATTATTTATTTTTTGATTATTCAAATAACTTCTGCTAAAGATTTTATTTGCCATTATTTTAAAAGCTTGTATTCCTTGTTCTAGATTAGTTTATTCTGTAGATATTATATTTTCTTGTCTTTTTTTTTTAGTTTTTAGTTCTTTATTTTCATATATCGTTCCAATGTTTCGCGAACATTTCTGTTAACTTCTTCCGAATCTATTTCTGAAACTTGCAACTAAAAGTTGTTTCACGTGTATGAAGAAGTGAACTCTAATTTTTCGAAATGTCGGCATAGATATAGACAATGAAAAATGCACAATGAAAATGGAAAACAAAAAATATCTTGCTATAGCTTTGGGATAAAACAAATATTTTATTAAATATAACGTCAATTTATTAAATAAAATACAGATGCATGCTCGTTACTGCATTTTAACTGTTATTTGTGCTAACTGTTTTCAATCTATTGAACAAATCAATCGTAAAACTGTTATAGCTGTCGTTAGCTTTAATACACTACACTTGAATAAAAAAATAAATTGAATTGAGAACCATTAAAAGCAAAAATTACTATTTATTATTATATCACAGGCAGTAAAGCCTTAATCAATACCGATTGAAGAAGTGCAATTACCGTAATATGCATCTTTATTTTCTTCGTAATTTAAATGACACGATTCAAGCTTTTCAATCATTTATATTCTTCAATAGTCGATTGCGCCTTTTTAAAACTTCAAACAAAAGACTAATTAAAGCTTTATTTTAACAAATCTGTACCATCATGAATTAGCTGCCAGTGATGTACTGAAATTAGCGATCAAGATGCGCATGCAAAGTAGGCAATAATCTGACGTACATGTATGCGAAAATGACAGAATAATCACAGTTCATTTAACGTCGCAATCGTGGCTTTAGGAGTTTCACTGCCCCGTACAAAACAGGATTATTCGAGCTGCGCGAGCCGTTGTGTAACAAGTCGAGCGAGCGCAAAATAGACCCTTTGATGATTTAATCGGTTTCCTTTCTCGCCGGTAAGTAATTGAATCATCTTTTTCCTTTCCTTTGCAATAGCCGCATCGCGGCTAAGTGGCCCGGAAATGTAACTTGTCGGGCGATGCTTCTTGCCCCGCGGTGCAATAAATTTCCGCAACGAACGCTAAATGCAATTGTGCGGATTTTTTTTAATAGTCAGTTTCTTTTATTCCATCGTATACAGCGAAGCAAAAATGATTTTTTAATATATACTGAAAATTACGTTTAACGTGTTAACGTCGCTTCAAATCGAAACAGCCATTGTTCCTTCATAACGCTTTACATATGGTTCCGCTGCGCAACTTCAAAGCTTTAGAGAATTGCTGATCGTACAAGTGCAGGCCCGAACTACCCGTATACATAGAATAATCTGCGAATGCCAGTTTAATGGAAATACACCCTTTGAGAACAAGTGAAATATTCATTTTACGATTGCTTGCAGTAATAAAACGACGGACGTTATAGTGCTGGTGTTTCGCTGAAAGGTATCCATGCTCAGATTATTTTACTGTGAAAGCATGTTTTTGTAGCAATTTTAAGGAATCAATAACAAAATTAATCTCATCTTTATCTTCAAATATAGTAAAATAACATTTTTAATTTTTAGTAAATTTTGTTTCAAAGTAGTCAGCGCTAATAATCGAAATGTACTTGTAATGTGTAAATGGTTAAAAAGTTGAATCTTTTTGTTACATTAATTCAGGAAAATTTACAAAGATGATTGCATTAATTCTAATAATACTTTTAGCATTTTGTACATTGTAAAAATAGTTTTACCTAGTGCATAATCTTAAGTACAAAGTTTACATCGTTTTTTTAAAGCAGTTAAAGTTTAAAGTTTACATCGTTTTTTTAAAGCAGTTAAAATTTAACCCAAATTACGCTCAAAACTTATATCAGGAATTTAAAGCACCGGTCCAGTAATTTACAAATTTTAACTAAATCCCATCTCTTTACAGGAGTCCACTAATTTCGAAATTTTACCTAAATCCCGCCAGTTTTCAGTAAACCCTCGCAGTTTCAAAATTACACGGACCACATTCTAACCAGACACGCGGCAATTACCGCGTGCACCAAGACTCGCCGCCTCTTTTCTTTCGCCGAGCCGGCAGCGCGTCGCAGGCGTCAATGTGTCTGACGGGCACCGCGTGAAATCCGCGATAAAAGGAGCGCTGATTGAGAAACGCCCCCTCCTCACCCCCGCGCGCATAAATTCACCCCCCTGCCCGCGCTCGCGGTGCACATCCGATATTTAAGAGCAGGTGGCAGGGGGGTGGATGATACGGAGGCGGCGCTTACGCCGGGAATTGTAATCGAGTTAACTCGAGTCGAGTGACGGTGGCCCCCAACCCCCACCCCCGGTATCGCGGCGCGCTTTACTCTGCCTTCAAACTCGATTAAGTGCCTTTTGAGCTCGGCCGAGCTTCCTCCCGGGCGAGCGCAAAAAATTACCGCCGTCTTTTTTGCCCGATCGAATCCGCGAACGGCTTTTTCTCCGCGGCGACCGGTTCTTTTTCCTCGCCGGCCAGGAACAGGGGGGGAAATTTTTTTCTCCTTTTCTCTTTTTTCGAGCGGGCGGGGGATGACTAACGCGGGGAATATTTCCGGGTGGAGTAATCGAGCGCGGCTCTCGGGCCGTGAATTTGCAGGCGGTGTGAGCTTCGATCGCCAGTCGGCGCGTGGACTATACCTGTAGCGCGGTTCAATTATCCGATCGAATAAATTGAAGCTCGATAATTAAAAACAATTTTGTTAGCGTTGCGAGGTGAGCTCTTAAGTGTATCTGCCGTTGGTTAAATTTACACGGTGAAAAAGGTGCAGTCCGTAGGCGGTGGCGGCGCACGTGTGTGTGTGGTTGGTATTAATACTGAAATGAAGAGTTTGCAGATAAAACGCTCCAGCAACTTTCTTTATGAATGTTGGAATGAAACTTTTATGAACTCGTTTGAACGATTATTTCTTCTTTTGAGCTCGCTATTGCTGATCAAACTCCTTTAATTAACAAAGTCTACTTCTATACATTTATCTGTATTTAGTATATTCTTAACAAATTTTATCCTTTGAGGCTTTTAACCCTCCCACGCAGTAGGACGAAATATCTCGCCCTGAAATTTTAGGCATTTTATTCTATATACTTATAGGTATACACAGTGATCAAATACATTATGTTCTAAAGATACAGCTATAAACTGCGCAGGAGGATTAGCATAGTTATAAGAGATAAGAAGCTTAAGTAAATGGAAATTATTTTTACATGTGCAAGAAATACCTAATAAAATTTGTGAAATTGCTTAGGGAACGTCAGGCATCTGCGTAAGAGAATATTTGAATTTTGGGTATAATGCCTTCCGGCAGACGCGAACAATGCCAAAGTAAATATTTTTAAAATTGAGATTGCAAAATTATAGTTTGAGTATTTTAAATGAAATTTTTTATCCCTTGCCGTTCAAAAACAATTTGTATCGAATAAGAGATAAAATAAAAATAGAGAATAAAACCAAATAGCATAAATTTAACTTTTTGTTTTGTTATTAAACATGCATTCATATGTTATTTTAAAAAATTCAAATAAACTCATATCTTTAACAGCTTCGCCTACATTTTTCCCGCTTTCATATTTCAATTTTTTCAATACAGTCGAGTTATTAAAAAGATACAGTAGAAAAAAAAGACAAAACAAAGATTTAAGCCGGATGAAACGCTTTCGAACGACGCATCAGATTGTTTTGATTTTTCATTATTCAAACGTAACGATATAACGTTCAATGTCTTTTAGAAAAACTCGTTAAAAAAATAACAAATTCATTTTCCACTATCCACCGCGCAAAAGACGCGTCCGAAACATCGCGAAATAACACCTCTAATACGGTAATCAAGTGGGCTCCGGGCAAACGCGCTGGCCCTTGGAGCAATATTTTCCAATAAAACAAGCCGTCGACGGGCATTCCGGTTCGATCCCCGTCTCGAGCGGCAGAAACCCCGCGCATTCGCAGTGCACCCCGCGCCGAAGAGGCGATTTTCGAAAGTAACGCGCGCACCGGCCCAGGCTCGGCTTTAATTATCGGAGCCTGCGAGCGAGTTGCGGTCCGTCGTTGATTTATTCACCGGCCGCGGCAGGGGGGGTACGCACGCTTTATCGCGCGCGTAACGGGAGCCCCGGACGAGTCCGGTGGAACGGACAACGACTTTTCCGCTGTTAATATTTTAAAACGCGCTCAACGCACATTACGTGTGCTGCGCGATTACCGCGGTTTGCTCCGCGTTAAAGTTTCAGCATCACCTGAGTTGGGGAAATAAAAGCCGCCGCTGGACCCTCGTGCGGAAAAATTAATTTTGTTTGCGGGCTCATTTGAATAAGTAATGCCGGTGCGGTAGTTTGGAAAATTAGTTGGATGCTACGATTTAAAACAAGCATTGTTGGGAATGTAGTTAGCGAGGATTGCGTTATCGATCGTAGCGGAATATGTAAATGTTTTTCATTTTTAAATTGACCAAAAAACAGTATGTTAATAGTTTCGAGATATGTAGATCTTTTCTTATAAAGGCGATTGAAATTTACTAGTTTATTTTGTTAGTAACACCTGTATTATTTTCAATATAGTAATAGGATGCGTTTAGTTAAGTCTATATAAACTAAACATCATTATATCGACTTTTCTGCAGCAGTCCGGGCATAAAAGTGCAAAATATTTTTTAAACGCAAAAATATGTGACTACTTTTTATTAAGCGCTTATTTATTGCTACTGATGTCTATCTGTACCAAGGGTCTACTTACAGACCAAACCCGCATGAAAGTAATATGTTACTGCCACCGATGCTGGCCTATCTAACTTCTTACGCCGCTGATATGTCGACGCCTACTTCCATCCATAAAAATCTTGCGTCGTTGCTGCAATTATTATTAGAATAAATTAAAATGTTAAATAATAGTTTCGAAGATAATATTCGTCTTAACCATGTCTTTAACTATAGATATTGAAAAAAGTAGACTTAAAAGTGTGTTGAAAATAGGTAAGCGGATTTTCAAGGAGATAACAAGAGATCATGACAAATCAGAATACACCTTTATTCGCATTGTTATGTATGTAGGTGGATAAAAAATGTTTTATGTTCATAATCTTATTTTAATAGATTAAAGCATTATAAATGGAGTGATGTTTCATTTAAATCCTCATGAAAAACAGGATAATTTCCATAAATGGACTAAAAAAATGTTTCCTCTTTTCCTCTGCCACGGCACCAGTATAGATTAAAATAATCATGTAGAAAGTATAAAAGAGTAAAAAACATAAATATAAACTAAACTTAAATTACGATTATAAAGAAAAATGAAGAATAACTCATTTAACAGAACTTCCCAGAGGTACAATCCTTTTTTATAATTAATGTTCTTTTTTGCATGAAACTCTTCCCTCGAGAAGCGACGGCTGAATCTTTTTTACTCTCTCCCCTTATTGTGCGCAGTTTCATAAAAATACAATCTTTTATATTTAATGAACAATATTTCGATGTCATGTTGACCGCTTGTCGGCGAGTCTCCACGGAGCTTACACCCGTCCACCGTGAACCGTCCATTCGTTCCCCCGTCCCAGTGCCCCTCCAATTATCGACTAATAATAAAATCGGAAAGAGGAGAAAACGTCCCCGGACAATCCTCCGCGCGACCGTAATAATGCAGTCAGCTCGGTGCGGTGTTTTCACTTTATCCCCCGCCGCAGCGAAAAAGTTCCATCGGACCGTAATAGATTTTTAAACGAACAGAAATCGCCAAATAAAGTAAATTCAAATTTAATTACGTCCACGCGCGAACAACTTTTTCCATTAAAAGCCACGCGAAAAGCTCGAATCCGATATAACTATAACTTTTTCGGGAGAGTAAAAATTCGCGCGCCTCGAGTGAAAATCGTTCGGGAGGTTGATCTTGCAGCGGTGAACTCGGCCAGTTTACCGTGGCTGTTAATCGCGATGGTCCGCCAGGACGCGTGGCTTCTTCGTTGCACGCGCGCGGGGCGGATGTTTCGCTGACAGGCCGGATTCTTCCGGCTCTCGGGGTCGATCGCCGGCGCGATCTCCCGGGGAGCCCCCCTGTGTACACGGGGAAAATCGCGCCGAGTCCGTATCCACTTAAGGGATCAACTAACAAGGCTTTGCCGCGGCTTAGGAAAAATAACGCTACCACTCGGCGCAGTTCCGCCTCTTCCGCAGTTTTCTTTTTACCGTGGATACTAAGCGACGCCGGGGACACGGGAAATGTTTCACGCGACAATTTCGTAGGTGAGTCGAGGGGTTACAGAGCGCGACGGTAAGTTTTCCTAGCCGCGAGTTCAAAAAATTACGGATGATTGACGCACTGGTATACTTTGGGAATTATTTCATTAGAGGGCAGTTGATGCCTAAGACCTGCTGCTCGATGAAGCAACGGTGTTGTGATTTAACGACTTCCGTAACGATTACGGTTTAATTTGGTATTGTAGCGATGCGTGCTTAAAGATAAATGATAGCGCTCTTAAAAAAAATTCAAGCGATTTACTACTTCCTTCAGTTTAGCGTACACGTTTGTATAACAGTCCGTACATGAAATGCCGTTTTAAACACTTTTTGTATCTACAATTCTTTGTGTTAGGCTCTAATGAAGCTGTAAATCACTTGCACACTATATATTTGTCAAGTTTTTTAAAATTAAATTAAAATATTGTTTCTAAACTTCTGAAGTTTACAATAAATAATTTGATTTAAAAGTAACTTCAACAATTAGAAATCCTCACAACCATCTATTTGGTGTAATATAAGTACATTTATTTAAAAGTGTAAAAATTTAAATAAAGTACCTTTACAATGAAGTATAAGTTACTATAAAAACTTAGGATGAAGTTATTTTAACGGATATTATAATAATTGGCTATAAAAAGAGATTGTCAGAACATAAAAGGAGAAATTGCAGTGACCAACTACTTGACAAAGTGATATTGCAGCTTCTTAAAGGACTTAATTAATCAGCCTTTCCTTAAGTCCCTGGACTCCCTCACCTAGACCAGCGTGACAACAAGCCTAATTCCGTCAGTAAATTAAAAGTAAAATTCGGAGGGGAGCGTGAAATCCCCGAAAAAAGTGACCTCGCAACGACCCGGTCGATAGGCCGTTTCTTTTCCAAGCCGGCCGCGCAACGAAATAGCATCCCCCAACTGCAGGCAGTCGCGCGCGTTGGCCGCGCCCAGGCGCATATTCCGCGTCTCGCCGAAAAATCGCGATCGCGCCAACGACCTCGTCCTCCCGCCGTATTTTTTTGTCGCTCCTTTTATCTCCGTCCCGAGGAGAGCGAGGTAAGCCGGGAGGAGAGTGCCGATCGTCCGGCGCGTGACTCTAATCCAATTTCCCGCTGCAGGCACCCGGCGCAGTAGTCGCGCCGGCCACCTCCCCCCTCGCCCCGCCTGTTTGCGCAACAATTTATGACTGTTTGCTTTATGTGGCGCGGCGGCGGCGACGGCTCTCGCCGATAACCCGCGCCCGATGATTGCATCTCCTTGCCGCGAAGGGGAGGGAGCTTCCGCGTGTCTTGAGTACACCTAGCGGCGCGAGGTGCGCTGTTGATATTCCCGGGCCAATAGCCCACTTTTCCGTTTTCGCCTTGGGAAGCTTGTTTGCTCCGCGGCGCGATAAGAGCTTTATGAGGGGGATTTCTTTCCCCGGCGGTCGAGAGGCGCCGAATTTATATCGGCGTTAGGACGCCTCATGCTCGAGTCTTTTCGTCGCTTCCTTCGGCTCTTGAATGCTTATTAGTGGATTTTCGATGCGGCGCCTTGAGCTGATTAATTCTTGGATTATTCACGCCTGTTGGTTTTTAAAACAAACTGACTGCTAATTAATTAAGCGTTTACTCTTTTTATTAGGAAAATAATTGATGCATTGATTTGGCTTTATCGTATTTTATTTATTTTTCAATTATGTTTTAATAAGTTTTAATTTATTAGAGTATTAGCAATTTTAGTAAAAAAAATTAAAGATTGATTCTGGAGTTTTCAAAGCAGTAGTAAGATTATTCTAGTAACATGATTTTTAAAAATTTTTTTTCATTTTTTTTTTATAATATCGAAACATCATTAAAAAGGTGGAATAAAATTTATTCAAATACGGTACTACTGTGGCAGAAGAATCTCTTGCTCGTGCGTAAATTATTATTATTTTGAGACCCATTCATATTAATTAATTAAACAAATAAGTTACTCATTTCCGCACTCAAAAAATATTGTACGTTTATTACGTTAACAAAATACAAACAATTATAAAATGGACTTAAAAACAATTCATTATTGCGAATTGCGTTTCGTAATTGAGCAATAAACACGTTTACTGCGTCCAATAAACCGAAACAAAAAAGAATAAAGTAACTGCCAATATACCGACGCCGTAAACCCGGTAGGCATTGAAATTCCAAACATCGACTTAAAAAAATTGGTAGGTATACTTCCTCCCGCTAAAACGCACGGTCATTGAATTACCCGGGTATGTGTACACGCGGCACAGTCATCAAAGCTCGCCCACGCCGTCGAAAATTTTTCCACGTCACTCGCAAATAGCCCCGCGCCGGCCGTAAACCGATTTCCCAACGAGCGGCCCCCGCGACCACAAATCAAGCAGGTTTATCGGGAGCGGGGTGCGCGCGTACGTCGGCCCTCCGGAATTTGCAGATCCGCGCGCGCCCGATCCCGATACGCACCGCGCGGACTAATAATGTGCGCCGGCAGCGTGAATCACTCGGAGCATCGATTCCCTCTTCTTTTTTTTCTCCCTCGCGGGGGCTTTTGGGGATCGAGGTCGCCGAGTGCGAATCGATCGCTTCGCCGGGGAAATCGAGGCGCGCCGCTTGATTTTTGCCTTTATCTACTGGCTGCGTCGGTCCCTTTTCATGTTTGCACGGCGTGGGTAGAGATTCTAGCTGCGACGGCATTTGCGTTGGTCTTAAAATGTCTCTTGCAGTTCATTTGTGAATTGAGAGAATCGAAAAGGTATTCATTGCAAACTTATCTAAATAGAAACTCCTTTTAAATAAGTGATTTTGCTAGTTAATAATCAATGTAAAATAGAAGTTTGTAATTATTTCGGTATTTGTTATTTCAATTATTCATTTTTCTTCTAAATGAAAGCATTGAAAAGTTACCGGAAACCCTTATCGTTTTATTTACTAATATTCAATTAAATTTTGTTATTCTTCAATTAATAAGGGAATATTTTTAAAATTGAAAAGGAAAAAAATTACGATTTTATAAATATCACATGCGGAAACAGTATATTTTCGAATGAGCAGTAAGTAGATACATTTCGAACGTAATAAGCCGGAGGATTGCATGCCGCAAGTGTATCTGGTTACACATGCATATCCTATAATTTCGATCGTCTGCAATATGCAAAAATTATTAAAAAATCACGATTAATTAATACCTATAGTATAAGCATTGACTGTTTAATTTTATCATAAAAGTTTGTTATTCAACATTAAAATGTAAGTATATATAGGCTTTTTCACCTATGTTTTTTATTTACAAAGCACAAAATTATGCGATGAAATAAAAAATATTGGATCAACCATAAAATGCAAAGTCAACTTGACTGCCCGATAATAGGTACTTCGTACAAATAGATGGATCTACCTACTGCATATAAAATTTTACACTGGTTATATTAAAATTATAATTTTATTTAGTTATTTTATAAAATTTTGACGAATGAGCGTCGAAGAAATATTTTCGTCAAATACTGATATAAGAACCGAGTTTGAACTCTGAGGTCTTTTAACTACCTTTTGACTAAGACATAAAAAGAATGCGTGGGTCGCGCAGGAAGCGAAAAAACCCATTCAAGACACACATACGATTTAAATTCCTGTCTCATCTTCCCGACGAATACAAATAACTGCCAAAATATTATTTTCAAACTGATTTATGCATGCTGAAATATAATTTTTTCGACACTAAGCGCCGTATTCTTTGAGGGACTACCGCCATCAAACATCTTTGCCAATATCCAATTTAAAAAAAAAATACGCGCAAGAATTGCTCCTCCTCCATCTGTGTCAATGAAATTTTCATCATAAAAAGAAGCGCGACACGAGGCTGTTCTAATAGATCATAAACTTTTTTAGAAACTCTTAACGCACGACGGCGCCTATCTTTCGTCGACGTAGCTTCTTCCACCGGCTGCTTTAAAGGAACGAAACAGTTTCGTTTTCTCCGAAGCAACAGCAAAAGAATTCCGTATTATCTGGAAAACTGCCGTAATTAATTATTTACTCTGGAAATAATCCAAACCGCCAGTATCCAGCTAAGAAAACTCTTATCGTTTCTATTTAACTAATGTACCATAGGAGATTAAACCCTCCTTTTAGTTGATCAAGCGAAGGAGGATGATCACGGATACCTTTGATAAATTTCAATAGGAATTTTATAAAACTGATAAAAGAATAATTAATTCATGCAAAATAAAATATTAGAAACGTATTTATCTATGGTATCAAAAAGGAAATTATTACTACTGAATGTCGCATGAAATTTTGATTTTTCTACTTAATTTTCCCTTCAATTCTCTAAATCAATTTTTTTCTAATTCTATTTTTGTGCTATATTCTATATTTTTACCTCTAAATAAAATCTAAAGTTTTGTACTTTTCTTATCACTTGTAATCCGTGAGCAATGTCCTTTAATGTAAAATTTAAGAAAAAATGAATAAAAACTGATAAAAATTTTTGCTTCAATATTTTCGCAAAACGCTGATGCAGCAATGAAAGGAATCCTCCGCCTAATCTTTTTAAATAGTTTCCAAAGGGACGGAACTCCTTTTGTAAGCATCTTTTCATTGTAGGACTGCGCCGCACGAGAAATCCCATCGCCGATAAGGCGTCCAATCTCCCCGTGCCCTACTTCCTCCTAATTCTAAACTAAAATATTTCACCGACCTTTCGGCTCCGCGTCTCAATGCGACGCGCACCCCGGCGCAGCCGCGCGCGTCTCAAGTATTGAAAAGTTATAAATTCCGCGCGACGCAAACACGCGTTTATCTCGCGGGGGAGAATCCACGTCGTCACGGCGGCGTCGCTCCCCCGGCGCGAAAATTGGGCGGATCTCTCGTCAAAACGAGAGAGAAAAAAAGAGGAAAATAGAGGCCGACGTTTCTTTTGATCTCCCCGGACGACGACCGTCCGGATAAAAAAAAAAGTCGGGGTGGGGCGCACGTGCGTGTACCCGCGATCAGATTAGATAAAGGGGGAGTAATTTGTGGTCCTCCTTCGGCGGAAGATGCGCGCGGCCCGGGTAAACACAGAAGGCGCTAGATAAAAAGAATTTGTCGATTTAAGCGAGGGGGTACGCGCGCGACCGTCATTATTTATTATTGAGTCGGGATGCGATTTTATCGCGCCCGCGAGTCTACGTAGCGGCGCCTTTTTTTTCCTTCTTCTTTTCTCTTTCTCGACGCCTCGGGCGCGCTCGCCTCTCAATGCGCCCGAGACGCAGCCCTTTGGCTTCGTCCTTTTTACGGTCTCGTGGTCTCTGCGTATTAATGCGCGTATACTTCTTCGTTTTTTTATTGAGCAATATTTCTTTGTGAAGGCTGTAAGTTGCATTATTCTTTTATTTCAAGTTGAATGGGGTACTTTCTTTGCTTCTTTTTTTTTCTTTAAAGTTGAATAGGAAGTTGGACCGATGCGTCCGTCGTATTGTACAGTGCGAAACCTACTTACTTTGTAAGGATTTATTTTTCGAAATTTAGAACGACGCTATTTCGAAATAAGTAGTTTTCACTGTTTGAAGTTAAAGAAATGTAATAAAACATTGAAACGAAAGAAAAATGCATTTACGAAATCGTAAACCCAAGTAAATAAACTTTAATGCTGTATCATTTATTGCGCATCTTGGGGATTAAGGTGCGCGACTGTCGAGTGTAGTTTACGGGTCAATGGTCTTAATTTCGAAATATTCATAAATTACGTGCCTTATATGACTCTGCATACGTTGTCTTAGGGTTATTGCCCTACATCAAAATTATTACCTCTTCAGATTAATTGCGTGCCCGTGTGCGACGGATCTAACAGTCTACTGAGTTATGGCGGGCCACTTACTAACGCAGATGACACAGCGTTTTTAAATAAAATGATAAATAGAGGCTTAAATTAATATCTTTATAATAAATTATAAATTTGATCTTATCTTCTGCACACGTCAAGTTTCTTATACATTGTTATCGTAAAAATTATACACATTTAGCATTTCTATTAATAATTGTGCATTATACAATTTGTACAAGTCTGTTTTTCCGACGGAATGCTTCTCATCTTTTATTCATGGGACATTAATAATGATTATAAAACGAACTGCATCATAAAATTGATAGATGTTAGAAATCATGCGAGAGTAACGCTCATATTTTAAAGTGAAATTCTAAAGTTTCAAATGAATCGCTCCAACTTCTGTAAGAAATGAAACCTTTAGCAAAATTAAGTATTACGAATTCGAATTCAAAACTACCCCCATTTCAAGATTCAAATAAATAAAAAAACAGTAAAAAGATCTCGATAAATCAGCGATCGTCCAAACCGTATCCACCTCGAACTGCATAAAATCCTTATCAATCCGTACCGTCGCGAAACGTTTTTCAGATTTAAATAAAAAAAAATCTCCATTAATCAACACTCGTCGAAACAATACCCATCAAATAAATTACCTTAAAATTCGCGAAAGCCTTATCCCGTCGCCGGACGCTTTGCTTAATGACCAGCGCCGCGCGCAGCCGCTGGGGTAAGGCTCGATAACGAACGAGGTAAAAAAATCGGACTGCATCGTCCGGCGGTGCTGTTAAGCGCGCGCGCACTCGGCAATTAATTTATCCGGACGCGCGCTCGTAAATTCAATTAGCCGCTTGTCTCGCCCTTCTGCCGGGGCCGCGCCCTTTCGCGCCTCGGCGCCGCGGTAAATTTTCACGCCGGGATTGCGGCCTCCTCCCTCATTAACCGAGATGAGTTGAATCCCTCCTCCTCTTTTCCTCTTTTTCTCTCCCTTTTCTTCTTTTTTTTTTTTACTACAGCGGGAGGCGACGGGGGTACACGGCTCCCTTCGCGCGCGGGGATCTTCATTCGCGCCACTTAGTCGAACGCTTTCAGCGGAATGGGAAGAGAGACGGCGAGGACACTCGGCTTCGTTGCGTTTCCGGGGCATTCAAATTGCTTTCAGTAGAACGCTCGAGGGTACTGGGATTCTCGATGACCGAGGTGCCGATCGATGCGCAGGTTGAAACTGTTCGTCAGTGGAAATTAAGTCCGTTAATTGTTGTACTTCAATTGGGAGTAGCACAACGAATTCACTGATCAATTGTTGCTTTTTACGAAATTTTTTTATTTTATTTTATTTTATTTATTGAAGGGACTTATCCCTTTATTGATAACAAAAATTCGTACAATACCAATGCAAACTAATTATGTCAATAACATTTCTTTTTCTTAAAAGAATAGACGGAAAATAAAGATAAATCTAGGTTGGTTCAGATTCTTCTTAATTTAGATATGATTAAGAAAATTTTATTTAAAAAATTTCTCTCCTTTGTCATTTTTAAGAGGAACAAGCCATTTAGGGTAAGACATTTTATTCAGCGAGATAATAAATCATCTTTTTTATCTTTTTCTCGTTTTTAGAGAACAGTTTTAATCTGCTAATAAAAATATTTAATACTTAGTCACCCATACTTTGAACTTCTTTCGATGTAATGTCTTTTGTATTTTTGAACATTTCATTAAATCCTCTTATTAAATTCCCTCCGACTAATATTTTTCTCACCGTTAAAACGCCGCTGCCAATTTTTATTTCCAATGACGAAAAGATTTTTCTTTTGACACGTGGAATTTCCCACTTGCTTTCTTTTTTCTCACGCGAATCGTCTGCTTTTATTCTATACGTGAATATTTAGTTAATAGTCTTATAAAAAGTCAAATGCTGAAAGCGAACGCCGCTGATAAATATTAATCCTATTGAAGGATGTTTTCAATGTAAAAATTTTATATATTAAAATCAATAAATATCGAAAGCGTCTGGTACACTTAACAGGATAATTTTGTTACTGCTATCATTTAATTAAAAATTCAATAAAAATATGCTTAGTTGTTACCTTGTTAGACAATCTTCACGCTAATAATTAAGGAAATGGCCCACTAATTTTATTACTAAATTCTGTTTTTCATCAACACTGTGACTTGATGTTTTTGCACCTTTTTCTCTTGATGGTATATTTTGTGATTTAATAAAAAGAACGGATTTTAATAATAACAACGCAAAATAATGGGAAAAACAGTAGAAAAGTCAACGAACTTCCCTGAAATCTTCTCCGACAGCTATACTTCATTACGTTTAATTCGTTAACAGCACACTGACCTTGTACAAAAAATACATTATGGATGCATTAACGGAAAAAAACTCAATCCACTGCGCGTCACGAGAAATCCAACATAAGAAACTCCAGGCTCTCGCCGTTTAATATTCCAGTCTCATTTTTCCCGAGCAAATACTCGTCGCCTCGCTGAACTCGCGTCCGCACCTAAGGAAGAAATCGAAAGGCCATCAGTCACCAGGACTTTGCGCACGCAGGCGGGTCGCCGGCGGGTCAATCACCTCCCGTCAAAGCGGACTGTTCCCTCTCGGCCGCGAATATTGTCCATCGCTCCGGGAAAAACATAACACGCGGGATCCGCAGGGGGATCCGCCCGGAACGATTGCAATTTTCTGACCCTTTTTTTTTTGCCCCCCACCAGCAGGCGATCGACTTTTTGCACTGCCGGGATTGTGGACTACGCGCACTTTTTTGCGGTCAAACGTCGCCGGAGACGGCTATTCTGATCCGACGCTTCAAGGGGTTGCGTGCGCGCGCCTTCAGCTTTTTCTCTCGCGTCTCTTTTTACCGCCGTAGACGCGCGAGCTTCCGAGCGAGCTTTTTTGCACCGTAAGCCGCTCGTAGGAGACGGGGCTTTGGCACACCTGCCAGGCGCGCCTAAATCTTTGCGTTTCTTTATGGGATACCTCGGCGAAACGCACCGCGGAAGTTCGAAGTAAGCAAGACGCGTATAAATTTGAATAAATGCATTAAACTTCGGAATAGGCAACGGAGCGAGTTCGGCGTGCTACGCCGAGTTTGCATCGGAACGCCGGAACGTATATACGTAGGTGCTGTAGCGGCTTCGCTGAATGAATGCGGAAACACGTGCGTTTCGCACTCTGCGAAGTCGGCGTCTTGAGCATCAATTCACGTCGAGCTCGGCTGTTAAAAATCTGTGCAATTTTAAAACACACAATAGCCGTGAAAAATCCATTTCACGCGCGTAGCGCATTCAATTCAAATAAACCGTAATTCAAGACAATGTAGAATACTTCCTACGCTGAGAGAAATGTTTTATTAAGTTTTACAAAAAGTTAAGTTTTATTGTTTAGTAATTTTTAGTAGATTATTAAGTAATATTTCATTACTAATATTTTAATAATTATAGTTGCAGTTAGTAAGATTTATTAAACTTTTTGTAAAAATTTGTAAAACAGTGTTAGGGTGTAACTCTTATATGCACCGTCCGCACATCTGCTTATAATAGATACACACCTTGCTTCTTCTTATGCTTGCAAATTTAAGTAGCGGTATAACTATTTTATATACAGATTCAATGTTATGAAAAAAATTCAATATTCATGCTAAAAGTGGTTAAGGGAGTTAAGCACTGCTCGTCTCGGTTCAAACTTGAATGGGTTTACTCATCGCAAAAGCGATGTCTTGGGTGGAAGGTGAAGGACCAAGAATTGTTCAGGGAATATTTTCACTTTTTTCACTTTTTCAATCACGCTGAAATTTTCTGTGAAAAAAACGAAAAAATAGTAAATCTTATAGATTTTACATTTTCGCAGTAGATTGAACTGTAAAATGTCAAGTTTCTTTTATACTTTCATAAATATCTGTATAAAGAAATATAGTAGTTATCTTTTAAAAATGTAAAATTTACATTTTAAAAATGTAAGATCGGTGTTTTCACTGCAAGGAATAGGTACATTAATTTTCCTGATTTTGTAAAACTATTTTTATTTTTCGCATCGAGCAGACTTTGCTAGTGAGAAGCAGTAAAATCGCAGTTCATTTTTTTCCGAGTCCTATTAGGCGAGAAAAAGGGTGGGATTCATACCCGCGCGAAATGCGAACTATGTTCCGAGCAACCAAAAAAATCTCGTAAAATTTTACGCTTTACACGAAGCTCTTATCGCCGATACTCCCGCTAAACACCAGGCTTCGCCGCCGGTACACCTACACACCCGCTCGTCGTCGATCGAGCAAAAGATAAAGCAGGCAGCTCGTCCCACGGGGGTTCGGGCCCGCGTTTTCTCGACGTCCCTCTTCTGCACGCCGCGAGGACGGAACGTCCCCCGCGGGACGCCGCGGCACTTGCGCCGAGCGAAGAAGCTGCAAAACGAGCGCGCCCCTTTCACGCGGCGATTCATTCCGCGCCGCGTCTGACTATGCCCGGGCATCATCTACTTGCGCCGCGATCGGCGCCTTATACGATACGGCCGCACGGCGACGATTTTTCTTTTGTCTGTATTTATACCGGGCCGTTCGTATCGGCTTTTCGGAAGATGTACGGGCCGGTAAGGCGTCGTCGTTAGTCCGCACTTAAACCGGTCGGTCTGGAATCCTCCCGAGAATGTATGTACTGATCGTCCCGCCGTTTTATACTCTCGCGTCGCGGTTGCGCTGAGTATCCGCGCGGATCACGGCGAAGTTTAATTAACAAAGAGGATCGAGTCGGGCTTGATAAATTAAAAATTATATACCCTACTTGCGCGGGATTAATAATTTCCGGGACTTTAATTGGACACGAAAGTAATCGAACGAACCGCGCCCGGGAAAGTTCATTCTCTTTAGTGGACCTTTATCTCTTCGCGCTTCTGAATAATAAATTTGATATGATGCGCTAAAAATTCATGGGGCTCCATTTTTTATGTCGGAAATTTAGTGGAAATTTTCAGAAGTGTGTGAAAATAGAAGGGAGTTTGAAAAAAGAGGATTGTTATTCTATTACCTCGCATATGTTGAGCGCAAAGTGTATAATAATTCGTGAACCGTGAAAAGATGTAGTAAAGGTTCTAGTAAATTATTCGGAGAAAAAATTCTAGTAAATTATAATTACTGTATAGGAAAGTGACCAGACTGATATTTAGTTAAAAAATTACCATCCTCTCTGGTGAAATTTTCTATAATTATAATAAAGTGTTAGACGTTAGACTTTATTGTAAATTTTACTAGAAAATAGTAATTTTTCTAAATTTTTAGTAAATTTTTCTAGAGAGAATTAATATTCAAATAAATGTTAGTCTCTGGCCGCTTTCCTATACAGTATTGTAATTTTTCTAGAATTTTTCCTTGCGTGATAAAAATTGCAATAGCCTACTTTAATGTTCGCACAGACTGACATTACTGAAAAAATTACAATATTTTTTATAGTTAACGTATTACAAGAAATTCTTACAATTTTTCAGAAAACTTGCAAATTTTCCAACAAGGACAGTCGGCGAGAAAATTCAAACAGACTACTGCAAGTTTCAGTAAAACTTTTTTCGAATGTCACCTATCTCTCGATCCCATAGCGTTTTGATTTGCAGACTTTTATTCAATCAAAAAAACAATTGCAAAAAGGGTTTTATTGATTAGAACGTATATTTCTATCAAATTTCAATTGGAATTTTCGTAGATACCGAACTTTTCGAAACTATTTTCTACAAACAATAAAAGAATCTGAGATTTTCCTGATTACGCGTGGCCTGCCTGCAGTGGGTCACTCATCCCTACATACCGTACGAGAAGGGAATTCAATTTGAAAGGAAAGATAATTTCATTTTTTCTACAAAAAAATGTTTCTGCTTCTACAGAAGCATTCAAGTTGAAACGAGCGTCGTTAAATATACACGCGAAACGCGCCCGCAGCATATTAAATACATTTTTTCATTGTCTGACGTGGCACTTAAATCTTTCTCGAGAATTAAAACTGATATTGCAGTGGGGAAGTGCGTTTAGCAATGGAAAGAGAAAAATATTTTAAACTAGCAATTAAACATTTTTTTCTTTCCATTCCTTGCTGCAAAGGTCCAAAGTGCATTAAACTTTTAAAAAAATTAATAATGAATATTCTAATTAATGATACCATGATCGAAATTTTTAAAAAACTTTAATACGATCTTAATATCCTTTTAATTTACCACTGCAGATTGCCTGCATTTTAGGTAATAAAAAATCAATTTTTTACCGACAGCAACTAAAAGCCTTCTTTAAAAAGCCATTCCCAGCAGCAATCAACAGCCTTGAAACTCTCGATTGCTTTCGATTCAACCCATATTAAACTGCAAAGGCAATCCTTAAATTCGATATTTTCTTCTCTTTTAATCTACAATCCATAATCTAAGTAATCTTCTTAATCTATAATCACAATTTCTCTCGAAGTTAAACACAACTGTCATCTCTTTGAAACAACTAAAGCTGCTAATCAGAAAGTAAGCTTCGCAAACTTTTCCATTCCAACTTAAACGGAAAAGTAGAATACCAAAATAGCGTAAACTGTAAAAAGAAATTGTTACACGAAGTAACAGTTTCGAAATGCACGCACAACTCGATTACCTCGAAGCGCGCGCTCCTCACAAAACGGGCAGCGTCTTTCGAACGCTCGCCGGAATTAAAATGGAAATGGCGAAAAATTAAACCGAGCGAAATAAAAGCTCCGAGATGGTTCGCCCGGCAATTTGAAGAGCAAGATTACCTCGAGGCGTTTTCACGAAAAAAAAAAAAAAAAAAATAAGCCGAGGCTCGTCAAACTTTAATTGCCCGCTCGTGAAAGCTTGCGCGCCGTTATTCCTCGCTCCCTGACTTATTCACTCCCGATGTGTGTCTGCGCGCCGAATGGAGCAAAGAAAGGAGAGCGAGTGCGCGTCCGCACGACACAATGGGGCTCGCGCGACTCCCGGCAGTAAAGACGCCGGGGCAGCTTTATCAAAGCGCCGCGTGCGTTTCGGACCCGCGCGTTTATTAGCGCGTTACGCACTGACTCCTCCCCGGTGGCTCGCTGCAGCTAACGAGTGCCGCGCGGGTGAGTGTACCCCAACGAGCGATTCGGTCTCTTCGTGCGGGTCCTTTCTTTTTTGTTTATCGTTCGCGGGGATTCCGCGGCGCTTTTAACGAGGATGCGCTTTTGGGGGACGCGATAAGAGGCCGCTCGATTATTTATTACGTTTGCGCTTCGGTAGGAGCAATATTTGAACGAGGGATTTCCATTAAAATGGAAATGGTACTTTTCGGGGCAGATCGCTGAGATAAGCAGTTTTGTTTTTTGAGGAGCGCGCGCTTGGTCCAAGATACATTGTATTTTAGGACCTGAAATGGCGCAGATATCGTATCGAATAAATTAGAGATCTGGCGGTTGTTTGAGATACGGACAAATTTCTTTGCGAGAGGGAAATACGATGGAGCAATTAAGATTGTGATTTTTAATGCGTTTACTGCCGGGCGAAATAAATTGACAACTTTTGAAGCTGTGCTTCTTTTGGTGGGTTAGCTGCACTGAGGGTAAGTTCCAATGATTTAACGATATCGGATGACCATGAACGAATAAGTAAATAAAGGCATCGGACATGATTTACATAACAAGTACCTAAATGATAAATAATGTAATTTTGAAAATAATTTAAAATATTTTTTAAAGCTTTTGAACAAATACTATTGTAAAAATAATAAACTTTATTTAAATAGCTTTAATTTATTCTGTGTTACTTGCTTTTCAACGTACTACTATAAGAATAATACTTTATTTAAATAGCTTTAATTTATTCCGCGTTAAAAGAAAAGCGGAGTCTAATGAAATAAATGGCAGTAAAGCATTCTCAAGAACTTTCTCTAATTTATTCAAGACGGACTGCTTGGTTCTCTTTTTACGATTGTCACTTTTGAATAATCCTTCAATTCCACGCTTTAAAGTACACGAGAAGTTGAAAAAAGAATTTTTTTACGTTCAAAAAAAGAAATAAATAATTCGTGTAATTTTAATGAAAACATTATGAAGAAATTACGAAATGAATGGACAACGTAAATTCGTTAATTTGGCTGCTAACTTATTCTTTGCATTGTAATGATGTTATATCTATAAGCGAACTATCGAGGAGAGTTGTATCTGCTAAACTCCCTTAACTACTGTCCTAATGCGGAGACAAAATTAAATTACGCGTTGGTTCTGTGTTTTTGCTGGAACTAATAGTAAACTTTTCCTCGACTTTTTTTTAATGCTTTCTCTTCTCACCAATTTCATTACTTGTTACTCTAACACTGCACATTAGATTTTCTTATATTTTGCTTTGCTATTTCCTATTTGAAAGAAAAGTACAATTAAATAAATTAACTTTGCTCTGACTTGTTCTTGTAATAGATGAATCATTTCTTTATTAATATTTTTAATACTGTATTTAATTTTATTCATCTATTACATTATTCGTTTATTGGGTAAACTTACTTTTTGACAGCAGAATAACTCAATAATAAAACAAAATAATGCAAAGCTTTCTCTAGGAGGAAGCAATAAATAAATGATAAAAACATTTTTTGTTTCAATCCCCCATAAATGAAAGAAAAACAGTTCATTACAGCATAAATCTCTTTTGAGGGTGCAGAGAAAGCCTTCGTTAGCTTGTACCAGTTAATGAGAAAAACGATTTGATGATCATCTTTTTTCTCAGTATGTATTTTACGAAAACATCGTATTTATCTTAACCCACTTTTTACAGTAAAATAACAATTAGCATATTGTAATCGTCGAAAACTCGAATTTACCGTTTTTTTCAATAACTATCATTCCATGGTTCTTAGCGTACATCCCATTTTAACATAAAAAGAAGCATACCATAGCAATAACCATAAATGTGTTTACAAAACTTCATCGCGCAAATGCGCAGCATAACTCGGCATTACATCGCTCCACATATAGACCTCATTACCCGCTGAAATCAGACTTTGTAGACTTGCAGCCGGTCAAATGATTATCCCGCCGATAAACAACAATACCACAGCTTCCCAAAAACAGAGCACAGCCGTACAATTAATCCACCGGCTAAATGCACGCGCCTCGAGCTAAGTACGCCCAAACGGCAGCGCAGGAACAGCGAAGCGGGGGAGGCTACCCCTAACGAGTGCGTAAACGCGTTTAACTTTCGCCGCGAGAGAGAAGAACTTAACTGGCCTTGCGCGACCTATCAAAGCCTCCCGCGCCCTAACGAACTTAGCAGTTCCTCCGCTGCAGCCCCCTCCGACGTCTCGTGTCCTCGCGGCTAACTTCGTTGCTCGAGAGAAAAGGGGGAGGAGAAAAAGTGCGGTGTGACGGCCGCCGGCCGGTGAAAAAAAAAACTTTCGACAGCTCTCTATAAGCGAGCGGGGAGATCCTTCGTCGAGGCGCTAATGGTCCATGCACGCACCTGAACTAAATCTCCCAGGGCGAAATTTCCTCCTCCTCGCAGTGTCGTTTGCTGCTTAACCTTTGACGGCGTTAATTATGCCCCCGAAGTCGAGAGGGGATACTTTCTTCCGACGGCGAGTTATTTCTTACGGGAACAGGGAGCGGGTTAGGCATGTGGAAAATTTTCGATTATTTTCGGAACAAATCGTTCGTCCCGTAACTTTGGCAGGTATTCCTTCAAATTCCGCTCGTTCCTCGCGAACTTTTCCGACTGAAAAATTTCGGTGTTGTCAGTTTGCAAATGGTCGAATCGGAGCGCCGGCCTCGCCTCGCCCATTCGGCATAACGAGGCGGGCAAACTTGCGGCGAAACCGAAAGCTTAGGATTGAACGCGCAACTGGGAGGAGGCGAAAAGTGCCGGCAATTACCAAAAGTGTGAGGTAATTTATGTATAGGCGACGAGGTGAAAAATGGCTTGGAAATTGGATATGAAAGGTGAAATTATATTATTCACGATGTGCTTTACTTAGGTATCGATGGGAATTCGCTCGGAAATTTGTTTTTCCTCGAGACATTAGCCCTCTTTTATTTATACGTATCCGGCAATAAAAGTCAATTAATGCGACCTACCTGGGCGTGATGCAGCATATTGATTGATTTATTTCTTTTTTTTAAACGAAAGGCATGCTTTTATTGATCTTTATAGAAAGTCCCGCTCTTAAAAAAAAGTCGGCACGTGACTTTTGAAACATTTTCTGTTTGATCGAATAATGGCTTTTCTATGTAAAAATTTTTAGTTTCTATAAAGCAAATGCGTTTGTCCGACAGTAAAATTTTATAGGACGTATTCCAAAATAATTTTATCTGATGGACCTTTTTATTTTATGTTTCGCAAGGTACACGTTTTATTCAATTATTTAAAAAATACTTAAATACGTGACCAAAAATGTTGTATTTTACGATTTCCGATATACAAAATTAAACGAAAAATGTGTTAACTAATACGTTCTTATTTGGTATTTTCTTAAAAGCTAAGAATGTGTGGAATTTAATAAAAAATTTACTGCTTAATACCCAATTCTTTCCACAAAAATGATGTCCATTTAGTGTTTATTTAATTATAAACACAAAACTTACGTTTCAACTGTGCAAAACTGTAGCAAAACATTCCCTTCGCTAAATAATTAACCTCGTTGCAAATGTGTATACTAAAGTCTAAAATAATTTAACAGACCCACCAAAAAAAGAAGGTTGAAAATACGATGCATTAGTATCGCACAAACGCGCTCATGAATGATTGTTGCACGCCCTGAAATAATTAGCTTCAATTGCAAGCACTCGGCCTTCGAGCACACATTCGGCGCGCGATTAAATAAAAAAACGCGAGCTTATTCCCGTCGTCGCGTAAAAATACCGGCTGACCCGCGCGCGAGCGGCTCCTTCTAAATTTGCGCCCCGCCACACGCCGCAAGGTAAATAAAAATTTCAGCATCAATCACGCGTGTACCTAATGAATTAGGCCGGCTGGCGCACGCGTCGCCGGAGCTCCGAACAAATTTAATTGGCCATTATACGTAGGTGCTCTCGAGGCCGCCAGTGTCAACAGCGCATTAACGAGCTGAGGGGGGTGAGGCTCGCGGGGAGGAGAGAAAAAAAAAGAAGTAAAAAAGGGGGGAGTCGCAATAAATGCTGGAAACGGCGGGCGCCGAGAGGCGCTAGAGGCCTGGTGTGGATGAGCCACTCCTGCGCTCCGCTCGATATTTATCGGGGGCAAACAGCGGAGGCGCGCGGAAATTTCGAAAGTCGTTAAATCGCGCCTATTTTACGCCCACTGACCGGATGGGCTTCAACCCCTCCGCGACGTAAAATTCACGGTGGAAGGAAGGCTACGCGTGATTCTCGTCGCGTGATACCGCCGCTTGGCCCTTTCGTAGTTAGCTGCGGAAAATTTCTTTCTGCGTACGATGGCGTATCTCCGGGAGATGAATTGGTCGTATATCTTAAGCCGATTTGTCGTGGCCTTCGTTTGGGGGTTAACTGATGTTACGCTTAATTGGATTAATTGGCGTAGACTTTTTTTAGGTAATTTTCTCTTTAACTGCGGCTTTTTAGTCGCCCTGCTATTCAGCTGTCTTCTTACAAGCATCAATTTTGCGACTTAAAGCTTGTAAGAAGACATGTACGGAGAGGCAAATTTTGGAGAATTTTCACGTTTTTTTTTTTAAAGAGATTTATCTTTTATCCGTGAAATACAGATGAAAGATGTTCCTTTCATAATAATGATTAAAGGAACATCTTGTAACTTTTACAAAGTTTCTGGATCCTTTTTTGTTAAGGAGTTTTTCATATTTCGTTAAAGAATTTTTTCTTTTAAATTTAGATGTTTTTCTTTATTTCGAATAGTATTTTTTACCTCTACAACTGCAAACATTGTTTTTATCGTGGTAGGAAAGTCGGACAGAATGATGGATGCATGATTATCTGATCACCAATTTGTTACTTATATAGTACGGTCTGTTGCTTATACACTAGAAAAATTCTAAAAATCCTTGAGACTTTATTGCGAATTTCCGATAAAAAATATTTATAAATTCTTATTGTTCGTAAAAAAGATAGCACCTAAACGTTTGGTTTATATGAAAAACGGAATTGAAATAGAATACCAATGAAACCCAAAAAACACTTTGGTCTCCGCTATAATAAGCGACTCTCTTACTGCAGCAAATAAAGTTAATTAAGCGTCCCTTTTTATCTCCCCTATAGAAGAAGGCCGCGTTATACCATCAAAAGCCAAGTACCAGGATTTAATTGAACGACATTTTTCACGAGGTGACCGTCAAAAGCCCCGTGTTCCTGCGAAAACTGAAAGGCCAGCATAAGTCCCTGCAGAGCCAGCATTTCGCTCGTACGAATTGCCGCCGTCGTCATTGTTAATAACCCCCGAAGCGAGGCACCAACTGCCGGAAGGCCGCCCGTGAAAAAGCACGCGCGTTGATATTTCGCGCGCGGCCCTCGTAAAGTCGCAAAATTATTCCATCAAAGTCGGCGGGAATGCGAAAAATTAAAAATACCCCCGAAAAGATAAAAGCCGCGCGCGGCAGTCCGTAAAAGCAAAGAGAGCCTCGCAAAAGCCCCGGGGCGCGCGCGCGTCAACCGGACTTTTAAAGATGCCTCGCATTCATCCGGCGAAATGTTCACCTCGTTCTCCCGTCGTCGCGCGCGCGATTACACTTTAAATCCCCTTTTGACGTCGAATGAACTTCTCGTAACGTCTCGTTGTATATAAATATAAAAATTCATAAATAATGCATCGCATTCGCGGAGACGAGGAAATAAAACAATATACGCGCGCAGTTAAATTTCTCCGCGGCGCTAAATAATTTATTGAAAATGCCAATTATAATTTCCACTCTCCGCGCTCGGTGCGAATCGTATTTTCATTTAATTACAAATGCAGTGAATAATGAGTTATTGCTGGATGCGCGCGCGTGCATCGATATCAAACCTCGCGCGGTGTACAGCCGCGTTGATGCTCGTTATTTATATCCCCGTCTAAAAGTCGCAGCGGAGTCACGGGTGTCGCTGCGCCGCTTTAAATGCACTCCGAGTAGTCGGAAACGTTTGCGCCTTTATTTAGCGACCGAGGCAACCGCTCGCCCGACGTAAACGGTATAAATCAGCAAAAATTATGTAGACTCTGACGCGACGTGGAGAAAGAAAAGGAGAGGCGCAACAGACTGAGCGCTGATCGAAATATACGAAGGTCGTAAACAACGAGGATTGCAACATTTTTACGATCGGCGAAAAAGACAAAAAGCTTATGCGCCGATGATTTACGCGCGCTGCGAGTGTTTACGAGGCCGCGCGCGACTGATTGTCAGTCAAAACTTTCAGCGCGATATGCGCACCTCGCGGTGTTTTTCACCGGGACCCGGGGCAACTTTTATTTTCCGATAATTGAATGACTTTGTATTCAAATGGATCCTTTTAAACCGCGAATTTCAAATTGTCGTTCCAAGCAAATTTTGAAAAATGAGTTTATATCGGGAGACGCGCGGATCATCAGAACTGAAATAATATTGCAATTATTAAATGAGTTTACGAGTGACTCGCAAAGTCAATTACTAAAATTAAATAACTGAAATTTTTTGTTATAAGGAATAGTTTAGAAATAAATTTTCTAAACAAATTTTACCGCGTGCAACTTTCAGTAAAAACATTTCGCAAAAAATGTATAGGATAAGTTTTATTTTCAATTACAGATCAAATTGATTATTTACTTGATGAAGTAAAAGCTTTTCTTGGATATCAAAAAGAGCGCAAATATCAAAGGTCGCGTGAAAAAGGTGTTCTTGTTAGAGACTGAAGAAAGGCGCAATGTGTCGTTTGGGGCTGATGAAAGGCTCTATCATATTTGCAGCTGAAATAGGTCCTGTCTCGTTTGCGATTGAAGTAAGCAAACATTTTTCGTAAGGATTTTAAGTTAGTAGCAGTTGCGCGATTTTTTTCTGCTGCCTTGTCATTGAAACTGTATTGCTCCGCTTTATAAATTTTAATTAATTACTGAGCAATTGTAAGACGAGCTGAATCCTTATCTACTAAAGTAAATGCAGCACCGAACTAAGATTGTTAAGAAAATTAAATTTTTATTCTGAAATTTAGACAAGTAGAAAATGTAAATATAAGCTCCTAACTGCTATAACTGGATTAGAAAAGGATGCTACAACTAGACTGCATTTTCTTCCAAGCGATTGACACTTGTGTATATTGATGTATATACTTTCGCATCCAGACAAAAGCCCTTGAAAATCGAGTGGTATCGTCAGCCCACTTATGCGAACTCCCCACTCGAAGGCGATAATTCAAGACCCGTCACAGTGAGCCAGAAAATTTTAACGAGGTAATCCCCTTCTTCTATCTGCTTTCCTCTGTGTTTGCGTAAATTCTCGACTGTGCCGAGCCTGCGGTAATTACCGGCTCGATTCGCCGATGCGACCCTTTTCGCCAAAGTATACAGTCTGAGATTCGACTGTAAGATGTGCGAAACCAGATTTTGGAATATATATGTGTCAAGGCTCCGTCCCGCGATGCCGAAGGTTCGAAGGTCGCGCAGACCTTGACTGCAATCCCGGAAATAATACGTGGCCCGCTAAAAGGAGCGCGTGGGATTTCGCTGGGACAAATAAATATTCTTAGCCGGAATCGTATACACGGCGCGGCAATGGAAAAAACGACCGACTTGCGTCGCTCGCAGGTATGAAAGTTTTATGGATATTTCTGGGGTTCGCCAAGGGAATCGATTTGCAATTATGGGCCGTCGCGAAGCGTATTATAAACCTTTTTTTTTTAGTTGCAAACGACTGGATATTGGCTCTTTGCGTGTGAAATATGTAAGGGCGGGAACTTAAAATTTTACGGCTCCGAGGGTGTGCGTATGAAAGCTGTATTTACGGTGCTGTTGAGAATAACTTCATTGTAAGTTGCATGATTTAAAAATAGTTTGAGAAGTTTATGATGAAGATTTAGTAGAACGAAAAATTGTATTTACTAACATTAAATTAGATATTTACATTAGGAATAGTTTCTTTAAATTTTAATTTTAAAATATTTAAAATAAAATAAAAACTAATGGTTATAGGTATACCACGTAAGTCTGTAAACTTAATTTTCGTTCTATTTGTATTTCTAAGAATTTCCGAGAATTTCTAGTTACACATTGTGTATTTTGCCATTTAGCATGTTAATTAATTAATTAAATTCATACAATTTTGGGTAATTCAAGTTCTACTGTATAGGAATAATTTTAATGGTTTATGAAACAATGACTTTCGCACGCACAATAGACATTACCAGCAGCGGATGAAAACTTTTAGGTCCATTTAAGAAATTATACCGACTGCACTACGAACATTACGAAATGTGCACTAAGCACATTATACTGCCTTCGTACATATGTTAAAAGTCAAAACTACGAGATACAACGTCGAAAGCAGTAATCAAATTTATAATTCAAAGACGTTCCCGCGCAATCTTAATCGCGTCTACAACTTGACGAGTTATTAATCTTGAAAGCAAAACGTAAAAGGATCATCATTTTGAAGTTACTTGAATTTAAATTTCAATTACCTCGCAAAAGCTCAAAATGCAGAAGCGAAACGTATTAAATTTCCACTTCAATGTCAGTAATGACATATTAGTAATTCCAAAATGTACTCGTTTAATATTAATCACATATAAAACTTGATATATTATTCATTCTTAGTCACGACCAAAAATCATCATCTAGAGCATTGTGCAAACTTACATCCTAATTATCGTTCATAAAGAAAAAACATGTACTATACATACATGTTAAAAGTGGAAATTTCAAAATTCAACTTCAATAACGTAAAGAGTTACTTCACGTCTAAACCCCATCGATAATAAAACCATCATATTGAACATTCCCTCTCAATTACCCCACGAGCGAAGGCTCAAACGGGCGCAAACGAAGGGACGAGCCGCGCGCAAAGCGAAGCAGCCGCAGCGATAATAATTATATTAACGCGTATCCCTCTGTTTCAGAGAACGCGAGCAGGTGGTGCTTCGAGAACGGCACCTGGGACGGCAAGTCGAACTACTCGCAGTGCAAGGAGCTGAGGCTGGTGTCACCCGAGGCCGAGACCGGCGTCGAGATAACGACGCAGCTCTACCTCGTCGGCTACGGCCTCTCCTTTGCCACCCTCATCATCGCCGTCGGCATATTCTTGTACTACAGGTGCGTCGCGCTTTTTTTCCACGCCTCCTCCTTGCTTTTTATTGGCAGCTTCAAGGTGCACGTAGCTGTTTTATGAATAAATTTCGTATCCTCTGTCCCCGGCTTTTTTTGTGGCTTTCGTCGGAGGGCGCCGAAGCACCCAATTGTAAATTTACCGCTCGCCAATAAACGATTTCAAGGTCGCGCGTATTTGACCGAAGCGAGCGGGCTCCGTTTCGCCGTTTGTTTGCCGAAGATAATTAAAATTCCCGGAGTAAGTTTCCGCTGGGACTTGGTTTTTATGATTTTGTTTCTCGGGGTATGAGTAACCAGTATTTTTTTTTTTTAATAAAAAATTACAGTATTTTAAAGCATTTTAAAACAAAATGTTCACAAATTTTTCTAGTAAAAGTCTTGTTTTTAGTTGTGATATAGGTGAAGAATCATTTAAAAAATATACTTATTTATCAATGTCACTTTTATCCAAGGTTTCTTTATTTTCGTGGCATCAGTAATGTTTTTTCTCTTGAATTTTTTCCAGGGAACTCAGATGCCTTCGAAATATCATACACACGAATTTAATGTTCACCTACATCTTGGCCGACTTACTGTGGATCTTGACAACAGTGTCGCAGGTATCTTTTCATCAACTAATTGCGTTCCGTCGAAAATAGTGCAAGTGAACTGCGCTTTAATTAATTTATGCTAATTGGATAATAATTGCCACTTTCAGGTTTCTTTACAAACGAACATACCCCTGTGTATTATATTCTACTCTTTGTACCATTATTTCCAATTGACGAATTTTTTCTGGATGTTTGTTGAAGGTAAATAGATGAGCAGAGTATAATTTACAAATGTATAGCTTATATGTACTTTTAATTAAAAGAATTAAACGAACTACAGTAACATTAATCTCGTCGTAGGACTATACCTGTACCTGTTGGTTGTAAAAACCTTCTCGGGCGACAACATCAAGCTGAAGATGTGCCTTTTCCTCGGTTGGGGTACGTACGGCAAGGCCATAGGGCTCCTCGTATCAGTCGCTATCAGTGCGAGCGAGCGAATCCCGGGCCGTTAAAAAATGTAAAAGTCTGAATTGCCTTGCAGGTATACCGTTCATCGTGGTGGTCGTTTGGGGAGTAGCCAAGTCCGTGGGAAAGGATTTCGAGAGCGAAGGCATTCAGGTGAATAGCGTTTCTCCCACTACCCTCTCGTCTTCGCGAACGAAAAAAAAGAGAATCGAACGACTTTCGCGCGGACTCTTTTTTGCGGAATAAGCTTGAAATAACGCCTGTCTGGGTCGATTTCGTTTTAGTGCGACGTAATATTGTTAAACGGTCGGGTAATTGGTGATTCGGATTAATTTTGAAAAATTAATCGATTTTTACCGTTTTTCTTCCTTTAAAAGCTAGATTAAAATGTTACTGTTTTATTACGACTAAAGGAGGCCTGGTACTTTTTCAAGATTAATATATAAATTTCAAAAATTACTGAAGATAACTTTAAAGATTATTTTGGATTCGGTTTAGTCATCGATAAAATTTATATAGAATATGCAGTTTAAAATATAAATTTTTTAAAATAAACTTTAACTTAAAAATGGAACTTGTGATAGATACTTAAAGATAAAATTTTATAATTTTGTTAACAAAACAAAAACGAATATAAAGACTTTAGTTACAGATTTCGCACAAGCATAGAAAATATTATGAAATTATTTTATTAAATATAAAAATCCGTTAAAAAAAAAACATTTAAATTTTTTATATCTCTCTACGTAGACAGATCTTTAGCACCGGAGCCACCTTAAAGCGCGCCATAAAAAAGCATACGTCGCGAAAGAACTAATCAAATATCAAGCCAGACGCGTAATTGCCCCTCTTTTATATAACAACCGATAAAAAAACCGTACTCACCTTGATTCGATTAAGAGAGCGAAGGCGCGATGCTTATCCTAATGCGAAAAAAAAAAAATTTTTACGAATACACCCGGCCATTGTTCACTTTACGAGACGCGCGCGCCGTAATATCCCCGAGGTCGCGTCCCCCGCGCTCGGCCTGAAACGCCGCGCGTCCAGCTCGGCTTATTTCGAGCGAATCGTAAAATGACAATCGATAATGGGGAGATGATGTCTGGGCCCGCAGGAGGAGGCATTGTCGCAGCACTGCCCCTGGATGATTCCGCATCCGTTCGATTGGCTCTATCAAGCACCGGCGATCTTCGTACTCTGCATAAACGTCGTCTTCCTCTTTATGATAATGTGGGTAAGTGAAGAGTTCACCGAGTGATTTTCATTGGCCGGCCGATCGATCGCCGCCGCGTTGATTGTCCGTCTGGTCGGACAATCGTGCACTAAGGCGACGAAATTGCTTGTTCGCCAGGTCGGTTATGGCAATTTTTTATCGCTCGTAAAGCAAGGTAGAGCTGTACACATTTATACTTTTTTTTTACAACCCTTTTTTTTACACCTTCGGAAAAAATACGAAGTAATTGCTGGTGTACCATTTATTTGTTTTCATATAAGTTTAGTGGTAAAATAAACTGAACTGCAAAATTCAATTTTGTCAAAATAAAATTTTATATTTAGTTACGTGAGTAAACTAGGAATACGTAGAATTTTAACTTACATTATAATTTACAATGAGCACATTTTTTTAATGAAAATTGATTCGTTTATTGTCCGAGAAAAATATTTAAAATTTAATTAAAAACCTGGCTGACTAAACTCGAACTTTTCTACTTGCGCAAATTAAAGTATTAGATCATACTTATGCTAAAACGAGCTTTTTATCATTTTTCCGATTCGTAATAAAATAAAATTCTTCTACTATATTTTTTATATTCTAAATAATAGTATAAGTTAAAAGATAGCTGTACAGTTATCCTTCCTATTTCATTATTAAGTAAACATCTGTAGATGATGTATGCACTATTTGTAATCAATAGTGAATATAATAACCATGATCCATAAATATTCTACAATAATAATTAAGATGGACAAGCAGGAAGCAAAACAAGCACAGTATTTGCATAACACAATACTTAGCTTGCAAGCTCACTCTCGCTTCGCTGCCTCTATTCAAGTAAGCAAAAAATAAATGTTCCCATATTGCACACACATACGATGAAATGTCATCGAGATATGCGTTTTCGAAGCTATTGGCGAGGCTTCTGATATCCTCATTCTTAGAAAGCTTCCTGTCAAGGAGCGTCCAATCGACCGGAACAGATGATAGTAAAAAGGGTCCATCTCTGGGCGAATAAGTGGAAAGGGGAGGATCACTTTTCACCCCAAGATTTCTCCGAGTCATCCTAGAGAAAGACATAGATGCGCTCATTCACATCATCGCGCCACATATGAGAATGACCATCAGCGTTTCTCATTCCGCCAAACATTTTTTTTATCCTTATCTATTTCATTATAATAGCCGCCGATTTACGGCTAATCATTAATCTCGATTCGTTTGTTGACTCATTGTCGTCTATTTGTAAGGATCAAATTACACTCTTTAAAGATTTTCCCCGGGAAACTCATCAGCAGCCTCGCGCGCTTTAAACTATTAATTTCCAATCCCTCATTTTTTCCGGGAACTACGACACCTCAACACTTAAGTTGTATTTTTTACAACACCGACAGTGCAAAAATTACAGACTGGTTGGCAAAAATTATCAACCTACCTGGTAAAGCGATCTCAAACTGCGGGAAGGAAAATATTTACCATTTAAGTTTATAATTATTGCCAATCTAGTTGGTAAAAATTTTCCTTCTCGGAGACTGTATAATCACTTTACTCAGTACTCTCTTAATCTGAATTAGTGAAATTTCTACGATTTCACTAATTTTATGTGAATAGTCACATATTCTGAGTCAAAAGTATCCCACTAATTGAATTAGTGGAATACTTTTAACGTATACTGTATCACTATATACGTGGAATTTCACTAATTCAGATTTAGAGGATAAGTCGCTAATTTTTGCCAACCATTTTGAAACTTTTACTCCGTTCGTTTATTCAGTGTACGTATATTATTTATTACTTTTTTACAATACACACATCAGCCAGTATATTTATTATTCGCTGCGCTTCGATATCGGTTCGTGCGATAAATTGCGATCGAACAATGTCAGACCTTTATCGCGGGCACAAAGCAACGGGGTAAAGCCGGGCCCGGAGCCGTCACTTGACGCGTCGACGTTTCATCGATTGCTTTCTCGGCCGTAGGTGCTGATAACGAAGCTGCGCTCGGCGAACAACGCGGAAACGCAGCAGTACCGGAAGGCCGCCAAGGCGCTCCTCGTGCTGATACCGCTGCTGGGGGTCACGTACATCTTGGTCCTGGCCGGGCCTACCGAGGGACAGGCCGCCAACATGTTCACCTACAGCAGGGCTATACTGCTCTCCTCGCAGGTACTTGCAAATTACACGCGAAGATAAAAGTCTGCTGAAAATTGTACTACTATTTAAAGTTGAATTAGATAAAATCCAGTAGAATTAGTGAAATTTTAGTAAAAATTAGTTGAAAGAACTCCACTAGTTAGTGTATGTATTTTATTTAATTTTTACAAATTCAACTTTAGACGGTAAACAATTTTAATATTTTTCAGATCAGACTGACATTGTCTTGTCAAATTTACTAAATTCTTAATAAAATTTGTTAAATTTCCAGCAAATTAAAAAAAAAATGTAATACATTTTATAAGATACTATTCTAATTTTTCCAGTGATGTAAACCTATTGCTATTTTTAATCGAGTATTTTTCTCCGTGCACTGAAATTTCATGGGATAAATGTGGTTTTTGCGCGAGTAAAATTTAATTCCATTAAATCCGACAGACAGACTATTGAAAAATAATCAACACATATTTGTTTCTTTTTTCAATTTAATAATTATTATCAAAAATAACAAATTCGTATTCTACATCGTGACGGCATCATTGTTGAAGTGATTTTAACATCAGTATATGTCTATAACAAACATTAAATTAAAAGAAATAGGTAACCATCGTTTTTTATTATTCCATCGGCCGGAATGACTTGATGTAATGTTTCACACACTTTACATAATAGTGAAATTAAATATGTTTACTGTAAATTAAGGTTTCTCATTTTTTTAAACAGCAAGTAAATCTTGGGCAAAGAGAGGATTTTCTGGATGAAATGTGAATAGCGCGCTTTTACGTCTGACCGCATCTACCCGTGTTCTACTTCGTCGCGCTTATACACGTACTTTACCACTGCGCGGTTGTTATTCTTTCTTCGTGTATATAACCGCGCTAAAAGCCCTCTTTTTCTCTCTCTCAACGAGATTTGAATGCTTTAAAATTGCAAAACTTCAAAATGGCGCTAAAACTTTTTCGATTTTTTTATAAAATCCGATCCCCTTTACAATTTCAACGCCCCCGACCTCGTGTATAATTCGCAATATAAAAGTGATTTTGCCGCTCGGCGCAGATTGCGCTAATTGGGCCATTTGCGCGAAATTTCCAAAAGTTTTTTTAACTCTTCAAATTGCGCGCGCGCGCAGCCGGCGTACAGGGGATGCGATTGCGGAGGGTATATGGGAGCCGCGCGGCCGGTCGTAAAGGCGAAAGCGGCCAATTTGGGCCATTATACGCGGAACAGCCGCCAATAGACGAGGGAACCAAAATCAACAGGGTCATCCCTTTCGTGGACACCTCGGCGCGAACCTGCTAGATCGACATCGTAAAGTGGCCTATTACGCTTGAGGGAGGCTTCTTTACGCTTGCCACCCCCTCCTTCCTCCCCCCCTCCTACTTCAGATTACGCGACGCTCTAATGAAAGTCCATTCCATTCTTGCGCGCGTCAAATGTCAATTACTTTTTCGCCTCTTTATTTTTATCCGACGTTTTAATGCCCCTCGCCCCGATCCGGGTAGATTACGGCGCCCGCGTCCTCGAAATTTTTACAAGATTGATTGATTAACCGTCGCGCGCGAAGATCTGAATTTAAGCTTCTTTTTCTGGTGCTTTTATTTCCAACGATTTTTACTTAAAAATTACCTTTCTTTTTTAAATAATTAATCGCAACAAAGAGATAACATTAAAAAATTAGCGTCAATTTACGTCGAATCGATTGATCTATATTTTTTTTTTAAAAAGCATTTCAAATCTTAAAAGGTTTATTTCTGCTAAACAAACTGTACAATAACAAAAACCAATGCTACAATTACTATCAAGTGTAATCAATGTTTTTTGTAAAGGAATAAACGAGTTCGTGGAATATTATTTGCAGAGCAATTGAATCACTGAAGGAAATGGCATTAAATTTAAATGGCATTAATTTAAATGGAATTAACCAAATTGAAACGAAATTAATTATCTTGTTTGACTAGTACATTTTTTCTGATAAAACTATTTACAGAGGTGTACAGAGCAGTATGTTCCACAATTTCTTTTTATTAACCCAATTATTTCATAATTCGAACAAATTTTAGGGTCCTCGCAGATATTATTGAAAAAAATGATGTCTACGAGGTTGCAGTAAAAAAATTTTTAGATGGGTATAAAGTCTATGTCAGCATTTCGAGCGTGATAAAAGATTTAATTTAAAAAAATATGGGGCCATTCAGTAAAAAGAAAAAGTTTAAAAGTAATATTTGAAAATGTAAAGAATAACAATGAAGATACATCGCGTATTTAGGGAAATATCGAACACAATGTAATTTTAATAATTTATATTTTCTGAGTGGCGTGTACATTAATGTAGCTGTCGTATAGAACTGATTAAAAACTTCATTTTTTGTGATTTTCACAAAGACAAAATTTTTACTGAATAAATACTATTCTTGTGCTTTTTCTATGCACTACTCTCCGACATGTCTGACCGGGTCTGACTGTTTCTACTTTAATGTATTTAGAAGGTTCGGGATCGGTCGTGTGAAGGGCGCCGTGTGGGGGGGAAATTATACGTACTTGAGCCTTATGAGAGTAAGTATTAAGCGCAAAAATGTATGATCATTTACTCTCAAAATACGCTAGCCCTCGGTTTAGGTACAAAATTAAAATTTATTAATTTGACTTCAACTCTTTGTATCTCAGCAAATTCTTTTTGCAGTATTTCAAAATTCATGCGGCATATTTCTCAATTAAAATTATTAAAAATCTTACAAAAAAATAAAATAATTTTTAAAGAAACGGTAAACAAAATAAACTTTCGAATTGTTTGCTCTATATTGAAAGAATCTTCTATAATGTCGACTATAAATTCTACATTAATACTAGTTATATACATAAATATTATAATAGTGATTCCATTAATGATATGTGCAAATTAAATTTAACAATGTTATAGTTAAACTCATGTTGGGAGGTGTAGTTTCTACTTACACTGAAAATCCCTTTGTAAAACCTGATCGCGTCTGTATACTATCCACATTCTGTCAGTAATGTATATAATTATTTTCTACTTTTGCATCTTGTATGCTTTCAACCTTAAAATTCACCCCTAAAAGCAAGCACGTTTTATTTTTTTGCAATGAAAACTTCCTTTTTCCAAATCTACTATGAAGTGAAAAGTGCTTTTGGAAATTTCGCCCCGAGAAAAGTACATTTTTTGAGTCTTGCCGTTTTTTCGCGGGAATCTCCGAAATGTGCTTTTCTTTGATGGATTTCGTGAATTATATCCTTTTTCGTTGCCACCCTGTGAAATGTGTTTATTTTCGCTGGCTTTGTTTGTCATCTCAGAGATCCTGAATTGTGCACATTTTCACCGATAAATTGATAAACGCGCGTTTATATCTTTTGAAAGGTGCCCAACAATATAACACTGATAATAAAAATAACAGTACCTTAAAAATAAAAAACAAATTAAAAATTTATATTTTAAAAATTAAAATAATAATAAAATAATTACGTATATAAATTAATTTGCACATTAAAAATGTAAATTTTTGGAATAACTTAAAATTCGTAGAAACTGATGTTTAGATTACTCTAAAGTTCGTCCTGGTTCGCAGGGTTTATCGGTGGCGCTGTTCTACTGCTTCCTGAACAGCGAGGTGCGGAACTCGCTGCGCCACCACTACGAGCGGTGGACGACGGAGCGCAGCCTGGGCGCGGGCCAGCGGTACTACGCCCACTGGGCGCCGCGCTCGCGCACCGAGAGCATCAGGTAATTGAGACGGCGCCTGGGCCGGGCGAGACGTCGCGTCGCCGCCGTAGTCCCGCGGACGCCGCGACGGTCGCGCGCCGGGGGGGTCGGGGGTCCACTGCCTCGCGGATACCTCATCAATAAAAAAATAATTTATTGAAGCCTGTACTACCTTTCAGATTGTGCAGCCGACCAGCAGTGCCAGCCGGCAACAACAACCACGCCGACCATCACGGCAACCACCACGTCAAAGAAACCACGATAAGCGAGTCGACCACCACCACGGTGTTCAGCGCGAACTGCACCGCCGCCGTAGCAGCGGCCGGCGGCGGCGCCGGTGGCCGCAGCTTCTTCGCCCGGCTGAAGAAGAGCCACATCTGAGCGGGGGAGGGGCTCGCGGCGGCCGCCACGAGCCTCGAGATCGTAGTGGCCGAGACCCACCCGAGGAGGTACTCCGAGGGGGTTAACGAGTGGCGCGACTGCAGTTTTTAGGGAGGACGATCGCTCGCTCGGATCTGCGGGTGCTTGCGTCGGACGCTGGGAGCTTTTCTTTTTATTAGCTGTGTTATTCTTTTTTAGTGCTTTCTACGGTGCCGGCGATACTTTGTACACAATTACACGGAGAGCCGGACTCTTTGGAGTTTGAATTACAGTTTGCGCGGAGGGACGCGGCTGCTGGGAGTTATAATGTTGTTGTGAGCTTTTGCCGAGGCGAGCTTTTCCTTTTGTTGTAGTAATATAATAGTAACGTGGAAGAAGCTATGCCAAGAGTCAAATTTGTCATCTGTATTACTGCTTTAGAGTTTCTTTTATATGTTTCGTAAGAAATTTTCTTATTCAATGTTTCGATAAATTGCTGTTCTTATTCTGTTTACTGCAGCCTTTATTGCTCTATTTGTATTACATATTTTTTTGCACAACTAAAACTTTTTTTTACATAAACTGCCACGTTATTTTACCGATGATTCGAGGAAAACACATCGTGTGTTTTGTAATCTTCTAGATAATCAGCTATTACATTGCAACAGTGAAACAATTTTTCTTCGTTTTTGAATTATAATACGGCGTCCAGTAAAATTATATTCACATTTAAGTTTATTAGCCTTGGTAATGGTTTAACTCCGTTTGTTCCGTTATTGACTCCACAAATGTTTATCTGCCAAAAGTTTTGCTTCCGTAAGATACTTTCCAGCGTAATTGTTAAGTTAAACTATATGTTTTTAATTAAAGCTTCTATTAATTTTTTATTACTTGGTGATCTGCTAAATGATGAAAAAAAGTATACTGAATGAGCACACGAAAATTCGTGTTTAAATAAACTAGTAAAACCTTAGAATGGCTCAACGACTGATGAAACGCCTGAATGATTCTAAAGTAATTGTACCAACGAGATTACTTATGATTTTGATGTGTAAGCTTCTTTACTGTTGTACAAATGACTACGTATTCTTAAATCTGTATTTGCGCGAAGAAAATCGCAACATAGTGATTGTAAACAAGAACTCGTTTTTTCTCGTATTTCGTCAAGCAGAACCCCCTTTTTGTAATTTTTGTATGCTGGCGTCATACAGCGCAAGTTTCTTGAAGGCTGGACCGATCAATGAACTCTTTGTAAATAAATAAACAAATTTATTTAAATCGCCAACATCGGTGCGCGCGTCGATCATTGATTTAAATTTATTTTTAAAAGTAATCAATTTTCAGAAGTTTTCATCAAATTTAGATCCAAGACCAGAGGGTAACCACCTTTTGCTTTTCCATTAAAAGTGGTCTTTTCGAAATTTGTGTATATTAAAGTGGAATTATCTCATCGCGCCCATCGCAAAAAAAGGGTTTCCCAGGGCCTTTAATTAACTAATGGCATCATCATATTCTTCATCGATGCTTTCCGTGTTCCACGTGTAATTACTCATATTGGCAAAATAATTCGGTTAAGCATGCAAACCACAAGTTCACATTAGCATTATCGCCTCGCGATACGATCCACAGTAAGCTAGTTATCTGACCCTTCAGTACCGAGAGTTTTTATTAATATACGCAAGACGGTCGATCTTGTAATGGAATATAATAATCTAATGTAATCGAGTATTTATTTTTTACAGTACCTAATGAAAGTTTTTGTATTATATCATTTTTATCGAGTCAAAGTTGCGCTAAGCTGATGCGATCGCCGTTTCTACCCCAATATTTTGTACATGTGTGTAAATTTGTTATCCGACTCTGTAACGATTTGTAAGATATGAGATAAATTATATATATAAAATTGTTGTCGCGCCTGTGTAGTTAGGTACTTTAATTTTTAAGAGTGACAATTGCTGATTTTAAATTTTAAATTAGTTAAAAATTGCATTCGTGATAAGGCCAATTTTATAACGAACGTTGCCAAAAGTATTGACGTCACATCAATAATTGTACAGTGGAACAGGAAAAGTTGTTCAACCGGTTTAGCATTAAATTTGTCACAAATATAAAATATGTACTGTACGTCATTACTCGATCTTGATAAAGAAAGAACATTTAAGTAGAGTGTTTAAGCAATTTTTAAAATTGGTACATCAAATAAACACTATTACATAAGAAATATAAATACGAAATATTTATTACCAAGTACTCAAACTGTTAACAAATTCTGCGAAAAAAAGGAATTATTAACATGAATGGCTACACAAACTAAATGTAATTGTATATTTATAAAAGAAATACTTAATGTAAATATGTTACGCCTACTACATGCAAAAAAAAATTTATTACCGCATTTTTCTTAGTTTTGTAAGAATTGGTTATATCGATAAAAGAATTGAAAAGTGCATTAATAATGTCGTTGCTGAACGTGCTAAGAAAAAGTTTTAGAATTAACTGAAAACATAAAGATTGTCTATATTTCATAATAGGTTTACCCGTAAGTAAAAAAATCTAAGCCTAAGAAAAATAAGCGAAAAGGTTGTTTTGTAAAGATTCAAACGAATACGGTCAATAAATTATAAAAGTGTTAGTCATAAAACGATTGTATAATGTAAAGGTTGAAAATTGCTGTAAAATATCGCTTAAAATCGTCATTGCGATTGTATATTCTTTTTTATGTTTTATATTTAAAAATGCGTTCTAATTAAAGTTGATTACTAAAGAGGAGCGTACCTTTGGGTATTTTAGTTTTATACAATTTTCAAAATAAAATTTGCCAAATAATCTTAAGATTTAGTTAAAAGAAGTTTATCGTATTAATTTGTTGTTAATTTTTATTTAAATTGTTTTTATTTTCATGTTCTGTTTGTTCTATGTGGCTAAAACAATGTGAGCAAAGTTTTATCAAATAAAACTTTGTGGACGTTTTATAAATATTCGCAGGTCGAAGATATTTTAATTTAATAAAATTCGATTTATCTTTAACATTTTGTTTAGCAAATTCGCTTTAAAGTTATAATATTCATCGAAAATTGAAAGTATAAGTTGTTTAAACCATTTGTTTACAAAATAAAATTTATTTATATAATAAAAGAAAATAATTACAGTAATTTCATTCATTATATCTATAATATATAGATTTATATTTCATAAAATAATTACCTTTCATTTTGATTTACGACTCTATCATTCATTTAGATATATTTTAGTGTAAAGGTTCCATTATTTAATGAGTCAAAAATTCTATTATGATTTCTAAAATCTGGATCCAGTATCTGGTGAGCTGTTCAGAAAATAGAACTTGAAAATTAGCATTTTTAGACGTCTTAGCGTCATATATTTACATAACTACATACGGATCCATTCTTTCAATAATAACACGATAGATCAGCTGTTACTTTTATAGAAAATTAAAACATATTTATTTATTACATGTGTACAAAGTTTTAAGGCAAAAATTTGAACTTAGATTTTTAAATGAGAATATAATTACTTGAACATATATATTAAAATTAACATAGGCCAGTGCAAAATTATATTAAAAAATGTTTTGTGGAACTCATTTTTGACCGTATAATATTTAATTCCGAATTTCTTTAATTCAGGAAACTGATATAAAATTTTTAATGTATAAAAAGTTAATGTGACAAGTTTAAAATTAACTTAAAAATATAACATTTATTAATGAATAATTAATGAAACTATTAAAAGGTTCGATATTTTTATAAGAAGATATCCATGAGTGAATATGTAACACAAAGAAATTAGTGACTAATCGCTGAACTGTTTGCAAAAATGGATGAGTCATCACTGCTGACATTTTTGCAGCATTGAAAAAATAACAATGATACCTTACGATTGGATGAGAAATGTAGAACGGAATATTTTAAAAAGAATTGTATTTCTTAATTTTGTAAAATATTTTTTATATTTGAAATAAATCGGTGACATAAATAAGGCTATATTTATGTGATCAGATTAAATTTTATTATGAAAATGGAAATGTTTTTAAAACTCGATCTTTGTATGTGAGCAATTAAATAATCTCATGAACAAATCGTTTTTCATGTAAATCCTTTTAATATCATTTTATAAACATGTGTAAATGCTAAAGTTATAGAATGAAACGAATCAGATAATCATTCAATGAATCTATTCATTTCTTACCTTTCTTACATTCGACATAACATTAGTTGCGCATCTAGATTTATTTCAGCTTTAATTATATCTGTAAGGTGATAGATATTAGTGACATTACAAACTCAATGTTTTTACTTACACAAAAGTATATATTAATAATAGGCTTGTACATACAATTATTTGACTTTTATTTTCTATTATAAATAAACGCATTCGCATACACCGATGTTGCGCACCTTACGACCATCGAATGTCCAAATGAGTTTAATAAGAAATAATTTTTCTATTAAAAGTATTTTGTCCCTGAATCAAAGTTTATAACGCTCTGGCCATCGCTTACTTCTCCTTTTTTTAACTCGCTAAGACTCTATAGTTTATTCTTCGATATGAAGAAAGGAAATGCGAGAGTCCAATATGGATGTTTCTCTGGTTAGAAAATATTTCTCTTTGAAAACAACGTTAATATAATTATAATTTACTTTTGAGTTTAAATATTAATTAGTTGTTCTAATACTTATAAAATACTTTGTTAAAACTCGTTAGCAAAAACAAAAACAATTCATCTTTACCTTTTAAAGGCAGAAAACATTTGCGTTTTAGTAACAATCAATAACAGTTTACTTTCAAACAAAATTTAAATACACAATACAGGGAAATTCTAAATAAATAAAACACACAGTATGAAAAATTACATTTAAATTTTATATTTAATTAATGCAAATCACTAAAAATTGGTAAAAAGTCAAGCAGTATTTTAATTGACATTAAAATGCATGTTAAAACAATGAATAGAATGACATAAAATTATTAATACAACCACTATTTGTTATTCAAAATATTTTCAATGAAAATGTAGATCAACGAAAAAGTATGCCGTTACATGAAAATGATTACTTAACGTTCATCCCAAAACATATATAAAAATTTAAGGGACGTTTACTAGTCTCATCATGATCTCATACAGATCCTCATCTCAATTTTAATTGTTATCCGCTTGCTTTCAATATTATTTTCTAACCAGGGTTCAACCGCCACTCTTTTGATATAAACTCACTACAGTGCTTTTACTTTCTGCGACTAATGCCTGACAATGAGAAAATTTATTGTTACTCTGCACGTTTCTGTATTCACCAGTAATATATCTATTTGGAATGGGCTTCAATGCCTACCATCTGTTCGCGCGAGTGCATGATTATACAATGTAAAAACAGCTACCATAATATTTTTTTCATGTATGAAGAAAAATGATTAACTTTTTCCACTTTTGATTTGCGTTAACGCTTCTTTGTTGGTTATTCAATTTCTTTTACTAAATACATCGTACATGCGAGTTGTAAAAAAAGTTATATTTTCCATGAATTTCTAAATGAATTCTTTTTTTTTAATTTCGAATTAATTTAATTATAACATTATAACAACTGTTTTCTGTATTTTTTTTTCATATTGTTACCTTGTCCACGTTAATGTAAGACCTAACAATACTTTGTACAAGATTTATGTTACAAATATATTAAGATAATTCAGCTTTAAAGTGTATATCGCATAAATGACGTTGCACCAAGGAGCCGCTTTACAAAACGCATTTTTACTACACTTGTTCACTTATTCTTGGTTTTTTCATTTTTCAAGTTTTTCAAAATCATCATTCTCAAACAACACAATGACTTTTCTTATAGAAGTTGTCATTCAGAAAACAAAAAGTCATTTACAGAAAATTTTTAAACAGTTCTCAAAAATAAACAAAACAAATAAGAATTGTATAGAAATCAACACACATATCCCCCCATTGCATCATCAGCAGACATACTTTCAGTTCATTCACATTGAATTACTTTACAGGATCAGTGTGGTTTTGGTACTTTGGTTTACCATGTGTAAAAGGCAGATATCTGTATTTTATCATATGCTAAAAGAATATTTAAATAAAATATTTAATAATGATGATATAATAAATAATAAAAAATAAATTTACTAACGATTTCATAATTTAATCTTACCTTGATTTGACGCCTCATTGTTATACATAACAATGTGATAAAATACATTACAAGTATCGGCCAAAATACTGGAATATTGAACAGATCAAACAAGGTACATATCAGAGCAATGACAGTTGATTTACACACTGAGTACCAGAATTTAAACTCAGGTAACCTTCTAATAAACGGCCTAAATTCCTCATTCGACCTCGTAGGCAATTGTGGCCCATCCGCATCTGTAAAAAATATAAATTATTTTATATTGAATTATTTGTTGATATAAAAAACAGTATATTTTATCAAGAATTTTACCATCAAAGTCCATTGCAGGATCATTTTTTGGTGTAAGAAAAGCTATAAATAGATTAAGGTGATAAATTCCCAGTCCATAGGTAATAATATACCAACCCTATAAAAAGAATCAATAATTATTCCAAGAAAATAAAACATATTAATTAAATTAACAGTTGTAACTGACCTGTGCTAACAATATGCGGAGGATAAATGCAAGTATTAAAAATATCGCAAATGCCCACCTTGAGATAACATGTGGTGTCCACTGATCTAACCAACTTTGGTAGACCTAAAATAAGAAGCAAAGGAAAGCCATAATTTTTCTATATTAAGATAAGGAATAAAACTAAATCATTTAATTAATGCAGTGACTTTTGTGTACGGATAGATATCTAGTAATTAAGATATACTAACATTACAGACCTGTGATAATCTTGTAACTGCCTTACTGAATACGTTCCTTCTTGCGGGACCACCAAGATCCTCATCTTGCATCATTTTATCTTCCTACAAGGAAAAGTAATATTTAATTTTCTATTAGTAATCAATCGTCTTGTTAGTGAAGCTTGCAGCTTTTAAATAAAATTGAATAAATCTGCTATCAATAATGTCCAAATCAAGAGTTTTAAATCCAAATATATCACGGACATTTAGGTATCATTGAACAGTATCAAAGTGATAAACTTTACAAATGCAGCGATAATCAAATCTTCATAAGCAGATGCACAATGCTCCAATTTGCTTGAAGATAATTAAGTTTCCCCACTAAGATACAATAAAGAAACTAAAAAGATTGTGCCAAATAGACTTGAACCCAGGCCTACTGTCTAATTGAATTGAATAATTCCGCAATGGGGGAGTCCAGTTCAACGTCCACGATGATGAGTTGTCACTGTCATCGGCTGCAAATTATTCACCGCACAATCGCACAAAAAATCTGTCGATTAGATTCCCGCACGACAAGCGGGCAAAAAGTCACGTCGCGGCGGGATCGCGACGTCGAAACGTTAAGCAGGTAAACGGAGCAGCCGACGAGCGCGTTCCCCTAACCTCGAAGCAGCGGGTTTCCCAACCTAGCAGTCGCGCGCAGGGCGCGGTGTCGGCGAGCGCGTAAAAAAGGCCGAGAGCTGCTTTTGGAGCATGCAGTCGCCGCGGGCCCAGCCGTTACCTGCTTCCGCTATGGTGTCGCTCGTCGCCGACGCCTCCGCACCCAGCCCTCGCACGCCAGCAATCAAACGGGGGGTTTTTAAAAAAAAAATATAACACGTCACAACATTAATGGCATACTATCGGAGCGAGCGGAGACCTCGACTCTTCTGCGCGGAGCGCCGCGAAGCACGAGACATCCACGTTACGCAGGTTCGCTCCGCCGCCTTCGGTCTCGGTTCGGGCGAACTCGGCTCGGCGGATAGTTGGAAAGCACCGACAGTCGACACTGCGGTGCGATACTGTGCACGCTCTGCAATGTGCGGCGGGGCGCGTGCCTCCGGCGAGCCGGGCTTTCGATAAGGTGCCACGGAATATTGATAAATCTGTGATTACCCCTGGGCTGTGCTGTCAAATTTATTACGATCTTTTTGTTCAATGAACCGAATTATTGTGGCGTAAAATATATGCTTATTTATGCGATGCAGTAGCTTGCTTTATTTGCTCCGAAATTTCGGAGCATTTAAAGATAGTATTTTTTAATCACATTTATTTGGCATAACTATAGTATTTTCCATTCTAATTAATTTCATATTTAATCAGATTACAGTTACAGAGTAGAACTACTTAAAAATTATCAATGCAATTATTCCTTTAGTTTTATATACCTGTGTTTTCATTTCAATGTTACAGTTGTTTGATTATTGCACATTCAAGGATGAATCGAACTCAGTTTCTCGTTTATATAGTCTAAGAATTTATCGTCACTCCATAATTGATACTTACAGTGAGATTATGAATCGCATGAAGGACATTTCCGAACTAGCGAACGAGTATACTCGTTGCGTTCACTGATCTACGTTTTGCTTGGGGTCACTTCGCCTTTATGGCCCTCCGGACCGACCGGAAAATCTCAAGTGGTTTAATGGGCATCCGATGAGCTACCTGAAGTCTAGACGTCATATAACAACCGGGAAGTGGGTACGTTCCCCATTTATTGCCCTCGTGTTCAACATTGAGCGAATTAGCTTCACCACTGATGGTGTTTCTATTTTTCAGCAATCCGGTTTAAGTCCAGGACCAAACTATACGTATCGTTTGCACGCAAATTAATTATTTAGGAAAATACCAATTTTTTATAATTTTTTAACACATATTCTAATGTCTTTTTAATCAACTATATCCGCTTTAATTTCAAAAAGTTATAACCTTGCTATTTTGTTATATAACACTGTCGTATAAGAATATAAAATAATAATTATAATCAACAAATTGCGAAGTAACAACATGACCTTATATACAAAATTAATGTTTATAAATCTTGAATATTTAATTGATACAGAGGCGATAGTTTGAATCAATTACTAATTGTAGTATATGTCTGTAGAGATATACTAGATTGTAGGTACTAGATATTGAAGATAACGAAAAATTAAAAAAATTAATTGATATTTAAATAAAACCAATCCGGAAAACTGCTTAATAATTATAAAGGTATAAAGCGCAATTTTCGCAGCAATTATATTTCGAAATCTCAGGGTTTATAGCCGCTATGTGACGTACGTTAGTCGTAAATAAAGTAGAAATGGACTTGCACATTTCTGAAAAGGGAAAATAAAAAATGCATTCATAAACTGTCATTGTGACGTCACTGCAACCTTGCTTCCTCCCCCACTATGAAAACACTATTGATGACATCATTGCGCCTTTACTCCTTAGACAACGCACTCATTCAGTTCCTCTTCAACAATCGGGCATGGTAGAGCGACTCTTTCAAATTCCTTTAAGAATTTATGTTAGCGTGAAAGAAATTAGGTACGAGTTTTTAAAAGATACTTATCCTTGCTTTTTTGATAACGCTCAAGTGCTTCTAAACGTATGTTTATCTTCGTATCAGTTACTTACATGAATCATTAAAATTTAGTTTAGTCATCATTAAAATTCTAAATAGTTGTAATGGAAATATAATTGTCATTGCAATATACACAATTTCTCTAAAATAATTAATTAAATTTCTCTAAAATAAAAAAAATCTCTAAATTAAATTAAATAGTAATAAATTCAGTAAAAATGATTAATTTTTATAAATTTTTCATGTTATAAATTGTCTCTTAACATGCACTGAATTTTTCTTACAAATTAACCATTAGAATTACTTTACAAAATTGAACACACGAAAGATAAGAAAAAAATAAACTACTATAAATTAAGCACGCATTGTAGCACAAAGCTTTAACTACAGAAAAGCAGCAATTCAAGCGATATAGCCAATGTAAATGCTTAAATAGCGACGCTGAATGAATCATGCAATTGCATCTCTCCAGTCTTCATTTCATTGCACTAAAATAAACCGATTTAAAAACATTCTATAGGCATCCCGTAAGCAGGTAACTGCATCACCGACGGCGTAACTTTCGGCGGGGGTCGCGGGCAAACAAGCCGCCGCCACTTATACCACTACACCACCGCTGCGTACATTATATCTGCGAAAAAGAACGAGACTCGGAGACTCCGCCGAGGCATATGTACAGTATGACATCATCGCATCGCCTCGCTGCGTCCTTCTCTCGTCGAGCGGGGCACTCGAGAGCCCACTAAACTTCGCGGGCGTGTGTGCAGACTCGGCGCGATAAATATCGTCGCTGAAGGATCTCCTACACTCTCGAGCCTCGAGCGACGCATATACACCCGAGTGTGCCCCTGCGCGTACCCTCCGCGACAGTGGGAGCGAGAGGGAGACAGACAGATCGAGCGAGGCGCGAGCTGGGCGCGGGTCGCTCACGAAAATTGATTTCGCCCGGCCGGAGCACTCCTCTCGCTGGCGACTAGTCGCGCGTGCGACCCATTTTAGTCGTGCGTGCACGCACGCGACGAGCCCCGCGCCCAGTGTAGCAAGGCGGCCAGCGGGCGCGACGAAGGAGAAGACGGCGCTCGGGAAAGAGTCGATCGATTTTCCCGCCCCCGCGACGCGCCAGTGCGTGCGTTGCGAAGGGCCCCCCGCTCCCCCCCGCGCGCAGCAGGGCGACGCCGCCGAGGCCGAAGGACGCGGAAAAAAGGAAAAAGGAAAGGGAGGAGGGAGAGAGAGGGAGAGTGAGCGCGGGGAGGCCGCGCGCGCGTTTCGGCAGTTCGGTGATGCGTGCAGCCGCGCTCGGTGGTCGCGCGCGGGGGACACTTGTCAAACGCCTGCAGCGGTCGCGCGGTGAAAGTGCACTCGCGTTGTGTAAGTGACGGCGCGCACGCAGTGTGCAGGCCCCGACGAGACTCGCAGCTGCTCTCGTCCGCGCGTCACCTATAACCTCCAAGGCGGCGATCCCGAGCGAGCAGCCTCCGCTCGACGCGAGGAAGGCGCGCGGAGCAGAGGAGAGCGGAGAAGGGACCCCCTCGGACGGCGGTCAGGGAGGCCGACCGTCTTGTGCGTGCGGCCGTTGGGCTCGGGCGCCCACCCCCCTCTCCCGCTCGCGATACTCGCCAGCGGGTGACGCACGCACGGAGGCAGAGACACGCGCGCGATCGGCGCCTCGCGACGTCATCGCCGGGGAGCCCCGGGTCGTGTGCGCACTCGGTGCTCGCTCGGACGGCGGAAGAGAAACGGAGCAGCGCGGATAAGGAGCCGAGGTGGGGACCGCGGCCACAGTGTGTATCCCGCAGCATCAATGCTCAATTGTTGTCAATTGTGCTTAATTGCGGTTAATTGCCGAAAGAAAGCAGACGTCGTCGCAGTTTGTTGACTTCGCTGGCCCTCCCAGTGCTGGTGAGACCCCAGGGCTGCTGAATCACTGGAGCTTGCATCGCAGGGAGGCCATACCTGCTGCAGGTGGCCCACTAGTGTACAGAAATTTCCAAATACACCAAGCGGAGTTGCTGCTACTTTGGTGCAACGTATCATGAATGTGAGTGACGATTATATAGCTTTCGTTCTCCTCATGTATATACCGGTCTAAATATAGCACACGTGGGCACCTTTGGTTACTTTAAAATACACTTTTTGCCTGTACCTGATGTAGTTCTGCTAAGAATGTAGTGTGCAATTTTATAGAAATCTTTCTCTTAATCTAAGATAAAAAGATCAATATCAAAGTAAGCTAAGATATATTAGAATAAATTAGCAGTTTGACAGAAATCTATAAATTTTTTTTTTTTACGTTAATGTTAAGACTGAATAATTAATTGTTTCAGAAATCTTATAAGTTGGTTGTATGTTATTTAATAATTTATGTTAGCACAGATCAATATTGTATATTATTAATAAACTTTAACGAAATTTTAAAATGAAAAATGTTAAATAACATTTAATATTAATTGATATTATGATTTTGCAAATTTTCTTATACTATTCGTAATTCATTCATTGTTAAAATTTACAATTCTGCATTGTTAATGAAGAAAATTGTTTATTTCAAAGTAGCCAAGAAATGGCTGCACCCACATTTGCAGATTATTTTGCTTCTAAAATATTGCCAAAAACAGACAGCAGCAAGCCACTAAATCTGTTTTTAGATTCAGAAAGAGAATTTACGGACATAGTTGAAAGTTAGGGTAGTAATTTTGGAATCTTAGCTTAGAATTCATGATGAGCATTGAACACACATCTAGTTGCTCCTTTATGACATACGTCGCTAAGGAGTTTTCTCCATATTGCCAAAACTATTTTGAGAATTCTGTGCTCCATATTACCTCTGCACCATCGGTGAATAGTTGCTGAGCGGATTATATAACAAGCTGGATCACTGACCCCTGCAGGCCCAGTAAATCGAGACTATGACATCTATGGAATGTAAATAAAAAAATACTTTTGCTCCTGCTTAAAGTTTGCAAATTGCTTTTTGCTAATTCTGAAAATTGCATACTTCTATGATTCATTGACTTGCAGCTGCACAAAATATGTGATACCATGCTAGTGTTATGTTACTGCCCTAGTACTAATAGTCAGCAATGAGTGTCATAAGTTTATAGATTTTAAAAAATACAAATTAAATCTGTTATAACTTTAGATAAGTTATAGATTTAAGAATTGAAATTAAAAACTATTTTTTATCAAAAATAAACTTTAAAAAATCTGTATCTTAAAGTGGAACTTTTACTTGATAACAATAGATACTCATTATCAAACAAAATTTAACTTTTCTTATTGTGATTCATAAAAAAAACATGCTTCTGACATTTGCTGATAAGTATGGCAGATTAGACATGGTGAATTTTTTTAGCTCAGTAAACTGCATATATGACGCAAATAAGAAATTAAAATGTATGGCTCCATATTACTAATATTGAATACAATTATAAATTGCAATATAAAGTTCTTAGATTTTTCTGATGAAAAAAAGTAAACAGTTTGATAAAATATTTGTTCTTTGACAGCTTGACATTTGACTATATGTCTTCACTAGATAATGTTATCATAATGATAACAAATTTATATATAAATGCCATGCTTTTTAAGCAATAAAAAATTAATTGGAATTAAAATTGTTTAATTGATATTGAGAAATAACAGATGTGGTGTTAATGATTTAAAGATTACCTATTTAACCATTTTACAATTAAAAAATCAACAAAGGGAATGATTTCTGTCTTTTCTTTAACAATATCTCTACACTGTAAAAAATATGTTCTATGTGTAGTCTAATAAACTTCTATATTTTTATTACTTTATATTATTTTCTAAAATACAAAATAGATTAAAGTATTAAAAGTATTAAAACCACTTTATTAGATTCACATTTTATAAAAATAATGTTATTTGTTACAAATATAAAATTAATAAAAATTGTATCAAGAAACAAATTTTTTACAGTGTACAAATAGTACATTAGAACTGAAGTTATTACACGCATGTAGAGTGAAAGTGTATGTAAAATTTGTTTAGGTAACCAAAGTGGCAGTGAGGTGGTGCCGCGAAGGTGGTTAACTCGCCTTCGGTTGCTTGAGATGATCGAAAGTGTTTCTCGTCGAGCGCTGAGTGGCTCCAGTGGGAGCTACCACGTTCGTGGTGCAGAGCTGGCGCGCGACAGGAGACTGAAGACCTTGTCTGCCACTGTCGTCTTTTTAGACGATACGCAGCACACCTTCCAACTAGATGTAAGTTTACCAAACTTTAATTTCATGTAAAAAGTTTCGTCATTTATATGCAATTTTGTGTTTTACTTACTAAATTTAACTTTGCAGAAAAGGGCAAAAGGTCAAGCACTTTTGGATTTAGTATTTCAACATTTAGAACTTATAGAAAAAGATTATTTTGGATTACAATATTCTGAAAATGGTTCAGTATCGACAACTAGTCCTAATCCAGATGTTATGGTAAGTTATTGAACAAATTAAGAATTTAAATAAAGCTATGGTGATACAAAATTATATGTTATTTTGTAGAGATGGCTTGACCCTTCAAAATTAGTTAAAAAACAACTTAGAAATAAAGGTGGACAGTTCTTTTTTAAAGTAAAATTTTATGTGTCGGATCCAAGTAAATTACAAGAAGAGTATACTAGATATCAGTTTTATTTGCAAATAAGAAGAGACATTCTTCAAGGAAAACTTCAACTACCTCCAAGTACTGCTTGCCTTATAGCAAGTTATACAGTTCAATGTAAGTATATCGAGAAACTTGAAATAAATTCTTAGTATTCCTTTTAAAGGCACAATTTTCATTAAAAAAATAATATTATTTTAGCTGAACTGGGTGATTATCATCCAGAAGAACATGGGCCAGGTTATCTGTCACGCTTACAATTAATACCTGGTCAAACTGAAGAAATGGAAAGAAAAATATCTGAGTTACACAAACTGCACAAGTAATTTATCATTTTTCAGCACATCAATATATTTATAGTAATTGAATTGGAGTAATAAATATATTCAATATTTCAGAGGTCAATTACCAGCTGATGCCGAATTTAACTTTCTTGATCATGCCAAACGTCTTGACATGTATGGAGTGGAGTTACATAAGGCAAGGGTATGCTCTTTAGCCGTTGTATCCGTCTTGATTACAATTTCTTATATGACTCATACATATCTTAATATTCTCTTCTTATTTTTCTTACAATGATAATTGTTATATTTTATTTTTAAAAAATGAATAGTACAACTAAATTGAAATTCAATTCAAGCTTTCAATGCAGTAATTGAAATTATGATTACTTAGAAGCATGTGTGTTATTAGTTATTAATAAATAATAATAATATTTCTAATAATGCATTTTCCTTTACCACAGGATTCTGCGAACAAAGAAATCCAATTAGGAGTAACATCTATAGGATTAGTTGTCTTCCAAAATAATATAAGGATTAATGTCTTTTCATGGTCAAAGATTGTCAAGATCTCATTTAAACGTAAACAATTTTTTATACAATTAAGAAGAGAGCAGGTACTAATTTATAGTTAATATATATAATGTGCCATCACATTATTTTATTTATTGTAATTTGATTTTTTTACTTTGCAGTCAGAGAATTATGATACTTTATTAGGTTTTAATATGCAAACATACAGAAGTTCCAAAAATTTGTGGAAATCGTGCGTAGAACACCATACTTTCTTCAGATTACACAGTCCTAAATTACGACCGCGTCGGTTTCCGCTGGCACTTAGCAGCCGATTCACGTACTCCGGTCGCACTGAATTCCAAACCGTTGAAGATGGAAAACATCGAGCAAGGGTGGAAAGGACATTCATCAGGTAAATTGGAGAAATATTTAAAATCACTATTTTACTCTTTAATTTAAGTTTTAAATATTTATACGATTTTTTATTATTTGTAGATCTCCTAGTAAAAAGTTAATTCATGGTATCTTGCCTTTACCCGTTTCTGAAGAAAAAGGAAAGATTATACCATCTACTAGACCAGCTAGATCTTATGATAATAAAGTTCAATCACTTGGTGCACGTGAACCTCGTCAAGCGTGGGGTGAAGGAAATCAAAGTGATGAGTAAGCTAACATTAATAACAGTTATAATTTTAACTGAAAGCCGTAATAATAATTTTTAATAACAATATTTTATTTTAGCGAGGGCGGTTTTTTGTCACACAGAGAAGAAGTATCAGGAACTCATACACAAAGTTCTGGTGGTGCTTTTTCGCCTATGTTAGGTTCTCGGGTATTAAGCTACGCTGACGATGATACAACACTAGAAAGAAACATTTATGATATTCCAGACTACAGTGAACCTACTAGTTCTCCAGCTCCACAAGTAAGACACGATTTTAAATATTGCATTAATTTACTAAATGTAATAAAAATAAGGTATTAACAATTGTATTCTTTGTAGGTATTAGAAGAAGGCTTAGTGACTATAAGAATTACGCCGGATGAACAGGGTCGCTTTGGTTTTAATGTGAAGGGAGGTTTGGACCTTGACATGCCAATTTTAGTATCGCGTGTCGCGCCGAACACACCTGCTGATCGTTGCTATCCAAAATTAAACGAGGGAGATCAAGTCGTATATATAAATGGAATCGATGTCAATGGGATGTTACACGAACACGTAGTAAATTTAATAAGGCAGTCGCGAGATTCTGGCATTGGCGAACTTACGTTGACTGTAAGACCTAATGCTCTGTATAATGCCTTGGCTGGCACAGAAGAAACTTTAGAGGAAGAACCACCTTATAGGTTAGTATTTCAACTGTTAATAATATTATCAGTTTCGTAAAAAAGAGGAATTTGAAAAGTTTATTTATTTTCGTGAACCTAAATTTAATATTTTTTCATTGCGTTTTAAGGTACGTGCCAGATGTTCCACATACTGCAGTGGGTTCGGATGCCCTTGCGCAATCGATGCTGCTACTCGCAGACGGTTTGGCTAGTGGAGCTTTAATCGCCCAATACGAGCAGTTATATAGAAAAAACCCAGAACTTACTTCTCTGGAATCAAAGAAGCCTGAGAATCAAAATAAAAATAGATACCGGGATATTTCTCCATGTACGTCATTGCAAAATTTTATTTTAAATTCGAACGATCATTTAAAAAACTGAAATTCTGACTTGATTCATCATATTACAGATGACGTATCTAGAGTGATTTTAATGGGCTCTACTAACGGCGACTACATAAACGCTAACTATGTAAATATGGAGATTCCTGGTTCAGGCATCATAAATCGTTACATCGCGACACAGGGACCTCTGTCATCCACAGTTGCGGACTTCTGGCAAATGGTTTTGGAAGCCGGCAGTACACTTGTTGTCATGCTAACCACCCTGGTGGAGCGAGGACGCGCCAAGTGTCATCAGTACTGGCCAGCCCTGAAGGAAACACTTACGCTCAGGAATCTAACGTTAACTTGTACTTCTGAAACTGTAGAAGATACATTTGTTTTCCGAGAGTTCGTGCTGACTGATACTAATGTAAGTTATTTATTATGTTCATTTTATAAAAAGTATACTAACCGTAGGACTTTTTACAATGAATTAATACTCAGAGGTTATTGCATATTGATAAGAAGTTAGTAAATAATTTTGCATTCAGGTTGCTATCCAAGAGATTATAAAGTATATGTAGGAGTATTAAGTAGGTTTACGGTAGGTAGTTGGCCTGCTGATAAAAAAACATTAGCCAGGCAGAAAAAAGATGATTGACTTCACTTTCACAAAATAGTGTTACTTGGAGGAAATAATGCATGTCAGAAGTTCATAAACTTCGTAAGGAAAATGCAATCCAGTAATTGGAGGGTAGCATTCACAATGGAGACTTTTAGTTAGTTGCAAGTTATCCATCCCCTTTATTGAGAATAGGATACTAAATGAAATACCTACTTCCAGTACTCAGAAAAAGAGCCTATAACAGTAAAAGCGATTTATTGAGTGGGTAGATAAGTGATTTGGAGAGAATAGGAAGATTCTTTTTAACAGATATTAGGGAACGTTGTGAGGGTCACAAGTACTTTCATTTTCGGTCAATGCTAGGGCAAATATCGAGTAGACGCGATCAACAGTAAGAGGGCTGAGGAGACTGTTTTTGTTCTGATTTCTATCTATATTATATATTAATTGGAATCGGTTATCTATTTTTATAACCGATTAAGATTTGCGATTTCGACGATCTCACTGTATGCGAGATTTTATCTTCCAGTTGACTTGTGATGAAACATTCACACCCTTTTTTATATTGGTTTAGAAACGTGAAAAAGCATTATTATTTTATTTAAGCAATGTCTCGATGTAAGAGTTACATTTCGTACAACAGGATTTTGACTTTCTTAGACACTGGGAACTTTTATGTCAAAATTGTACTTTTTCGACAGTTTCGACATTGGAATGTAAATAATTTTTCTTTATTGACTTTCATTCGTCACATTACAAAATTTTTAGCTATTTTTTTCTTCGTTTTTCCATAAAATTCACAGTAATCTGAAAATAATCTTTAATTTGTATGTGTTGAAACTTAAATAATCATTGACTCAGTTATGAGTCACACTGCACTCAAACGGCGTTTATAAAAATAACATAATGCAGGCACTACCAAAAGAAGAAAAAAGTGCTTTATTGATCGCTTGCTTACAAAGATAAAAAAGTAATAAAAGAAACAAGCGATCTTATCCAATAAAAACGTTTGTGCTGAAATAATTATAAATATTGATTTACAATTATTTCAGCACAAACATTTTATTTAAAAAACTCGTAAATAATCAATCCTCAATTAACCAAATGCGTATTTCTCGATCCTTAGACCGGCGAAGAAAGGGACATCACGCACATGCAATATTGCGCTTGGCCGGATCATGGGGTGCCCAACGACTGGAGGCAGTTCACGACCTTCACCGAGCGAGTGAGAGCCGCCCGTACAGGGATCGTCGAGCCCGCGGTGGTGCACTGCTCGGCGGGTATTGGGCGTACGGGTGTCCTCGTGCTTATGGAAACCGCATTGTGTCTTATCGAAGCCAATCAGCCCGTCTATCCTCTTGACATCGTCCGCTCGATGAGGGATCAGAGAGCAATGATGATACAAAATGCTGTAAGTATTTCTTTTAATATACTTTTTACAACATGTTGTCCGGTTAGCATGTTTCATATCTGTTTTAGTTTAGTGAAAAAATTGATATCGCTATAAATTTTTTGCGAATCGAGCGTCAATACTGATATTGGAAGTAACGTTTATCTTATGATTCACAGAGTCAATACAGATTTGTCTGTGAAGCAGTTCACAAAGCGTATACGGAAGGTATAGTCAAACCCCTTCCAGAATTCAGCAGATGAGATCAGAATACTGAAAGTGATTTCACGTCCTTGCGCCGCGCCACAAGCATCATTCATCTTTTCCACTTAGCCTATGGAAGAGTAAACCTATTTACTGAAAGCAGCTCCTAGTTTTTACACATCCCGACAATAATTGTTGCGTCACTTAGATATAGTAGATATTTATTATGAAAGATTTTAAGATTTTCGAGATATTACGAGTAGCCTTAGATACTTTGTCTTTTTATGAGTGATACGTGATCAAGTATTTAGAGAGAAACAAATACTTTACATAACAACTATTTTATGTAAAACAAGTAATTTTGAAAAAAATTGTCATCGCTCATTGATCAGCGTGATATGTTTAGAGTATCTAATCAAACGTAGAAACGTAGAAGTATTTAGTGAGTAATAATCAAATGCTCTAGTACCATAGTAAAAGAAAGGAAAAACAAATTGTATTGCATAGAATTGTTGTAGGAGAGTGATATGTTTTGCGATATTTTTACCTCGTGAAGGAAAAGAAGAAAGAAATGATGTTTGACCAGATCTCTTGGCTGTAAGTGTGTCATATTTATGCGTTTATTGAGAAAAATTGTATATTGGGCGTTTAAATTAACCACGTGACCTCTGGTAGAATTCTGCTTACTACGGTCATTTTTGTTATACATAGATATATTTTCAATGCTTTACTAAAATAAAAATGATCATAATAAACAGTGTTTTACTAGCGTCACCGCTTTCGCGGTGATAGTTTTCTTTGCCAATATATTAAACAGAAGTAAAAGTCGTCGAAAATTGCCAAGTCCAAGCAGACGGTATTTTCATAGAAATTTACTTGATAAATGATTCGAATCATATGCCCACTGCCGATTTCAATCGTCACCTGCATTCAGAAAAGCAGTAAAAGAAATTTTCCCAGGCAGTTGTCGTTGAATTTAATGTGCAGTCCTTTAAGCGTGATTCGCGATAGCATTTATTATTTAACCTTTGGTTTTTTAAAACCCAACAACAATTTAATAAAAAAAAGTAGATATATATGTCACAAAAATTATAGATTCGGGCACATTTTGTCAATTTAATATAAAAACTGATTTGTATTATAAGTAATCATTTTATGAAGAAATACTTAAATAAAAATTTTTATCGTGATGAATTAAAAAAACATAATAATAGTATATAGTAAGAAATGAAATCGGAATTATTTTCTGTGTTACTCTTGATTTTAAGAATTTGTATTATATATGAATGTGTACATATTAATTTAAACCTGCGTACTTTTATTTATTTAAAGGTTAATTTCAACACACAATTATTAAAGATTACTTCTTTCTATTGAAAAGGCGGTAAACATTAAACAAGGATCATGATGTAAAAGACATAAAAAAGGCCCGACAGCAGTGCCTTGTGAAACCAAGCGTTGAAGTTAGAGATAAAAATTAAGAAAAAAAACAATCATACTGCTTTTTATGAGAAAATTTAAGTATTCTCCCATGAATTTGTCGTTCGCCGAAGTGCAAAATGAAAAATTCACCTGTATATTTTTGTACTGTTAATCGATAAGCCCCCACCTGTCCTTTTATTTATGTTGCGAATTTGCGTGTATATATAGGAAATAAAAGATAAAGCACTGTAGAAGACGCGATATATTAATACACTTACAGACTGTCCGGTAGCTACTTATTATAATTGCCATATCGTTGTTAATAAAGATGAATAAAAGACAAATGATTATACTCAGTTGTGCTACACAGACGATTGTAAAAGTACATTTTAAGATGCGCAGTATTTCGTTATAAATGTATGTTATAACATCATGTACAATAAATGAATTGTATATGTATATGAAGGCTTAGTACAAAGAACCATCGGACGCCTTTCGATAATATTCAGACCCACGGTGGTGGGACTGATTTTTTTCAAATATAAGCGCAAATTGGTGCTGCGAGGCAGATTTATAATGTATGCATTAAGTATCACGGTATGATACTGCGTAAGCGAAATCGATCGTTTATTGAATCGATAAAGGAAACATAAGAACAGGTAGATGAAAAAAATTAATAATCGCAGTCGGTAGCTGTCTAGTCTCGTTAAAAATTTGTACTTTTCAATCATCAAATAAATGCATTTTTTTAATATTACTTTTTATACTGCTTTTTTATTACTTTTCCTTTTCAAAATAATTCCTATATAAAAACGATAAAATTATAATCCTGCTAAGCTTGTTTATCTTAAGTTCAAATGTTTTTACGAGCTTTTTTATCCGCACTTTCACCTCCATTGAGATTTTCCTTAAAAATTAGACAAAAAATACTTGTCTAGAAAATTAAGTGTCAGATATTTACATAAAAAATAAGCAACGAAAGTTAATTTAATCTAATAAAATGCCATATAAATTTTATATTTAAAATTTATTTCTTACCTTTTTTAATAAATTATTTAAAGAATCAATCAATTTCCCATAAAAAAACGAAAAACATCTACAAAATTCTAATTATTTTAGAATAGTTTACCATGAACGAGTGAACAGGTATATCTTTACTTTAAGAATATTAAAAAAGAAAAACAATCTAATTTTATTTCACATAGGTCCTCCCGCATTCATTAAAATTGAAGTCTTCCAATGATTTGATTTACTAATCAAGATCTTTGTAGGTTACTTTCATTTTTCTTAAACGTACGCAATGACTGAAATCCCGAGACCCGCATTAAGAATTTAGCGTTTTTTTTAATCAAAATACGATACTGTAATATATTACAATTTCATAAATATTCAATTAGGCACTGCTTTCTTTTGAAACATATTTTTTCATTTTAAAATCGACGTTAGAAACAGCAGGATTAGAATCTAACGAAAACAATCATATTTGTTAAAAACAATCAAAATGTTATCAGATCTGATCGTATAGAGTCGCCTATTTAATTTAACATTATATTATATTTGAATGTTGTAGTGTTATTAATAAAATTTTTTTTTGATTTCGTGATTAATAATTTTTTTAAGTAATAATTTCGCAATAGTTTAACTTAAAATGTAATAGTTTCGTTTCCTACTATTTAAAAAATTTGACTTTTAACATAGTTGAAACATAATAACAAATATAATTTTCATAAAATAAAATTTGATAATATTATTTAAAATATTATACCATTCTAACGATTAAGAAATCTTTATACAGTTGTGAAAACATTTAATTTTTTTATTAATTAAATCTACAGTTTAACCAACTAGCTACGATTCTAATAATTCAATTCATTTTGCTGTTATTAATTCAATTTTCGACATCGATTGCATTACAAGATTATTAATTATTTTTTATCGACTCACTCAATCACTCTAAATTTAATTTAAGTACCCTTCATTTAACACTACCGATCAGAATTGTATTTACTCAAGAAATCCAAACTCAGAATGAACTTACAAAGACATTACGAACCGATTTTTATTTTTAAAGATAAAAAAAACAATTACAAAACGTGCATTCGAACGCTAAATGCAAAGTAAATCACGGTAGATTTCGTTCGACGGCGGGTAAACAAGAGATGCGCGGCGGTGTTCTCCCACTTTCGAAGGGAAAGAGATGTGCATCGGGCGCGCGAACGTATGGCGCACCACGGAGTCCACCACCTCGGCGGCCCGAAATCGCCGGCGAGGTATAAAAGCCACCTCCGCTTCGGCCTCGTGTCTAGTTTCCTCGTGACCGATCGTTTATCGAACCGCTACAAGTGAGTATCCCTCTTTTCCCTTGATCTTTTTGTTTTAAATCAGTTTTTTTTTATTGCGGTGTGTCATTATTATTAAGGTTTATTTCAATAAGCGTTGATTCAAAAATTTATTTTTTATAGTTAAACATTTATTGGATTGGAGTAAATACGTGTTTAAGTTTTTGTTAATGGTTCGCACATTTTTTTTAATCGTTGAGATAAGTAAATTTTGCATCATTAATTGATTCGTAAAACATAATTCAAAATGTGGTAGAGGGAAAACTACTCGATACGATTGATAACTGAACCAATCAAACTTTGGGTTGCTTAGTTTTTTCTGAAAAAAATTTTTTTATTTTTCTCTATTGTACAACATGAAAGTCTTGTAAAAATTATAATCAATTTTTCGATATTCATTATTTCATTATTTAATAATAATCATTATGAACTGTTTCTTTTATCCACAAAATGATAATATAAGTGAATGAAAATTCAAGAAATATATTTACTAATCTGTAAAATCAAGATTAGACAGTATATCAAAACCCAATTAACAATATAATTAACTTGAAAAAAAGAGCTATGAAAAACGCTTAATATACAGTTAAAAAAAGTCAACATAAAATTTCTCATTTACGCAGTAGCAATTCAAAAAAAAAAACATCTATTTACAAACAATAAAGCCGAGCCGTGACGCACCTGGTACTCGGAACCAGCTCATTACAATAGCGCGGAAGATTAAAAAGCAAATTGGCCGTAGCGCCTACTCGCGAGAGCAATTACTCATTCGCCGCAGCGTCTTTTCCGCAACGGGATGAATACACACAAACCGCCTCCCGGAGAAAATTATATAACCGGTGTAACGCACGCGCCGAGACGTTGGCTAACGCACAAAAGGACATTTTCCCGCGAGGCGAGAGATAATAAAAAAAAGAAGGAACGCCTTGCGTACCGGGTATGATCGCGGAAAGGGAAACTCATCTGGTTGATCTTCGGCGCGGAGGGAAAGTGCGCCCGACGTCCGTGAGAAACTTTCAGCGCGCGTCTCGAGAATCTTCTCTCTTTCACGAGGAGTAACGGGGATTTCGTGGCAGGGTCAATTGCCTTTTTAGCTCGCCTCGACCTCCTTCCGCGCCAAACGCGCACGGCACCCATCGATTCCCCCCTCGCCTTTGACTTTTACCTTTTTCTTTTTCTCTCTCTCGCGAGGTCCACTTTTTCGCGACGGACGACTGTCTTTTCCGCCCGGGGGCTCGATCCCGGATAGCGCGCGACTTTTTTTTTTCACGCGCAGGTAGAGTTGTTTGTTCGTTGAAATGCAGATCTCGATGCTTACGTGCGGGTGCATTCGTTTCCGCGTGTGTCTGATGTATGATAATTACACTGGTCACTTGCACTTTCGATTGATTACATAAAAAGGATTAAATTAAATTTCAGACTGCGCGGAGAGTTTGTAATTGAATTCGCGCGAAATTAAATATCGAATTAGTAGCTTAAAGATTTTTGTAAATTGCTAATTAATGGAATTTTTTAGTAGTGTTAGGAAAAGGAGGCCAGAAGCCGACGCATCTGACGGTTATCCTATTGAAAAACTTCGTGGTGCCCTACATATTATATCTATACAATTACAGAGTGACATATGATTAACGATTATGACAATGGTTACGAGAATTAAATTAATTTTTTCAACGATTATGTGACTTTTTTATAATAAATTATAATCGTGTAAACGCTGGAGCACTAGCATCTATCTTCATAGATAGTAGAAAACATATCAGACTCAAAATTCACCAAGCGGTAAAAGTACTAGCCAATATTACGCGCTGTATCAAGGCCTGATCCCGTTTTAATTTAAACGAGTTCAAGTTGAGTGAAATGCACGATGTAAATAATTACGTTTAATGAATTTTCAATGCTCATTCAGAGTGTCCAAGAGCTGTGAGATCTGATGTCCGAAAACTCTAAATTTACGTTAAAAATGATTATCGGAAATTGAATTAATGACTATTCCTACAACTTGCAATTATTATTTAATGATCTACTTAGATTATTTTGAAATTGGTATTGATTTTTTATTTCAGAATCATGATGTATTAACTTTTCGAGAATGAATTTTTTTTATTATGGATTATTATTGATTAACAAATTGTAAATCACTTCACACTGATTAAAGAGTGCTTGTAGCAACTTATTTTAAAGCGATTTGTGATTACTCGGTATGAATTTTAATCAGTGCATCAAATCTGTTCTCAATCTTTTCGTTTATTTTTATTCAAAATAATCGTTAACTAAATAATAATAAAAAAAGATAAATCATTTCTTGCAATACAACCCTATAAATTATACTTCTCACAATTATTAAACCGTAAAAAAGATCGACATTATAATTTATTAGCCATACAAGTCTCTCAAATTCTTTCTCAATCCTTCAAACCTCTATAAACACCGTCGCAGCGCGTAACGACTGAAACGTCAAGCTAGAAAAAACAGTACGTCAATCGACAGACCAATCTCCGCAGTCTTTTACGATCCCAGTAATTATAATCGCCTCCCTACTCGTTGCCAATGAGAAAAAAGAAAAAGAAAAATGTTTTAACGTCGATCGCTCGGTGCATTGCGCAAAATCATCAAAATCAGCCGGAGGCGACGTCGCGGGAGCGATCGGACAGGCGGCAGTAGGAAGCGAAAGGTGCTACCGCGAGACAAAAAGGCAAAGGCGCGCGTTTCACTCGTACACAAAACGAATTATCGATGCAGCGCGCCGCGCCGCGTCGTTACGATGCCCGCCAATATTTCGCAAGCCCACGGCGACGCGGAATGCAAATAATTGGGTGAAAAGCAATTAGCGGCTTTGCCAAATTGTTAATTCGCTGTTATGACGGGTTTTCGAAAGGCTCGACAGCCGCTAGTCTTGAATTGAGTTGTTAGCGCTTTTTAACGCTCGTGATAGTTCTTTTCTGATTGCGATGCTGTAATGGACTTTTTTTTTATTTTTTATGTTGCTAAAAGGTGGTATTATGTTATAAGTATGGACTTTGGAAAGTGGAAACCTTTTTTCCCTTTGCTTCCTTAAAAAAAGGTCGATTCGACATTTTCATATAAAAAGATAGATCGTGATTGAAAACATGATTACCTATAGTTTAAAATCTAAAACTATTTATTTGCAAAAAACAGTGACTGATTAAAGCAACAAAAATAAATATTATAGATTCGTTTCGAGAAAATGTACTTTCGCAATGTAGAAGAGTGAAAAATCCGCTGAATCACTATTTGAATAAAAAAATTTCTCTATGCAAAAATAGTGAATCATTTAAACTCAATTAGTTATTTTTACTCACATTGAGAGTTTTATCACTGTTGTTCATTTTGAAAGCAGTGTAATAAAATTGAAACTAGGGCTAAGATTTTTACCTCAGATTTAAATTCTTTATGAAATTACTATATCTCTAAAATTAAAAAAAATTTAGTGACATTGCGGAGTTCATTTCACTACATTTTAGTGTATTTTACTAATTTTTAGTAATTTTTCTTTAATTTAACTTTAGATAGTAGTAAACGTAAATTATCAATATTTTTTTAAATACTAAAATGTAATTTATATAAAGAACCGTATCAAAAATTAATTAAAATTAATTAATTAAAAGTAAAAATAAAAATATGTACCCGTGACTCGGTAGAATACTAAGAGATAGATTCACCTTTTTCAAACATCAGCATTAACAAATAAACACTCGGACGAAAATTTGCGTAATCGCACGACGAGCTTAGACAATCTAGCATTACAATGACACTGTCGCAACGCGGAAACGAAAGAACAAGCACTTAACTTAACTCTTGCATTAATCGCACCTCGTCTCCTCAGGTACCATGAAAGCCTGCGCGCTCGTCCTGTTCGGCCTGCTGGCGGCGGCCGCCGCCTTCCCCCAGCAGAAGGAGGGCCAGCTGTACAGCAACGAGGCGATCAAGCAGGCCCAGCAGACCTACCTGATCCCCAAGGACGCGCAGATCCAGAACGTGCAGGAGGGCATCGAGCTCGCGGCGTACGAGTCGATCCCCGGCAACCAGAGGATCAACCTCTTCGAGATCCTCGGCGACCACGTGCCCGCCGAGGTCGTCAACAACCTCCAGACCCAGATCGACCAGATCGGCAAGAACTGAGAGGGACGCTGCGGTGAACTCGACTCCGACGCAAGGACGTTTTGACATGCCATTGTTTGAGGAAATGCCCCCTCGAGCGGGGACTGACGCTTTCTCCGGATTTATTTATGAAGAACGAGCGATGATCGTCGATCTTTTTTTTATATAGATAGATTTGTATGTAGTTTATTTTTTAACACTCTGAGCGAATAAAATCTTTTTTATTTTTAGTATCCTTGGTGTATTTTTTTATTACTCTGCGACATTTATTTAATTTACAGTGAATAACAATTTTTCATTAATGATGATCGAATAATTGAGGATGTTCAAAGATTCTAATTTTTTTTAGAGACCTTTACTTTTTATTTATAATTCCTTTTAAAAGAAAAGTTGTTCTGAGAAATTGCTTCGTAAAAGCTTAATATTGCGATTAGTGAACATCTCTAACTATTAATTCATAGTATTTATACGCTTGTTAATAGAAGACTTGTAATTCAGTTAAGCTGCTGCAGCTATTAATCTCTTTGTCGTAAAACGTTTCTTTCCAATTGAACATGCATCCACCGACATCACTCAGAGAAAGCGAGGACGTGCTCACGAAGACGTGCACTTTCACTTTTGATAGATTCCTATTATTACCATTAAGCAACGCTTCTTCGCTTCATTTATCATGTATTTTAAGTGTGCGAAATAAAGATAAATTTTCCAGCTGATAAATTATTTATGATTATGTTATATTGTTAATTCCTTATTTTCATAAATAAATTAAAATGCACTGCGATAATGATGGATAGTATTTTAGATAAGCAGGGAGAGAAGTAGGAATTATTCAAAGAGAAAGGAGTTATCTTAAATTTAAAAAGCGTTAAAAAATAACAACGGTATATTAATGTTTAAAATGTATTATGCATTCTTAGATACACATCTTTTTATGAATTACAAAAGTAAAATTAAGAATTAATTTTCAGGATGTGTACAATGATATTCGAAAAGATAAACGTAAATATGCAATTGTACACATACGTAAATAATACATACTCGTTGAAGGAATGAAAATGTCAAATTTAATAATTGATGACATATACTTTGAAATAATGAAGAGTACGATGATGAGATCCAACTAATAATGCGCGATTATTTTATCGTCCATTTCTTGGATTTTGGGTTTTTACAAAAATCTTTAACTGCAACTCGTCAAAAGAGCTCACTTTTACTGCTCTGAATAAACTTGCACTAATTGTTGCAACTGTACACTACAAATTTTCTTCAGTAGGAAAGTCGATTGAAATTTAAAAAATAACATCGTGTGGTAAAAACACTTTAGGAAACTAATAACTTAATTACACAGAACATACAAATTTGCAGAAAATTAATGAATTTCTTATTATCATTTCTTTTTTTTTTCCTTGCATTTTATAGGATTAGTTTATAAAAATATGTGTGAGCTATAAAGAATCTTTATCAAATGAAAGTAATATGTAGTAAACAAACATAAGTTTTTTTTCACTTAAACTTACAACCGTGAAGCGATTTTCTTCTGATCGGTACCCTTACAGTAATCGGGATAACTGTTTATGAAAGTCCTTAAGCATTGTTGAGAAAAAAATTGTCACATGGTTCGTTAATGTAACTTCGAGACGTAAGTCTGCACAATTCACAGTTATTATTTTATAATAATACACAATTATTATTTTCTAAAAAATAAAAATAAAACGTGACACGTTATTTAGATTCTTTACATATACGCATATAAAAAGTAAATCAAATCCTTACCTCGATTTTTTTGAACTCCTGTGTCTATCGGAACTGTCATCTCGCGAACGTTTTTTACTGCTGGATGAATGTGAAGAGGACTTGTGTTTGTCGTGTTTATCGTGCTTACCATGCTTACTACTGTTGCTGCTGTTATGCTTATCGCTTCTGTCGTGTTTGTCGCTCTTTTTGGGGCTAAAAGTATAAATATTGTGTTAAAATTTATTTATACAATATTATTTGCCGCTGTTATCACCTGTGTTTGGATGATTTGGAAGGAGACACTTTCTTATGTGACCCTCCGCTCTTTGATCGATCCGATCTTTAATTGTTAATACAATGTAAGTATAGTATCAAAATGACAGTATGATTCATAATTGACACTTATTTTTATAAATAACTTCGTGAAACGATAATTTTTAAATTTATAAACTTACCTATGTTTACTTGATCTATCTCTGTCCTTGCTGGAGGAGCTCTTACTTTTTGAGCTCGATGAACTTTTATGTTTGGAACTGTGCCTACTATCCTTTGATGACACATGTTTGCCTTTTTTCTTGCTTAAATCCTGATTAAAGTCATCTCCTCGCTCCATATCTTCTTCCGCAGCTTCTCTTTCAAGATCTGACCAATCTTTTCCAGATTCTTCTGAGCTACCTAACTCTTCCTCTGTAAATAAAATAAAATTTATTATTTTTCGTAATGTTTTTATTTAATAAAATTAGTTATATCTTGAGTAAAATGCTATTTACCATCACTATCTTCATCTTCAGACACTTCTGAATATTCCGAATCATCATCAGATTCTTCTTCGGTAGCTGAGTCAGATGGCTACATTTTGTACAAAAAAATGATCAATGAATCATAAATGTTTTGATTGATTATTGAACATTTTGTGTAAAAATTACTTACCTGATAGACATCATCTTCCTCCTCTTCCTCATCATCAACCTCTTCATTCTCCGCATCACTTTCAGGGTCTAAGAAAGTCCACCCACCACTGTCAAAGAATCCATCGGGGTCATCAGTAATGGTTTTCATAATCTTGGTCCAGTTCAATGACTGAACACCCTCTGAATATCTAATATCGCAAGAGCTGAAAAAAAGAAATAAAATGAGTAAAGGACGATTTTTTTAAAAGATGTCATATTTAAATTAATTTGTACTTACTTTAACCATTCCTTGACATGATCCAGCAAATTCATAGGAATGGCATTAACCATTGCTGTTTTGCGATGGTAATCTTTAAAAACGAAAATCATATCGAAGTTCTTCAAGTGAAATTGTACTCTCTCAAAATGTACCAGTTCGACTTCATCAAGAGTAATGACAAATGGTGGCTGAAAGCAGAAAAAAATAATTTAATTTAAATTTTTATAATATAAGTCTAACTTCCATCAAAAGAAGGTAATTAAATTTTTTATATTTTTAGTTATTCAGGCCTTCTTGCAGAGAAGCCATTGAAAGATTTTATTAAGAACTTAATAGTGGTTATTATTTAGAACATACCCATTCTGTAAGATTTACAAGGCAGCCACTGGTAGGTTGAAGAAGAACAGTACTCCTGAAGGGTGCTCCAGGAAAACCAAGCTCTTTGAATGGTGTATCGAATTCGATGTCTATTTTTGTCATAGATTCGACTTTTTCACAGAAACTCTTGAATGCCGTTTTCAACTTGTGCCTGAGCTCCCTTTCAGATTGTTCAGCAGCTAAATCATCACGATCATGCATGTGTTGATGTTTTCCTAAATCTGTTGTAATCTCTCCGACTTCAGTATAAAATTGCACGTCAACGTGCTTCTTTTTGCCAAACATAATTGCATGTTTTAAGTGGAAGTGAAGGAGAATAATCATTTCTCCATCGCATGGTTGAAAGAAGGCATTTTTAATATTATTGTACAATATATCTACTTTATCGCCTCGGACTGAAGTATAACGGAATCCATTAGTGTGCGCTTCCAGTCCACCTGTCATTCGCTTGCTAACGATATTTGGTCGGATATATAAGTCTTTTAATCTAGGATTACCCTTATTTTGAGATAAGATAAGAGTATCCTGTTTAACTAGATCTTCTTTTTCACGCTCTTCGGCTTCTCTGTTTTTAAATTTCTTCTGAACCTCTTTAATCAATCGGAAGGCAGTGCCCAAATTCAATGAAGGAGCAGAAATCTCCCCTGGTTCCTTAGTATTTGTGCTTCGATATGTTCTGCAATAGATGTATCAATATATTTAAATTGTATTGATTTTTTCTAATTTTGTTTTTACAAATCAATAAAAAATAGTAATGAATTGAATAAACTTACACTTCTTTAACAAAAGTAGCATCTGGTTGTGGATACACTCCACCTTCATTGCGACCCATGGTTGCACCGGGATGGAAAAAGTTTATTCTAAGATAAGTATAATCGCCTTCTACTGATTGAGAAATATTTTTAATTGTAGATATATGAAAAGGTACTGGGACTCCATAAATTGGTAAAATTACAGTCTCGTATTTTTTATCTAGAAAAAATAAATTGTTTTAATTTAAGAATCATATTTTTGCTATAAATTGTATGCAATAAACATAAAACTAACCAACAAATAATTTAAGTTCTTTAACTTCTGGATCATGGGGCATACTGCTCAAACTCTTATAAGAAATTGTTGATTTACGGATTTTTTCTTGCTCTTTGCCACTGGACTGTTTAGCCAGACGAGCTTTAGCGATTTCATTTAATTTTTGACCTAATTCTTTCTGGTGCTGTTTTCTCTTCTCTTCTGAACTGTGTTCAGTTCTGAGCTTAGATTCGATTACAGCAGTTCTCTTTCCCCTTCCAAGAATTTCTTGCTTTGGTTCATTTTCTTTACCGCTATCTTCTTCCTCTTCTCCATCATCTTTGAGGAAGATACCAACAGTTTTTATTTTCTTTTTGGATGGAGTAAGGATAGTTGCTGGTTGACCCTAAAAGATGTTACATAATGAATTTGATATTTATTAACAATAAAATTATGCTTATTTTAATAATGACATCACTTTACCTCATTGACAAGTACGGTATCCCCTATAAACAGTGCATAGGTTTTTAATTCTTTTTCCGTAGCTTCTGGATTAGATAGATTTGATAAACCAATGTTGACATTGAAAACCATTCCCTTTTTCAAAGCTGCATTAGTTTTTGGTCCTATTTGTAAAGAGCTTTCTCTAAATTCAATTCCCATTGCAAATCCAAAATTTTTAGTGAGGTTTTCAACCAGTCTTGGCTTTTCATTCTTAACATATTTAACAGCAACTTCATATACATCACTTAATTTAGTTCCAGCAGTTAAATTTTTTAAAATTTCTTCCTCAACTTGAAGTAAGAAATTATAATTATCCTAAATATAAAAATAATTTTTTAAATTTCTGTTATACAATCTTATTAAAAAAGAATAATCCATTTTTTTTACCTGTACTGATTTGGTTGGATTGACCATTAATGTTCTGACAATGTTAGAGCAGTAATTTTTATAACGAGCTCCCAGAGAACAAATAATAACACCAAAATGAAGTACATTGTTATCACTAACTGCACTGAATTTCAAAGAATAATTGCCACCACTTTGAATAATGGCAGGATAACACATGTCTAAATGTGATGTGTCCACACTGCCAACATACTTTTTGTTCTGAATAGCATTGTCTACACCATCAGCAAGCTTTGAATGCTTTACTTTCTGCAATGGAAAGAATAATTTGTTAAAAATATTATATTTACTATATAAATTTTAGAAAAACATTAAAATATTACCCTATCATTATCAATGATGTCTAAAATTTGATCATGAAGGTATTTCGTAAATACATCAACTGACGCTAAACAAGCTTTCTTAACAGCAAGAAGTTCCACATCTTCTTTTTGACTTAAGACGTAAGCTACAGCAGCACTGACATCAATCTAATACAATATAAAAAAAAACATTAAGATTCAGCATTATGAACTTGTGTTTAATTACAGAGATACTTACAGTTTCAAAACTTTCTTTAGAAAACGCTGCTTTCCAAGCTTCAGCAAAAGGCTTTTTAAAGTTGTCTTTGGCAAATATACCTACTGTTTTGCCATTTTTACTGCTCCGAATAACATCCATAAGCGCAGCAAAATTTGCCTTATCTTCATCATTCTTTAACAACGTAAATTTTTATTATTTACATTATTCCACGTACTTAGGTTCTTTTAAGGTTCAATACTTACTTTGTCTCTGACGTGAAATTTTACATTAGGCACATCATCAGATTTTGTATCTTCCAATTTCTTTAAGAATTCTATTTTCTTTTTACTGGTAAGAAAGTGAACGGTTTCTTCTGCCAAAATCATGAGAGTATCAGGGAGTTCAATATTAATAAGCCATGTCTAAAATAAAAAAAAACGTTATAAAACAAAATCATAATACTTTTTTACATACCCCCGCGTAAAGTTCGTACTTTATCCCCGCCGAACCGGGAAACAGGTGCTGCATTCGGCTCGGGCAGAAACGGCGCGGTAGCGCTAGGAACTAGAGTGAGGTTAGACAACGCATGCAGCACTTTTTTTCCCTTTTCGGCGCGGAAAAAGTACGAAATTTACCCTGAGGTATGTAAAAAAATCGTATATTGCACTCGCGGATATATTAGGCTGTGCAAACCCAGCGTACACAGCCTACTTTATCCCCTCGGTGCATAATATACTATTGTTTTACATTAAAATTTCTCCTGTCGATAAACCACAAATTAATCGCAATTACTTAAGAAACCATTTTACTTGTAATTAGCGTACGAAAATCGTACAAGCAACGTTCTTCTTTATCGTGAATTCAAAGAAGATAAACAGCAAGATAAGCATTGGAGAAGCTGCGTTACCGACAAGAGAGAGGGTCATGCTTTTTGGAGCATTTGTCAACATTAACCTGAAGAGCCGTGGACTTGCTGTAGACGACATCCTCGTCGTCGACGACGATGGAGATGAGGCAGTCCGCCTTGCTGAAGCTGTCATCGGTGCCTGCCTCGCCTGCCTGTGAAAAGTCGCCGCGGCGAACATTAGAAACTGCGACGCGTGCGAATCGCGTTCTCACGCGTTTGGTGGTTAGGATCGGCGAAGACGGCCCCTACACGAGGAGTCCGCCCAGGTTGCCCCTTACCTTCCAAGCGGCGTAAAGCCGCTTGATCCGCCGGAAGAAGGTCTCCTTGTCGACCGACGCGTTGTTCTCCTTGTTGCTGGACATGGCTGCTGGCTGTGCTCGGTCGCCTCCGAGTCTGAGCGAAGCTTCCTCGAGCGAGGTGGTGCCTGGGGGTCGCGCCTGCTATGGCGGGATCACGCTTGCAACAGTCGGCTCTCGTTTCTCTTGCCTCCGAAATCCGAGACGCGAGCGCACGGAAGGGTACGCCGCACACGACTGACCCGCAACAACAAGCCCGCCACAACACCAACTTTTTTCCCTCTCTTTCCGCTCGCAATTATGTATTATAGTAATTCGCGCACCACGCGCGCCGTCCTCGTCGCTCTCGAGCGATTTTCGCTTCGACTTTTCGAGAGGTCGAAAACGACGCGGCGGGAAAATTCGTGCGCGCACGTGTGCGCGAACTGACACGTGAAGTTGGCGCAATATATATACACAAAGAAAATAAGATGAGATTACTCAGATTCCTGAAACTTTTTTTTTTTAATTTGGTTTTTTTAATTATAACGTACATTATTTTGCCAGCGAAAGTATATTCTTTATTATCTATATAATTTTTAATTAATGATTATTATAAATGTTTAAATTACAAAATTTAAAATTTTACAGTTTGCAAATAAGATTTCATACAAATATGAAAATTAGTTATCAAGAGCGTCCATGATTTTTTTTCAGGAAAGTTCTTGGTAGTCACTGACGCCCTATAGTGGAAATAATTTATGTGCAAAATGTGCTGAAATGCACGAAAATTTGCCAAAGTGTGGCCAGTTTGACACATTTCGGCACAGTTTAGCACAGAAATAAATAAAGGAAAAAAAAAAATATATTTCTCTGGCATATTTTGGAACATTGGCAGAATTTGGCATATTTATAGGAAATTTAAAAAATGTAATTTTTCATCGAACGTAAATTCCTCGGAAATTGTTGCTTTTACGAAAATCTGTTTCGAATAACAAACAATTAATATAAATAAATTAATAAAAAGTCGTCACTTTTAGACAAAATACAATTAAAGGTGAAGGCGCAATAAATTTTTCGCCACACGCTCGCCGAAAGTACCACTTTTCCGCCCCGCGGCGATTTGAAAATTCGGTTATTTCGACTCGCTATTTGCAAAAAGTACTACACAGCAAAAAGGTTCCAGTGGAAATCAAGAGTGCCGCAATAGGGCACTTTTTAAATTTTAAGTATAGTTAAAAGTGTTATGTTGCTTTTTAATCTGAATTTACAATATTTCACGAATCAGTCTTCTTTTAAAAGTACTGATAAAATATTGCACAATGCAGCTTACGTTACGCAACTATGAACCACTAACTATAAAAATAAATAAATTTTTCTTATCTGAGAATGAATAACAATAGGTAATCACACTTTTAATTATAGAGCTCGGCATATAATGGCAAAATAATTGGGATTGGTGGTTGCTCAAAAAATGGCCGCTCAGAGGTAGGGCCAAACACATTGCCAGCATAGGGAGCTCATGTTTTCCTTCGACGAAATTATAAATAAAATTATAATAAAAATATGCCAATTAAATAACTGAACAAATTTCCCTTTGAAAATTTTTCATATTGTTGCTCAATCTCAGATGAGATTAAAAAAACATATGAACTCCCTATGCTGACAATGTATTCGGCCCTACTATGGCAGCCATTTTAGACCACGTCACCACTAATCCCAATATAGGCTATGGACCACCTTATTCGGAGGAAAGTTATTGGCGATTGCGTTATAGACGGAACAATAAATTGGAAAAATCTCATAGGGCTGAGAATCAGTGGACCAAGCGTCGAATCGTGGAGCACTTTCATTTCCTCTTCTCGATTTTATGGCCTTGGATGGGTATCCGTGATGCTACCATACATGTCAATTGCACATTTTCAAGTAAATTCCAAGTTACGTCTAAATTGTTTTTTCTTTTTTCAGAATTAGTAGGTTTTATGTATTTTTACGCTTCGATCATCATATCGTATGATTGATTAACTGATTTCGAGAAATTTGCTTGGAAACCAACATTATTTTTTAATAGGTAATAATGCTAATTTAATTTTATTAATAGGAGGAAATTGTGCAACCAATCATACGCGTTGCTTAAAAGTTCAATTTATTTGAATTTAGTAAAAGCGTCTACAAAATACGTATACAAATTTTTTCGAACATTAAAGAGGACTTTATTTTTTGAATTAAAGTTTAAATTGAAACAAAATAAATAATTAAAAAAACTAATTAAGAAATTTTTCCATATTTTATGAATGGTTTTGAAAAAGAGCTTGCTCCGATGTGCTAAACTCTTTATGTGGTAAACTGACCTGGTGGGTGCTCAATTTTAGTCTTAGAAAATTTTAGAAGCTGCTGCTGAGTAAGGCGACAGTATTAATGATGAACGAGTACCTTATTACATAAGTAGCAGAGTTGCAGATTACCAAGAAGAACCAGGATATCTTGGGAATATTTCTTCTAAGCAAGGAGCGGCAGGTTTTCTTTCACGTTGCTTGGAATCAGCTTCTCTTTTTTCCCTCTTCGGAACTAAATGTTACATCCCTATCATATACCATTTTTTTTTAAATAAAAAATTTTAATATTTCATTAATTTTTCTTTTAAAAATATTAATTAAAAAAAATATTGCGCAGAGCAACCAATAACTAATAATAATAATAACTAATCTTATTTTTCAATGGTTCGAAACTCTTAGTGAGTCAACTTTTGATTTATTACAATTAATAATTTACATATTTATGAATTTTTAACTTGAGCACATGATTGCATTGATCATTTCTGTAAAATATTAGAAAATACATTGCAATAATAGATATTTGCAAAAGATAGTTTTATCCTTGCAAATAAATATACATCTGAAGTAACTGAGTAATCAGAAATAAATTCATCAAATAGTACTTTAAAATCAACTATAATTAAAGATAATTATAAATGTTCATAAATCAAGAAAAGAAAAAAACTTTCATGTTAAACAATAGTTAGCACAGGATCATTTTTATTTACAAATGCAAATCTTTCAAGTCAAAATTACAAAATTAATTCTAAGTCGACGCAACGTGAATGGGCTGCTTGTCTGATAAAAAAATTAACTTTTACGTTTTACTTACTTTCGTTTATTTTTTATTAATATCAAAAAAATACCAGCGCAAAAACTGTGACCCTTGGTCATCAAGTAACATAAAACTGTGGATTATACAAAGAGTTTTTGTATCAAATCGTTTAATCTACAATGTACAAATAAACAAAAAAATGGTAAACACAAAAGTATCAAATGTTCCCGCATTATCGCTCAATGATTTAACAAGAACTAAAAAGGGAAGAAGAAAAAGCCAAAAGATAGTATAAAACAACTCGTCAGATAATTAAAAGCAAACTTATCCACAGAAGCCATCAGAAGGGATCTTTTTTAAGCAAAGAAAATTTTCACATAGTAACACGTCGTTTCGTTTCTCACTTGTAACTCGTAATATTTACAGGATTAACATTTTACAAGCATTGAAAAAGTAAAAAGAAAATGATTAAAAGGTTCGAAATAGCCTTGACACAAAAGTATCGTCTTTATTTCTATAAACCATCCGATGAATTCCATTGCACCGTGCCGATTTTTTTATTCCTCCATTTTCGCTCTACAGCGCTATAACAGCAGCACTTTTTTAATTGATGAACAGACAGACTAAACGATACAACGCCAAAGCTTTTTCTGTGGGAGAAAAAACTCGCCTACGTCCATTTGCTCATCGACCGACAATGATTTCTTTCTCTCTCGCGCTCTCTCTCTCGCTCTCTCTTTCTCTCGCTCTCTCGCTCTATCTCCCTTTCGCTCTCTCTCTTTTTCTCTCGTGAAAAATATCACATTTTACACTCTAAGGGCGCTAAGAAAATCGTCAAATTTCAAATGGTTTTCCTACTGACTCGTACGTAACACGCTACTTCCCAGTCTTGTTTTTTTTTTCCTTTAATCTAAATCATTACTTTAGGTGGACACCGTAAATGCAACGCGCTGCTTCAGGATAATGTGGGGGAATGTGACGTCTAATGTTCATGCGGGACGTTTCTTATTTAATACTGAATCGTTTCTAGACCGTCTTGTCTTACGCACGCTTCGGTCGAAGGCTCTTTATTTTATTTTATGAATTCATTTATTTCTTTCATTATTTCAACTCTTTTTTTTCTCTCGCTAGTATAACTAAGGTATCGTTCCCTTCGACGGGAGCATACAGTCTAACAAGACGTGCTTGTACATATCCTGGTTTTTGAACAAAATCAGTTGTACTTCATTAAGGATACCGTATTATTATTATGATGTAAATCATAAAAAATTCATTTCGACGAATTAAAAATTTAATATACAACATCTCTTGATACACAATTACATCGGTCATCGTCATGCTGGGATTTTTTTAAATATTTTAATTTCTCTAAAATAGAATAATTCATTACAATAAAGTTTAATTCTACTTATATCAACTCTAAAAACTCGCATAAAAATATAAAAAATCTGTAATTTTTAAAAATATTTTACTTCGCAGTATCCTTAATGCACGCAGAGTCTTCTTCGCAATCGATCTGCCTCAAAGGATACTCTGCGAGTGAAGTGAGCCTCGTGTCCCCTTTGAACCCGCATTACTACGGGTTAGGTAAAGGTGAATTGAAATTCTTGTAAGCGAATCCCCAGAACAGATCTTTTATTGATCAAAAAGTAAGGGACGACGATGATAATAATAAGTTTGATTCTCTGTGTCACTTGTAATGTACCGAATCATGATGCGTAAGTATCTAAGACCAACGGATCTGTACATGCTTCGATACAAAGTGCACTCGCAGCGTATATGTGCAGTTTTTTACAATTTTAACAGTGTGTCTGCAGTCTGTATCGTGTAAATAGGCAGGTCGTATTCTTTCAAGTACACTCTATCTTCTTCTTGCACTCGCTCCTTCACTTTCGTTACTTCTGCCCGTTTCGTTATTCTTCATTTTTTTTTTTAGAAGAGCCTATCTAAACCTCCACATTATCTCGCACAAAGACTAGCTTTCTTTTTTTTCAAACGATCCAAAATAAACTAAGGGCACTTTTAGTGGCTTATGCCCTGACCTTCTTCAAGTTTCGTGAAAAATCCAATTTTGACTAATGCTAGGATTTACTCAACTACACCACTTACAAACTTTTCGCGTACTTCTATGATAGAAAAACTATGATCAAAATGTATCAATCTTCGTAAATCTTTTAAAAACTGCTCACTAGCATCTTAATGATCTAAAAGTTTCCGCTAGACAGTCCTACGAATTGACCTTTGCACAGCGAAGGTAAAAAAGAATACAAAAGCTTTCGTCCATGTACAAATAAAATAAAAAAATATATACATTTCAATTAAATAAAATAACATTAGGCTTTATCAACTTAAGAGGATTATATATATATGTTAAAAGGGAGAAAAAGAGCGAGAGCGAGAGGAAGAAGGAGAGAGAGAGAATGAGATAGAAGAGGAGTGATGATTTATGTTTAATTACAGTTTTAAATCACTTATCTTACATTGACACGAACATTGTACGAAATACCCCAAAGATTCAAAGGTCAACAAAGGCACTGCATTACAATTTGCTGTAACAAAGACGCCAGTGAACAATATAAAAAGGTACAAATCGCACATTAAGGCAAGTATCTTAATTAGGATAATAAGAGATTCCGAAAAGTTCATCTAGCATTGTAAACAACTCAGCCCCAACAACAGGTCAGAATTCGATTTCTCCTGAAACTTGAAATTTGGGAAGATTTTTCATTTTCTTTGTATATTTCTAAGCAGCGTTTTTTCTTTATAGTTTCCAGTTTGTTAAAATATTTATTCACACTCTCTCAAGCGCTTAGCTCCGACGACTTATTTACGTCTTCCTTAGTAAATGTAATACCTAAAGTTATCCTGGAAGCCTATCAGCTTGACGCCTATGACTGCCCCGTTGCCTATTCAGTTGTCGCTATTCAGCTATACGATGTGTTGGCGCTTTGTGGAGCCGTCGTGCCGTTTATTTTTTTTGTTTCTTATTTTTTTTCTTAATTTTCTTTTTCTTATTTTCATTTGTGTGTATAGCATGTCGTACATAAATCAACACCGCGAGTTTCGCTCTGCCCCTGCTCGCTCTCCTATTTTTTTAAAGTCAACACTCAATCATTCTCTACTCGTTGCAAAATATTCAACTACTTTCACCTATTTTATCTTGGTGGATAAAATGTATAAAAGATGGCTGGCAAGTCAATTTATCGTGAGGAAGAATCTTATCTGACTTTACGTAATGTAATCTTTTTTCTCTCATCTATCTTCGTTTTTTTTTGTATTTTTTTTCTTTTTAATGTAACTCCCCGTATCGACAAGCGTACCTCGCCTAACTCGTGTAACCCTCCGCGTAGTTGAACCTAAAAAGTGAAGAGGGTACCGTTAGTTTTTTTCATGAACCATCGTCCATATTAATGGTTAAAAAGTAGTAACGAAGCCTAAGTTAAACCTATCTCTCGAATCTCGCATTCTCGACAATCTAATCGCTAAAACTTGGCCTAACCTAAAAATCTGTAGCCTACTTGGGCTGCTGAGCCTGGTACTGTTGATAAGAGTCGTCCGGTGACGCTGCGTTGCTCGTCTGCTCGGAGTCGCCCAGGGTCATGGGAGCGTGGATGATGCTGGGTGCCGGGTAAGTGTACGGGTACGGATGCGGACTTATGTACTAAAAAGAGAAAAGTTTATTGTTGATTAATATTGACAAATTGAAAGTAATTTAAAAGATTCTTTTAAAATATACTTACGGAACCAGTGCCAAGATGTAGTGTGGACATCTGAGTCGTAAGCTGTGGAATCATGCTGTACTGCGGATTGCTAGGATCAGCTGATGGCATCATCTATTTATCATAAAAATATCAAATGTTAAATAACGTAAAAAATAGAGTAAGTTGATAAGTCTAATAAACTTTGAATATAAAGACGTATTCATATCAATTTGTGCGATGAATCGATAGCAACTAGTTTTCACTGCCTACAACACAACATTATCTGTACATAATATAACTTTAACTTTAAGCAAAAATAAGCCAGGGAATAAAAAAGTGAAATTTGATTCGCGCCGCGGAACTCAAATCGTCCTAAGGTAGAAAAACTCACGTCGACCTGTTGCATATGTGGAGGAGTCTGGACGAGGTAGGGTGTGACCCAGGGCGCACCAGGGACGTTGTAGCCAGGCATCGCTTGGCCGTAATGCTGTCGGTACTGGGCCAGGGCTGTCGCTGGCAGCATGTGGGCCGTCGCCACGCCGTTTTGCCCGACTGCACTCGTGTCATAGTTCAGTGTCATATTCTGCTTGTCGACAAAAAAACTCTCATTAATCCACGCCGTTTCACGAGTTCTTTGCGCGCCGCAGCTTGGATTTGAAAAAAATTTTAGCGGTACTCAAAAATCAAAGTGAATCTATGCAGTTGTTTGTAACCCTGACGCTGCGGTATCAAACTGCTTGACTTAATATTGCGAGGTAATCAAAGTTACATTTTGAAAGCTTTATTATGTAAAAAAAATCCATTTACCGAATTACTCACATCGCCCGTTTCTCTCCATATTGTACTCTTATAAAGAGATTTCTTTTTGTTGCCACCGTCGGCAAATTTAACTAACAGAGGATCCTTGCCTCCGTGCAACGCTTTACCATTGAACATTTGTATAATTTGTTCGCACTTTTCTTTGGACTCCATCCTAGAAACACAAATGCAACATTAGAAAGTGAGAAAACACAGGATAATTAACATTAAGAAAAACAATACACATAGTTTCATTACAACAATGTACGGTACAACCTGAAAGTTAAGTAACATCCATGAACGTTATTGCGTGTTTATACAGTTTTAAGATGCGCCTGATAGGTGCACGCTTGTCTCATCGACAGATTTTAAATTATGTTCTTCGAGGGAGTTAATTGATCATTAATGGGAAAAGAAAATTGAACGAACCTTGCGAATCCAACGCCTTTACTTTGTCCGGAAGTATCGCGTAGGATGCGGGTAGAGATGACCTGGCCGTACTGAGCGAGCAGGCCTTCGACATCGTTCTCTTTGAAGGACAGCGGCAGATTGGCAATGTACAGATTGGTCGGGTCCTGCTCCTGTTGCTGAAGAAATTAACGAAGAGACTATGCAATTTATTGTCTTCCGCGAGCGGACGCGCTGTGTATATTTCATCTAATTTTAAACTTTCCTTTAAACTCGATTCAGTTTAGAGCCATCTTAAATCCCGTGGACGAGTCTTTGATCTTGTTGAAACATTTTAATTATCTCCGCTAATTATTCTCTGCTTTCATTTTAAAGCCTCGCCGTCGGAGTTTTGCCGTTGAAGGAAGTTAATATACTCCACGGGATTTTCAAGATGACAATAAATCATTTCTTTTAACTGTTGTAACGTTATGACTTTCAATAATGTAATATCAATTGTATAGGAACAAAATTTTTCAAATCGCTTTAAAATTTTCATAAACGAATAAAGCAAAAGATTCGTATTCTATTGAGTAACTGTTCACAAAAGAAAACCTTGACTTTTGAAAAAAAAATAATTTTTATATTCATTTTCAAAATCTTTAATCGTTCAATGATTATGAGTTAAAAAAAACAATGAATTCTACAACAATAATAAAGCTACAAAATAAAATAGACCAATAAGCTATAACAGTACTCGATTTGAACTAGAATTATAGACTGCGAAAAAATGCAAATAATGCTGGACATATTAGACGTGTTTCAAATAGAGAGTTTCGAGGTACGATTTGTTTTATCTCAATGTCGAAAGTTTTTTCATGCTCCATTGCATTACGTTACCACATTCTGGTGGCTCTCCAAATCTGCTTTATTTATATGTTTTCAAAAATAATTGAAAATAAATCTTTTTTTTAAATTCGCTACATACTACAAAATAAAACAATTACGATTTCTACTTTCACGGTATTTAGTCACTTATTTTTTTAAATACAAAATTTTGACTGCACAAAAAGTACATGAACAAAACTGAGTTTTGTGAAAAACGTTTACATTGAACGAGTTTATCTACAAGTGGAAAAGGAGAGATAAGTACTGTAACGAGCCATCGAAAGCTATATCTAGAAGGCAAAATTTTATGTTTGGAAGTTTCTTTTTACAACATTCCGCTAAACGAAAGCCAATAATCGAAGCACAATCAAAGTCTAACCAAAGAGTATACGAGACTGAACGAGGTTGAAGAAAAAAAAAATAAAATAAAATGATCACAGACAGTAGAAGAATTGTGACACGAGGAGAGTGCACGAGAACACCGTAGCATGGTACAGCAAAAAAAATATTGACAAAAAAAATGTATAAAATAATTCATGAAAGAAGAATATCATCGAGTTTCGGTCCTGAGCGAAGTATCGACGCGAAATAAGATAAATAAGCACATTTTGAGATCCACCATTTCTCTCAAATCTCAATCAATTCTACAATTACTTGATTATACTTATACTTTACGACAATTTACTTCAATCTTGCGAATGCATTGAAAAGAAAAAAAATTAAAATAAATCATGAGAATATCATCGTGTAAGCCAGGCTGTTGGCATTTTATATTATATAATATATAGTACAGTCAAAGTAACAAGTTTTATATATCGATTGGTGAAACCTAACGTAATTATTACATTTATAAATATATCTTTTAATTTAAAATATATCGTGTACGATTCAATTTAATCATTGTCAAGCTTTAATTATCGAATGTATTGAACATATCATTAAAAAGTTGCAAGAAATGAGCACAAACAAATTCAATTGTGTAGAAAATTATTGAATCTTGCACGATGTACGTAATAAATTAACCAACAAGTTGGTTGTACATATGTTTAATGTAAAAATAAGAAGCAAGGCGTATGCCAATCAGAGCCAACCAGCACCCCAGGGGTAAGATGTAGCACCTGATTCAGATTTAAAAAAAATAGGCAGTAGAGCCACCGTCAAAACGAAAGGAGCATATGACCGTGTACCATCCGATGCAAAGTTAATGAACGGGCACTTTTTAGTACATTATTTATTCATTAAATGCTTTACATGCTCATTGATAGTCATTGTCTTTCACCACCTTAAGTTAGAAGAGCCATTCCGAGTTAGTTTTATGTAATAATTACAATTACAATGAGTTAGCTCGTTTTACTAGCAGTTTTAATTTTTAAGTACGCCTGCTGAGATACTTGATAATTTTGTTCAATTAGTTCAGAAACTTTTTCATGAAATTGAAGTGATTCAAATGTTCTGGTAAGTATTTTGTGATTTTTTTTTAAATTGAATATAAAATCTAGAACACAATGTAAAGATAGCAAATGTTCGACTGTTCTCTTGCGATCGTCATTGTTTACGCTTATTATTACTATAACATTGAAAACAAATCAATAACAAAATTTTAACAATTTTGTGTGAAGTTAATGATTTTGTCTATGCTGCCATACTTCAATAAATTTTAATTTATGCGAATCAACAATATTTCAAAGAATTAATATTCAGGTACGTTGTGAGAACTTTTCAGTTTTGTCACTGACTTTTTAAAGTTGTGAATGTACTGTTTAAAAAATTTCTAAAAAATGAGAACGAAATTTTTTTTTATGTTTATTGTAAATTACGGTTAATGTTATTTTTATTAATGATTTCATTGAAAACGTCGTAACATTCAAGTTCGAATTGAAGAACAAGCTGTGCAAAAAGCTTAAAGCTTGCAAAGTTACTTCACTTATACCTGATTGAAAGAGTCAACCATATGAAATTGGGTTACTAGCGAAAAAAAAGCGAAATAATTTGAAAATACAAAATACATGTTTCTTAATTGAAAGGAAAAAAATTATAAATAAAAAGCTACTTAATAGATAAAAAGCGTTACTTGTTAACTGGCATGAAGATTTTGAAGCGTCAACAACATAACTTTAAAAGTTCTCAAAACGACAGTATGGCAGTGGCCATTAGAAGCTTTCATTGACAACAGCAACAATGATAAAATGTTTATGTCCGCGGCGACAATTAAATAAATATTAATCGCTGGAGGCTTGAATTAGTGCTGTAATGAATGCAATTTTCAGTCATGACTTAGAATGTGTTTGACATAGCAGTTATCAGCAACTGTGGCCGAGGTATAGCAGCAAGCATTGACAGGTTGGTAGGTAAAATAAGATAGTAGAGAGACAGATTCAAAGAATTCGATGTCACATTCGAATTGCAGATTAGAAAACGTGACTTTTAGTAGGTCTGAACCGTAAATTTAATAAAAAAAAAAACTTATTACACGATAATAATGAACAACCCTTTGTTATGGTTGACAAGAAATCAGCTTTTCATGAAGATATTGTCAATTATCTTTATGTCCAAAATTTTTCTGCAGTAAAACAATGTACGAAATTATACTCCAGAGCGACAAATAAATTAAACATAAGAATAAAAAAAATAGTTTCAATGAAAAATGAAAAATTTTTTCTGATCAAAAATAGTTGAGTATGTTTATTTAAACGATAGTTTAATCTTACTTCTGTATCGTCCGCCGGATCTCAGGAACATGGGGTGGGTTAGGGACTTGGCACTAGAAAGTTGGTTCGGGAATTGGAAAATGAGAAGAAGAGACGAAAAAAGAAAAAGAGAGTAAGAGAGGTAGAGAGGAAGAGAGAAAGACAGAAAGATAGAGAAAGGTTTACTGTTACTCTGGTATTACTGTACTTGCATGCACAACCAACGTACACTGGCCAGTCTACGGATCAACCAGATACCCACTTTCGCCATCTGCGCTTGGATACCCTTGGCGACCAGGGCTTTGACAGCACCCTCTGCCGCCACCGGTGACTCAAAGTCTACAAAGCCATAACCTGAAATTCAAACAAAAATAACCTGCGGTGAGTTATCGTGTCGACTTTGTGGCCGTGGTCAAGTTTTGAAGAAAAATAAATCACTAAGACTCTTTGCTAGTTCGTATTGACTAATGACAAAAAAAAAATATCTACGGTCTAAGGCTAAAACTGTTTGTGAAGGAAATTCTACAGCATTCAGAAATGTATGTGATTGTAAAGTCAACCGATTTAATTTCATAGGTTCTTCAGTATTACTGAATGTGGTACAGTAGAAGATAAATTACTTCACTTTCGATTGATTTTACAGTTGAACTATTCTATAATACATGAATTTTTTATATTAGGTAGAATCTACCTTTTGATTTCCGACATTATTGCTATGCATAATAAGAAGTAAATATGGTAATTTTTTTTATAATGATTTATCTAGTTTACTATTTACCTAAACTACTTTCAACTTTAGGAAAATAATGATTTTAATTGCCGAATGAACAATGTTTATAAAAATAAATACTTTTCTTCTAAAACATTCGTGAATATTATCAAATTAATTTTGCACTTTTAACAAAGTTCAGTCGGAAACTATATTAATTATGAAATAATATCACTAAATTATTCAATAAAATGATTCTTTGTGGATAGTAAGGAAATTTACAATAAAAGTTCTAAACATTAAATGAATCAAATAAAATTCAATGGTAACTTTAAGGTGGACTAAAATAATTTAAAATCAAAATAAATTTACGACAGCAAGCCTTTTGAAGGGTACACTTAAAAAACCGTAATTAAAAAAGACCACGTAACCGAAAAGTAGAAATTTCAACTAATTAAGTACCTTTACATTTATTTGTGTTTTTGTCCAGGATGGCCTTCGTCGAAGTAATAGTTCCGTACCTGCAAATAATATGTCTCAGTGAATCCTTGATATAAACAAATCAGCAGTATTAAAAAGGAAGGGATGTTTCAATTTATTGAAAAAAGGTACAAGAAGGCTATGACAATTGGGCCTTAGCATGAAAATTTCTTTTGAATGTATGGACACGTATTTTTTCTATTTTTAATGCAATAACTATCAGCAGAAATATCGCGCTTTGAAAATTGGTGTGACGTCTCGTTCACGCAGTATACAGGTATACTGCACTCTGATGACTTCACAAAGTTATAGAATATTTATAATTGATAATATATCTTTGTTAATAACCATCGAACTAAACAAAGAAAAAATACGTGTCGTTGTTTTTCAATACTGTATCTGACGGATACGATGGATGATTTTACGCAAAGGCCCAATTGATAGGATACGTTATCGAGAACTGGGAAACTTACTGAGAACACATGTTAACAAGGTCCTTGTCGGTTGTGTTTTGGTTGAGGCCACGAATGTAGAGGTTGGTTTTCGACAACTGCTCCGACTGCTGGCCCTGCATCGCGTTATTGCTAAGGTTAGTACTCATCGTCCCGCTTTGACTACCTGTGGCACTGCTAGAACTACTGTTTGTGTTCGCCGGAGACGAGGCGTTAGGAACTCGTTGTCCTCCATACTGCGTGTGCAACATAACAATGACAATTAATTAGTTATTTTATTATTATTTTACGAAGGAAATAAATGTGCGATTCTACTTGGTAACGTATAAAGAAAAGTGTGATCGCCAATTGCAGTGTGATAGTTTTTTACTATACGGTCACGCTCGGTGTCTTTGTCACCGTGACGTTACGAATTTTTTTGTGAAAGTTTTTACATGCCCAGTTAATCGAACAAAATTTTACAAAATTTATTGAGCGTTAATTTTGAAAGTATTAAAAAGATATTTTAGAAAAATTTATATGGAGGGCAGCGAGTCTAAATACTTTATTCATATGCTCGCTATCGGAAGATAAAAGAAATAAATTTTCTTTATAAACAAATTATTAATAAATTTTATTCAACTATGAAATGACTACAATATGCGTGTCCTGAATTATGCTTAAACTCTGGAGGTTGAAAATAATGAACACATGTCTTGAGATTTTGTCCAATAGAGGACTAGTAGGAAAAATAGGAGACTTTTTCTAGATCCAGGAGAAATGTGCATAGACGCAAAATGGTATTTCTTGCAAACTTAAAGTTATATAATAGCTTAAAATAGGTACATATTAAAGTATTATTTGACTTACAAATTATATGTAACTAATGTAAGTGAAGAAGATCAATATTTGTAGAACAATATGAAGTAAAATGTTTAAAAGTACACATTTCTCGTAAATATTTTAAACTCCGTTCCATTGGACAAAATCTCGAAATACCCGTTCATTATTTCGCATTAAAAAAATCATTCTCCAGAGTTTTAGCGAAATCTAGAATCCGCAGATTGTTGCCTCTTATCGTAAGTTTCAACATAATAGTTAAATTGTATCTTTCACTTTAAAAATACGCGTTGAAGTTAAAAGTATAACTACGATTTTAACATTTGCATGTAAAAGTATTTCTACTTTGTCGTAATACCGAAAATAATCGAAATAATTAAACCTCGCAATTAAACGATCGAGTTATCTGACGTATATTTCGCAATGCGATTCGACAAAGAAAAAAAAATCACTCACAAATTGCAAACAAAAAAGCGTATAAAGCGAATCCCCGCAGAAGACAAAGTGTACAGATCCCTCAAGAGCGCGGAGAGTAGTAAGTGTTGAAGAGACATGAAGAGAGAGAGAGAGAGAGAGAGAGAGAGAGGTTGATAGAGGTACTAACCGACGCGTGCTGGGCGTAGGTCGTGGCACTGTAGGGGTTGGGGTTCGGCGGTATCTGCTGGGCGCTGACGGGCATCTGCGCCGCCGCCGCCGCGCTCGGGTACCTCGTGTAGGGGGGGTAGCCGGCCGCCGCCGCGGCCGCAGCCGCCACGTGCGTCGGCGCCGCTCCCCAGGCAGCAGCGGCCGCGGCCGCCGCCGCCCCCGAGGCCCGGTACTGCACGGGGTTGCCGCCGCGCGGTCCCCCGGCCACGCCGCCCTTCAGCCCGTGGCCGCCCCCGCCGCCGCCCCCGCCGCCGCCACCGACGCCGGCCC